>CM062810.1:188015777-189215777 GCA_031772625.1 Pinus tabuliformis | reverse complement strand
CGCTTGCTGCCCTCCATACGCCTGTTATTGAAATAAAAGTTACTCAGAGGGCTAAGGAGACCTTAAAAATTATATTTTCACCGGCCATTTCCCTCTGCACATCCACATTTGCAACTGTGAAGTCCAAAAACATCAGCCGAGCCTTAATACCTGTAATTTCGCTCAAAAACACCATCCACTGCGTGTTCCCGGCAAATTTCTTGTTAAACTCAATTCACCCGCTAAAAGAGGACCTAGTGAGACCATAGAGAAGCCCTGCTCCTGAAACAAACAGTATTTCAACTGCTGTTGTGTAAATTCCTCCTCTGGTATCTAAGATACAAACTGTTGTTACAGAAAATCACTTCTATTCTGTGTTGCTTCCATTAAACCATCCACCTATAATTGTTGAACTTTGAAGAAGATCATGGAGACTCCCATTGCTCTCAACATTAAGCCCCTCAATGCCCCTCACCAGGAATTGGAGTGGAAAGCCCTGGGAGATATGGATTACCAAATGCTGGACTGGTTTCTTATGGGCTCCAAGTATAATATCCAGATGCTGAATGAGTTGAAAGCCCAGCACCTGAGTGGAGCAGACATCTTGGGGATTTGGGACTCAAACCTGCCAATCTATAACCTCCCCCAGGTAAATCCTATGCCAGAGTTGATATACAGCTGCCAGGAATGCTATGACCCAAGCCGAAGAGCTGTCATTAGCCCCTCAGGCTTAGTTTTGTTCCAGATCACCTCAGAGACTATTAATGAGATGATGCACTTCCATACTGCCAAGCATTTGACCCCCCTCAATATGCAGAATTTGATAAAGAAAGGGAGCAAGCTGTCAAGCGACCAACTCATTAAAATCAATCAGCTGTTTGTAAAACCAGGCTCTGAATCCGTCAGAACTCCTCCTATTGGATATCAGTACTTGAATGAATTGGGCAGGATGTTAGTGGATCTGATCAGCTATGCCCTAGGATTCAAGGGAATGGAAGATGTGGATGAAACCATAATAGCAATGCTGTCTCTATTCTCTCCTGGTAAGCCCCCAGCTGTGCATTATGATTATGCTACATACATTGCAGATAAAATCCATGACCAGTTTATGAACTTAAAGAGAGAAAGACTATTCAGGTATACCTCATACATATACCACCTCTTCTTGTTTTATCAACCAGCTACCTTCTCTTTTCCTTTGAAGCAACTCAATGCCCAAGGAAATCCAAGATCAGTGGTGTTTTGGACCTCTGTCTTTCACTATATATCTGTGTCACCTTACACATACAATGAGTTCATTGACTTATTCATTTATCCAGCCATGACAGTACTGCAGGGTACTCCTCCTCCTAGACTAACCGATGACATGAGGAGAATTCTCCATTTGAATAAGTCCTACAGCATTGGGAATTGGTACTTCTACCAAAACCACACAGTCATCAGAATATATGGCTGTGAGTTGACACCTTTTAGATTGCCAAGGTATGTCCCCATGAGGCTTTTTGCCTTGGAATATTTCAGACAGTTTGGAAACTCAGACTACCTGCATTTTCAGAGCAAGAACAAGAAGTCACAGCTAAAGGTAAGGAGCCAGCTGGGTCCTTTCCTATATAACAGAAAAGAGGAGGGATGGAAAGAGGCAAACACTATCCTGGAAGGCCTCAGACTGCAAACTAGTTTTGAATGGATACCCTATGACCCCAATCATTCTATCTCCCTCAGGAGGATAAAATACAAATTGGGTGGTTATGCACACAAGAGACAACCTGAGATTGAACAGTATGCCAATGCCTTAAGCTGGGAAGAGGGTACCTTAGAAGAAGAAATAACTGCTGAAGAGCTTCTAGAAAGAGAAGCTAGAAATATACAAAAGCAAGCTAACTTGGAAAATTGTGGACAGGTTCCTCATTCATACAGAAGACAGCTGGGAGCAGCTACTACATCATCAACAACACAGCAGCAAACTGCCGAGAAGGCACCGCAGACAGCAAGCAAAGATAAAGGGAAGCAGGTGGAACAGCCACCTCCATTGACAGAAGAACAAGTGGAAACATTGCTACAACAACAAGAAGAGATGGAACAGCAGGAACAAGGGCAGCAGCAAGAAGAAGTGCCACTTAAGGAACAGCAACCCTTGCAGCAAGAAAGGGTGATTGACACTCCTAGTTCCACTGAGCAACAGGCTCAGAATATAGTGCCTCCTAGGGCAGAAACTACTTTTGATGCCTCGGTCCTCCAAACCCCACAAAAGGAGGACTTAACCAGGAAAAGAGATAGAGAGACTCCCCTGACTTCATCCATCGATCAGGGAGAGAAAAGGCAAAGGTTGAATGACTTCCCAGAAGATGATGAGGCAATAAGACAAGCATCGGGCATGGGCCCACCCAGCCAAGAAGTATCAGCCAGTTCTTTCCAGCATGAACATGATAGAGCTATGGGAGGGAGGTCAGCTCCTCCAGCCAGCACAAAGAAGGACAGGTAAGCATCAAACAACAGTTTATCGACATTAAAAGGAGGAGTGATCCTATTAAAGTACAGCTGTACAATCATTTGCTGAACCTGGCTCCCACCAATCAGCAAAGACTCATGTCTGCCTTTGATGTAAGTGAAGGCAAAATGATCATGAGTCACTTCATGCCCACAACTCTGCATCCCCAATCTACCTCGGATTACCTAAGGACCAACATGGAGGTTCTGGCCAAAGATATACACCCTATGGATAAAATCGAACTGCATAAACAAACTGGTGAAATGGTGTATGCCTCCTTGGCAGATGAAACATTGGAAAACTACAAATTGAAGAGCAGCCTTGATAATACAGCCTCTCAGCTGGAATTGGAGAGAGCATCATCACAGGCCAAGGACAACAGAATCAAGTCCTTGGAGGAGGTAATTATAGAAATAGGACATGATCCTAAAGATGTTAAAGGGATCCAAGAATTGTTAAAGATAAGGGATCAAGACATGGCTGCCTTAAGAAGGAAAATCAAGCTCCCAGCCACCATCCATCCTCAAACAGATGAAGTTGCTCAGCAAAGGCTAGAAAAGGATGCTACGGATTTGATGATATCCTTATACAAGGAGCTGGTTCGGACTCAAGACCAGCTAGGTCAATCAGAAGCTGCAAAGGCAGCATTACAGACAGCATTGAAACAGAGAGAAGAGGGCCAAACTTCCCAGCCCCCTCCGGAAGTAATCAATCTTGAAGAAGCTACTCCAATAACTACTCTTCCTCCTCAGCAGACGGGAACTACAGCACCATCTACAGCAACAACTACGCCAACAACAGAGCAGACTCCTAGTCTGGATATGCAGAAGCTGCAAGCTAAGATCCGAGTTCTTGAATCCCAAATGAAAGAGCTTGATGAAGTCAAAAAGTCTTTGACTAAGGTGAATGAAAGATTTGATAAAAGCAAGCAGAATGAGGCAGCAAAGGAAAGAGAAATAAAAGCTCTAAAAAAGAGAATAGCTGAACTAGAAAAAGAGCTTGCACTAGAAAAAGTAACAGCAGAATTAAAAGCAGTCCTCTGGGGCAACATTGGTCGATCCATCACCAATCAGTGGCAGTATATTGAGACTATGGATGAACAAATAGTACTCATCACAAAGGCAAACAAGGAAATACACAGAGCAAGAGCAAGCCTTGGCCACATGCCAGATGCTGCCAGCAGAATGATCAATGTTTTAAATAACAAAACTAGCTCTCAACTAGCTACCATGGGAATTACTAACAGGACTGAAACAATCTCAGTAGTTAAAAGAGTCCTGACGCTAAGAAGCCTAGTTGGGACACTGGAGAGGAGAACACAGGACATGCAGACTGAAATTAACAAATTCCTGGACAGATTCCTGGCATTACAGAACAGAGGCCTCCCCAGCATTTTAAGCAGTGTAGGAAGACTGCTCACCCTGGAAAATTACATCAAAAGGGTTGATGCCCATGCTGCATCACAAATTGCAAAACAGCCCAGTACCTCAGCAGAAACAGGGCCAGCATCAGGGCAGAATTTGTATGATAGGGTGGATAACTTGTTTTTTATCATGAATGAAATTGATCACCTGTTTGATACACCACCAAATTTCTTTAAGTATACAGAAGCAGATGAGACTATGGGGGCAATCATAAATCATCAATTGCCCACACAGGAAGTATGGAGGAATTTGACACAGATAATTTTATCAGGCCAGAACCTGTAGCGTTAATTTTCTCCAGTTTATGAACAGTCATGCACAGGCAGAATTTTGGTGGATAACTCCACAAGGAAAAGAAAGATGCTGAGCCAACTCAGCAAGGTTATTTACTCACCACAGCAGCAATCACAATCACAGGTGGCAGACCCAAAATACAGCGCGCAAGCCATAAAGTCGGGTTCTCCAGCATTTGATCAAAGTATCCCAACCGACTTAGCAGCTCCCAAAGGCCAAAATATCTTCTGACAGAACATCAAGACGCCTTTATCTTGTATTCAATGCTGTAATAAATTTCTTATAATAATATCTCAAAAGTGGGTGAGAACATTAAGTCTGAGATAACTTAGAACTCAGATATTTTTGTAAAATTGTATGTATATATTCGCCCCTGACTGAAGCTTAAGGGGTTGTTGTTATTTTCATTTTGGGCATCTCACTTGCTGTAAAATTCTCAGAGAAATAATACAAAGGGTGAATGGAATTTCCGAAGCTTGGCGTACCTTGATGCATTGTGATGAATGGTGGATGTTGCAGGATTCCAGAGTGTTTCATAAAACAATAAGTCTTTCTTAAATCTCTGTGTTACATGTTTTCGAGTCTTTTGTTCTCTTTCATTGTTCAAATGTTTTACACTTGATAGCAAAGTAGAAGAATAGTTCCAGGATTTAATCACTGATTACCCTGAACTCAATCTGAGCTATTATCCATGTTTTCTTCAGATACAGTAAATGAAGTGTAATTCTTAATTGCTGCACTTTAAAACTATATCTTTTACAGTGATAGATATTACCAGGGATTCAAGTTTGCTCCTGAGATATCTATCTGTTTCTCATACCTAGTTTGGTGGAAATACTTGAATACTTTAGTGAAAATTCTTAATTGCTTTCACTGGTTTTTTCACCTGTTTGTGTTATAAATAAAAAATTTTGTCGTATGAAGTATCCAAATGGCCCTGTAAGTTTCACCAATTCACCTCAAGGTTTCGAGACACCTACAGCCATAGACTCCATTGCCCAATGATATTTGACTCCTTGAACATTATATCACAAGACCTGAAAGGAAATCTTCAACCAAAACATGAACAAAACCTGTGCCTAATACCTAGCCTAAAACACTATCATAACAGATACAAATCATAAAGAGAGAGCCCTCTCTGATCACAGTTTGGCTAGAAACAGTGATCGAAAGATTGGTTAGTGGTTACCCTGGCCGTATTCCCTTGGGAGTCATAGGGAACAACCTGGGTGTTAACATAATTGGCGACTCCACTGGGGACTTCTTAAGATTTTTCAATTACTATCTATCTTCCAAAGCTACCATCAAGCCTGAAACTAGCCAAGAGGCCTTAGCACTGTTTCTGTAATACAGGGACAGCTTTAGGGAAGAGCTAATTAGGGAATCTTCCTCCTAGCTTTGGAACATACATAGCCATTCCAAAATTTTCATCCAGTCCTTGCATATATAAACTTCTTGTACAAATTCGAAAGAAATTAGAAGCTGGCTCCCAAATGAAACCCAAGGCACACTAGGGCAAACCCTGACCCTAATCAACCTATCATTGTTGATAATCCAAATACCATTCCAAAGAACATTAGGAGACAGCAAAAGCAGGAGAAGCCTGCTGAGTCAGATATAATTTCAGATCAGCCTATCTGCATTCCCACACCCTGCAAAGTTCTTTTCCGGTCCTCACCTAGTTCCCCTAGTTCATCATCAACACCTCAAAGTCCTCTTCTCCCATCTTCACCATCTGCACATACTCTTTCAACCAGTTCCCCGCTTGTTACCCATACCATTAACCCTGTCACACCTGTAATCCCTGTTGTTCCATTTGTTCCTGTTAACCCTCTAAACCTCATAAACATGGCTAACAGGTATGCACCTCTGCAGATACCAGCTAATGCTCCAGCTCTACCCCAAGACTACCAAACCAAAATCTCATTTTTTGACTCCCATGGCCCTTTGACAGCTGTCCAGCATGCTAAGAAGATGCAAGACCACTTTGAGACCTATGAAATAGATGATAACAGCGTCAGGATGAGAATTTTTGTTCAAAGTTTAACTGGGGATGTTAGAACTTGGTTCAGATCCCTCAATGCAAACTCCATTGCAACACCTGATCAGCTTTACGAAGTTTTTGCTGAGAGATGGGAGAAGAAGAAAGATCCTCTACACATACTTGGTGAATATAACACTATTAAAAGAGGTCCCCAAGAAACAGTTTTGGAATATTGTGCTAGGTTTAACAATGTATATAATGCTATCCCCCAGAACTTAAGGCCCCCTCCTGATTTGGCCCTGTATAACTTCCCTGACGGTTTTGATTCTGATATGGCCTATCAGTTGAAAGAAAGAGATCCTCCAACCCTTGCAGAAGCTCAAAGGGTTGCAGTCACTGTAGAGGCTAACCTAATTGCCAAAAGAAACAGGGCAAAGTTGGAAAAGAAGACTGGCTTCAGAGAAGAACCCTCAGGTTTTGATCAAAAGCTGGATGCAATACTAAACAGCATGAAGAGATTGGGTGAGAGAGTGGAATCAGTTGAAAGAAAATCATCATGGGAGGCATCACAAAGCAACCCTCCTAGAAACCCAAATTTTAGGAGAAATCAGAACCCAAACATAGGAAAAACAAGTGCTGACCAAGATATTAGACCCCCTTTTCAAGAAAACTATGCAGAAACTTCCACAGCCAACCAGCTCAATGAAGATCCTGAAATTAACTTAATGGGTCTGGATGGTGAAAGCCATGTTTTCTTAACACAAGAAGACCATGAGGAGGATGAAAGCAAAACATTCCAAACTAAATCAGGAGAATCCTTTGACTTTAAACAAGGATATGATACTGCTGTCTATGAAGTCCATAAACAGTATAAACTGAGGAGTAGGACTGTGAATGTAAACCAGCCCGACAAGATAAAAGATAAACAGAGGTCCAAAGAAACCATGATCACAAAACCCAATGACAAAATAAACTTTCCTGCAGAAGAAATTGTAGTTGAGGAGGTTACTGAACTGCTGTCCCCACTACAACAGCCCATGGCAACTTCGTCCTCTCACCCTGATTCAAATTTTACCCCTCAAGACATGAGCAAAAGGGGCAGGTCTCAAAATCAAGATGAAATCCAACAAGAAGATTTAATGGACAAAGAAAAGACTGTTATCCGTGACTCTAAAATCCAAGTTGACAAACCTTTTGACCTAGGCACAGAGATTGGCAAGCTAAAAATAGCAATTCCTCTCTCAGAGCTAGCCAAGCATGATATCTATAAACAGCAGATCAAGAACTCCCTTCAACTCACTAATAGCAAAGATGATGTAAATGTGCTAGATGACACTCCAGAATTACTGTTTGGCCCAGAGGTAGATGGAAAAACAATAGTCACAGGGGTTTTACCTTTTTATGTCAGCCTGCATGTTCATGATAAAATACTGCATAATGCAATGTTCGACTCAGGCGCCTCTCACAACCTTATGCCAAAAGCAGTCATGGAAAGATTGAATTTGGATGTAACAAGACCATACAAAGACCTGTTTTCCTTTGATTCTAGCCAAGTCAAATGTTTGGGCCTAATAAAAGATTTATGTGTGTCCCTGGTTCAATTCCCCAACAAAACCATTCTAATGGATGTTGTAGTCGTTGATATCCCACCCAAATATGGGATGCTGTTATCAAGATCATGGGGAGCCAAGCTCCAAGGCTCCCTGCAATTAGATATGTCATATGCAACCATCTCTGTCTTTGGGCAACCAAAAAGACTTTACAGGGAAACACTCATGAAGTATATGGTCAGCAGTGAAGAAAAGCCTCAAAATTTTCCAATATATGCTGTCCATTCGGACATAGACTCCTTCATCCTTTTCAATGATAGCACAAGCCTCTCAAACAATGACATTAGGACCGAAACACTCATACAAGAACAAAACATTGATCAAACAAGTATCGCCTGCCAAACATTAATCAGCCCAACAATACACAGTATCCCTCCTCTAGTTGTCAAAGATTGTCAAAAAAGTGATGAAATTGTCCTAGAAAACAAATGGGAAAAGAAACCCCAACTCATGCTCACATTGCCATCCCATGAACAGAATTTTAAATCTCCTGTTCAGCAAGACATCCTGTGGGTCCTAGAATTTGATGGCTCAGTTAACAAGCTAGGAGCAGGAGCTGGAGTGTGGATACATAACAAAGAGAAAGATTATGCAGAAGGCAGGGCTTATAGATTGAATTTTAGATGCACTAACAACATGGCAGAATACGAAGCTCTGTTGCTCGGTCTCAAACTAGCAAGGTCATTACAAGCTCCTAAACTCTCCATCATGGGAGACTCTGATTTAGTAATTCAACAAGTGAAAGGAAACTTTGTCACCAATGACAAAAGATTGAGGTCCTACAGATCTGCTGTAATTGAAATATTAGAGACCTTCTCTGAGTGTGTTATCACAAAAATTTCAAGGGGCCACAATCTCCATGCACACAGCTTGGCAACGTTTGCCAGCACCTTCAAATTCCCATTAGATCCCAATAACTGTTTCACAGCCGAGGTCAAATACAGACCCTCTATTCCAAACAATGTTAAAGAATGGCAAGTATTTGAGGATGACATGCAAATAAACAATTTTTTAACCTTGCAACAAGAGTTCACAGGATTAAATATTGATATTGATGGAGCAAGTCAATCACAAATACCTGAGTCAGCAAGTCAATCACAAATACTGTTTCAACAGTCTGCTCACCCAATGTCACCTAGAACAGCAAAACACTTACTGAGTCCAACTATTTTCAACAATGAAAACATTCAGCAAATTCACCAAATTGACTGTGAAGAGATGAGCAACGCTGAAACTGAAATCATACAACTCAAAGACAATTTCCTTCCAGTAGGCCTTACCCACTAGAGGATATTTTTGACTCAAATGACATCCCTAGGAAGCCAAAGATGCAGCCGTTGGATGCAGCAGTTGAAGAATGCAACATTGGTACCACTGACAAGCCTAAAATAATAAAACTATCTGCTGCTTTGCCCCCTGATCAAAAACCCAAATACATTGATCTCTTTAAAGAGTTTCAAGATGTTTTTGCTTGGGGTTATGAGGATCTAAAGTCCTATGATACTTCTGTCATCCAGCACACCATTCCCCTCAAGCCTAATCAAAAACCATTCAAACAGAAATTGAGAAGGATCAATCCTATGCTCCTTCCTTCCATCGAAAAGGAATTACATAAAATGTTCAAAGCTGGTATCATAGCACCAATTAGGTTCTCTGAGTGGATTTCAAATTTGGTCCCTACAAGAAAGAAAACTGGTGAGATTAGACTTTGTGTAGACTTAAGGAATTTGAATCAAGTATCACTCAAAGATAACTACCCTTTACCCAAAATGGATCACATTCTTCAAAGAGTAGTAGGGGCTTCAAGGATATCATTGCTTGATGGATTCTCAGGCTTCAATCAAATCCTAGTACACCCTGATGACCAAGACAAAACTGCATTTACAACCCCATGGGGAACTTTCAAGTATGTGAAAATGCCCTTTGGATTGAAAAATGCAGGGGCAACGTTTCAAAGAGCAATGGACATTGCTTTTGCAAAAGAGGTTCATGACTTTTTGGTCATTTACTTAGATGATCTAACACCCTTTTCAAAATCTGACCAAGAACACTTGAAACATTTGAGACAGATTTTCATAACATGTAGGAAATATGGCATTTCCTTAAACCCCAAGAAGTCATTATTTGGCTTGGAAGAAGGGAAACTCTTAGGACACATTATTTCAAAAGATGGGATAAGAATTGATCCAGATAGGATACAAGCTATCCTACAAATGCCTCACCCAAGGAATGTCAAGGAATTGCAAGGATTCTTAGGGAAAATCAACTTTTTAAGAAGGTTTATCCCTAATTCAGCAGAATTAATCAGATTACTAAACAATATGCTAAAGAAAGATTCAAAGGTCAAATGGACTGTTGAAGCAAAACAAGCCTTTGAAAGTATAAAATTGGCCTTGACTCAAACCCCAGTGTTAACCAATCCTCAGTTTGACAGAGACTTTATCATTTTCTCCTTTGCCTCCCAACATACTATTGCTGCTGTTTTATTACAGAAAGATGACCAAGGGAATGAGAAGCCTATTGCCTTTTTCAGCAGAGCTCTTAGAGATGCTCCTCTAAAGTATCAAATTATGGAAAAACAAGCCTATGCTTTGATCAAAGCTATTAAAGACTTTAGGATTTACATCCTTTACTCCCATGTTGTGGCTTACGTACCAAGTCCTATTGTCAAAGACATTCTCACCCAAGAAAACTTAGAGGGCAGGAGAGGAAAATGGATTGCCAATATACTAGAATTTGACATTGAAATAAAACCTACTAAGCTGATAAAAGGGCAAGGTTTGGCCAAATTAATGACAGAAGAAAATTTCCAAGCCTTAGATATCAACCAACTGGACAGTGAAACAGAGCTGGCGACTCCAAAGATCAATGTAGCCTTTGAACAATCTCCTTGGTACTCTGATATCTGCTATGTGTTACAAAACCTGTGTGCTCCCCCAGGACTGTCCAGAACTAAGTGTAGGTTCCTAAAAATGAAAACATCTAGATTTTGTGTGATAGATGGAAACTTACTTTGGAAAAACCATGAAGGTATATTGCTGCATTGTCTAATAGAGAATGAAACTAACAATATCATGCAAGACTTCCATGCTGGAGACTGTGGTGGAAATTTGTACTGGAAGTCCACTGTGGACAAAATATTGAGGGCTGGTTATTACTGGCCCACCATGTTCTCTGATGTTAATAAATTTACAGCCTCATGCCACAAATGCCAACTGTTTGAAGGCAAAAGACAGTTGCTGCCACTTCCTTTGAAGCCCATTGCAACAGAAAAACCCTTCCAACAATGGGGTTTGGATTTCATTGGGGAAATCCATCCCTCATCCTCAGGCGAACACAGATGGATTTTAACAGCAACAGACTACTTCACCAAGTGGATTGAAGCTGCCCCATGCAGACAAGCAAATGATTCAGTAATCATTCAGTTTTTGGAAAACAATATACTGGCCAGATTTGGCTGTCCGGACAAGATAATAACAGACAATGCTGCTGCCTTCAGATCCAAGAAAATGGTGAACTTCTTTCATAAATTTCACATCACTTTGGGCCATTCTACTGCTTACTATCCTCAAGGAAATGGCCTTGCTGAATCATCAAACAAAAGTTTAATAAATATCATAAAGAAAGTGCTGGAAGAGAACAAAAAGAACTGGCACAAGAAACTAGTAAATGCTTTATGGGCAGATAGACTAACAACAAAAAGATCTATTGGGACCAGCCCATATGAGTTAGTCTACGGATTAGAAGCCAAATTTCCTTCATCACTAGGAGTGCCGGTTATGAAACTTCTGCAAGAGAGCCAAGCAGAGCCAAATGATATGCAAAGGAGGATCAATCAGATAATCTGTTTACAGCAAACTAGAGAACAAGTTTTCAGCAGAGTGCAGATACTACAAGAGAAATTGAAAAAGGCCTTTGATAGGAGAACCAAAGCAGAAGATTTCAATGTGGGGGACAAAGTCTTAAAGTGGGATGCAAGAAGAGAAGAGAAAGGAAAACATGGAAAGTTTGACTCTTTATGGAGAGGACCATTTGCTGTCCAAGCAGTACAAGGTAACAACACTTACTTCCTTAAAAGTTTGACTGAAACTGACTTGGATGAAGGTCCTGTCAATGGCAGGATGCTGAAGCACTACTTTGACTATTCCCCATGAGTGGAAACTAAGGATTCATTGTATATATGCAGATGTACATATTGTTTTCTGTTTTAGATTGTAAAATACAGTTTTCCAAGTGATTCACCAACTAGCAAGAGGCAAATAGAATCAGAGGTATTCCAAGAAAGAGGCACACTATTTTGACACATCAAAGCAGCGAAATTTCAAGATTGAGATGGGCAGTCAAAGAACAAGGCAATCTGACCTGCTGTTCTTGGTCTTTCAGAAGTAAAACCATCCCCATGTGGAGCCACTGTTGGATACCTATACTAATAGGTTTCATATTTCATGATTGGCCAAGGAAAGTCCAAATATGCTCTACTTTGATATCACAAAGATCCCATATTTCCTAGAGAACAAGAGGTGTGTAAGATGTTTCAAATATTGATGACCTTATTTCAAATTTTGATGGATGGTCCAAAAGTCTAATCTGGATCATGCCATGTTTAAATTTTTTGTTGTAGAATAGAGAAAGGAGTCTGTCCAAACTGCTTAATCTTGGCAGACAACTAGTTAAGGTAGAGAAGAAAAGGATCCCAACAGCTTAATCTGGGACCTTGGAAGAGATAAGGGTAGAGTAGATAGAAAAGAATAAAGAAAAAGCCAAAGAAAAGAAAAGGCAAGTAAGGGTTTGCAAGCCCAAATGCACCCTCCAAGGAGAAACAAAAAATGTTAGGAAAATAGCTGGGTAAGCAGTTGTGGTTGCAGAAAAGGTATTTTCACCATTACACACATGTCAAGAGGTGTTTTGCCAAGGCAAAAATCTATCAATGGACAAAGTGGTGAATTCCATCAAAATTACAGCAAGGAGCATGACTAACCTCCCTCTCCCCCTTCATTCCATTACTAACATTCCCTTTCTTTAAGCTGAGATTTATGAAGAGAGATCATGGTTTTATGATGGTTCTTGTTCTTTCAGAAGCCACAATTCTTGTCTAAGATCTTTTCATTTTGATCTACTCTCAAAACTAAATCAACTTTACATAAACTCAGTAAAATCCCCTTCATTTGCTCCCCTCATTCATATTAACCTCTAATTCTACTATATAGCTCCCTTATCTTACCCCTCCCCTAATAATACTAACACTATGGTGTATAAAGCCCCAAAATCTTATAAATACTCCTCCCCTTGGCATTATAGCCATATGTTCTTCAAAAGGAACCAAAGTGACCTCTGGTCACCTTGGTGAACCTATCACATCCCATTCCCCCTTGCTACAAGCCAACTTGCTCCTCAAACCACCAATTGCATTGAAAAAACCCTTGAAAACCCTCTTTTACCCTTAAAACCTTTGCAAAAATTACCCAAAGTCTAAAAGCCCGCCTCTGGCACATTTCCAAAGGTTAGCGCGCAGTTTGATTTTATAAAAAACATTGAAAAACCACTAAAAAACCCACAACCCAAAGTTTTCCGCCCGCGCATATAACCCGAGCATGTTGATGCTCTGCCCACCGTCGGATCAAGGCCCGAAAATCCGACGATCCACGATGATATCGGAGCAGCCCCCATAGCCGTCCTTTACCGCTCGAGAAGGTGACGTTGCGTCACGTCAGGGCCTCTCCACGCGTCAAGCAATAAGGTCTCTTGGAGCCAGGCCTGACACTTTTAGCGCCGTACCCAAACCGCCCCGAGAGACCGTAGCGGTTAGCCTTAACCGTAACCGCTACGGTCCTAACCGCCATCTGTCTTCCACTAATGCTTCGCCACGTCATATCCGCTTGTCCTCGCCCCTGTTATTCGCCCACCTGGCCGCTGACATGGCTGCCACCTCATCGCCCCCATGGACCAACAGTGTACTGCCACGTCACCCGATGACGTCAGTTGTCGTCACCTCACCTTGACCCACCAATGACGTCATGCTGACGTCATCACTAAAAAGCGCCAAAATGGTAAAAAGGTCCATATTAACCCAAAAAACCGTGTTTTTCTCACTTTTCACTCCTGTCGCTACTTCGGCTCTGCATGGCTGTTTACGTCCAAATTTTCGCCAACCTGCTCGATTGACCGAGGCGACCTCCACAGCTCCAACCGTGCACGCCCATGCGACCTCCGTTCGTCAATTAACAGGTATTTACCGCTTGTTGCCCTCCATACGCCTGTTATTGAAATAAAAGTTACTCAGAGGGCTAAGGAGACCTTAAAAATTATATTTTCACCGGCCATTTCCCTCTGCACATCCACATTTGCAACTGTGAAGTCCAAAAACATCAGCCGAGCCTTAATACCTGTAATTTCGCTCAAAAACACCATCCACTGCGTGTTCCCGGCAAATTTCTTGTTAAACTCAATTCACCCGCTAAAAGAGGACCTAGTGAGACCATAGAGAAGCCCTGCTCCTGAAACAAACAGTATTTCAACTGTTGTTGTGTAAATTCCTCCTCTGGTATCTAAGATACAAACTGTTGTTACAGAAAATCACTTCTATTCTGTGTTGCTTCCATTAAACCATCCACCTATAATTGTTGAACTTTGAAGAAGATCATGGAGACTCCCATTGCTCTCAACATTAAGCCCCTCAATGCCCCTCACCAGAAATTGGAGTGGAAAGCCCTGGGAGATATGGATTACCAAATGCTGGACTGGTTTCTTATGGGCTCCAAGTATAATATCCAGATGCTGAATGAGTTGAAAGCCCAGCACCTGAGTGGAGCAGACATCTTGGGGATTTGGGACTCAAACCTGCCAATCTATAACCTCCCCCAGGTAAATCCTATGCCAGAGTTGATATACAGCTGCCAGGAATGCTATGACCCAAGCCGAAGAGCTGTCATTAGCCCCTCAGGCTTAGTTTTGTTCCAGATCACCTTAGAGACTATTAATGAGATGCTGCACTTCCATACTGCCAAGCATTTGACCCCCCTCAATATGCAGAATTTGATAAAGAAAGGGAGCAAGCTGTCAAGCGACCAACTCATTAAAATCAATCAGCTGTTTGTAAAACTAGGCTCTAAATCCGTCAGAACTCCTCCTATTGGATATCAGTACTTGAATGAATTGGGCAGGATGTTAGTGGATCTGATCAGCTATGCCCTAGGATTCAAGGGAATGGAAGATGTGGATGAAACCATAATAGCAATGCTGTCTTTATTCTCTCCTGGTAAGCCCCCAGCTGTGCATTATGATTATGCTACATACATTGCAGATAAAATCCATGACCAGTTTATGAACTTAAAGAGAGAAAGACTATTCAGGTATACCTCATACATATACCACCTCTTCTTGTTTTATCAACCAGCTACCTTCTCTTTTCCTTTGAAGCAACTCAATGCCCAAGGAAATCCAAGATCAGTGGTGTTTTGGACCTATGTCTTTCACTATATATCTGTGTCACCTTACACATACAATGAGTTCATTGACTTATTCATTTATCCAGCCATGACAGTACTGCAGGGTACTCCTCCTCCTAGACTAACCGATGACATGAGGAGAATTCTCCATTTGAATAAGTCCTACAGCATTGGGAATTGGTACTTCTACCAAAACCACACAGTCATCAGAATATATGGCTGTGAGTTGACACCTTTTAGATTGCCAAGGTATGTCCCCATGAGGCTTTTTGCCTTGGAATATTTCAGGCAGTTTGGCAACTCAGACTACCTGCATTTTCAGAGCAAGAACAAGAAGTCACAGCTAAAGGTAAGGAGCCAGCTGGGTCCTTTCCTATATAACAGAAAAGAGGAGGGATGGAAAGAGGCAAACACTATCCTGGAAGGCCTCAGACTGCAAACTAGTTTTGAATGGATACCCTATGACCCCAATCATTCTATCTCCCTCAGGAGGATAAAATACAAATTGGGTGGTTATGCACACAAGAGACAACCTGAGATTGAACAGTATGCCAATGCCTTAAGCTGGGAAGAGGGTACCTTAGAAGAAGAAATAACTGCTGAAGAGCTTCTAGAAAGAGAAGCTAGAAATATACAAAAGCAAGCTGACTTGGAAAATTATGGACAGGTTCCTCATTCATACAGAAGACAGCTGGGAGCAGCTACTACATCATCAACAACATAGCAGCAAACTGCCGAGAAGGCACCGCAGACAGCAAGCAAAGATAAAGGGAAGCAGGTGGAACAGCCACCTCCATTGACAGAAGAACAAGTGGAGACATTGCTACAACAGCAAGAAGAGATGGAACAGCAGGAACAAGGGCAGCAGCAAGAAGAAGTGCCACTTAAGGAACAGCAACCCTTGCAGCAAGAAAGGGTGATTGACACTCCTAGTTCCACTGAGCAACAGGCTCAGAATATAGTGCCTCCTAGGGCAGAAACTACTTTTGATGCCTCGGTCCTCCAAACCCCACAAAAGGAGGACTTAACCAGGAAAAGAGATAGAGAGACTCCCCTGACTTCATCCATCGATCAGGGAGAGAAAAGGCAAAGGTTGAATGACTTCCCAGAAGATGATGAGGCAATAAGACAAGCATCGGGCATGGGCCCACCCAGCCGAGAAGTATCAGCCAGTTCTTTCCAGCATGAACATGATAGAGCTATGGGAGGGGAGGTCAGCTCCTCCAGCCAGCACAAAGAAGGACAGGTAAGCATCAAACAGCAGTTTATCGACATTAAAAGGAGGAGTGATCCTATTAAAGTACAGTTGTACAATCATTTGCTGAACCTGGCTCCCACCAATCAGCAAAGACTCATGTCTGCCTTTGATGCAAGTGAAGGCAAAATGATCATGAGTCACTTCATGCCCACAACTCTGCATCCCCAATCTACCTCGGATTACCTAAGGACCAACATGGAGGTTCTGGCCAAAGATATACACCCTATGGATAAAATCGAACTGCATAAACAAACTGGTGAAATGGTGTATGCCTCCTTGGCAGATGAAACATTGGAAAACTACAAATTGAAGAGCAGCCTTGATAATACAGCCTCTCAGCTGGAATTGGAGAGAGCATCATCATAGGCCAAGGACAACAGAATCAAGTCCTTGGAGGAGGTAATTATAGAAATAGGACATGATCCTAAAGATGTTAAAGGGATCCAAGAACTGTTAAAGATAAGGGATCAAGACATGGCTTCCTTAAGAAGGAAAATCAAGCTCCCAGCCACCATCCATCCTCAAACAGATGAAGTTGCTCAGCAAAGGCTAGAAAAGGATGCTATGGATTTGATGATATCCTTATACAAGGAGCTGGTTCGGACTCAAGACCAGCTAGGTCAATCAGAAGCTGCAAAGGCAGCATTACAGACAGCATTGAAACAGAGAGAAGAGGGCCAAACTTCCCAGCCCCCTCCGGAAGTAATCAATCTTGAAGAAGCTACTCCAATAACTACTCTTCCTCCTCAGCAGACGGGAACTACAGCACCATCTACAGCAACAACTACGCCAACAACAGAGCAGACTCCTAGTCTGGATATGCAGAAGCTGCAAGCTGAGATCCGAGTTCTTGAATCCCAAATGAAAGAGCTTGATGAAGTCAAAAAGTCTTTGACTAAGGTGAATGAAAGATTTGATAAAAGCAAGCAGAATGAGGCAGCAAAGGAAAGAGAAATAAAAGCTCTAAAAAAGAGAATAGCTGAACTAGAAAAAGAGCTTGCACTAGAAAAAGTAACAGCAGAATTAAAAGCAGTCCTCTGGGGCAACATTGGTCGATCCATCACCAATCAGTGGCAGTATATTGAGACTATGGATGAACAAATAGTACTCATCACAAAGGCAAACAAGGAAATACACAGAGCAAGAGCAAGCCTTGGCCACATGCCAGATGCTGCCAGCAGAATGATCAATGTTTTAAATAACAAAACTAGCTCTCAACTAGCTACCATGGGAATTACTAACAGGACTAAAACAATCTCAGTAGTTAAAAGAGTCCTGACGCTAAGAAGCCTAGTTGGGACACTGGAGAGGAGAACACAGGACATGCAGACTGAAATTAACAAATTCCTGGACAGATTCCTGGCATTACAGAACAGAGGCCTCCCCAGCATTTTAAGCAGTGTAGGAAGACTGCTCACCCTGGAAAATTACATCAAAAGGGTTGATGCCCATGCTGCATCACAAATTGCAAAACAGCCCAGTACCTCAGCAGAAACAGGGCCAGCATCAGGGCAGAATTTGTATGATAGGGTGGATAACTTGTTTTTTATCATGAATGAAATTGATCACCTGTTTGATACACCACCAAATTTCTTTAAGTATACAGAAGCAGATGAGACTATGGGGGCAATCATAAATCATCAATTGCCCACACAGGAAGTATGGAGGAATTTGACACAGATAATTTTATCAGGCCAGAACCTGTAGCGTTAATTTTCTCCAGTTTATGAACAGTCATGCACAGGCAGAATTTTGGTGGATAACTCCACAAGGAAAAGACAGATGCTGAGCCAACTCAGCAAGGTTATTTACTCACCACAGCAGCAATCACAATCACAGGTGGCAGACCCAAAATACAGCGCGCAAGCCATAAAGTCGGGTTCTCCAGCATTTGATCAAAGTATCCCAACCGACTTAGCAGCTCCCAAAGGCCAAAATATCTTCTGACAGAACATCAAGACGCCTTTATCTTGTATTCAATGCTGTAATAAATTTCTTATAATAATATCTCAAAAGTGGGTGAGAACATTAAGTCTGAGATAACTTAGAACTCAGATATTTTTGTAAAATTGTATGTATATATTCGCCCCTGACTGAAGCTTAAGGGGTTGTTGTTATTTTCATTTTGGGCATCTCACTTGCTGTAAAATTCTCAGAGAAATAATACAAAGGGTGAATGGAATTTCCGAAGCTTGGCGTACCTTGATGCATTGTGATGAATGGTGGATGTTGCAGGATTCCAGAGTGTTTCATAAAACAATAAGTCTTTCTTAAATCTCTGTGTTACATGTTTTCGAGTCTTTTGTTCTCTTTCATTGTTCAAATGTTTTACACTTGATAGCAAAGTAGAAGAATAGTTCCAGGATTTAATCACTGATTACCCTGAACTCAATCTGAGCTATTATCCATGTTTTCTTCAGATACAGTAAATGAAGTGTAATTCTTAATTGCTGCACTTTAAAACTATATCTTTTACAGTGATAGATATTACCAGGGATTCAAGTTTGCTCCTGAGATATCTATCTATTTCTCATACCTAGTTTGGTGGAAATACTTGAATACTTTAGTGAAAATTCTTAATTGCTTTCACTGGTTTTTTCACCTGTTTGTGTTATAAATCAAAAATTTTGTCGTATGAAGTATCCAAATGGCCCTGTAAGTTTCACCAATTCACCTCAAGGTTTCGAGACACCTACAGCCATAGACTCCATTGCCCAATGATATTTGACTCCTTGAACATTATATCACAATACCTGAAAGGAAATCTTCAACCAAAACATGAACAAAACCTGTGCCTAATACCTAGCCTAAAACACTATCGTAACAGATACAAATCATAAAGAGAGAGCCCTCTCTGATCACAGTTTGGCTAGAAACAGTGATCGAAAGATTGGTTAGTGGTTACCCCGGCCGTATTCCCTTGGGAGTCATAGGGAACAACCTGGGTGTTAACAAAGCCAACTTTTGCCAAATACACAAAGGTAGATGAAATTTACGTAGGGTAACTAAATTGACAGTTCCATATGAAAAGAGATGGGAAGAATTGGTTGATTCACTGGATTGAAGGATAATTCAGGAGCGGTAAAACAACTTGCCAGCGCAGCAACCAGCACGACAATGAGTTCAGCATCGTAACACTATTTCGGGTTGACTCAGCAACCGAAACCATCAAAACATGGCCACCTTTCTTTTCAGCAGCCTATGTGGCATATTCATTTTCCAGGATTAGATGATATAGTTTGTAATTAGGCTAAGAATACAATGTCGGTTTCACAACGATTTTTTAAAGCATTTTGTAATTTTTATTATAAATACTTCATTGTTTGAAGTATCAAGGGTTGATTTCCGAATGTAATTTCCTTCTGCATATTGTGATTTTCAAGTACCGAAGCATCAATAATAAAAAGGACCTTTCACAGGATTCACATGGTGTACTAAATGGTGATGTGTCTCTTATGTTCATTTGTTTAAACATTGTTTTTCCTTTCTCTGTTACTCTAAATTTCTGAATTAATCAACAGAAACTATGATAAATAGGATTTGTCACTTAGAGCACCCTATTTCAGATGTTGATAATTTTAATGTTTTCTACTTAAGTCAAATCTAGGAATTCTTAATTGCTCCTGGATTTCTACTGAACCTTACACTTCTGCTCTTTCACCATCTATTTAATTTCTGAAAAGATCCACTTAGTGCAACCTAGCTTGCCCTGTGAGAACTCCTCCAAAAAATTCATGCAAAACTCGAGTGTAATTTATAGACTCCATAGCCCAATGGAATTATAACACTCAAATCAACCAAACCAATGAAACAAAATAAACAAGTACAATCATAACTAGCCTAAAACTTACACTAAAACAAAGCTAAACTAAATAGAGAGATCCCTCTCTGAAGCTAGTAGGGCTAGATCCCAACTTCCAAATTGGTTTTGATGTTGTCCAATGTGTTTACTCCCTCAACCTCAAAAATACAGAACGACAACATAGTGGCGACCATACTAAGGAATAATACCTTTTAATCTAAAACATTATTAATCCCTGGTATCTAATCACTATTTCTACAAATCAAGACTTATATACCATTATGAAATACATGATCTGAGGTTGTTATTTTGTAAATATTCTACTTTTTCATTGATTTGATTTTTATTTGTCTGATGATTTTTAATAGACATGGCTCCCAAAAGAATTTTCACTAGATCTCACCCTGACCCCAACTCTTCTAAATTTGTAGATAACCCTGAGAAATTGGTGAAAAATATAAGTTTTTATAGAGATTCAAGGTAGTAATATCCCATTGTCTAGATTCAATTCTATTCCTGAGAATATTCCTTTGTCAAGGTCTAACACTCTTCTAGAGAAATTTGAAACTATTCAAGATATAAAGTTTGATTTTCCTTTCCAGCATAGTTTGTTTAGATCAAAGTCTGAGGCTTTTGTAGATCAAGATGTCATTGATAAATCCCTACTGCAACCATGCATACCCCACACCCATCATTTTGAAACAGATCCTGATATTGAATCCTTACAACAATTTGACAAATTACAAGATCTAGTTTTACTGTTGGACCAAGCTATTGAAGAATCTTATATTCGACATTCTGTTGAATTTTCTGCTTTAATAGTTGTAACAGCCTCTTTTTCTAGTAAATATTCCTAGTATGTTCATCAACAGCCTGTCATTCCTACTCATTCCATAGTTTCAACTTCCTCACCTGTGATCTCTCAAACTGTTATTCCTACTATCCCTGTAGTTATCAAAACTACACCTCCATTAGCTCCATCTTCGATTCAATCTTCTAGAACAACTATGGTAGGTAGGTATGCAACTTTGGTGTTGCGCGGCCAGCTAAATTATATGCCTGGATATTACCAATCTCAAATTGTGACCTTTGATAACACTGGTGCTTATACTTCTCAGCAGCATTTCGATAGGATGAATGATGTGTTTGGCCTTCAATAAGTAGATGAAGTAGATGTTAAAATGAGATTGGTTGCTCAGAGTTTAGGAGGTGATGTCAAGAAATGGTTTAGGTTTTTACTTGCAAGAAGTATAGCCAACCCTGATTCTTTCCATAAAACTTTCTTAGCTAGATGGGAGATCAAGAAAAATCCACTTCAACTCCTAAATGAATATAAAAGACTGAAAACAAAACCAAATGAAAGTGTGGAAGAATATTGTGAATGGTTTAATATTGTTTACAATGCCATTCCAAGCCCTCCCCTGGTCTGGATCTAATTGATTTTCTATATGGTTTCGATGTAGACATGGATTATCAACTTAGAGAGAGAGACCTGGAAACTTTGGAAAAAATGCAAGAAAATTCTATTAAAGTTGAAGCTAACATCCTAGCCAAGGAGGCCAAATTGAAGTCTGAACGCAAAGTTACCATAAAAGAAGAACCTTCTACTTCTATTGTTGATCATAAAATTGATAACCTAGTGAGAATAGTGAATTAGATGATGCAAAGAGTAAACATCAATGACCAAACTCAAGTAAGAGAGAACCAAAATGCTCCTCAAAATAGAAACAAAAACTTTAGAAGGAATGTTCCCCAAATTAAACGAAGAGAAAAAAAGAGTCCGGACTAGTAGGTTCAGCCTCCTTTTCAGGAAAATTACACAGATGATGAGGGGAATATTGTTGAAGATTTTGATGATAATCAAAAAAATCTTATGGGGATAAACAATGATGAAACATTTTTCCTCACTCAAGAGGAGCAGGAACGTTTTCTCCTAGCCCAAACTGAACTAGATTTTGAAGAATTAGACGAATATAAACAAGGGTTTGAAAATGCCATCATGGAAGTCCATAGGTAGTATAAAATTAGGAGAAAAAATAATCCAGATACACTCAACACCAAAAACTCAAATAATCCTGTAACAAAGTCATCTGAAATTGAACCTAGGAAAACCACAGATAGTCTTCCTAAGAAAACTATGGATAATTCTGGCAAGAAAAAGGTAGAAATCCCTATCAAGGAAGTTGTTGGCAGTGTTTCTAAAACAACTCAAACAGATACCCCAACCACTAGATTCAGGTGCCTCCCACAATTTAATGCCTAAGGCTGTTATGGAAAAATTAGGACTTGATATTACTAGACCTTCTAAAGACTTGTATTCCTTTGATTCTAGCAAAGCTAGATGCCTAGGTCTTATCAAAGACCTATGTGTCACTTTAGCTCAAATTCCTGCTAAAATTCTAGTAATGGACATAGTGGTTGCAGATATTCCCCCTATGTATGGCATGTCGTTGTCATGCACATGGGAAGCAAAATTACAAGGTACTCTATAGATGGATATGGCGTTTGCTACCATACCAGTCTTTAGGCAGCAGAGAATACTATATAGGGAAACCTTGATGAAATTCATGGTGAGTAGTCAAGACAAACATAACAACTATCCACTTCATTCTATTCATTCGGATTTGGATTCTTTCATTCTTTATAATGATGGGGATATCAACACTCAAGTAATCAATGTTGAAACTGAAATTCCTAAACAGACCCAACCCAATCACAAAAAAAAAAAAAAAAATAATCTTGTTGAACCTCTTTGGAACATGAGTTTCTATGGCTCTTGCAGCGAAGATGGTGCTGGAGCAGGAATTTGGGTGGTTAATATAGGAAATAATCATTCTGAGGGTCACTCATACATGCTTAATTTTCAATGTACCAATAACATAGTAGAGTATGAAAACCTTATTTTAGGATTGCAGTTGTTAAAAAATTTAGGTGCTAAAATAATCTCCATTCAAGGGGATGCTAAATTAATTATCAAACAAATTAAAGGAGAATATTCAGCCAAACATCCTAGGATGACAGCATACAGAAATGTTGTGCTTGACTTTCTAGAAAGTTTTCTTGAATACAACCTTTCTACAATTTCTAGAAAACAAAACATCATTCCAAACAATCTAGATTTTTTAGCCAGCTCTTGTAAAATGCCTTATCCTAAGCAAGAATATGTACTAGAGGTAAAACATCGACCAGTTGTACCTGATGACATGAGATATTGGCAGGCATTTGGAAATGATAAATAGATTGAAAGTTTTTTTCAATCAAAATATGGATTTCAGGATGATAGTATTGATTTGGACTCTGAAGTAGATAGTCAAATTGTTGAACATTCTAATCTTGAAAGGCAATTAGATAATTTAGATATAAATACACCCGTAGATAAAATTGTAAATAAACTAGAACTGCTTGAAATAGACCCTGAAAATGAAGACTTTGAAACACTCCAGCGTAAAGATAATGTTTTGCCTAGAGGTCTAGTTCCATTAGAAGTATTATTTGATTTCAATGATGTGGCTAAAAGGCATAAGATTGAGCCCTCAGGAACAACAGCTGAAGATTATAATTTAGGTACTAAAAAATACCCCAAAATCATAAAACTATCTGAATCAATCCCAACAACTGAAAAACAAAAATATGTTATTTTTTTCAAGGAATTTAGTGATGTTTTTTCCTAGAGCTATGAAGATATTAAAACATATGATATAGAAATCATACAACACAAAATTCCAATTAAAGAAGATCAGAAACCTTTTAAATAAAAACTTTGTAGAATAAATCTGGTTTCGATGCCTTTAATTGAGAAGGAAATCAAAAGAATGTATGATTCTAATATCATATTTCCCCTTAGGTACTCTAAATGGGTTTCCAATGTTGTGCCAACTAGGAATAAAACAGGTGAAATCAGATTGTGTATAGAATTTAGAAACCTAAACAAAGTTTCGCTAAAAGAAAACTATCCCTTACCTAAGATGGATCATATTCTGCAAAATGTAGTTGGATCTTCTAGGATTTCCTTATTAGATGGATTCTCGGGTTATAATTAGGTATTATTTCATCCAAAGGATCAGGAAAAAACAATCTTTACCACTCCATGGGGTATCTTCATGTATGTGAAGATGCCTTCTGGATTAATGGATGTTGGGGCCACATTTCAAAGAGAAATGGATATTGATTTTGTTGATGAAATTGGCAGATTTATGGTGATCTATCTAGATGACATAACTGTATATTCTAAATCTGATCAAGAAAATTTGATGCACCTGAGAATATTTTTTGAAAAATGTAGAAGGTTTGGGATGTCACTAAATCCTAAGAAAACAATGTTTGGCCTTGAAGAGGGAAAACTTCTTGGTCATATCATATCTAAGGAAGGTATCAAAATTGATCCTAAAATGATTAAAGCTATTCTGAAAGTAAATCACCCAAGAAATATTAACGAACTTCACTCATTTATTGGAAGAATAAACTTCCTGAGAAGATTTATCCCTAACCTCGTAGAAATTCCCAAAAACATCACAAACATGCTAAAACGAGATTCTAAAATTAGGTGGAACCTTGAAGCTAGGAAATAATTCAACCAGGTTAAGTAAGCATTAACAAAGGCACCAGTCTGTATTAGTCTAGATTTTACCAAGGGTTTTATAATTTTTTCATTTGCTTCTGAACATACTGTTGTAGCTATCCTTTTACAGAAAAATGATGATGGATATGAACAACCCATTTCTTTCTTTAGCAATTCCTTAAGGGATGTTGCACTCAAATATAATATAATGGAGAAATAGGCTTTCGTACTGATAAAATAAATTAAAGATTTCAGAGCATACAACCTTCATTCTCATATAATTGCTTATGTACAGAATGTTGTAGTTAAAGATATCTTGACACATAATGGACTAGATGGCAAAAGAGGCAAATGGATCACCATCATACTAGAATATGACGTGGAAATCAAGCCAACCAAACTTATCAAAGGACAAGGATTAGCCAAATTGATGGTTGAATCTAATTTTAATGCTTTATATATCAACTTTGTAGCTGAATTGGATGATCAAGAGGAACAGGCGACTCCACAATTAGATGAGGCTTTCATGACCTCACCCTGGTATGCAAACCTTATTTATGTTTTATTTAATTTAAATGCTCCTCCTGATCTAACAAAAACTAAGGCTAGATTCATGAAACTAAAAGAAATCAAATTTTGCATCATAGAAAATGTTTTATATTGGAAAGATGCTCGTGGTATTCTACTAAAGTGTTTGTTGAGAGATGATGCATAAAGAATAATGCATGATTTCCATGAGGGTGATTATGGTGGCCATTTGTATTGGAAAACCACTACCCATAAGATCCTTAGAGCTAGTTTTTATTGGCCTACACTTTTCCCAGATGTTCATAAAAGGGTAACCTCTTGCCAGAAGTGTCAAATATTTGAGGGAAAAAGAAAACTTTTGCCGCTACATTTTAAGCCCATATTTGTTGAAAGCCCTTTCCAATAGTGGGGATTGTATTTCATTGGAGAAATCCATCCTCCATCCTCTGTTCAACATAACTGGATCCTTACTGCTACTGATTACTTCACCAAATGGATTGAGGCCACTCCTTCTAAACTAGCCACATATGTTGTTATCATCAAATTCTTAGAAACCAATATCCTATCTAGATGTGGCTGCCTATACAAGCTTATTACAAACAATGTTGAAGCCTTTAGGTCTAAGGAAATGATATATTTATGCAACAAATATCATATCACTTTGGGACATTCAACTTCTTATTACCCACAAGGTAATGGGTTGGTTGAACCTTCAAATAAAAGTCTGGTAAATATTATCAAGAAGTTGTTAATAGACAACAAAAGGTCACGGCACAACAAGATCATAAATGCACTTTGGGCTGATAGTTTCACCACAAATAAATCAATTGGCATGTCACCATACCAATTGGTTTATGGAATGGAAGTTGCTTTTCTATCCTCTTTGGGAGTTACAGTCATGAAGTTGATTCAGGAATTGTAGGTTGAGCCAAACGGCATTCAAAGGAGAATTGATCAGACAATCCAGTTGCAATAATCCAGGGAAGAAGTTTATAATAAGGCTCAGGTCATCCACGAGAATATCAAGAAATATTTTGACAGAAGGACAAAAGTAGATGATTTCACCTTGGGTGATAAAGCCTTAAGGTGGGATTCTAAAAGAGAAGACAAAGGGAAGCATGGAAAATTTGACAATTTATGGATGGGACCTTATGTCATTTATGCTTTCAAAGGGAATAATGCATTCTTTATCAAAAATTTAGATGGGACAGAATTACCTAGTGGACTTGTCAATGACAGGATGCTCAAACACTATTTCTCTTAGCAATAGAACTTTTCCTAGAATTTATCATTATAAATATTATTGTCCTTATTGTTTGGATTAGGTGACCTATTAACAGAAGTTGAAGCCCGCAGAGAAGGCCCTGAGCTTCTATTGATGAGTTACCATAAGTAATGCAACAAAGAAATCAGAGGTAGATATTGTTGAAATAAGACACTCAAGGCTACTGATCACATGTTCTTGGCACCTCATAGGGAGAGTGCCATCCCCTGCTGGAGCCACTGTTAAGGTCCTATAATTTATAGGATCCCAAGGTAATTTAGTATTGTATCTAAGAAATATTATTTTGTAAATACTTGTCAATCTGCCAATGATTTCCAAATAAAAGAAAAAGAATTTTAAAAAAAAATGAAAAGAGGGTATAAATAAAAATATTGAAAGAAAAAATTGAACCCCACCAAAAGAAATAATAAAAGAAAAAAGGGAATAATACTGAAATTGTTGCAACTCTAATTTACAATACTAATAGATAGTTTTTGCTTCATTGTTGAAAATAAAAAGTTGTGTGCATCTTGTTCAAAATGCCACAATCACTAGTTTTAGTTTAATAATCTAGTGTAATCATGATTAAACTCCTTTCAATTTCTTGTAAGGTGACCAAGGAATCTCTTCTAAGGTTTTAGCATGTGTGAAGAGGTCAAATAAATCTTCATTTAGGGTTTGAGCATGTAAAAATAGGCATAATAAATCTAATCACAACACCAAAGGTTCGAAGAGATCCATGCTTGTGAAAGATCATGCAATGGCATACAACAAAGAGAAAATGCAAAGCTAGGTCAACAGTGAGTGTGTGTTATGAAAGAAGATGAATGCACAAGATAATGTAGTAGGCACGGCTAAAATGCAATGAAATGCTATGTAAATACAAGGAAAAAATCATCTAATTTCAATTAAAAGACCCATGTAATGCATGTGTAGAGATTTCATGAATTCTATGCAACAATGAGTAGTGCAGGAATATGAATGCAAGATAGAAGCATAATATGATGCAGTAAACTAAAATACCTACAATAGAGAAAACAAAGAAAAACATGTCTAAACCATAAAGAAAAAACTAAGAAGCAAACCTTAATTATCGAAATAGGGCAAGTAAAACTTAATTATGAAACCCTAAGTAGCCTAAACCTCAAACCCTATTTTAATGAGAGAGGAGGTCGGGTCATGTGAAATCAAAATTCAAATGCAGCCACTGAAGCAGTTCCCAACCTACAAGAACAAATATGTCTATGATCAGAACCAGTGTAAATAATTGTGCAAGAACAAAAATGCTTACCTGTAAAATATGAACAAGAGAAAGAAGGTCATGCCTATTAGAAGGGAAATTTGCGAGGAAATACTGTTCCAACCAAGTTGCAATTATATCCTAGTAAACAAAATAATAAACATGAAAACCATAATCATCTAGCCATTATATGCATCAATTTGTGTTTAGGCCTAAATCCAGCGCAAGTGAGGCAAGATGTCACCTACTTGAAGAGACATTTTCTAGATAAGATCCTTCAAACCTGTTGAAAATGCAACAAGAAAAATTAGTTTTGAATTTTCCTTGGTCAAACTAGATTAGAATTCAAATTTCAATTTTAGTAAAATACTTGGAGGTAGTTAACTGAGGTGATATATCACTTATCAATCAGTTAGCTCAGTCAATTGGAGTAGGAGACACTTGAGTTCAATTTAGTATGATTGATTACTAATTTCTAACAATCTATTTCAGTTAATTTGAGTTATTGTGAGTTTAACTTGTTATAACTATTAGAGAACTAGTGGAGGGTCCAATAGTGGGGTGTGTACCTCAGTGATCAACCAATTAACTCATCAATCAACCTAGAATAATTGATGCATACAGGAAACTTGAGCTACCTAGTTGAGATTGGAGTTGAAGGGAAATGTACTATCAGTTGTAGATAATTCCAAATTGTACAGGTGGTGCATGTAGTCAAAGAAGGACCTACACCGAGTGTGCAGTTCTGGGTGGGTAATTTCCCTAATTAATAGGGTCTAATTCCTTATTGAACAATGTAAGGAAATAGGGAGTTGGTTTGGAAGGAATTTGGCTAAGTATTGACCAGATCTAGCCTGTGAAGCAATGAGACAGATTATACCAGTATAGAGGTTGTTCAGGCTTTAGCAAGCATTATATTTCTTCTCTATTTTGTAATTAATGCAGTATGGCTAGGAAAGGGTTTTGAGAAATTGCTTTACCCTATATAATTATCTTTGTTTTTGTATTGATTCATGTCACATGTTTATGATTTCCTTTCTTGATCATGAATTTCTTTCCGTAGATTAGTAGCATAGATTCAAGTTTTAGTTTTTAGTAAATTACATAAGAATTTTTAATCTACATAGGAATCTCTACATGGTACTAGAGAAGGATTCATAGTATTGATGAGAATTTGAAGTTGTCTTTGCATGAGGATCAGATTTGTAGGATCAATTCCCAAGAGCTAGAAGGATGTATTTCTATGGACTAAGGCTTAAGTATGCCCTTGATAGTAGCTCAAATTTTGTTTCTTAGAAGTATAGGATGGAGGCGGTGCTAGAGGATAATGGGTTGAAGGAATTCATCAAATTTGAGATCCTCAAACCACCAATAGTTGATGTTCAAGATCTAGGAGAATGGAAGAAGTGTGTATCCAAGGCCACAAGGATCATATTGTAAGGTGTGAAGGATCACATAGTCTCGAATCTCCATGGGAAAGAAACCTTGTATGTAATTTGGCAAGCACTGATAGAGTGGTTCCAGAACAGTAGCAACCACAAGAGGTTGGTGCTCAAGGTAAACCTTTAGAATATCAAGATGCAGATTATTGAATCAATTCAACAATACCTGAGTCAGTTCACACAATGTCACGATGAACTTGGAGGAATAGGGGTAACTTTTATGGAGGATAATATCATAATCCTAGCCATTCGAGGCCTTCCCAAGAGCTAGCACAACTACAAGGATTCAATAAATGGGAGGGACAAACTACCAAATTGGGAATGCCTATGGTTGGATTTGTTATAGAAGGAGATAGGGTAGAATATCATAGATGTGACCTCATCCAAGGTTATGGACGAGGAGATGTTGTGCGGGAAATCCTTTCTATAGACATAAATGATCCCTCAAGTCCTATGGGAGGATATAGCAACAAACTAGACAAATATGTGAAAACTTTCCTAGATAATACCGGAAAACACAAAGGAAGATAGATGACCTACCTCACTCCAATGCTAAAATCCATTGGTGTCGTTCTCGATCTTCTCGCTTCCAAGTTCAATCCTCTCTACGTCGTTGTGGATGAATACTTGTAAGGAAGATAAAATAGAATGACAAAGGCATACATAGCATAATTCATTCTAACATAAACTATGTGATAGATCAAGGCGTATCACACTAAATGAGTAATGATTTACACGCTTATGGAAAGAAAACACATAATGTATTATTAATATAAAGCAGGGGAAGCATAGAACCACTTAAACCTTGATGTTGGAAGCCTCCTTTTAGGTGAGTTTCCAACTCCTAGCCAAGACCTTCAAGCACTCCTTTCTCCTTAGAAAAATGGGAAGCATTTAGTCATAGTTTTAGCATAGGAAGGAAACCAAGCAATAGCCAACGAGTTGTGGATACTAGGGATCTCATTTATGGCGAAGGAGAGGGAATTAAGGATCCATAAAAGGAAGGATAGGTTCCACAACTCAAGGAAAATATCCATGAAAGTAGGATCAAGGACCAAGAATGGGAGATCTCGCTCTAATCCTTATTCACCTATAACTAGCTCATCGTTCTCAAGACTTCTAGTAAGAGAAGCTTCTCACCCACTTTAGGAAAAACTACCTAAAGAGGATTAGTGCAAGTTTTCCTTATAATATCTACACTGGAAATGCTAGGTCATCATAGTGCAACAAGTTAGCCACATGGTTCACCAGTGGTGCAAAACGCATTGATCATGAAAACTAGGTTTTTGACAAGTCTTCTCATGAATCTTTTAGGGAGATTTTTTCTTTTGTTCTTCAGAGATGCTTTTGAACATGTTTCATGGTGAATACACTAACACCTTTCATCATTTTGACGCTTCAATATACGAGACAGGAAGTGTGAAAAAATATTATGTAAGAGATGCCCCCTAAAGCATGAAGGTAGAACAAGAGTGATGGGTGAAATGCTTTACAAGTCAAGGCATGGACTCAGAGAAACACTGTCAGAAGACCTGCAAATCAAGAATGATACAATATATCTGACATATTTGATGTAAGTATGCCTAATAATACATCTATGTATAGGCATCTAACAATACATGAATCCACGACATGGATGCAGCCATCAGAATAGAAGGGATCATGTGTATGGATCCACAGCATAGACACAACCATATAAATTGAAGGGATTATATGTATGGACCCACTGCATGGATGCAACCATTCGAATAGAAGGAATCATGTTTACAATCATGAATAGCTAATAACTCCATGTAGTCTGGATTTATCAAATGAAACCTAGGGTCTTCGCCTTTGTCTCAACCCAAACAAAGTATGGATCCCACCATATGAATAGATGTGTTAGAGTTGGACATGGTAAAAAACCACCTCATTACCTGTCAATGATGTGAATCGTTAACAGGCATGAGAGAAACCACTAATAATGACAATTGCTCTCAAGGTATGACAACACAATCCACGAGTGTGAACAAGGAAGCTGAAGTCGAACACTCATAGAATCATTCGATCGAAGGTGAATGATGTGAACCTATCTTAGAATGTGAAGAACCTCCCATTGAGGCATGTTTCCGGGAAAACTAGTGTCTTTTTGATCTGCTAGTCCCACTAAGATGGGTAGCTATGTTAGAAACAAACAATTCAAAGCACTTCAAGATTTCCTTTATGTATGATAGATAAGAGAGAAGCAGGGAGCACCAACCTGCATCTTCTGCTTGGCTCCTTGCTTGTTTCCTCTCTCCCTTGATAGAGCTTGCCACTCTTCTCCTACTTGTTCCGCTTTAGAGAATATCTGTAGAGGCAAAGCAACAACACATCATCAAAGCATAGATATCTATGATATCATAAACAATGCAGAATCATAAATACATTAACCATACAATTGCATCCACAAATAACAAGATTTACAAATACACAATTATATGGAGGAAAACTCAAAGAACTTTATTGATAGTAGAAGTCGAAGAGAGGATTACAACCCAGCTGTCTAATCCAGCATCATCCTCCTAGCATGAAAGCCCTCTTCACCTCATGAAATGCAAGATCACCCAACAACACAATGTTTCTTCTCAAAGAGAAACCAACAGCACTTCCTTACAAATTACAAAATTCCAGCCTCTAGATCTCTCGGATGAGGGATCCATTTATAGATATTTGCAGAGGGGTGAGTCAACTTCTGGGTTTTTGATTAGTGTAATTTCACTAATAGTTCGTGGTTCCACTTGGAGATTTCATGATCTCTTACTCATCCCCCGTCCTATTCAGAGAAGCAAGTGTCATATGAGAAGTTTCTAGAAGATTCTCTGGGTTTCCACTTAGCAAACTGTCTCGACCATTTGTCTACTCTAGCCCATCGCACCCCACAGAAGGCTCCTTCAGTATGCATCGCACCTAGCCAGTGTAACGGCTAGTATGCATGGCACCCTAAGCATGGAGCAGTATGTATGGTCCAGTTTTGGCCAGTTCTGAGTGGTTTTTCAGGGAGAACTTCTGGGAAATGATGTAATCAGTTTACCATGATCTTTTAGGGTATGGAAAAACACTTTTAGGGGTTTAAGAGCCCTTGGTTTATTGACATATGTGATTGGGGTTGTAGTGCCCAAATATGTCTATAACAGTTGCCCCCTAAAGCATGAGGTCGTAAATCTTCTGATGTCGAGTGAAATGCTTTATCATGAGGATCTGAGGTTTTTCAAACTGGAAGGTGACCTGTATAACAATACATTATCTTCATATTATTTTCATGATCTAGTTGAGGCGGGCATTCCCATGCTCAGCTTTATAAATTCATTTTCATGTACATAGGACAGATAATCATCTGTTGTTGCAGACTGGTGATTCTTATAGAGTCATCATCCGTTAGATTGGATGATCATCTGTGCAGCTTCTGTGTACATTTGATGTCTACATTTTCCCGAATATATTGCAGCACGGATGGATGAAACTAGATGCGGGGTCTTCAAACTCATTCAATATTCACCCGATGTACAAGTCGATCCATGTGAAAAGACGTTCTGAAGTTGAACATGGAAAGACATCACCTTATTACCAGCCAATGATGTAAGCTATTAACAGGCACGAGAGGAATCGCCAATAATGATAATGACCTTCAAGGTACTACAGTACAATTCACGTGGTGTGAATATAGGATCTGATGTCGAACACCACGTAAAATATTTCGGTCGAAGGCCATTGATGTAAACTTGTCACCGGAAGTGAGAAACTTGCCATTGAGGCATGCAAGCTTCAAAACACTGAAAGGGTTGTTCCTAAGCCAACTTCTTGGATAATGAGTTGATGTCGACAAGAAGTGGCTCTTCGTAGGAGGGCCTTAATGAATCTCACATCTATGACACAAAATGAAGAAAATGATTTTCTGGAGGTGAAAACGATCTAATGATGCAAGGTTCAGGAATGGTGGTCATGAAAAATGGAGGGTGAAGGTATTGCAGTGGATGAGGCATTAGCTGGGTTGGTGAATTCTCTAAATGACTTCTCTTGAACATATTGGCAACACTGAGATGGATTGCTAGTGTTAACCCCAAAAATGGATGGTGCGTAGGACCAATGGTGATGTGACCGATGAATGGAATAACCCAACCCAACTCAATCATGGTGATGGAGTGAAAGTGTCATGTTCAAGAGCGACCTACTACCAATGAAGTTCTTCAATATTTCTTCCCTTTTTCCCTAGTCATTGTTGACCAGTACCTCTTTATTTTTGTCAAGCTTGAGGAGGATAACATATTCTTGTTCTATAATTTTCCCTTCGGCTAAACCTGTCGCTATGTTTTAGCGAGCCTAGCGACAGTCAAACTCGCTCTTGTCCGGATGGACAAGTTTGTCGCTATTGTTTTAACGAGTTTAATGACAAAGATAACTCGGTCCTTTTCATGTTTAGAGAGTTTGAAAAGAGATGGAAAGGAAACTCCAGTAGTCCTTTTTCGTGGCATAATCCCTTAAGTCCAAAAAAGTATAAAATAATACAAAAGGGATGACTTTTCGATAGCTTTAGCGAGCTGAAAAAGACAAGCGCTCGATCTTTTTGTGGAATGATCCCTCAGGTCCAAAAATATTAAAATGTAGAGGGGGGTTGGCGCTTCCCCTTACTTTAACGAGCTGGAAAGGCTAGTAGCTCGGCAATCTTTTCATATTTTACAAGTCTAAAAAGAGCTTAAAATAGACTCGTTTTTTAGGAACGAGTGATGTTTTCGGGTAGGCAACTGGTTCTAGGTAACTTTGGAATTTCTCAAACACAGCAGTGTAATGAGGGTGGCTAATAGAATCACTCGTTGTCGCTGTTCCTCAAAAGGGTAAACAATCAAGTGGAGGCATATGATCAACCAAAAGAATGGAGGTGACGATAAGAACACAACCAAGGCTCAAAAGGCTGATAGCAATGCAATCACAAAGGTTATTTACCGAGGGTGGATTCATTTTTTAATGAGCTTGAATCTTTAGAAACTATGCTCAGTGGCAGGTTTATTTTTTAACGAGCTTGAACCCTGCGGTAACATTGCTCATTGGCGGGTTTATTTTTTAACGAGCTTGAACCCTGCGGTAACATTGCTCATGCCAATCGTTTTTAAAGATGTCTCTTATTAGTAGGTTCATTTTTTAGTGAGCTTGCCCCATGCGAAAATTTGCTCATTGCCTTTTGTATGCAGGCTAGAAACAACCAAACTACAAAACTAACTACACTAAGAGTTAATGAACTACTGAGGTTAGGTAGGATAGTTTAGATAAAACATTTCCTTTGCTTTACCTGTGCGCCGCCGACAAAGGTGAATGGTGGATCAGACCATTCACCTAACCTAAGCAGTGAAATTTAGGCTAAAATACTACAAGGTTAGAGTTGAACTGGTCTCTTTTCACTTGCATAAAAAAGGTTTGCATGCCCCCAGGTGTTGAGAAAATAAGAATTTCCAGTTACCTTATGGAAGTTCCTGCATTTAAGTAGGATCATTTCGTCTGTGAAGCAGAAAAAACACTTCCTTGGCTCTGTCCATTGAAATAGACAAAGGTGAATGGTGTGAGCTTCCAATCACATAATGTGTGAGGAGATAAATATTCCAGATTGATCCCATTTCCTACACGGAAATGGCGTTTCAGACTGGTCATATAACCTACAAGGAAATCTGTTTTTTCATCTGGGTTCGCTTGCCGAAGTAGACCAAGGTGCATGCCCCCTGAGCTTCGTTACATTCACCAAATTACTCGCCATAATCAAGTGGATGAACTGGAGGTTGAAGAGACATTCTTGACGCAAAAAGACCATTTAGGGATGGTGTTTGACTCGTAGCTGTTTTCGAACCGGGAAATGAAAGCTAGTTGGCAAGCTGCACCATTCTGCCTTCATGCGGGAAACACATCACTCGAAAGAATGTGGAAACAATAGCTCCCATGCTGTAAACGTATTCACGCCCAAGGAGTATATTGTAATCTATTGGCCCTTGGACTACCATCATGTTCAAGTGAATAGTTTTCCTTCTCAAAGTTATAGGCAAATTTGGAAGGATTCCTAATGGTCGACTGGTTCCTTTATTGAAGCTTGACAAATTTTGATTCTCAGGCAGAAGCGATGGTGAACCAAGTGCTTTCCAAGCAGTTGAGGAAAGGATACTCATGGAAGCCCCTTCATCTATTATAGTGCCAGACATGATCATTTTGTAAACTTGCACTGTGATTTGGAATGGTACATTAGATGGAAGGCGGGTACCTGCTAGTAGATTCCAATCGAAGGAAATGACTAGATTGCTTGGAGGGGGGACCGAATAAATAGCTGGGTGAATCTCTTGAAATGGGGAACTTCCCTCTTGTTGGGAAGGAATGGGTAGATTTCCCCCATGTTCATCAGATTCTGTGTTAACAGAAAGAATTTGAACGATGTCATTCTCATTCTCTTTGGAAACTGTATCATCTGAAGGTGGACCTTCTGAAGACAAGACTGGGTCGGCTGCCGTCTCAACCTATTGACTTTGGTCTGGTATGGACTCAGAGCGTTTATCTTCAATGATAGGCGTTTCGACCAAAAACTGAGGTATGTCAATCAGATTTTCAACTAGTGATGGGCTTGGCAAGAGTTTCTTGTATCCAGGTGGAAGTTGCTGTAGTGAAGCAGACAGTTATCCAAGACACTTTTAGCTTCATCCAAAAAAGGACAATGGTGAAGGGCATGATCGCCTTCACACAACCTACAAGGAAATCTGAATCTTCCTTTTTGTCCATTAACTTCGTTTTCCCTAGTTGATGGTGTGTTCTCAACATGAACAATAGAGGTTGATGACACCAGATGGTGCAAGCGGGGAGACCAGTCTCTCAAGATCCGCGGAATGCAAGGACAATCTCGATGAAAGTGGTTTCCTTTGCAAATTATGCATGGAGATTTGGGTTTGGAAGGTTTGGTGTGTGGATTTTCACCGGATGATGCATGGTTGCCCCCTTGCTTGACTGGCTTCTTCTTCTTCTTCTCCTTCCCTTTCTTCTTCTTCTCAATTACTTGGTTTTTAGTATCACTAGTTTCACCAAGCAAAGAGGAAGAAGGAGAGGGAGAAAAAAACGAAGTAGAAGGTGAGGGAGCAACTCCAGTATCATATGGTTGTTGATTCGATTGCTGAGGAATTATGGTGTTCTGAACAATAGAGGTTGAGAATAGCCATACTGGCAGGCCAATTGTGATTCCTGGAAGGGACAATGTAGCCATATATGGAGCACCAATATCTCCCCAAGAAGAGAAAGGACTAGGATTCCCCCCAAGGGGAAATCCTTGATTGGTGGACTCCATTACCTCAACCTAAGATCAACGAAGGAACATGGATGTTATTCCGAATTAAATAAATTTTATGGCGCTTTGACACAACTTTGCTTTTTTCAATTTTTAAGAGTCAAGAAAAAGCTAAAGGTGACTCTAGTCGCCTTTGATTTTTAATGAGCCTAAAGTGACAAGTTCTCAGATGGACCTTTCTTTTAAGGAGTCGAAAGGGAACGAAAGTGACTACTCTGGAAATCTAGACAGAGGGATTACCAAACCAATCGCAAAACTACAATATACACCTTGGTGGTAAATTAAAGAGAAATTACCAAGGACTTTACGTATGGTAGTCAATCTTCTTGAATGTTGTGTTCAGTGCATTGCGATCGATAGAGCGGCAAACATGAATTCCTAAGGATAAAGGATATCAGCCTATTGTGGTCTCCCAATATATACTCGATGGTACGGGGAGCACAAGTTCATACTAGCACTTGCCATATCAAAGAGGAGGAATCATCCAACCTTCGATGAAAACGATAGTTAGCAGGTTTTACGACGCCGGAATACGTCTCTAGCCTAGACTTCTAGATGTTGTGCATTAGGTTCCAAAGCGTTTTTATGTTCATTGAGGTTTATTTTATAGTTGATCTTTTTTAGAAGTTTGCCTTTCAAGTTTCACCGCATGATGCAGATATAAAATTCCTAAATGTGCAATCTAAAATGATAAACAGTCGTTTGTTTTCTTTTAGCAATGAAAATCCTAGCTACTAAGGAAAGAAGAGTACGATTCTTTCAACAGAGAGCAGAGAGCACACACTAAATGCACTTTTCCTAAATCATTTTCCGCATGCAGTCTAAATGCAAATGCACATGCATGTATTTGTTTTTCCGTTTCCTTAATGTGAGAATGCTAAAAAGGAAAACCAAGTACAGATCTGAACTATTTTCTTCAAAGCGACACTTCAACGATTTCTTTTCAAAATGAAAGGAAGACTAAGATGACACTTTCAATTTCGAATGGAAAATTTCTTTCGACACTTCAAATATTGATAATTCAAATCAAATACAATGGCAAAAGTACAATCGACTATCTAGAAGAGGAAGACTTTACGACACTCTTCTTTTCAACTCAAAATGACAGTTACGACACTTCTTTACATCAAAAACGACAGTTCAATTAAGCTACTTTTGACAAAGGAGGACCGTAAATGATGAAAAATACATAATAAAAAAATTCACAAATCCTAATCAATGGAGGCTGAATAATGTGAAGGAAGAAGGATTTAGCAATGATACACTGATCATAAGCAGCAAAACTACTGAATAGAGCTGAAAACAAGGAAGAAAAAAACCAAATTCCAGAGAAGGAAAGAGTATCATTTAGTCATCGCACCTGTCCTTAAGGGAAACAGGGATGCATCTCACCTACAACACATGGGAAGTGCGATGCATCCAGGCTGCCAGTTAGAGACAGTGTGATGGACCAGGGAATGAAACTGAGCTTGGTTTTTGCTCAAAATTTGCAGCTAAGTTCAGTGATTTAGGCTGAGCTATGATAGACAGTAAAAACAAAGTATAGGGGTATGATCTTATGAGGTTATTGAGCTACCACAAGGGCACTTAGGATGTTTGCAAGTCAGATGTTCAGTTCATAAACCAACCTAGAGATTGACTGAAGCAGCATTGATCTACTTTGCACTTGCATAGCAAGAGCAGTTCGAAGGCTAGCTGGCTTAACTTCAGGCTCCATCTGTAGTTTATAAAGCAAACAACAATAACAAACAAACAAACTATTCACTCCCCAGTGGAGTCGCCATTTTGTTTCTAGGAAAACTAGTGTCTTTTTGATCTGCTAGTCCCACTAAGACGGGTAGTTATCTTAGAAACAAACAATTCAAAGCGCTTCAAGATTTCCTTTATGTATGATAGATAAGAGAGAAACAGAGAGCACCAACATGTATCTTCTGCTTGGCTTCTTGCTTGTTTCCTCTCTCCCTTGATAGAGCTTGCCACTCTTGTCCTACTTGTCCCGCTTTATAGAATATCTATAGAGGCAAAGCAACAAAACACCATCAAAGCATAGAGATCTATAATATCATAAACAATGAAAAATCAGAAATACATTAACCATACAATTGCGTCCACAAATAACAAGATTTACAAATACACAATTATGTGGAGGAAAACTAAAAGAACTTTATTGATAGTAGAAGTAGAAGAGAGGATTACAACCCAATTGTCTGATCCAGCATCATCCTCCCAGCATGAAAGCCCTCTTCACCTCATGAAAAGCAAGATCACCCAACAATACAATGTTTCTTCTCAAAGAGAAACCAACAACACTTCCTTACAAATTACAAAATTCCAGCCTCTAGATCTCTCAGATGAGGGATCCATTTATAGATATTTGTAGAGGGGTGAGTTAGCTTCTGGGTTTTTTATTAGTGTCATTTCACTGATAGTTCTTGGTTCCACTTGGAGATTTCATGATCTCTTACTCATCCCTGGGCGAATTCAGAGAGGCAAGTGTCATATGAGAAGTTTCTAGAAGATTCTCTGGGTTTCCACTTAGCAAACTGTCTCTGCCATTTGTCTACTCTCGCCCATCGCACCCCACAAAAGGCTCTTTCAGTATGCATCGCACTTGGTCAGTGTAACAGCCAGTATGCATCGCACCCTAAGCATGGAGCAGTCTGTATGGTCCAGTTTTGGCCAGTTCTGAGTGGTTTTTCAGGGAGAACTTCTCGGAAATGATGTAATTAGTTGACCATGATTTTTTAGGGTATGGAACAACACTTTTAGGGGTTTAAGAGCCCTTGGTTTATCGACATATGTGATTGGGGTTGCAGTGCCCAAATATGTATACAACAAGGCATGCAAGCTCCAAGGTACTGAAATGGAGTTTCTAGACCATCTTCTTAGATAATGAGCTGGAGTCGACAAGAAGTGATCCGTATAAGGAAGGTGATAATGTTTCCCACATCATCAACACAAAACATATGATTTAGTAGAGTTGGTAAGAGTGATTTCAGGATTGTTGCAGAAAAGGAAAACAAGGTATAACTATTTTGAATTGTAGATGGGACTTACCTTGAACATATCGACAACACGACTCCAAACTTTGACAACATTTGACTCAACATAGGATCAAAGGTCACGATGACAATAGGATATAATTGGATGAGAGGCAAAGGGATTCCGAAAAGCCAAAAAGGCAAGTGATGAAGTGAGGATAACCCAAACCCAACATGAGCAACAGATAAGTGTCATGTTCAAGAGTGATATGTTTCCTTTATACAAAATACAGGACATATTTACTTCAATTTTTCCCCATTATTTCTAGTGAGTGCCTTATTATTTTTTATCTCAAGCTTGAAGATAATAGAATATTCTTGTTGTATAAGTTCATCCTTTGGATGAATCCATCTTAGTATTTTTAGCAAGCCCTAGGAAGGAGTAGCTTGGTCTCCTCATGGTGACAATTCCTTCATCATTTTAGTTTTATGAGTCTGACAGAGGGGTAACTCGGCGTCTTTTTCATGATTAGAGAGTTTGAAAAAGAGGCAAAAAGGAAAATCCAGAGGTCCCTTTTCTTAGATATTCTCTCGAATTTGAAAAGGTAGAAAATAATATTAAAGATAACCTCTTACCAATGTGTTACCAAGGTATTCCTTTTTCGTACATTAGTCTATCTCAGTCCATAGAAGGGTTATACTTATACTAATTAGACGTCATTTCATTTACTTTAACAAGTTCGAAATGACAAGTACTCGACAATCTTTTCATATTTTGAGAGTCAAAAAAGAGTTGAAAGATGACACCAGGGGGGTTCCATTTTCATTTATTTTTCACAAGTTTGAAAAATAGATAAAAAAAAAAATCGATAGCTCAGTCAAAATCAATTACTGTCACCAATAAGCCATAACTTGTCGCTAGACATCTGAACAAACATTACCCGTTTCAAGAAAAATATTAAAATATAGGTAAAAACATGTCCTAAATGGTAAAAATACTTTTTAAATCTTATATAAACTCAAAAAGTAAAAATAAACTAACCATTTACCAATTTGTAATTTGGAGAGCACAATTTACCCCAAATCTCCCTGATCTTCAGGCAAGAAGCATGCTTGATCCAAGGCATAATTCGATGAACCGTTTGTTGCAAGTAAGAGATTTGTCCTTCCTATGCAAACTTTCCAGTATTTTTAAGTGATTTCAACCACGGGATAGGTAGTTAGGACAACTTGAAAAAAAATTATGTCGAAGGTGATCAACGTGGGTTTTACCCATCAAACCCATGCTGATCTCCCTGAGCTCAACAGTGCAATCATGCTGGAAGTGTGGAAAAAATTACAAACAAACATGCTGGCATCGTGAATAAATTTTTTTCAAGAGATCTCCAAAATTAATAATTGTTTTACAAATTTTCTTCCATAACTACTAATTAAAACTATGTACATTGATCTTTTACAGGTCATTTGCTGGCGAAAATGGTTATTGAGTGGAAGGAAAGTGGTCATGAAGTGGAAGACCATTAAGCAACATAAGATCTGAATTGCATAAGGGCTCTTCAGGCATGTATATTGCTCAAATTCTTCTGTATCCCCGGGATCATAACCCATATGGAATTACTGCAACATTTGGTAGGATGGTGGGAGGTAGACCTCCATATGTTCATCATAGGAGACCAGGAACTTGAAATAGAAATTTTAGACATCTATTTCATCACAGATTTCTCTAGGAGAGGACAAGGAGTTCAATTGTCTGGTTCTCGTACTAGCGGAGAGAGTATTGACATGTTGATAGTTAGACATTGCCTAGGTTCCCACAAGACAAAGAGTGGGAACATTGATACTAAAACTATCACAAACCTTCCATTGAGAACAATTCTACTTGCTATAGTCTGAGTAGTTGGGGCCCAGGCTCTACATGAAGCAAACAAGTCTCACTTCGAGTATGTAGTAGATTGTCTTAGCCCTACAATGTTCAACTAGTGCGAAGGATTACTAGTCAACATGAAGGACCAACTCACCAAATGAAAGACAAGGAGACTTAATAAATTTGGCTACAGATAGATTTTGGGGACGTTCATCCTAGAGCATGTCCCATTTTTCAGGTATCAGTGGGTAGAGGTGGAAGCTCCTAGACCCAGGGATCCATGTCTACTAAGGTGGGGTGAGTTGATGCCTCGTCATGGAGGTGGTCAACAAATGTCTTTCCCCCATCATTATTTGGATGGATACAACAACAACTCATCATGGTAGATGATTGGTCCTATGCTGGTACATATTTCCAGGGAGATCCCAATCTCCCACTACCACTTGGAGCATAGTGGATTGACTCAGGTAAAGAACTATTTTTTTATTTTTTTCAATTTTTTTGATGTTTTTCATTATGTGAGCTGAGATTGAAACTTATGATATTTTGCAGATGTGGGACCAAAGAGACCTCCAGGGGTTTCTCCAATAGTGAGGAGGGTGGCATGGTAGGTTGAGGATGCACCCTATGAGGAGGGAGTCGATCCCGTGGTAGAGGTGGAACGCAACCTAGAGGCCTTGACAAGAGGCATTCCAGAGTATGCTATGATTGATGAGGTGCCACTCCAATATCATAAGCATACTGTAGGAGTGTCATCTAGACTACGTTGGCTATTGGGACAAGTTATTAGGGCTGTTACATGCTATCATGAGCACCATGTTCATGGATAGCCATGTCCCTAGTTTTATTTTCTACAATTATGTAGGATCGAGAAGCCATGTGTCTCAGAACACAATTTTTATTTTTGATGTAATAAACATTTTGTAAACATGTTTTACCCTATGTATTTGACGTTCCTATTATGCCATGGTTTTTATTTTTACATATGCTGCAAATGTCGATCTAAAACATAGTTGGCTAATGCATCTATCAATGTATTTAGATGTCTTGGAATGTGTTGATATGTGATGTAATCAAAATTTATTTCCGAGAGACAAACTTGCAAATACATCTGTAAAATGTTAGGGTTTCTAACGAAATGCATGTTTAATTGTAGAACAATGAGTTGTGAATCAAGTTTAACAACTAATGATCTAATACCAAGAGAATAGCTTCTGACAATAGTTCGATGACTGCATTATATTCTACTATGTTATTAGTTGTATGAACTAAACATATACCTTGTAAACTCACTAACTCATCATTAAGATTAAAGAGTGCACACGCAGTGGAAGATAGATTCCATGTACTACGACAAGCACTATCAACGAAACCAACATAAGGAATAGGGTTTTTCAATATCTGAAAACCAAGTAGAACACACGCTAAGAAGTGGAAAACATGTTTGAAAAAACACAAACAATCACACCAAAATACTACACACTAATGAAACATACACTAATGTACAAAGTATCCATGCAAAATCAAGCATAATACTTTTTAAGGTAGAGCCCATTGTGGGGCTCAAACAACTGATTTCCATCATAGTCAACTAACTCATATGAACCCTTTTGTAATACTTGTTTAACAATATAGGGTCCATGCCACATGGGTTCGAACTTTCCAGCACCTAATTTATCATTAGCTTGATCATACAGTAAGACCAAGTCACCTTCTGCGTATGTACGAGGGGTCATGATTTTATCATAATGAGCTTTGACTCGTCTCTTTTGAGTCTCAGTTACCAATGCGGAAATTTAGTGAGTCTCGTCAAGACATTCTAGGTAAAGCAACCATTCTTCCTCAGGTGAAGTACCAAGAAGTAGCTCGATAATTAGCTTTAATGATGGGATTTTTCATTCTATAGGTAGGGTTTCTTCCAGGCCATAAACCAATTGGAAAGGTGTAAATCCAGTTGTTGTTTTAGTAGCAGTTTGGTAAGCCCATAAGGCCAAAAAAAGCATGAGATGCCAATTATTTTTATGCATCCCAATGGTTTGTTGAAGCATAGTGACCAAAACTTTGTTGACAACTTCAACTTGGCCATTGGCCTGTGGGTAATACGGAGTTGATCTATTGTAACGTAAGCCCAAGTGAGCAGTGAGTTTTGTCATCATGTGATTTTGGAAATGAGAGCCATGGTTGGTGACTATGGCTTGTGGTACACCGAACTGAGCTATAACATGGTTGAATAGAAATAAAGTAGCAGTTTCAGTGTTGGAATTGTAGGTAGGCATTTCCTTAGCTCATTTTGTGAAATAATTAATAGCAATGATGATGTATCCATGCCCCCGAACCGAGTGATGATTACAAGTCATGAAATCAATGCCTCATTTGGAAAATGGGCAAACAGTTATAACTAGGTGTAAGGGAGCATGTGGGGTTCGCTATTTGTGGTTGTAGATATGTCAAGCATGACATTTCTCGACTGCAAGAATGCAATCTTTGAAAATAGGGTGACAAAAATAACCGATGCGAAGGATCTGTTAAGTGGTAGCATATCCTGACATATGACTACCACAAGCTCTAGAGAGGCAATCATTTAAAGCCTTATGAGCTTCCTCATGTTTCAAACATCTTCGAAGGACTGAATCCATACCAAGGTGGTATAAAGTATCCCCAATAATGCGATAGGGTTGGGATTGGTACCAGATTCGGCATCGTTCAGAGCGAGATAGCTTTGATCTAAAGGTTTGAGTTTGGAGATATATGATGATATCTCCAAACCATGTATTGTGGTTTCTAATAAGGAAGAGAGCTTCATCACGAATAAGTTCATCATATACAACAGTCATGTCTGTAGAGGGAAGATCACAAATCAAATCAGCAAAAACAAGTGATTTATTTTACTTAGCTTTAGTGAAATCTAAGTCAAACTCATGTAGGATGAAAATCCATTTGGATTATTTCCCACCAAGAAACTACCAAGACATAATATAAGTGATGGGGTTACAATCATATATCACTATAGTTTTGCGTAAGAGGATGTAATGGTGAAAACGTTGGACAACATGGACTATTGATAATGCCAACTTCTCTACATAGGCATACCAAGTCTCAGCATCAAAGATATCATGACTCAAGTAGTAGATAACATGCTCATTTCCATTGTCATCATCTTGAATCAGTACCATACTAATGGTACTGTCAGTGGCATCCAAGTATAGGGAATAATCATGATGGTAATTAAGAGGATGCAACAAAGGTGCATTAATGAGTGTGGTCTTTAAAGCATCAAAGGACTTCTGAGCAAGGTCATCCCAAATGAATAGGACCCCTTTCTTCAAAAGGCTAGTAAAACCCTTGGTAAGCTCAGCATAGTTTGGGGCGAAGTGACGAAGAAATTTTGCCTTCCCTTGCAAACTTTGAAGTTGGTGTAAAGAAGACAGAGGTGGGAGATTGACAATGGCCTCCACCTTAAGAGGATTTATTCTGATGCCTTCTTTGGAGACTACGAATCCTAAGAGATGAACATATTAGATGAAAAAGACATACTTATGAGGATTTAAATGGATATTATAGTGTTGGCAATGAAGAAAAATTTCTCTTGGGTGAGTCGGATGGTCTTGACGTTTAGACGAATGTGTGGCTAAATCATCAAGATACAGCTAAATAATATGTTTAATATCGTGTAAAGCATAAGACATGGCCCTTTGGAAGGTGGAACCAACATTTTTTAGGCCAAAAGGAAGCTTTTTATAGGCAAAAGTCCCCCAAGGATAGATAAAGGTAGTCTTATGTTGATCAACAGGAAGGATATTAATCTGGTTATATCTATAAAATCCATCCATAAAGGAAAATATTTCACTCCTAGCACATTCGTCGATAATTTGGTTGAAAAAGGGACTAGGGTAATTATCCTTAGGATAGGCTTGATTAATATCGCGATAATCAACACATACATGTATGATTCCCTCTTTTTAGTTACTAGAATGATATTGGAAACCCAATCTGTTAGTGGTATGGGGTAAATAAAGAAAGCTTTGAGAAGCTTTTGAACTTCAACTTTAATAGCAGCTGCCTTCCTTGGATGCACCTGATGAAGACATTGTTGAATAGGTTTCACATCCAGGTAGGTTGGGATCTCATGCACCATAATACTTGGATCGATGCCAGAAATTTATTTGTAATTCCAGGCAAAGGCATCACGAAATTCTTTGAATAGGGTCGTATAGATATTAATTTCATTGGGAGAACAAGAAGCCCCTATGTGAATGCTTTTTACGATCCCTTGTTTCACAGAGATGTCGATGGGTATGGTTGTCGAGATGTTTCCCAAATTTCCTTTAGACAGTACCTCGTGAACCAAGATAGGAATCTGAAAAGGAGTAGTCGTTTCATGGGAAACTAAAGTCTCTAGACAGGGAGGAATTACTCTAAGGCTAGGAAGAAAAGAGGAATGAAGATGAATTCATTCCAAGGGGTTTCTTCAAGAGACATGACTTCAACGATATTTTCATCAGTGGGGAAAGTCTCATTCAAAGTATCTTCAGAATCCAAAGAACCAAGCTAAGAAGTTTGTGAATACGAGTCTAGGGCCATATTCAATTGGTCATTGGTTTCAGATGTAGACGTGGAATCCATAAGGATAGCTTGGTAATCTTTTTCAACGGGACTAAATGGCATGGTGTCACCAAAATTATCAATCTAATCAGGGCAAGGGATGATCCAAGGGTCATTACTATACGAGATCATGTTAACTGAGGCAAAATTAGTGGGAGGAGGAATGGAAAAAATTCCCATTAAGACAGAGTCTTTGAAAAGACCTGCTCCAACATTTTCATAAGGAATGATGGTTTTCCCAACATAAGCTACATTACTGATTGAAGATTTAGAGGAAGATAAGGCCAATTGGTCTACTATGGCAATTTTCCCTTAGTGGGGAAAATGAAGCACACGGAAAAGAGAAGAGACCACACAAAAAATTGCATGAGTCCAGCTTTGGCCAAGTAGAAGGTTATAATTGAGATTTGTGTCAACAACCTCTACTTCCAAATTGACAGTTTTTCCTTCCAACTCAATGGTTAAAGAGTTGAGAATACCATACGGTCGAAAACCTCTAACATCGTAAGCTTCCAAAATATGCGGGGACTGGTTGAGAGGAGGGGAACCAATGGCTTTCCAACATGATAAGGACATAATACATGTAGAGGCTCCTTCATCAACAACTTTTCGGTCAATGGTTTTTCCCATGATAACAACTTGTATGAGAAAAACATGTTGAGGCGTTAAGCGAGGGACATGGTTTTCAATATCAAAAGTGATCAAGTTGGAATCCGTGAGATCAATTCCTCCAATGGTGGATAGAAAAGCCTTCCATTGTGATGAACACGTTCAAAAGACTTGATGAGCCTCATAAATGGGTAATTAGATGGGCTCATTTTAGCTCCTAACCTAGTAAAATCAACCATTCTCTTAGCTTATTGTATGATTTTCTGATTATATTTATGCTTATAGGGTGAGTTGAGTTTGTTATTATGCCATGTGGTCTAACATGTATTTAATGCAGATTATTGATGGATTTCGAGGTCAAAGTCAAGGATCTAGTGGTCAAACTGCAGCAATAACTCGAAGTAGATAGAGGAGAGGACTTATAGGGGGGAATCCCCCTCATTTATTTCTCCTCACTTCGAATTCCCGTTCATTCAGCTCGGAGTACAAGTAGTTGAATCATGCACTAGAAGGCAGTCGAGCAAGTAGAAGATGATTGATAGTTATCTCGAGTTTTGGGAGCCAGCCTCCCTGATTTTAAGGAAGCTATTGATAGCTTCAGATGTATAAGTAGAAAGGCCTAGGGCCTCACTAGGGTTGACTTTTTTTTCTTGTGTATACTCTACTCAAATTTCGAGCTTACTATTTTATGACAGTTTTATGTAATCTTGCTATTTTTTTATAACGAATATGGAATCCTTTTTGAGCTAGCACTAAGTTACCTTAGAGGGATGAAGCTCTTGGGTTAGGGCCCAATCCAAGTAGCCAAGCTTATCTTTACTTGTATTTGTATGCTTTAATTCAGTTTGTAGATTAGTTTGTTGTTTGACGTATTTCTGTTATGGTTAAGAATAGGTTGCTTTTGATGATTTAGTAGCTTGCTTCCATTTGTGCTTTCTATAGTAGGTTAAGCAGTGATCAGAGAAGATTCAAAAGGCTAGAAATAGTGCCTTGGCCTCTCTTCCTCCCTCTGGGACCATGATTTGAGGCAAAGACTCTCTTGCTGCCCCAAAAACACAGATTTTCCTCATTCCTAGGACTTCTAGTGTTTGCAGCTCTCTAGTAGGTTGATAGTCCAGTTTTTCTTTGCTTTAGATCTTCTTTATCATGTTCACTTCCTGATTTTCAATAGTCCTTTTGCATGCTTTCCTTTCTTATAGCATTTCCAAACATTTCCTTCTATATATCATAGTTTAGGCCATTTTAATGCAAAACTCTGTTTTTTATAGGATGCACTCATTTCATTGGTTGCTTGATTTTCTCGGTCGACTATTAGTTTCTATGTAGCAGATCCCTTCTAGTAGTAGGCTAGCTTACTAGAAATCACACCCTCCATCTGATCCATGCCCTATAGGCCTCCCAAACCTCACCTCAATTCTGCCCTAGTTTCCTTCACTTTTCATAGAACTTCTTCCTCTTTCCTTGAGCAAACCCAATCATCTTTATCTCTCCTGGTGATTCATGGTATACCTTAGGTGCCATAACACCTCATTCCAACCTTCATCCACATTTTCCACCCACTCTCACACCCTCAAAACAACGAAAATTGCTCTCGGCCTCCTCCTGTAGGCCTCCTGTAGTTTCCCTGTTTTCCTCCTGTAGTTTTCCTGTGTCCTCCTGTAGTTTTTCCTATAGGATTTCTTTTGAAGGTTGAGCATGGGAAAAGCCTCCAGAAGTCCACCTAAGACCTCCTAGGACCAATCCATGCCATCCTACATCCTCCCAAGCTCCAAAACCGCCCTCTAACGCCACCTGTTCGTTGCCACACTCACACACAATAAATTAGATGCATGTTAAATTCACATAAGAACACATAAAAATCCAAAAATATGTTTTTTTCTTATTTACTTCCAGAAATAGCATGGTTAGATGTTGTTTAATTCCTTGAGTAGGTAATGGCATTTCTTTCATGGTTTTCATAGTGTTTTCGGCAACAGTAGAATTAGCTTGTTAATTAGGGTTTACTAGGTTTTGCTTTACATTCCAGTCTTTCTCCTTTCTGCAATTAGAATAGCATCTGTAGAGTAATCTTTCTTTCCTTTCATCACACATAGATCTTCTTCTGAAATCTATAGAAGTTGTCTTGAGCTCCTAGTGATCTCGCACCGGCTGACCAAGTGACAACCTGCAATGAGAACTAGTACTTGTGCATATAGAACTGACGCTTCCAAGTTTGTTATGAACTACCGGGTTGATAAAAGTAAATTTGGTAGCCCATGAGTTGCAGCATTCTTGCTGCAATATTGCCGCTCACCACTTTTTGGCACCATTGCCAGGGAAGCATCAGAGTATTCTGTGATTACTTCTTTCTTCTATTTCCTATTGCAACATTCTGCTAATAATTTATTTCGGCAAAAGTAGACTAGTCATTTCTTTTCTTTCAGTTCTGCATTTCCTTGCTTTCCTTTTCAATTCTGCAAATTTCCATTTAGCAAGTTCATTTCAACTAGTTGCAATTTGTTTTGTTCAATCACAATTTCAGTTTTTGCAGGTACTTTTAGTGTGGGGAAAAAGAAACAAAAAACCAACTAAAAATATTTCCTTTCATGCCTCGTAGGAGTAGAGATAACTTAGGAAAAAATTTTCCCAACACCCCCACTACTTCACACAGCCAACCTTCTCTCTTCTTCAGTGGCTGCAATCAAGAAGAACCCTTAGGTGAACATCCAAACATATTTGAAGAACCTATAGGGGAAGAAGAAGAAGAAAACATTCCTCTGGAGCTAATGGCTGAAAATAGAAATGCTAGGGGAAATGGAGAGAGAATAGAGGGTACCTTCCCCATTCGGGAGACCAATGGGGACACCAAAATGAAGAATATAAGTCCTTCAGCCCTACCTCACTTCCATGGTATGACTACAGAAGATCCTAACACCTTCATGTTCGAGTTTGCTATCATCTGTCAAACTTATGACTATGTAGAAGACGAGCAAAATTTGAAACTGTTCCCTTCTACTCTCAAGGACGGAGCACTGCACTGGTTCATGGGATTACCTAGTAATTGCATCACAACTTGGGCCTACAACACAACATGGAAGACTACCACCAGGTTCACACCCTATGAACTAGTCTATGGGAAGAATCCTTTGCTGTCAATAGAGTTTAAATTCAATACCCTAAGGATGGCAGCTCAGCTGGACCTAGACCTTAGCCATGCACAGAAGGAGAGATTACTTCAGCTTAATGGATTGGACGAATATAGATTGCAAGCCCTTCTCCATACAAAGGTAGTTCAACTTCAGAGAAAGATATGGCATGATAGAAATATCAGGGAGAAGCAATTCCAAGAGGGGATTGGGCACTACTCTATGATTCAAGATACAAGGATTTCAAAGGTAAGCTGAGGACAAGATGGTTAGGACCCTACACTATGGAGAAATGCAATGGCAATGTTTCAGTTCTGATCAAAACCATTGATGATGAAGCCATCCCCATGCTTGTCAATGGACATCGGTTGAAATTCTACAAGAAACCCCTCTCCAAGCGAGAGTTTATTGAAGATTTGAATAAAACCGTGATGGTAGTGGAACATGTCTTAGCTTCCACTTCACCCACTCACTGAAGAAAAAAGAGAAAAAATAAGGACTCAAGTGAAAACCTCCATGAGGGGCTTGAGTCCTATCATTGGGTTGAAAAACTCTTCTAAGGCGGGCCACTGATGTCAAGAAAAAAGGGGAAAAGAATAAGATCTCTGGGTGAAAACCTCCCTTGGAGGTGACCAGGGTAGGTAATTAAGGTGAAAACCTCTCTGAGGTGCCCTAGTTGTTTTCAAAAAAAAATAAAAAATTATTTCATTGCAGGTCTGCAGGAGGACTACAGGGAGAAGAAGAAGGTGCCAAGGGGACCCTGACATTCATGCCAACATCCATCTCGTATTCTCTACACCTTCCTTCATCATTTTTGGCATCTCTTTCACCCCACTGTACCTCTTCTTCCAACACTGTGTTTTCTATAGGAGGCTCTGTTTTTTCTACAGGAGGCTCCTGTAGGAATTACAAAGAGCCAAAAGTGTCTACAGGAGGCAGTTTGAGGGACAAGAAAAGCTTCATGAGGAACCTATAATCCCTCTTACCATCTTCAAACCTCCTTGCCATCATTTCCAAGCCTGCATCACACTCCAAGCATCATTATTATTATTATTATTTCTCCCTTTCCAAGAAAAAACACAGAAAAACAATTTTTCAGTTTTGAAAAGAAAAACAAAAATAAAAGGAGGAAAAGGCACCATTAACTTTACCTAAATCTTACCTACTATCCCTCCATCATTCGTCTCCACATCTGGCATCATTCTCAAGCTCCAAGCATAGGGAAATAGCTGAAGTTTCAAGGGGAGAAGCAATGACAAGAGCTCCTGTAGGAATTCCTGTAGCAGCTGATCCCATAGAAGTCCAGCACCAGCAGTAAGGGACAACACATCTGAGTGTTGAAAAGGTGCATGCAGCTCATCTCCTGCAAAAGAAGAACCTACAAAAACACACAACAACACATCAGCAAGCAGAGACAACATGCATGAGGGAAAATGAAGGCATGCAGCAGAGAAAGCCACAACACCTCACAGTGGATTGCAACAAATACACTTCGATTACAGGTAAGTAGCTAAGTCACTCCTCTACCTGCATTTGTGTAATTAGCAATCGTACAAAGGCATTGAGATGGTTGAAATCAAAAGAGGGAAAGGTGGCCAGTTAACTTGGCCACCTTCATTTAGTTGACTTCACTTAACCGAGATATCACCCACACGTGTGCACAGTCAACTCAAGCAAAAGATGCGAAGGACGGGTAGTGGGAGGAAGAGTTAACTCTGATGCAGTAATGAGGGGATGATTACGAGGAGGGGTCATGATGACCAAGCAGGTGGGGACCAACGGTCCTAATCTGGGCAACATACACCTTGCCAACTCAGCACTCATAACCGAAAACTACCATAAAAGGTAATGAGCACTCGTCCCTACGTATTCTAACCACCTTTTCTTTAGTTTATCCTCATAACTCAGCCACACAACAGTCTTCTTATGCCCCGATAGCCTCATATCCACCATGCTCCATTGATTTCCTCCATATTTTTGCTCTCGGCATCTTCTATAGGAGCCCTACAGGTTTTCTATAGGAGCACCTACAGGAAATCTACAGGAGGGATAGCGGGCTTCTACAAGAGGGGCAGTGAGTCATTTTGAAGGGAGGAAACGTGATTTTTGGCATGAATTTCAGTCTAAAGAGGTAGGTTTCATGAATGCCCTTTGTTGAATATCAAAATGTGAAAGAGTTGGTCTCAAATTGAAGATAAAATGAGTCTTTAAGAGGGTAGAAATACATTAAAAAAATTCTATTTTTTTTTTTTTTAAACACAGTCCCCTCTGTTTTTCTATTTCACTCAAAATTCTTTGTCTCCACCTCCATATCTGGTTTTTCAAAAGAAGTACAGGCAGTATGACAGGGGGATTTATGAGAAAAGAGCCCACTAACTCCACTAGACTCCATGCACATACTCAAGTGGTGGAAATATTTACAAGGGCAAACCGGATGAATTTCTTTGAGAAGTTTAGAGGGTTTAATGATGAAAGTGCCCATGAATTTTCTCTCTCTCTGGTCCCTCACACAAGAACTCATGCTACTATAACCATTAGAGGCCTCTCCATTTAAATAAACCTTGAATTCATCAGCAGGGTCACTACCCTTCCTCTTGGGTTGCCTTGGAGTAAAGATGAAGAAATAATTGGCCAGGCTGCGAAGACAAAAATGGAACTAGGAGGGCTAGTGTACCATATCCCTAGGATGAGGTTAGCTACCAAGTGATCAAATACATTTCTTGTGAGGGGAGGCACAATATTGTTTATGGATATCATTTTAGAATCCTCCAAGAATAGAGATATGGCATGGATACCCCATCACATCAAAAGCTCAGTATCCCTTACTTTCTCCTTCAGTCCCTCATTGACTCCAACACCAAGGTACAAGAAGGAAATTCATAGCAGCTATCTCACCATGGCCTAATCAAGATCCTAGTAGAAGAAGCCCTCCATACCCTTACAATCCATATAGCATTGGAAGTTTTTAGAAATATGACAGTTGAGGATGACATCAAGGAATTAACCTATGATGTCAGTCCTGCTGTCGGTGAGGAGGGAGAACAACAAGGAGGAGAAGATGAAGCCGGTGGTGACATAGCAGAGCAAGAGAGGAAGGGGGAAAGAAAATAAATGGAGGAGGGGAGAGTTAAAGAGACAGAACAAGAGGTAGAAAAAGAGACAGAGCAGGAGGAGGAAAAAGAGACAGAAGAGGGAGAAAAGGAGGTAGAGAGGGCAAAGCAAAGAGAAGAGTCCCCTGAAACTTTGGAAAGAGAAGTAGTAGCTTCCCTCACTACCCTCAGTACACCAGTCAAGTAGAAGCAGAAGAGGAAACTAAAAACCTCCATGTATTTTAGGGCAAGGAAGAGTACCAGAATTAAAACAGGCAAACCTCAGCCCTCATCAAAAACTCCCATTAACATTGAAGATTCACCATCTGCCAAGGTGAAAGAATCTCCTTCCAAGAAACCCATAACCTATGAAAGGAGGACTACAAGATCTTCTAGATCGAAGGGAAAGACAATTCCATAGGACCCCGAACCAGACCTACAGGAGACACTGTCCAAACTACAGGAGACACAAAAACTTGACGAAAAGATAGGAGGACAGCCAAAGGTGTAAGAGGAAGCACAAGACATACAAGAACCTAACCCCTAGCCTAATCTCGATGAGCTACAAGAACCTGACCCCCAGCCTAATCTTGACTCCTATTACAGACTACTTGAGGGAGGCAAGATAATCCCACAGAAATTTGCAATTCCACTGTTTTTCGAATTGGAAAAAGAGAGAGTGAGAACGCATAGGTGGATGCAGATAGCCAAGTCCAAAGGAGTTGAGGATATTGGCCACATGGAAGACAAACTCAGGGAAATGGGCAGGGAATTGAGTGCTCTCAGAGACAGAGAAGCCATTACAAGAAGCCACCTTGAGAATGAGAATGAATTACTAAGGAGGCAGCTACAAGAGAAAGAGACTCATTTGGCATACATGGCCAGCTTATCCATAGAAGCATTACAATGCAGAACACCAGCCAAATCTTATGGCCTCTATCTGAAGGATCAATGGCTTCAATTCCAAATAAAAACTTTGGCACAAAGAGGCATAATGCCTTTCCAAGACTACAGGCAGTTCATGGATTTGTGTGACCAAAGCACCTCCGAGGACAAAGCAAAGATGGTAGAGTTCTATCTATACAACATAGCCCTCACAGACCTAAATGTGTGGGACCCCAATGCCAAGTTAGCAAATCTGCAATTAATGGCCATGGCATCATGGATGAACCATGAAGAATTGAGGGCAGCAAAAATGAAAATATTGTTAATAAAAGAGCAGAATGAACCATTGATGATAAGATCTGAGCCATTAGATCCTATGGCACTCATCATCACACACAACCTGCTTGCCAATGACCCTCAGATTGCCCCTAAATATCCAGCCAATCAAGAACAAGCCATTGCACACTTTGAAGATATGCTTAGACTACCTGCGGATGACTGTGTGCATGCATGCATGAGAAGATGGAACTCCTTACCCCACAGCTTGCAAATCAAAGAATACCATTCCCCCATGAGGCTGAAGGAGGCATTCAAAAGAGTGCCAATGTACAAGTGCTCCATGCAAAGGTTGAAGGTCAATTGGATTGCCCTCAAATTGAGTCCTCCACTCATATGCAGAAGAGAAGAAGAAGAGAAGGAGCAGAGGAAGGGCATAGACAGAAAGACAAGATTTTGTGGAGAACATGAGCAGACCACATCAGAATCCTGGAATGCTAGGGAGGCCACTAGGGCCATGAAAGACCGAGAGATTGACTAGGTTGCTCAGAGGATGAGCAACACCTTCAGTAGGGGGGTGATGATGAGCCTCATAAATGGGTAATTATATGGGCTCATTTTACCTCCTAACCTAGTCAAATCAACCATTCTCTTAGCTTATTGTATGATTTTTTGATTATATTTATTCTTATAGGGTGAGTTGAGTTAGTTATTATGCCATGTGGTCTAACATGTATTTAATGCAGATTATTGATGGATTTCGAGGTCAAAGTCAAGGATCTAGTGGTCAAACTGCAGCAATAACTCGAAGTAGACAGAGGAGAGGACTTATAGGAGGGAATATTCCTAATTTATTGCTCCTCACTTCAAATTCCCCTTCATTCAGCTCGGAGTACAAGCAGCTGAATCATGCACTAGAAGGTAGCCGAGCAAGTGGAAGATGATTGATATTTATCTTGAGTTTTGGGAGCTAATCCTCCCTAATTTTAAGGAAGTTGTTGGTAGCTTCAAATGTATAAGTAGAGAGGCCTAGGGCCTCTCTAGGGTCAACTTTCTTTTGCTTCTATAAACTCTGCTCAAATTTCAAGCTTACTATTTTATGACAGTTTTATGTAATCTTGCTATTTTTTGATAATGAAGATGGAATCCTTTTTGAGCTAGCACTGAGTTACCTCAGAGGGATGAAGCTCTTGGGTTAGGGCCCAATCCAAGCAGCAAAGCTTCTCTTTACTTGTATTTGTATGCTTTACGTTAGTTTGTGGATTAGTTTGTTGTTAGATGTATTTCTCTTATGGTTAAGAATAGGTTGTTTTTGATGATTTAGTAGCTTGCTTCCATTTGTGCTTTCTGTATCAGGTTAAGCAATGATCAAAGAAGATTCAAAATGCTAGCAACAGTGCCTTGACCTCTCTTCCTCCCTCTAAGACCATGATTTGAGGCAAAGACTCTCTTGTTGCCCCAAAAACATAGATTTTCCTCATTCCTAGGACTTCTAGTGTTTGCAGCTCTCTAGTAGGTTGATAGTCCAATTTTTCTTTGCTTTAGATCTTCTTTATCATGTTCACTTCCTAATTTTCAATAGTCCTTTTGCATGCTTTCCTTTCTTATAGCATTTCCTTCTATACATCATAGTTTAGGCCATTTTAATGCCCTAACACATCATTCCAACCTTCATCCACCTTTTCCACCCACTCTCACACCCTCAAAACAACGAAAATTGCTCTCGGCCTCCTCGTGTAGGCCTCTTGTAGTTTCCCTATTTTCCTCCTGTAGTTTTCTTGTGTCCTCCTGTAGTTTTTCCTGTAGGCTTTCTTTTGAAGGTCAAGTGTGGAAAAGCCTCCAGAAGGCCACCTAAGACCTCCTAGGACCCATCCACACCATCCTACATCCTCCCAAGCTCCAAAACCGCCCTCTAACGCCACCTGTTCGCTACCACACTCACACAAAATAAATTAGATTCACATTAAATTCACATAAGAACACATAAAAATCCAAAAATATGTTTTTTGCTTATTTACTTCCAGAAATAGCATGGTTAGATGTTGTTTACTTCCTTGAGTAGGTAATGGCATTTCTTGCATGGTTTTCATAGTGTTTTTGGAAAAAGTAGAATTAGCTTGTTAATTAGGGTTTACTAGGTTTCGCTTTACATTCCAGTATTTCTCCTTTCTACAGTTAGAATAGCATCTGTAGAGTAATCTTTATTTCCTTTCATCACACATAGAGCTTCTTCTGAAATATATAAAAGTTGGCTTGAGCTCCTAATGATCTCACACTGACTGACCAAGTGACAACCTGCAGTGAGAACTAGTACTTGTGCATATAGCACCGACACTTCCAAGTTTGTTGCGAACTACCGGGTTGATAAAAGTAAAGTTGGTAGCCTAGGAGTTGCAGCATTCTTACTGCAATACTGGCGCTCACCAAGACTTTCAAAGCCAACAACGGCGAGGGTGCTTGAGCCATATTTTCTACAATATTGTAGTTTTGGCAGCTCGCACATTTGGATTATAAGGTGAATTCCGAAGAACACCTTTAAGGGTTGGTTAGATTATGGAATTAGTTCTAGGTTTCCCCATATGTAGAGGATAGGAATTGGGTAGAAGTGGAGGAAGAGGGTATATTAGTGGCATCTTTCTCCACCATGGGTCTTTCAGGAGGAGGATAATATTTTGATCTGGTGGCTACGAAAATAGGTTTCGAGCCACTCATGAACACTTAAGAGCTTCTAGAGGTCTGAGCATGGGGTTGGTCTACCTTTTACGTCTCCTCAGATGTGAAAGTTTCCTTCATCATAGATGGTGTCCCTAAGGTTCCTAACAGAGGATGACTTACTTAGGCACATCAAGGGGAATCCCTAGTGCAATGATCTTCATAAAAATAAGGCAAGTATATTTAGGATTTCACTTTGATGAATCGTCAACTGACCATTTTTGGGAATCCTATTTGGGGGTATCCTACTTAGCTTTTCCTTTACCCTTTTTCTTTCATTTTAAGTATTTATCTGTTGTGGTAGACTACACATAATTTACCTCTGAGGTTTTACCAGGAATCTTTAAGTTGTCTCTAGTATTGTATGTTGCATCGTCCTAAGTAGATTTAGGTTTTGTAGAAGCAGTCGAGGTACTACTAGAATGATGTGCCACATATCTAATGATACTATCAATGGGTGGTGTATATGTAGGTGTGGAAGATGCAGGACCAGTCGAAGGTTATTGGATACCAGGTAGGAGTTCATAAAATGTGCCATATTGTGAACAGACAAGATCTAAATATTGGGCATGGGCGATGGCTTGTTCCTCAGTTACACAACCACCCATGGCTATGTTTTTCGCGATAGGAGGGATGAATGATTTTTTAAACCATTCAGTCAAAAGATGATTGAGGATGTCAAATTTTATGAGACGACATCTACGTCTGCATTCATGAATATGATTGGAGATACAATTGGAAATCATTTGTTTCAAAGATGTTAAGAGATGGGTTCCAGTATCGTACTAGACATGAAATTGGAAATGGGTGAAGAAAGACATGGCCAAAGTATTAAAATCTTGGAAAGCACCTCAAGGGAGATGGATGTACCATTTAGAAGTAGAACCCATTAAAGTCCACTAAAAAAGGTGCAATCAGATTGAATCATCAACCCAAGAGTTAGATGAACACCAAAGGTGGTAAGTCATAACATGTGATTGTGGGTCTTCTCTAGATTTACCTTCAAACTTAGGACAATTGCTAGTTATTTTAGCTGGTACCGGAGGCCAATACAGTGAGTGTAGTATTGCTTCATTTGTAAGTCGTGACACATATGACAGTTCCAAGATTGCCAAGAATGGCAGTTGTGGATTATATGGGATGTACGGTCTCTGGTATGTATCAAACTAAGTATTCCAACCTTACTAAGTTTGGGTCTACCCCCACTGTGGTGGGTTTTGTCCATAAGGTGGTTGACCATAAGGAGGTTGACCATATGAAGGTTGACCTTAGGGAGTTTTACCATATGGAGTGTTGCAGATAATTATGAAAGGATTTTTTCTCCGTGATATCGTGTCCAAATCAGATCACCAGATAGAGAAAAATAGAATCAATGGAACAATGACCTAATTCCCAACCCAAATGCCCAATTGTGCAGCAAGCAGTCGGATATATGCTATAAATATAAGAGACCACGCCTAGAATCCTCGCATGTTGGGGAGGGGTTTTGATTTCAATGCAGATGTTGTGCTCCACTTAAGTGATCCAACACATCCACACCATATTTCTATCCTTGCACACAGTCATGACTAAGCAAAGACAACAAATGATCTTCCTTAGAAGATCGTTAGATCAAAAGAAACAGATGTCAACATATAACATACTGAACACAAATTCATTTAAGGAAGGGAATATATATTTCCATTAATTATGAAAGGAAACAATACAATGCTAAATTTTCACCTCCAAGCCTCTTCTCTGCAATGCTGTAGAGTTTCCCCACTATATCCAAGAAATGAGCATGAAGAGTAGTAGGTCAATGGAAAAAGACCTCACAAGCTATAGCATAATCTCAAGATCTAAGTTTCAATCCTATCTCTCCAAAACTAGTTGACCCTCTTAGATGGTCCAGTATAAAGAGGTAGAAGAGAGGTCCTGGGAGGATGTATCTGGATGCTCAGGAAAAAGAGAAGCCATAGAAACTTCTAAGAGATAACTCATCGCTAGCTTGAATATATAAGGAATTCAACTGATCTCCTAGTGACTAAGACACTTTAGAAGGCATCCTCGGTCACTGGCACTGAAAGGGGAACAAAATTCAGTGGTCTCTCCCATAAAGTGGGCCTGAGAGTGACTCTAGGTTTATAGTTGCTCCCATAGGCTGTTGTGCGAGCGATGTTGGGTCAAACTAGCGGAAAAAGAGTCTTGAGTCTGGAAAAGGTCATTTAGACTCAAGTACTAAGGTTCACTGACCTAGAGGGATAGGCTGATAACAGATGCCCCCTAATGTATGAGGTCAGAAGAGAAGCTCAACACCGAAATACATTATGATAAAACTCAGAGGTCAAGATGGGAGTGAGGAAACAAAGCCAGGATTGTGGATCGGACAACTTTAAAGGTAACTAAATGTATCTCCCATGTATACATTGAGGAGGGCCTTAATGTATCCCCCCATCATTCGACATGGAAAAAACAGGATGATTTGACGAATCGATGAATTCATGAAGCGATGAAGTACAACTAACACAGGGATGGATGACTCAAAAAGGTCAACATGCTACTCCAGATGGCCGACACAGGATGAGACTTCCCTTGAACGCATAGAGGCACGACACAAGAGTAACTTGGTAGAATTACTAATGAGCACCATGTGATATCATGCAACGAAGCAGGAGGCATTGAAGCATGCTCCATATGACTTGAAGAGTAACCAGCCAGAGGAGTAAAGAGACTCATATGGATGGTACCACTCCTAGGCAAGCTAAAACCCATCTGTGATATAATGAAACATATAGGTGCCATGTTCAAGGGTGATGCAACAGACATTTCCATTTTGATGACTAATGGAAAAAATGTTCCCTCCATTCTATTTTTTATAAGTTCCTTTTTCATAAAGTTGTCCCCTAAGCCAGAAAAAGAGATAAAAGTATACAAGGGAGAACCTCCTATCCGAGGTAGACAAGCGTATTCCTTTTTCGTAAGTAGCCTATCCCAATTCGGAAAAGGGTTAAACTTATGCTAGGTAGATGACACTTTAGATACTTTAACGAGCGTGAAGTAGACAAGTTCACTCGGCAATATTTTCTAAATTAGGGAGTTTGAAAAGAGCTTAAAGAAAACTCCCCTTGGAGGAAGAAGTGGTATAGAGGGTAGCAACTGGTTTTGGTAATGTTGGAACTGATCATGACATATGAAGGACAACAGGTTGGCTAATATGACCACTCATCGTAGTAGTTCCTCCAAGAAAGGGTAAACACCAAGTGAAAGTGGTGGAATCCTCCTCATATAAAGCCGGAAATGAGATAAAGAAGAGGACATGTGGCTCAAATTATAGGTCATGGTGGGTCAGAAGGAGGAATTCCGAAAAGGAGTAAAAAATGACTGCATGGACACCAAAACGATAAGGAGGTTCTAGCTAGGGTATCCATGAGTAGGTAAGCTCTACCGCCAAACAACGACGTGCATAGAAGAAAGTGGCTAAAGTGGCAACTTGACGAGGTCGGACCTAAGGCATAAATATGGTACTTACGGTCAATAATACAAGGATGATGGTGATATATGACCTACCCCTATATGTCAGTAAGCAGAAATATACCTCAGGACCCACGGATGTCAAAATAGAAACACCACCCTCTCCTATAAAAACCATCTAGAAAGACTAAAACTAGGGTTAAATCACATAATGAAATAAATAAACATGGAAGAGGTAAAAATACGATCACGTGTCTTTTTATTATTTAATTTTTTTTTAAATTTTTGGATTTTTGGCATAAATAATGCATGACAAATATTTGCATCACACACCAAACAAGAAAAAGATAAAGGACCACACTCCTGTGTACAATATGTACAGGCACAACACATTCCAGTAGGTCACACTAATGTGTGCCCATAACTGGGCATAGGTCCAAGGTATTCTATACGCGAACTCATGGAGAGTAAAGGGGACCATATGGCTCACCAATCTAGGTCCATGCCAAATAAAGTCAAACTATCCAATCTAGAAAGGTTGACCATGCCATGGATAGTCTAACATAAATGTGCTCTCAAAATCAACCTGAGGACATAAGGGAGGATCAAGACATAAAAGATGTACAAGACACTCATTAACAAGTGGAGACGAAGTGGGCAATTCATTAGCAAGTTCAGTAGTATAATCCAAAGACTTGACTTGGTCCATGGGTGGTAATACCAAGGAACACTAGGAAGGTGACCCCTGAATCGATTCAAGATTTATATTTCCAAGCTCTACTTATTCCACATTAGGGAGACTAGGGGCAGGAAGAGGCACAATTTCCCTAGTATTATCAACGGATAGATAAATGACCTCCAAGTTGACTAAATGGGGAGGCTTTTTATCGAGGGAGTCATGTGGAACAAGTGGAGGGGCGACCCATGTGGGAAAAATATCTAGATCATATTCCATATTGGGATGGAGTTTATGATTAGCGTCAGAAGGTAATGATGAGATTGTTGTAGAGGCAATATCTTCCACAACAGCTGGCGGAGGGTGCTCACTAGCTTGATCAACTTCCATAATAACAGGCGACACCACCCAAGGCTTAGGAGGTTGATGGATTACACAGGTTTCAGAAGATATCATATGCATAGGAGTTGTGGTAGAAGTAGGAGCGTTGGGTGGAGGGAGTTGAGGAAAAACCCCCATAAGAGATGAGATTTTAAACAACCCTACACTAATTCTCTGAATTTTATCGGGTCCATCTCCCATGAGTGGTATAGAATTTCTAGTAGTGGAGATTTGAGCAGACAACATGCAAAAGTCAAGTTTATCGATAGTGATAATTTTTCTTCATGAGGAAAGAAATATAAACAAAAAATAGATGAGATGACTACAGTCATTGTGTAAAACCAACTATGACCAAGGAGTAGGTTGTAATCTAACTTGGCCTTGACAACCTAGACATCAACATGGATCCTTTTCCCCCTTAACTCGAGGGAAAAATTCGGAAGAACCCCCTTTGGTACAAAGTTGTGTTTGTCAAACACTTGGGGAGTCATGTTATACATGGCGAGCGCTTGAGAGCCAAGTGCCTTCCAACAAGATACATACATAACACACGTGGAAGAGCCCTATTCCACCAAGGTGCGATGAATATTCTGATGGAGAATATGCATAATGATCTAGAAAGAAATCTGATGGGAAAGAAGAGGAGCGGATTTATCGGTGTTAAAAGCGATGAGATTAGATTCAGACATATCAACTCCACCAATGGAATACAACAAGTCTTTGTGCTGCTGAGGACAAATTTGAAAGACCTCTAAGGAAGACATGGCACAAGGAGCCTGGGAAATATCTTCAACAATATTGTAGTGTTGGTAGGGTGATAAACAGGCTCCATAGGCTTATCGAAAGTGAGAGGTCTAGTGGAGGTAGGTGGAGTTGATGAGTCCTTAGAGGGAGAACTCAACTTAGGAACATCATAAGATTTGGCTACTATATCCACATTGACATCTTCCTTGCACATGGAGACAGATGAATTATGAGAAGATGACCCCTCTTTGCCCCCTTACGGAGGTCGATAAGGTTGAGCAACCATCTATTGTTGGGGTTGTGCAGGGAGTGTATGAGTCAAAACGACAGGTTGTTTAATAGATGGTGGTGAAATAAGCCTATGGAATTCATCCATTCAAGGGCATTTGTGAGTAAGGTGGTCACCTTAAAAAAATTTACATGGGAACTTGACTTTGCAACAACGTTTACTAGTGCCCCCTCCCTGACTCTTAGGGTTAGGTTGAGACTCCTGGGCATTTTAATTCTTTTGTTTATTTCACTTATTATTTTTTTTTCCACCAATTTGTTGGTTTTTATTGGGTTGAGTGGACTTAACCGTGAGAACATTGGTGGATTTCTTAGGAGGGGGTGCTTTAGCAGAACCAGACACACTTGTTGGGGCTTGAGATGTAACAATCAATTGCCCAAGTTGGGTAGCAAGTTGGCTCATAGAATCAGAAATAGACCTGATCACGCCATCGACATGTGGGCTAAGAATAGGTTTTGGAGGGTTAACAGAAGGGCTAGGGGAATTTGGTAATACTTCAGAAAGTATACTTGACTGTGAATATATGAGATTTAACTGTTGGGAAGCTAAAATAACGTGTTCCTTGGTAATAGATCAAAACATAGACACATCCTTGGAAATATGAGGTCGAAGAGATCAAATGAACCATTTACATAAGATCTCATTAGGTAACTTGGTTCTTACTAACCATTTTTTATGACGCCACTCATGTATATGATTAGAAATTAACATGGCATTGTCTTTCTTGAAATTGGACAAGAGGTCAAAGTCAATATCATACCGAGTGGGTAATTGGAAATGTGTCAAGAAAGTTCGAACAAAGGAGAAAAAGTAACTGTAGCATGCAATATCTAACTCGATATACCACTTTGCGACATCCCTAGTCAGCGTACATTGGAATAAGTGAAGCTTAACAGAATCATCCACCAAAAAATTGGATGAACACCACAATGATAAGTGGTGATATGCGTGGATGGATTCTCCCCAAGATTTCCTTCAAACTTGGGAATATTAGATGGTAATTTGGTAGGCATGGGTGGCCACTAGGGATAATGACACATTGGGTCATTAGTCAATTTCGCCATATCTAGTAAATCAAGAGAAGATAAAAAAGGATTTTGAAGTTTGCTAAAGGGGTCATAGGTAGGAGAAGGCCCATGACCAAATATGTGCCCCCCCCATATAAGGAGTAGGATGATGCACTTGATAGTGAAGAAAAGGGTTCACCTCAATGTAAGACTGTTGCGGGCCAGGATGACTGGTAAATGGATGTTTCCCATCGAGGTAAGTACCACCAGAGAGAAAAGGACCCCCTAAAGCATGGGTATTGATGGGGATGTACCCAGGGATAGATGAAGGAACACTTTGCACAGTAGGACCGACATAAGGGGGATAACTCGTGTGAGAAATGGTACTAGCAGGGGTGTTGCCCCCAGGTAAACTAGCTCCTCCAGTAAAAGTATTGGTAGGTGGTGCCCCTCCAAAGAGAGAATTGTGCGAAGCTTGTGACATAATAGAAGATACGTTTCCCCCAAGCTGATCATGGAAAACTGGTGGTTCCCCCCACATATAAGTAGAAGTAACCATGCCTAACTGAGGGATAGGAATAGTTGGTTGGGAAAAATGTGGTGAAAATATTCTTGAACCTATCGGCTGACTAGGTTGAGGTACCATGGTCGGAATAGGAGATGGTGTGGGCATGGGAATATTTGAGAAATTTATAGGAATCATAGAAGAAACTATTGGAATTCCCTAAGAAGAAGTGAGAGGTGTGGACAGAGGAGTGAGTATAGCCACACTAAGAGGTGGCAATGATGTCATGGTAGCTGATACTTCTAATGCAGAAGGTAAGGATGTCTCAAACTCCACCATAGGGTAAAGTACACACAAAGGAAAATGGGTGTAGGTAGGTGTGGAACCGTCAGGATTTAGTTGCAATAACTCCATCCCTAAAGGATCAGTCAATGGTGGATTGGTAGGGGTATTAGAGTTGTTTGCCAAATTCTTGATATAAATCAAGTCACTATTTGAAGGAGTCACCAAGTATAGATTCGAAGACAATGTGTTGGTCTATGTCTTGTACACCGACGGGCACTCTCCGTACAGGGGTAGCGAGTCCACCTCATTCAAGAGGTTAGCCATGAATACGATGTGACCATCAATGAACAAATTCAACCAAGGTGATAACTTATAATTTAAATACAATTATGTTAGTGCAAACACCCTAAGGCAAAATCTATTGACTCAAACCAAACAACAAACACTAGAGACGTCCTCGAAGATAGCAGATGCAAACCAAAATACAAAGAAGCTGGTGGTGGAATAGTTATACTAGCGACCTACTTCCCAACCCTTTTATCTGCAAACTCGGTGCAAGTTCCCTTGTTAGTTGTGGAGCACCCTCCAAGAGGACTGAGAGAGTATGACTAATATATGTCCTAGGTACAGAGAAGATGAACCCAACCATGCACCTGTGTATGAAAGCTAAGAAGATAGGCCACTATGTTAACCACATACAATAACACGGCCTAGGGGGACAGTCGTAGGACAAATCCACACACAAGGGCAGGAAACTTAACCCCAAAAAGGAGCTAAGACAAAAATACCCTTGAGAGTTGCCTCCCAAGTGGTCCCCAAGTGATAATGACATTGTTTGTATGTGTGCTGACTCCGCTATATCATGCCACCCAAAACTAAGTGAAATGGGTTGTGTAACTCTACCTAGCCCAAGTGTGACCTCGTGCTTAACCCTCTTGTGAGAGGGGCTTCCCAGAATGCACTACTACAAATGGATTTAACTCCCTAACACAAGCTACTAAGTTGATTTTTACATCTTGGAGCAGTTAACTCACACTCCTATCTCCAAGACACTAGCCTAAGCTAGCGTTGGTGTACTACCAGTGAAAGTAAAATATGAATCTAGTTAACTCTATTATCTTATTAATTTTAGTGGTTGTTGTTTACACAAGTGGGATGCAGCGTGAAACTGAGATGGTGTGAATGACTCTTAGTTAGTCACCCTAATGCAGCTATATGAAATTTTTCGATTTTCAATTCGATGAATGCTAATGACAGGAGGATACGAGCCTTCTAACACACCAATGCTTATTATGATGCACCTCTCCACTAAATCTTCTTGAAATAAAATTATCACAAATTTTCTGAATTAATGAACCAAAAAATTCCAAGAAGGAAAACCAAAACAATCTTAAAAGAAACTAAAGGAAAAGACTCCCAAGAAAGAACGCAAAGCACTCCAAATGCACCACAGCTAGGAAAAAACAAAGCCCAATCAAAGAAACACACTGGAATCAATCAAATCAAAATCCAAAAGTGAAAAGGGGAGGGCAATGTCATCAAGCTAGGGTTGTAGTACAATGGCCCAACCATGGTCAATGGTCTACAAAGGTCACAACCCAGTCCTATAGGAAAAAAAGGCCTAAACAAGATCAAATGAGGGCGCTACAAAAACAATTAAAACGTACACAATAGAACCTTTTTAGATGAAAAATACACAATCAGTTACAACACCACCAAACGTGACAAAAATAACCCAAACAAGAGAAAAATTGCTCAACAAGAGACAACAATAATGAATGAAAGTGACAAAATTCTATCAATAAGGTGTGAATCAGGCCTAAATAGTCACTAAAAATAGCCAATCAAATCTGGAAGTGGAATCTAGAGGTGAAAATGAAAGCCTCAATGCAAAGCATGCAACAAAATTCACAAACAAAATGAAGGGCCAAAAGAAATGGAAAACCTTGAATAGAAAATATTAGACTAGACACATACAGCAACCGTTCAGCAACAACAAACCATGAATCACATAGATCTCCAATAAATCAGTGAAATATGAGAGGTTCTAAGCCCAATCAAAGACAGAAAATCATTCCTAATGAAAAGTGATCAATTTAAGGAAATCAAACAAATAGAAGCAGATCTGGACCAGATCCAACAGATGACTAGGAGGCCAAAACTGTGCAAGAACAGGGGTGAAGAAACTCAAAACATATCATGGCATTTTCAAGGGATAAAATCCCAGTCGCTGGCACAAAACTGGATAAGAGCAACCAGGGACGCTCTCCGCACATCAGCAAGAGAGTGATCATGGACCCAGGTTACACGGATGACTCTCTGTGAGAGTGACCTAGGAAAAGAAATTTGACTAGAAGACTTCAATTACCCATAAAATCCTCATATGACATCTATTTTCAGTGATTCATTTTTTTTTGGATGAAATTCCAAGAGGAATCTAGAACTGTGGTAAATTCAATCAAATCGTGTATATAAAATTCCAGAATTTGATTTTAATTCCTAGATTTGTTCTTCTCTCATGCAAAAAACAAAATACAACTCCAGATCTAAGATCAACTCAGATATGAAAAAAGTAAAATCAGTGGAGATAAAAATGAATCCAAAAAAATACAGAGAACTCAATGGGAACAAGAGAAAACCAAAAAACATAAAGAAGAAGAGGAGATCTCAAACAAAGAGGGAAAACTAAAAATTCTCTCATTGAATCCACCAATTTTGTTGCAGCTAAATCTACAAGGATCTGTTCCTCTGTGATCTCATGTCCAAATCATATCACCACACAAAGAAGAATAGAATCAGTGGAAGAATAAGACAATTCCCAACCCAACTGACCAATCATGAAACATATAGTCAGATCTATGCTATAAATATAAGAAACCACACCTAGAATCCTTGCATGTTAGGGAAAGGTTTTGAGCTCGATGCAGATCTTGTGCTCCACTCAAGTGATCCAAAACGTCCACATCAGATCTCTATCCTTAGACAGATTCACAACTAAACCAAGACAACAAGTTATCTTCCTTGGAAGATCGTTAGATCAAAAGTAATTGATATCAACGTATAACATACTGAACACAAATTCATATAAGGAAGGGAACATAGGTTTCCATTAATTATGAAAGGAAACAATACAATGCTAAATTTTAATCTCCAAGCCTCTTCTCCACAATCCAACAAAGTTTCCTCACTATATCCAAGAAATGAGCATGAAGAGTAGTAGGCCAATGGAAAAAGACCTCACAATCTATAGCATAATCTCAAGATCTAAGTCTCAATCCTAGCTCTCCAAAGATAGCTGACCCTCTTAGATGGTCCAGTATAAATAGGCAGAAGAGAGGTCTCAGGAGGATGTATCTAGACACTTAAGAAAAATATAAGTCATATAAACTTCTAAGAGATAAGTCCTAGCTAGTCTGAATAGATGAGGAATTGAACTGATCTCCTAGGGACTAAGACACTCTAGAAGGCATCCCTAGTCACTAGCACTGAAAGGGGAACTAAAGTCCCTAGTCGCAAGCATGGAGTGGTCCTGAGAGTGACTCTGGGTCTATAGCCACTCCCATAGGTTGTTATGCAAGCAAATTTGGGTCAAACTAGTAGAAAAAGAGTCCTGAGTCTAGAAAACATTAGTCAGACTCAAGTACTGAGGGTCACTGACCTAGAGGGGTAAAATAGGCTGATAACATGGAGACTGAACATAACGGGGTTGACCATATGGAGGTTGACCTTAATAAAGTTGACCATACTTAGTTTGGTGACCATATTGGACATATGGACTCTGCAACACAAACTGACCATATTGTTGTTGGTAAGGTCTTTTTGCATCTGATGCAACTGTGGCAGTAGTTATTGGTAAGGTCCTTGTGGTGATTGCAACGGAACCTGCGGCAACGACTGATGGTAAGGTCCCTATTAGGATTGGTAGGAAACCTGCGACTGCGGCTATAGGTAAGCTCCCTAATGGGCTTGGATAGAAACTTGTGGTTGTGGTTGTTGGTAAGGTCCCTGTTGGGATTGGTAGGAAACCTATGGTTGTGGCTGTAGGTAAGAATCCTATGACGATGGTTATGGGTAAGGTCCATGATGCAGTTAGATAGGGATTTGTAGCTATAGAGGAGGATTACCAGTCCCATAAGCATACTGCATTTGGAGACCATACTGCATTTGAGGACCTGCCTATTAATAAGGAGTGTGGAGCAATTGACGGCTAGTAGGAACCCAAGGTTATTGATAGGAAGGTTGAGTCAAAGGGACTTGTTGACCTTGGAAAGGGGTTCCCATGACGTTACATGATATAAGTGGAATTGGAATCCCACCTAGGTTATAAACAACAATAATGGGCTTACTTTCCCCTGATGTGGGAGGAGTGGGTGCGTAGTTTCCACTAGAAGCAGAAGGTAGTTTCCCCATAGACAGTGGAACAGATGAATTTGTATGTTGTCCACTCACATTAGAGACCATAGTTAGTGTGGCTACAATAGGAGGAGTAGAAAGATTAAGAGGAACATGTGTTTCACCTATCGTTACTACGGGTTGAGAAGTCAAAGCAGGTTGGGTAGGGATCTGCGCATTTGGAACAAACGAGCTAGTAGTAGGAGTGAAACCAGATGACCAAATAGGTATAAAACACTGAAGTTGCAGCAAAATTGTCGAAAAAACATCACCAAGAGAATTATAATGTGGTGCAACCAAGGGTGCACTATAAGGAGGAGGAGTATGGAGTCGAAGCATAAGGAAAGTTTTCAGGAGGAAGAAGTAATAGTGGATCAATCTTCATACTTGGAATATGAGTTCCAGAAGTTTCCATAGGAATACCTTGGGGTGTTGACCCTACAGGTGGGTTATCACCTTCTGTCACCATAGTTGGGAACAATTCTTGAATGGGAACCCGAGTTGCTCTGGGAGAAGGACTCAAAGGTACATTAGTAGTATCAAAAGGACTATACAGATGTGGATGTGACAAATACACAGGATATGTAGGATCTGATTCCAAGAGTGGATTAGGAGGAAACAGAAGGAACTCTGAGGTAGGTTGAGGACTAGTTGGAGGAGAGTCTCGAGATGAGCCTACCAACTCTAACTGTGGTCGAGAAGCAAGGGGTTGGATACTAAGGACAATTCCAAGTTCAACACCTTGGTTTTCAAGGGATTCAGAGTCAACAATATTGGTACCTACTACTCTAAGTGAATCAGGTGCATTAGCATCTCCATTGTGTGTTGTATGCAGGGTCTCGTTTTGGACTCCTTGTCGTTCTGCCACGATGTCTTCTCAGGAAATCAATCACTAATGTGTGTTAGGAAACTATTTGGGCTTAATTCTGAGTTTACAATTAACCATTAATGTTGAGGACAAAAGGATTTTTCGTTTCATGGGTATGATGTTATTCCGTCATCGATTGATTTTAGAAATTAACAAAAAGAAATAAATCAAAAGGGATCAACTAGGCATAACGGTTTACCAAGAAACCATGAACTGTAGTATACACCTTGGTGAACCAATGACTTAATGTACAACAACTAATCTCCCTAAATGTTGTGTTTGGTGTATCATGGTATACAAGGCGACATATTACTCAGTTACTTATATATGGATAGCAACCTATTTGGGACTCCAAAAATATACATGACAATAGGTGGGAGTGTAGTTCATAGTAGTGTTGTCTAATGTGTAACCATTCAATGAGAATGTCCCCATATACTTACCATTCATGGAGCTCCTCCGATACACTCGAAAGTATTGTAGAATGGTCTCATACACTTCCGTACATGGAATGAGATTTCACCCCCGAGATACAACGTTGGAAAATAACAACAACTCCTACGTTTAACGATGCCAGAACACGTCTTTAGCCTAGAACTATAAATGTTTTCGTTAATGAAAAATGATCCTTAGGTTAATTCAGTTAAATTTTAAGTTGATCTTCAATTAAGTTTCAGTTTTAAGGCTTAAAGTTCGATGCCACCTGAACACCTATGATACAACTAGTATGAAAAAATCATTCTTTTCATTTCAATGAAAGTTATATAGAATAGGGAAGAGGTTCAAACATTGATACAAAAATCAAGTATGTAGAAAACAAATATTCCTAACTAGATCCTCCACTTTCACTATTCCAATGCACCCAACAAAAATAAAATGAGATTTGATTTACTAACATGTAGCTACATGAATGGTTCACTTTTCTTTTTCAACGCACTCACCAAAAGTAAAATAAAATTCAATTCAAATGCACCTATATGAATTTTGCACATTTTATTTTCAATGAATGAGAATACACTTCTTCTCAGCTTTCAAAACTAAGCAATGTAATCTATGCTCCATTATAATCCAAAAAATGACTTTTCAATGAAATTTAACCTAATGCAATTCGAAAAGTAAATTTTGAGATGAAAACTAAGTAAATGAAAATGTCGTTTCTTTTATGATTTCCAAAACAACTAATAATGCTTTAATCAACAACCAATCAATATTCCTTCCACACACACAAGCAACAAAGAACAAATCCAATTGACCTAAGACCTAAAGACTCAACCAGAATTCACTTTCACTACTCAAAGAAATGGGATGGACTTTTGCATATCAACAAGAAATCAACCAAAATACTGACAAATCCAAAGTAGACGGAGCACGAGGATACTTCAGAGATCAAGTCACACAAGAAATTTCTGGGAGAAACCTAAAAAATTCTCAAGTTTTAAGGATCAACGCAACTATAATAGTCAAACCCTGTGTTGACATGGCTTTCAGCACTACCGTAATTGAAAAAATCGTGTTGGAAGCGCGACTGTTCCTGGATAAAACATATTGGGTGAGAAAGAGTTGGAAAAATAAAAAGAATTTAAAATAAAGATCCAAACTTGACACCCTAAAGAACAAACTACTTAGAATGCAAACCCATAATGAACCAGAATTACAAATTACAAGGAGGTTAGCCAAACTGATTAAAAAACAAACAAACAAACAAATAAACAAAAAACAAAAACAAAAAAAAAACAAAAAACAAAGAACAAAAAACAACAAAACAAAACAAAAAAGCCAAACATAAAAAGGAGGTTCGAAGGGCTATAAGCTCCCTAACAGAGTCACCATTTTGCTGTGTACGCAATCCTTTATGCGGACAAAAATGATCCCTCTAGTCCTATGGGATGACCTACCAATAAACTAGACAAATATGTGCAAACTTTCCTAGTTTTGTAGGTTTTAACCCTGTACAGAAATTGCCTGCATACGAATTCTAAAAAAAGAAAATAAACAATGGTGAGAGCATAACACATGAAACAAATATACACATATATTTTCCCCTAGATCCCAAAACCAGGACTACTAGGTTGATTTTTCATTATGTTCCTTTCAATGTTACAATACATATATATACATGCAAAAGCATCCATAAACCCCAATCCATTAACCCTGGATTAGAACATAACCTTAGTTCCCTTGACCGGATCTACAAAATACCATGGACCGAAAACCATCGCGCCAAAACCATGTGCGAAATCCATCCACAAACCATAAGTAAGTTCGCCCACCTAATATAGGGTTAAAAAAAAATTCCCAATGTGTTGCTGTGAACCCCATAGAGGAGGGCTACCGCCCCCTTCAAACCCCCCTATGAACCCCCGCTGCGCCTAGTGCAACGAAGGGGGGGCTCCTCCCCTCCTCCAACCCCCCAGTTTAATTACTGGGGCTAGTTGTAGAAAGAATATAACACAACCCAACAAGTTTATACTAGAAAACACAAAGGAAGATAGATGACCTACCTCACTTTGATTCTAAAATCCGTTGGTGTCGTTCTTGATCTTCTCACTTCCAAAGTTCCAAGTTCAATCCTCTCTATGCCTTTTTGGATTAATCCCTACAAGGAATATCAATTAGAAACAACAAAGGCATACATAGTATAATTCATTCTAACATAAACTATGTGACAAATCAAGGAGTATCACACTAAATGAGTAATGATTTACACACTTATGGAAAGAAAACACATAATGTATTATTAATATAAAGTATGGGAAGCATACAACCACTTAAGCCATGATGTTGGAAGCCTCCTTTACGTGAGTTTCCAACTACTAGCCAAGACCTTCAAGCACTCCTTTCTCCTTAGCAAAATGGGAAGCATTTAGGCATAGTTTCAGCATAGGAAGGCAACCAAGCAATAGCCAACTAGTTGTGGATAATAGGGATCTCATTTATAGGGAAGGAGAGGGAGTTAAGGATCCATAAAAGGAGGGAGAGGTTCCACAAATCAAGGGAAATATCCATGAAAGTAGGATCAAGGACCAAGAATGGGAGATCTCGCACTAATCCTTATTCACCTGTAACCAGCTCATTGTTCTCGAGACTTCTAGTAAGAGAAGCTTCTCCTCCAGTTTAGAAAAAACTACCTGAAGAGGATCAATATGAGTTTTCCTTATAAAAGTCGAGTTGGCAGTGCTAGGTCAGCATAGTGCAATAAGTTATCACCCATTAGGGGATTTTTGAGGTCTAAAATGGGCCTCCTAAGGAGATTATAAAATAATATGGAAATAATAAAATAAGATTAGATGACATCATCAAATTTAGAGGGAAAAAAGAAAACACTATTTTTTCAACTTATCTCCCTATGGGTTTACTCAAATTTTGAATGGAAACCCTCATTGGATGCATAATTTGATTCCTCATCCAAGGAGTATCCATGTGCGTACTTTCGATGTGCCCTACTACACGAAAACTGAGAAATACATGAAAAATGTGATTGAAATCATGTTTTTTCATGTATTTGTCATTTTTCGTGTAGCAAGGTCCATCAAAAGTATGCAACATGGGTACTCTTTGGATGAGGAATTAAATTTTGCATCCAACGAGTACTCCTGCTCAAAATTTGAGTAAAACCGTAGGGAGATAAGTTGAAAATACGAGTTCAAAAATTAGTTTTATTATTTTTTTATTTTTTTATATTTTTACTTTTTTACTCCAAAAATAGTGAATCATCCCCCATGGCTGACATCATCATCTTGAATCCTATTGGTTCTTATCAAGTTTATTTTGGTTGTACATTTTTCTTAGGAGGCCCATTTTAGACCTCAAAAGTCCCCTAATGACGGGTCACCAGTGGTGCAAAACTCATTGATCCTGAAAGCTAGGTTTTTTACAAGTTTTCTCAAAAATCTTTCAAGGAAAGTTTTTCTTCTATTCTTTAGGAATGCTTTTGAACATTTTTCATGGCGAATACACAAAAAAAATTCCTTATTTTGATGCTTCAGGATATGGGACGGGAAATGTGACAAAATACTATGTAACAGGAGAATTGTGCCTTAGCTGGAAAAGAAAACAAAGGGAAAGGGAAGAAATCCCAACCCAAAGGAGAATATGGTCAAGGGGGAAAGAATAAAGTCTCGTCCAAAATCAACTATTTTCACTATCACAATCTAGGAAAATATGCAATGAAGTGTCCACACAAGAAGGAAAAAAATAATCCCTCAGGAGGAGTGACATGTGAAGCTTTCGCTTCACAGTTCGAGCCTGATTTCACCCTCATATATTGTATGGTGAGCATGGTGATGGGTAGTGTGTGGTATCTATGTAGTGGAGCCTCATTCGATATGATAGAAAACCGAGAATTTTTCAGTGGCCTGGAGGAGAAGGAACTCCAGATGCACATCGGGATGGGAGATGATGGAAGGTATAGTGCAAATGGTATTGGTACAATTAATTTTCAGAGAGAGTATGGGTCCCCTCTCAAACTCAAGGATGTCATGTATGTTCTAGGTCTGAAGAAGAATATCGTTTTAGTTTCTATGTTGGAAGACCATAACTATGATGTGATATTTAGAAAAGGAAAGGCTTTCCTGAGACACATTTCCATGGTACAAGGGAAGCGGATCGAGGATCGTGTGAATAACCTCTACAAATTAGATGTGGAAGACTGTGTAGAATTGAACACAAAATCAGAGAAGGTGCAGAGTCGAGATATCAGTGAATTATGGCATAGAAGACTTGGCCATTTTCATCATGGCACTTTGAAGATCATGCAATAGATTTCTACAGGACTTCCCAAAGGAGCACTAGAGAAGCGAGGTACATGCAAAGGTTGTACTTTGTGGAAGTACACAAAAGCCACCTTCAATGATCAGGACAACAAAGCACAATCAGTCCTCGAAAGAGTTCAGACTAATGTGTGTGGACCTTTCTCGATAGCCGCCACTACCAAACACAGGTATTATGTAATATTTGTAGATGATTTCTCACAGAAGCGTTGGATCTTCTTCATGCATAAGAAAGAACATACATTCTCCAAGTTTGTTGAATTTAAATAACTTGTTGATAAAGAGACGGGAAAGAAAGTGAAGGGCCTCAGTAGCGATAATGGAGGTGAGTATGTGTCAAATGAGTTTAATTTTTTTTTGCAAAGGAAGGCATTCGATGGAAGTTGGTAACACCCCAAAAACGGGTGGATGAGAGGAAGAACAAAAGTATTATGGGAGAGGCAAGGGTGATGTTGCATGACCAAGGCCTACCACTACACTTATGGGCTGAAGCATGCAACAAAACAATCTATTTGCATAACATGAGTCCTCATCAGATTCTTGACATGAGTACACCAAAGGAATATTTTTCAAGGAAGAAACCATATGTGTCACACTTCAATATCTTTGGATCATCAATTTACTATCATGTTTCCAAAGACTCAAGGAAAAAGATAGATCCAACAGTAGAGTTGGGCATATTTGTGGGGTACACTGAAACACCTTGTAACTATCCCCTATACTTGCTATCTCCCAGGATGACAATTGTTTGTAGAGATGTGAAGTTTGATGAGGAGAATGCAATGAGGTGTTCTCTTGAGAGGGAGCTTCAGTTGCATTCAATTGAGGATATTTTCGCTATAAATGAAGAACCTCGGGAAGTTGTGGAGCAACCACAAGAAGAGGACCAGAGAGTGGAGGCATCCACTCAAGCAGGGTTATTGAGAGATGGCAGGAAATGAACCAGGGAAAATGATAGATTATTACATGATGCTAGAGATAATTTGGGAGCACCCACATCACAATGCAGGTAGAGGAGGTCACCAGATTCGGTACACTGGCTACATGGCCCTGATGAGTGATCTTTTAGAGATTGAAACATCGTCATTCGAGGAAGTTGTAGAGAAGCTAGTATGGGTTGATCCTATGCTAGAGGAATATGATTCCATTATCAGAAACATTGTTTGGGAAGTGGTCCCAAGACTAGAGGACAAATCAGTGGTGAGTTTGAGATGGATCTACAAGGTGAAACAAGTAGCATACAAAAGCATCAAGAAGCACAAGGCCAAATTTATGGCCAAGGGATTCTCTCAGGCAGAGGGAATTGACTATGATGAGACCCTTTCTCAAGTAGAAAGGTACTCTTCCAATATATCAATTCTAGAACTTGTAGCACAGATGGGATAAAAGATACATCAAATGGGTGTAAATACAACATTCCTCAATGGAGTTATTGAGGAAGAGGTGTACATTGAACAACCAAAAGGTTTTGAGACCTTTGACAGACAATTGCATGTGTGCATACTCAAGCAAGCATTGTATAGATTGAAGCAAGCACCCTGTGCTTGGTATACCAAGATCGAAAAATATCTTACCAGGTTGGGATTTACAAAAAGTGAAGCAGATACAAACATTTACCATATTGTTGTTGAAGTTAAATTATTGATTATAGTATTATATGCCGATGATTTAATTTTAACCAGTGATGAGAAGTTGATCAGCTCTTGCAAAGGGAATCTTGTAAGAGAATTTGAGATGATGCACATAGGGCTCTTGTATTATTTCCTCGGTTTGGAGATATGGCAAGGAGATGGGGAATTGTTTGTCTCTCAGTGAAAGTATGCCAATTGTTGAGATTTTCTGTTTTATTAAATTTGGGAAAAATCTCATGTATGTGACAACAATAGGATTAGTTGCTATATTAGCTCCAGTATTTCTTGAGGAGTTAATGCATCCTATATTTGTTGTGAGGGAATTTATGATTCAGTTTTATGCTCTAGCTATATAGAAATGTAATCCCGTAGAGGATTGTGAGAGTGTGTAAAGTGTGTAGAGAAAATAGGGAGAGCTGAGAGTATGTGTGAAGAATTAGAATTGTTGTAATCTCCTTTGAATAATAAGATTGTTGATGCCTCTATTCTGGTGGACGTAGCCCAGATTGGTTGGGTGAACCATGTTAAATCTCTTTGTTATGGTTTTGTGTGATTTTGTATGTGCTGTGTATGTTTATTTTTATTTCCGCTGCGCTTTGTTTAGTCTAACAAGTGGTATCAGAGCGGCGCAGCGGAGCGTGGAGGGCCCATAACCTACAAGTCTCTGGTTGTGGAGCTGGTGCGTGTGACAGATCTGCTGAAGGTGGAGTTTTGGTGATTGGCGCGGTTTTAGCAGAGACAATCGTGCCAATTTCTGGCAGTGAACGGGTTGGCGCATTTTTATTTTGGAACAGAAGCGCCAATTGGCGCGGATCCGAGTCTGATACTCGCGCCAGAGCTCCAATATCCCGATTGGCGCGGAATCGACGGGATTAAGAGCGCCAATTTTTCGTCACTTATACGGATTTTGCTCTGGCGCGGAGCATCTGCTGTCAAAGGAGCGCCAGGCAGTGGATTGTGTTTTAGGCGCGGGTTTTCCGCTGTCAAGGAGCGCCCGACAATTTTTTCCTCTCTGGTAAAGCTGCAATTTTTTGTTTTTCTTTTCAAATTGCGTTTACACGGTACGATAGAGGCATTTTTTATTTGGAATTGGAGATTTTTTGTTTGATACAACATGGCAAAAACTCAAAGTGCTCGTTTTGAGATCGAGAAGTTCAATGGCAAAAATAACTTCGAGATCTAGAAAGTGAAGATGCATGATCTGCTTGTGCAACAAGGCGTGGCGAAGGCACTGTTGGGAAAATCCAAACAGCCTTACCCCATGACAGATGATGAATGGAATGAATTGGATGGAAGAGCTCTGAGCAGTATTCGACTGTGTTTGGCGGATGATGTTTTGTTTAACATCATGTCAGAGAAAACTACTGCTGGTTTGTGGACAAAGCTTGAGAAGCTGTACATGACAAAATCCTTGACCAATAGGATTCTTCTGAAGCGACAATTGTACAGTCTGTGCGTGAAGGAAGGTACAGTTATTACTGATCATTTGAATGTCTTTAATACTCTCATGGTGCAATTAGAAAGTATAGAAGTAAAATTTGAATCAGAAGATAAAGCTATAACTTTATTGTGCTCGTTGCCCGAGCCATGGGATCATTTTGTTACTTCTATAAGTCTAAATATATTAGAAACCCTTGAATTTGATGATATTGTTGGAGCTTTGTTGTCCGAAGAGACAAGGAAGAGGTCAAATTCTGAAACCTCTACATCAGAAGTAATGATGGCTAGAGGTCGTTCTAGAGAAAGACGCTCTGGTAAGCACGGCGACTCGCGTTCAAAATCGAAAGGGAAGAAGAGTAAGGTAAAGTGCTGGTTTTGTGGCAAATCGGGACATTTGAAGAAGGATTGTTGGAAGAGACAGCATGCATCCAAAGAATACTTTTCAACAACAAAGCAAGAAGCAAACCTCATATGGAGGTTCATCATATTTTGTATCTTTTATTGATGATTTCTCTAGAAAAGTGTGGGTCTACATGTTAAAGAAGAAGTCTGATGTGTTTACAGTTTTCAAACAGTTTAGATCATTAGTTGAAAACATCACTGGAAGAACTATTAAATGTTTAAGAACTGACAATGGTGGTGAGTTTACTTCAAAGGAATTTGATAATTATTGCAAGGAAGCTGGGATCGAGAGACATAAAACCACTGTGTATACTCCTCAACAAAATGGATTTGTTGAACGCATGAACAGGACTCTTTTAGAGAGAGCAAGAAGTATGCTGAGTAACGCCAATTTTCAAAAGGAATTGTGGACAGAAGCGATTGCTATAGCTTGCTACTTGATAAATCGTTCACCATCAACTGCAATAGGATGCAAAATTCCTCAAGAGGTATGGAAAGGTCATCCTTGTGATTATTCTAAACTGAAAGCTTTTGGTTGTGATGCATATTCTCTAGTTCCAAAACATCAGCGTTCTAAATTAGATCCTAAATCAAAAAGGTATATCTTTGTTGGATATGGTGATGGGACCAAGGGATACAGATTGTGGGATCCTACTACTCACAAGATCATCATTAACAGAGATGTTAAATTTAATGAATCCTCACTTGAAAGTTCAAATGTAAATGATAAAGTGAAACAGGATAATGTATCTAAGCTTCGACACATTCAATTTGAAACCAGTCCAAATATTGATGATGATCAAGATGAACATGGTTCAGATGTAAGACATGAACAAGTTTCAGATGCAGGTCATGAACAAGTCTCAGATGTAGATCATGAACATGATTCAGATGCTGATCACGAAGAAGTTCCTACAGATACTAATCAGCCAATTGTGGAAGTACCAGAAACATCTTTAAGGAGGTCCACGAGAATTAAACGTCCTCCTAGAAGGTATGATGATTATGTTACTTCAGTTGCTTTAACCGCTAACAATGATGAACCTTTGTGTTATCAGGAAGCTGTAGAAGGTTCAAAAAGTGAAAAGTGGAAAGAAGCTATGAAGGATGAGATGATGGCATTTCACAAGAATGACACATGGGATCTGGTAGAACTTCCTAAAGACAGAAAAACTATGGGATGGAAATGGGTGTACAAATTGAAAAGGGGTGTTGATGGTACAAAGGACAGGTACAAAGCAAGGCTGGTCGCGAAAGGCTTTTCTCAGAAAGCAGGCATTGATTTTCATGAGATATTTTCACGAGTTGTAAAAATTGTCTCAATTCGAATGGTATTAGCATTAGTGGCTTTGCTTGATTTAGAATTACAGCAACTAGATGTTAAAACTGCATTTTTACATGGAGATTTAGATGAGCAAATTTACATGGAAGAACCAGAAGGGTTTGTTCAAGATCGCAACAAGAAATTTGTTTGCAAGCTCAAGAAATCATTGTATGGTCTGAAGCAATCGCCTCGACAATGGTACAAGAAGTTTGATTCTTTCATGCTGAGTCAAAATTATATAAGAAGTGAATATGATCATTGTGTTTACTTTAAGAAATTAAGTAATGGCATGTTCATTATCTTAGTGTTGTATGTTGACGATATGCTTTTAGCAAGCAAAGGCATAACAAAGATCAACATGTTAAAGGCTCATATGGCTAGGACATTTTATATGAAAGATCTAGGAGCAGCAAGACAAATTTTGGGCATGGAGATTTTCAGAGACAGGAGCAATGGTAAGCTGTGGCTATCACAACAGAAGTATATTGAGAAAATACTCTCGAGGTTTGGTATGAACAATGTGAAGCCTGTTTCAGTCCCTTTATCTTCCCATTTTAAGCTTTCTTCAAGTTTATGTCCTAGTACAAATGAAGAAAAGGAATATATGTCTCGAATTCCATATGCCAATGTAGTAGGTTGTTTAATGTATGCGATGGTTCGTACTCGACTAGATATTTCACATGCGGTTGGGGTTGTCAGCAGGTAAATGCAAATCTAGGAAAAGGATACTGGTCAGCAGTGAAATGGGTGCTTCGGTATTTGAGAGGCACAAGTGATTATTGTATCACTTATAACAGAAGTAGTGAATTTGTTTGCGGTTATGTTGATTCCGATTTTGTAGGTGATTTAGATAAGAGAAGGTCAACTTCAGGGTATGTCTTTACTCTTACAGCTGGAGCTATTAGCTGGATGTCAAAACTACAGAATATTGTTGCTTTATCCACTACTGAAGCAGAATACATAGCTGCTTCGCATGCTTGCAAAGAAGCGGTTTGGTTGAAAGGTTTGATTGGTGAGTTTGGTAGGTTACAGGACAACATCAAGTTATTTTGTGATAGTCAAAGTGCAATTCATTTGGCTAAGAATCCAGCCTATCATAGTAAATCAAAGCATATACCTATCAAGTACCATTTTGTAAGACAGGTTATCACTGAAAGGGGTGTTTCTCTTGAAAAGGTGCATACGAAGGAAAACTGTGCAAACATGTTCACGAAACCAGTTTTGTTAGAGAAGCTACGTTGGTGTCTGGCTTCTCTTGGCTTGCAGAAAAGATAAAAATAATAAATGAACAGGGCATCAGGCTAATTGTTGTCAAGGTGGAGATTGTTGAGATTTTCTGTTTTATTAAATTTGGGAAAAATCTCATGTATGTGACAACAATAGGATTAGTTGCTATATTAGCTCCAGTATTTTTTGAGGAGGAGTTAATGCATCCTATATTTGTTGTGAGGGAATTTATGATTCAGTTTTATGCTCCAGCTATATAGAAATGTAATCCCGTAGAGGATTGTGAGAGTGTGTAAAGTGTGTAGAGAAAATAGGGAGAGCTGAGAGTATGTGTGAAGAATTAGAATTGTTGTAATCTCCTTTGAATAATAAGATTGCCGATGCCTCTGTTCTGGTGGATGTAGCCCAGATTGGTTGGGTGAACCACGTTAAATCTCTGTGTTATGGTTTTGTGTGATTGTGTATGTGTTGTGTATGCTTATTTTTATTTCTGCTGCGCTTTGTTTAGTCTAACACCAATGAGACACTGAAGAATTTTTGCATGGAGAGAAGCAAACCCATGGACACTCCTCTAGTAGGAAGTTGGAAGAAAGAGGATGCCACTTAAGGTGAGGAAGTAGAGGCTACCATTTATAGGCAGCTTGCACTTATGTATTTGGTGAAAACACGACCATACATATGTTATGCAGTTAACCAGCTTAGTTAAGCAATGGTTAAGCTAGCCAAATTGTATTGGAAGGCGGAAAATCATGTGCTGAGATAGCTCAAAGGCACCACTCAGTTTGGTCTTTGGTATAGACGGACAAAGGGAGTGAAGCTGCAAGGTTTCAAAGATGCAGATTAGGTAGGGACTCCATCAGACATGAAAAACACATGAAGATGAATTTTCAGTGTTGGGTCAGCAGCGGTTTCTTGGTACAAGAGGAGGTAGAGATCTGTTGCACTCAGCTCAGTAGAAGCTAAATACATAGCTGAAAGTCAAGAAACATGTGAGGTGATCTCAATGAGAAAGATACGTGTTGGGTTATTTGGTCAGATGATGGATCCTACTATGATTTACTGTGATATTCAGAGTTGTATCAAACTCTCTGAGAATCTTGTATTTCATGATTGATCTAAGCATATCGACATCCGGTATGACCATCTACGAGATTGTGTGCAAAGGTGGATCATGTTGTTGGAGTACATTCTTATAGAGGAGCAAGATGAAAATATTTTGACAAAGGGGTTATCAAAGGCAAAGCTCGAGTTCCATAGAGGAAGGATAGGGGTATAAGATAATCCCTTTCTTGTTGAGACAGAGTATTGAAAATGCAACAAAAAAATCTAGTTTTAACTTTGCCTTGGTCAAACTAGATCAAAATTCAAATTTCAATTTTAGTAAAATACTTGGAGGTAGTGAAATGAGGTGATATGGAAATTATCACTCAGTTAACTCAATTAATTCGAGTAGGAGACACTTCAGTTTAGTTTAGTATGATTGATTGCTAATTTCTAGCAATTTGTTTCAATTAATTTGGGTTATTATGAGTTTAACTAGTTCTAACTATTAGAGAACTAGTGGAGGGTCCAATAGTGGGGTGTGTACCTCAATGATAGCCCAATTAACTCATTAATGAACCCATAATAATTGATGCATGCAAGAAACTTGAGTTACCGAGTTGAGATTCGATTTCAAGGGAATTATACTATCAGTTGTAGACAATTCCAAATTATACTGGTGGTGCATGCAGTCAAAGAAGGGCCTACATGGATTTTGCAGTTCTGGAAGGGTAATTTCACTAACTAATAGGGACTAATTCCTTATTAAAAAACACAAGGAAATAGGGACTTGGGTAGGCAGGAATTTGGTTAAATATTGACCAAATCTATTTTGTTAAGCAGTGAGATAGATTATACTAGCGCGAGAGTTGCTCAGGCTTGAGAAAGCAATATTGTATTTCTTTTAATTGAATCTCGGAGTACCCACAGTAATGATCATACTTGTCGACGTTTGGTATTGTATTTCTTCTTTGTTTTCTGATTAATGCCATACATATAGGAAGGGGTTTTGAGAAGTTTCTTTCGCCTAGATAATTCTCCATTTTTGTGTATTGATTCATGTCGCATGTTTATGATTTCCTTTCTCGATCATGAATTTCTTTCCTTAGATAAGTAGAGTATATTCAAGTTTTATGTTTTAGTAAATTACATGAGCAGTTTGAATCTACATAGGAATTTATACAAAGCTAGTCAGAAATCATATCATGATATTGAAGATGATCAACTTGATGGATTTGAAAAGATGGGCCTTTTTTAGATGCAATTGAGATACCAGAGTATTGAAGCACAAAAACACTAATTTCAAAAACCCTAGTTTGAGGTTTTTCATGGATTTTGTTAAGAATGTGAGGACTTGACATAACCATCAACGAGAGTTGAAGTGCCTCACCATCCTGAAAACTTTTAAATCTTCAAATGGTAGATCGTTGTATAATGGCAGTTTTGTAAGATCAACATATGGATGCATATGGTCACCGTAATTTTTGACAGGAAAATAATTAGTGAATATATTGCTAGTTTGATTAGGTTTGAAAGTTCAGAGGGAGTCAAATGAATAGGTTGAGTCTCACAAAAAGACTAAGTAATGTGGTTTCATGGCTCGCTTACAGTGAAATGCATGATAACACCATCTTACACCTATTAACAATCTACACCAGCTGACCAAGAATCAAAAGGATTTGAAACGATGGTTGTGCACTTTCTTCAGTAAAAAATTCAGGGTGCAAAGAGTACAACATATCAGAATCTTTTGAAGATGAGATTTCATCGGATGGGATGGTGTTGAGGTAGGAATCTGTTGTAGTAAAACACAACCCCCCCATTATTGATTTGTTCACTTCAAATAATGGGGACCCTTTCTATAAAATTTTTGACTAAATGCCTTTTAGGATTTTTATTAAGTTGATTATCCTATGCTTTTGTTAATTTTTCAGTTTTTAGACTTTCGTTTTTTATTGCTTTGTTAAAATCGATTTTTTATAAGCTTCCCATTGATACTTGTTTCGTCTCATTTGGTCAACTGCTTTGTAAATGGCACTCCTTTGAAGGCTAATAATTTATGTCGCCTGGGTTAAAAATGCATAAAATGTACAATATACCATTTTTGTAATTAAATTAATTCAATAATTCATTTATTTTAAATATTAACCCCTAGTTAGTTATTACTAACATTTTTCAATTTTTTTTACTTATACAGCCAAATTATGAAGCATCGGGATTTTAGTAATTTACTCCAATTTTTAAATAGATTAATAATCTCGAAAATCCAAAATATCAAAGTGGTTGTAGCTTAGATAGACAAATTATGCCTTAGATAATTTCATAACTTAACCTCATTAAAATAAAATATAATATATATATATATATATATATATATATATATATATATATATATAATAAAACTTTATATTACGCGATCGGATGATCGCATTAGAATTTTTAATCGCATCGAAATTTTTTTAATTACAACATTCTAGAAAACCTCAACAACCTCATTTACCCGATCAGAAGATCGCATCGAACCTTTCAAATGTGACAAGTTTAAAATCTTTGACAACTCCCGATCACCGAAACAAAAGTCAAAGGGGCATGAGACATTAAACCAAAGTTTCATTGGTAATTCGATTTGTTTTTTGAAGTTTCAACACTCAAGTGAATGAGTGAAGTAGGATAGTGTAATCTAATATTAAAATAAAATTAGTATTTAATACTTAATTTTAAATTAATTAATGTATAAAATATAATTAAATTAAAATTAATTATTATTTAGATTAATATTAATTAATAAACAGTTTATTAAATAATTAGTTAGTCTATAATTAACAATTAAATTAGAATTAATTATTAGATAATTAGAGTTTAATTTAGAATAAGATTTTTTAATTAAAATTCTGATTTTTTTAGCTCAGTAACAGAGTTTCCAGAATTGTGCCAGATTTGACTCATCAACTTTAGAAGCTCATAGATTCAGTTTTACTTGGCCAAATGAGGCCCAAGACGGCTCATTAGAAAGATAAAATTAAGAAGAACGTTTCTAAGGAAGTTTCACTAACAGATTTGTTCATTTATTGGGTCAAAAAACAGGCAGAAGATCAAGCTCCAAATTTTTAAAACAAAATCAATTTTCTGAGTTTTATTTTCTTCATTTTCATTTGCCCAAGTCTCTTCTAAGTGCAGATTCACTCATCAATAATATCCTTGGCCAATGAAAATCATTATATGCATCAATAGAAAGCTCAGATTTCCTTTTCAAATTGATTAATTGCATTTGATTGGATTTGTTTTAATGCTAGAAATGACATTTTGATTTTATTTTTACATCTTAATTTATTTTGATTTCTTTTTGTAGAAAAACAGTAGAAGAAATATGGAGAAAAAGATCTCAATCAATGAGAATGCTACAGTAATTAAAGATTGGAATTTTTAAGCAAATAAAATTAGATTAGACAATTTTTTCTTCAACAAACTTTCCTCTCAAAAATACGTTTGAAAATATTATAAATGACAAATTGCAGAATGTAATAAGGGGCTGCTCTCCTCTACAATTTTGGACTTCTAAAAGCACTTCTGCAATATAAATTTAGTGTTGTAAGAAGGAAGAGAGAAAATCTCAAATCTGAGGATTATTGAGGATTTTTCTTTTTTATCTTGAATTATGTATGATGGGCAGAGTTTGCACTATTGAATCTCTAGTTTTGAAAGAAAAAGTCCAAGCAATGTAAAAGACTGTTGGAGACCAAGGTCAAAGAAATGGATTCAATAAATTGGCATTTCTAATATTACTGTTTCAAATATTAGTTTCATTTTTATGATAACAAGAATGTGTTATTTTATTCATGTTTGTGCACTTGTGTTGATATGGGCAATTTGTCTCAATGTTGTTATTATATATCTGTGCTCTTATGGATTAAATTCTAATTTCTGAGTAACTATTTTACTCAGAAATCTGTCTTATAAAATTGATCTATTGAATAATGATGTGTTGTAAACTATTTCCGCATATTATTGTTTAATTATTAGATTTACTGATTTGACAAATCAATATCATTTTTGTGAACTACTCCCTGAATGTTGTTGGTTTATTATTTCAGTTAAGAGGTCTCAATAGGATGTGTTTTAGTATTCACAAATGCCAGTTAATTGAATTACTTCGATAGCTTGACATGAACTAAAAGCCAGAGATATCTAAATCCCTACCATTTAATTATCTTGCTCTTAGTTGGGTTAGATTTATATCTACCTAATTGAGATAGGATTAAGTTTATTTTCTTTTGTTTGCATTATAGAATAAGTTTGCATTTATTTTAAGTTCTATATTCTTTTAAGTCCTCTTTTCCAAGAGGCAAAAAATTGTAGTTGTGGCTTGGTTGAACCCAAATCATCTTAAGGGTCATTCTCTTGCCTGGTAAGCAAGAAGAAGTGATCTGATATCCCTGTCTATTGGTAGTTAAAAATACATCGTAAACCAACAGTGATAGGGAAAAGGTAACTGGACCTAGTTAACCCAGTTACAGCAACTACTCCAAACGGAAAAGGCGCTGCTTTAAGGTCCGAACCAGGTGGTTATCCCCTAATGTTGAGGCAAACATTTTTGGCCCTCAACATTGGCGCTAGAAGGAGGGCCTGAAACTTGTTGTCTATTAGAATCTTTTCAATTTTAACATTTTATTTAAATCACAATGGCTCCTCTTCAACTTCCAATTTAGAGTTGTATCCATGGACGTGCATCTTCCAATACTCCACCCGAAGTGGTAAGACTCTTGTCTCAGCTAAAGTTTAATGGTAAGAGAAATTATTATGCTTTTAATCATGTCTTTTAATTTATTTAAAAAGTTTCAAATTCTGATTTTCAAGGAATTGATGAAGGCATTTTATGGAGAATTTTTACTCTCACATTCGCGGAAAAATCCAGAAACTGGTGTAGAACTCTTCCAGTTGCCTCAATTCACAGCTGGGATCAATTTGTCACAATTTTCATTTGTAAATTTGACGGCTATCATTATGAACAAGTATCTGATGAAATTGAATATCTACGAAGATTTGAAAATGATCTTGTTAGAGATTTTAATATTCGATTTCATTTTAATTGTTTAAAATTTAAAGTCGAAGATAAACTTACAGAAGAAGAATCACTAAATTGGTTTGAACATAATTGCTCTCTTCCTCCCATTCCCAATTCAAATGAAATTAGTTTGAGCTTTGTTCCATCCCCTTCCATCATAAATGAGAATTCCAATATGGATGTGAAAACAAATTATGATGAAATAGTCACACAAAGCTTAGAAAATATTTCTAATCAAATGCAAGAACATAACAACAACAATTTTGGAGAAAGAGCTGCCTTGAAATCTAAAAATTACTCCGCAGTGAATTCATAAAATCAGATCGCAAATCATCAAGTACAAGCAGTAATTAAAGTAAATAATAACACGCAAAATGCTATACAAATTTATGAATTTTTTCAGGATGAACAAATGCCAAATTCAGAGAACCAAAGCAAAATTCTTCAAGAAAGCACGAGTAGACAAAGGAATGATCTATAATCTAAACTTTACAATGAGCATAATGTACAAAATTTCTCAAACAAAGACATTTTTAAATGCATTATTTCATATTCACATTTTTCGCTTTATCCTGGTATTTTTAATGATTGTAATTTTTCCCCTCTTGGTATTAATAACATTTCAGAAAATAAAGAGGATGATCTAAATGAATTACAATAAGTTTTTATCAAGATAGAGAAACAATTATTGATCATTCTTTTGCCATTAATGAACATGAAATTTTTATTCATCCTTGTTTTGATATATTAGATGAGATCGAAGGGAATTCTAAAGAATATTGTGAAGTCATTTATGATAATTACTCTGACATTGAGAATGTTAATCTCTATTCTTATCAAGAGAATCCTCATGTTAAAATTCAAATAACATCTGAGAATGAGGAACGCTTCAATTTAGAAATTATTCCAACCAATCCTCATTCTAGAGCAGCGAATTATCTTCATGATTTCACCATTCGAGAAAACATTCCAATTTATGATTCATATCATGATCAAGTTCTCATTCCTACTCATAATCATAATTCTCTTTCTAATTCACAAGTTGGAATTGACAATTACTCAAATTCTATTATTTTGGCCAATCCTTGTGAAAAAAATTATTTCAAAACAATCCCAATTGTGTTGTAACATTAGTTATACCGATAGTAATTTCATTTTATTTTTTCTTTTTCACTTATTTTGTTTAAATTTAGATTTATTTTCTGATTTTATTTCTGATATATTTTTTGACACTTTACGCTGGCATATTGAGCACTTTAATAGTGAACACTCAATTGATGCATTGCCCTATTGGGAAATTGAAGTTTCATATTATAATCATGAACATCAAAAGCTATTAATATTTCAATTTCAATCAATGCTAATGTTTTATCAAAAGCTTCTATCTTCTCAAAGGCAGTGTCAACAAGAAAATATATTTTTACAATCTGGCCAGCAATCTAATCCAATTAATAATTTTCTATTTTATTTGACAGATTTCCATCCATTTTTCATTAGCCTATTTGAAAACTGTTTGGAAATTTTTCCTTTAAAGAAGATTGCTAATAGCTTAACATTTGTACAGAACACTAAAAAAAAAATTCAGGCCTTTGAATTTAAAAGCTCATATCCACAATCTGGCCTGTCATCTCCTCTTTTGAACATTTTCCAATCCTTAATGGAAACCCATCCAGATTTTTATGATCCAATTGGAATTCAGTTGGAAAAGACATTTCAAAAGAAGGTGATTGTAAATAAGCTGCTAACAATAACTGTACATTCTGATTACAGATTTAATTTTCTTATTTTAGTTATATTTATATTTCTATTACTAACATTTGAACTGTGTGCATATAAAGGAATTAAAATGAGAGAATGGTTACATTGGAAATATGACTATACCTAGCCATTTTCCTACATATGGTTAGAATAGGAGTAGAATTAATGTAGTTAATTTATTTTCAACAGTTCTGCAGATATAAATAAAGCAAAGCAATCAACACTTCTCATACATGTTCAGTGAAACATTTTCTCCTCATCGGAAACTTTTTTATTCTTGCTTCCCATTTTTAAATCAAATTTTTTTTTGCAGCAATACCTCTACCCATAACTACATCTCTGCCTATTCTGAATAATGTCTTGACTTTAATTGAGTTCGCACTTGGCACCCATCACCTCAAAGCCAATTTTCTCCATTTCGATATGTCCTTATAAGATTTTCTTCTGAAATTTATTTGTTAAAGGTTTTGAGGATACAAAGCTTCATGATCTCATTAATCACATGAAGTTTATGTTATTTTCCTCGAAATTGGTTAAAATAACCTTAAGGGTGTCTATGCCACTATGTGCACACATTTAAATCTGTAATTATATTCTTTCATAATGAGTGGCTTTATCCTATTCTAATCTTTAATTTATTATCTAATGCTGAAATACGCATCATATTTATTTACTAAAGGCATTATTGAATAGTCACTATAACAATATAGATTTTTCTCAAATTAATTCAAAATTAGCAGAGGTAATAAATTGTTGTTGCAATTCAAAAGGGAGCATATTCTCATTTTCGTTTCTTATGGATTCTATGAATTTCAAATTTTTTGAACATGATTAATTGATTTCCTTCAGCTTGGTTGTCCACTTTAATTTAGAATAAATAATGAGATGATTTTGAACAAAGTCAGAATTTTGATAAATCGAAGGAAGAATTTGAAGATTCATGAGGTAAAATCTACAGACAATTTCCTTCCAAGTGCACATTTACAAGTTCATTTTCATCTATTATTAGTCTCTCTTTTCCTTATTTTATTTTTTTATTCTTGTTCTGTTTTATTTGCAGGTTTTCATTTGTTTTCAAAACTTGAAGTAAGCAACAAACGCATTTCAAATTTACAACAGATTCAGGGAAATTTTATTTGTGATTCATTAGAATTTGAACATTCTTTAACTTTGTTTTCATTCATTAGAAAACCCAATTGAAATTTACAACAGTATCACAGAATTCATATCATAAACATTTCAACTTGATTTTCATATTGCTGATACTACAGTGAATATATATTCGCAATATTCTCATCCCGCTCAACTTTGTCAATTATTTCATTCTGATATCACATCATCCATATCACAACCATTTGTATCGTAATATTTCATCAGAAGTAGCTCTTAGCATTTTCTGATAACAAATTGATGATGCAAGACCTCCGATGTGTCACCTCACTCATTCTCTCATAAAACGTTGTATCGCATTTCGCATATCAGAGGTTTTCAGTTGAATATACTTCCATTATCTTGAATCACCGATCTCCGATAATCGACTTCGTCAATATTGCGATGTCCACAAAATTCTGGACCCGATATGAAATTTAAATCAAGTTCATAAAAATATCGCATACATTCAATCGCAATAATGGTAGGAGCATAATTTTAAAATTATTGATGTCTCGGATCCGATATGATATTAAAATCTCATAATAAATTTATCGGGTCCATTCTTCATCGCATATCGGCGTATCAAAAATATTACATCCTGTATTTAAATTTGATCGTTGACTTCTTTTGAGGTCCAAAGTCGGTCCCACCTAAAAGCCCCGTCATCCACTGCATCGCTGCTATCACAAGAATCATATTAGCATTTCCGACATGACTAATTTCCAATATTCTAATATGCTGATATCACAATCGCTTCATCGCGTTTTTATTGATGATCATATCACAATTCCGAATTTGCGATGTGCGATGTACGATGTGCGATGTGCGATGTGCGATGTGCGAAGTATAAAGTACAACATGACCATTCCCTGATCCTCAATATAACATTCCTTCAATATTGTGATCGCTCAATCTTACCGCATATATTCTCATCACATGTTTTCCATTGCAACAAATATATCGCATCGCAAAATTAAAATAAAATCTTATCTTAAAATTTTCTGATGCGATAAACTCCAATGCATGTCTCTATGCCATTAACATTTAACCAATATATGGCATATCAACAAAGGTGAAATTTTGTAGATTGAACTTTAAACATGATGAAGAAACATGCAATCTGGATCATCCGATAAGGCGTTGTGTTGTATGAAATATTTTAAAGCAATCTCGGGTAACAGCTATGGTACTAAAGCAATTGATGACAAATTTGCAGCATATTTAAATCATTTCAATTTTTCATATATTTCAGTTTTAAATATATAATTCCATAATTAAATATGAAATTTAAAACCTCTATATCTTCACTTTTAAATTCCATTATCTTGGATTTTGTCTTAATTCTGGACAATTTATAAAAATCATGGAGTTTATATGAAACTTATAATACTTTGAGAACAATCATCACTACAAATTCTCATTCTCATTTCTAATGCATTTGTTTTAATTTCGATTCCCTTGAACACAAAGCATTCCCTTTTTTACATTTTGCTGTTTGCTTTAGTTTAATAAATAATTATTTTGGGTTATAGGATTTCGGTTAGTTTGACTTCTTCATATTTTAATGTTAACTAAAAGAAGAAATCAGTTAGTATTGAAAAAACCGATACCTCTCAGGTAAGATCAAATGCAATTATCCAATGGTAAGATTCATGTACCCACTTTCATTAATTTTCATTTCGTGACTTTAGTTTCAGTTCTGTTTTTTTGATATATAAATCTGTTTTGTAGCTCTTCATAAAAGCTTTCAATCCTCTGCCAGATCATATTTTGGAATTCCTATACTCTTTTCCTGGTTTTATTTCAAAAAGTAGCAATAATCTTCATTGAAACAGCTACACTAGGAAGTTTCTGAACTTATAGTTTGTTTCTTTAAACATTCCTTTTATTAGAATATGATTAAAATGATGCTTTGAAACAACAAGATTGACATCAGGCAGAGAGTTTTCATTGTGGCTGAATTTTATCATCACTGATATCTAAAGCCTAAAACATTTACAACCCTGCAAGGTATAATTTTTCTGAATCTCAACATAAGAAAAAATGATTACATGATTATTTTCTTTTACTTCATGTTGTTGAGATATTGGTATAAACATCTTTGTTAGAGTTTATCTTTCAAAACTTGGATTTTCCTTTCCATTTTTAAATTTCTTCATTTTTATTTTTGTTTGCTGATTTATTTTCTCACTTTAGCTTAAGAATTCTTTTCCTTTTGTTTTCAGTTTTAATTTTGGTCACTTTGCCATGATTTATATGGAAGACCTTGTTGTTACCTAATAATGGTCGGCATATATAGGGAAAAATTGTTAATAGTATACTATTAGCTTTTTCTTAATATCTCTTAATAAAGTTTATTTTTCTTATTATAAAGGTAGACATACTTAAGGAAGAGATTACAAAACAAAAGAAGTTGAGAAAGTATCATAGAATTTAAGAAATTTCTTTTTCATCAAAATTGTAATTATTTTGAAATTTCAATATTTTATTAAGATCTTTCAAAGTTCTATTATCAGGCAAGAAAAATTGTTTTTAACCAAGTAAAGACACTTTACAACAAAGCACCTTTAACTCTGAAATTTTCATTCTTAACTCTTAAGGAGTCAATAATTCTTCCTATCCAAAAAAGTCTTATTTTTGTAGAGTGTAATCCAAAAATATATTTGAACTTAAAAGATAAGAGGTTTCATCATGAACCTGCTTACCATGATCATAGAGGAAAAATAGCCTGACATTACCAACACTGCTAAGCAAACCAGAGTAATGGCTTATGATTGCAAACAATTATAAGACAAGGGGTCTCATTATGAGTCAGCTTGTTTAGTCCAATTATAACCAGTGAATGGCATTGTCAAAATCTGGCTACCAAACCAGGACAATGGCTTTTAAGAACTAAAAAAAACAAATACAAAGAAAATAAACATATATAAATGAATTTATCTCTAGGTCAATAGTTCTTAAATAGATGGGATTCTTAAATAGATTAAAAGGTAACTATGTCGAAACTATAGATGTTTGCTGGCAGCAGTGGCTCTACTTGTGATAAATGAGTATATTTTAAAATTTAAACTCTAAAGTGACCCCTGTTTTATCTCTATAACTAATTAAAGACTAATATAGAGTTTTGAAATATTTTTATTTATGAGAAACTTTAAGAAAATTATAGTAAGATGATTCTTGCTTTTATTCAGACTAATGAACCTAGTCAAGCATTCCAAAAATAATTTTCTCTTCTTTAATTATTTTTACTTTAATTTTAGGAAAATCTCATTCATATCAAACAAAGATAACTAGTTCTTCTCCTGTATGTCGCCATTGTTGTGATAAAACACAACCCCCCCCCCCATTATCGATTTGTTCACTTCAAATAATGGGGACCCTTTCTATAAAAAATTTGGCTAAACACCTTTTAGGATTTTTATTAAGTTGATTATCTTACGCTTTTGTTAATTTTTCATTTTTTAGACTTTCGTTTTTGATTGCTTTATTAAAATCAATTTTTTATAAGCTTCCCATTGATACTTGTTTCGCCTCATTTGGTCAACTGGTTTGTAAATGGCACTCCTTTGAAGTCTAATCATTTATGTTGCATAGGTTAAAAATGCATAAAATGTACAATATTCCATTTTTGTAATTAAATTAGTTCAATAACGCATTTATTTTAAATATTAACCCCTAGTTAGTTATTACTAACATTTTTCATTTTTTTTACTTATACAGTGAAATTATGAAGCATCGGGATTTTAGTAATTTACTTCAATTTTCAAATAGATTACTAATCTCGAAAGCCCAAAATGTCAAAGTGACTGTAGCTTAGATATGCAAATTATGCCTTAGATAATTCATAACTTAACCTCATTAAAATAAACTAAAAAAATGAAATAATATAAAAATATATATATATAATAAAACTTTATATTACGCGATCGGAAGATTGCATTGGAGTTTTTAATCGCATCGGAGTTTTTTTAAATATAACCTTCTAAAAACCTCAACAACTTCATTTACCCGATCAAAATATTGCATCGGACCTTTCAAACGTAACAAGTTTAAAATCCTTAACAACTCTTGATCGTCGAAACAAAAGTGAAAGGGGCATGAGACATTAAACCAAAGTCTCATTGGTAATTCAATTTGTTTTTTGAAGTTTCAACACTCATACGAATGAGTGAATGAGTGAAGTAGGATAGTGTAATCTAATATTAAAATAAAATTAATATTTAATAGTTAATTTTAAATTAATTAATGTATAAAATATAATTAATTAAATTAAATTAAAATTAATTATTATTTAGATTAATATTAATTAATAAACAGTTTATTAAATAATTAGTTAGTTTATAATTAACAATTAAATTAGAATTAATTATCAGATAATTAGAGTCTAATTTAGAATTAGATTTTTTAATTAAAATTCTGTTTTTTTAGTCCAGTAACAGAATTTCCAGAATTGTGCCAAATTTGACTCATCAACTTTGGAGGCTCATAGATTGAGTTTTACTTGGCTAAATGAGACCCAAGATGGCTCATTAGAAAGATAAAATCAAGGAGAATATTTATGAGGAGGTTTCACTAATAGATTTCTTCATTTATTGGGTCGAAAATCAGGCAGAAGATCAAGCTCTGAATTTCTAAAACAAAATCAATTTTCTTCATTTTCATTTGCCCAAGCCTCTTCTAAGTGCAAATTCATTCGTCAATAATATATTTGGCTAATGAAAATCATCATATGCATCAATAGAAAGATCAGATTTCCTTTTCAAATTAATTAATTGCATTTGATTGGACTTCTTTTAATGCAAGAAATGACATTTTGATTTTATTTTTACATCTTAATTTATTTTGATTTCTTTTTGCAGAAAAACAATAGAGGAGATATGGAGAAAAATATCTCAATCAATGAGAAGGCTCCAACAATTAAAGATTGGAATTTTTTAGCAAATAAAATTGGATTTCGCAGATTTTTCTTCAACAAACTTTCCTCTCAAAAATACCTTTGAAAATATTATAAATGACAGATTGCAGAATGTAATAAGGGGTTGCTTTCCTCTACAATTTTGGACTTCTAAAAGCACTTCTGCAATAGGAATTTAGAGTTGTAGGAGGGAGGAGAGAAAATCTTAGATCTGAGGATTATTGAGGATTTTTTCTTTGTATCTTGAATTATGTATGATGGGTAGAGTTTACATTATTGAAGCTCTAGTTTTGAAAGCAGAAGTTCAAGCAATGTAAAGCACTGTTGGAGACCAGGTCAGAGAAATGGATTCAATAAATTGGTATTTCTAATACTACTGTTTCAAATACTAGTTTCATTTTTATGATAACAAGAATGTGTTATTTTATTCATGTTTGTGCACTTGTGTTGATATGGGTAATTTGTCTCAATGTTGTTATTATATATCTCTGCTCTTATGGATTAAATTCTGATTTTTAAGTAACTATTTTACTCAGAAATCTGCCTTATAAAATTGATCTATTGAATAGTGATGTGTTGTAAACTATTTCCGCATATTATTGTTTAATTATTGGATTTACTGATTTGACAAATCAATATCATTTTTGTGAATTACTTCTTGAATGTTGTTAGTTTATTATTTCAGTTAAAAGGTCTCAATAGGATGTATTTCGGTATTCACAAATGCCAGTTAATTGAACTACTTTGTTAGCTTGACATTAACTAAAAGCCATACATATTTAAATCCCTACTATTTAATTATCTTGCTCTTAGTTGGGTTAGATTTATATCTACCTAATTGAGATATGATTAAATTTAGTTTCTTTTGCTTGCATTATAGAATAAGTTTTCATTTAGATTAAGTTCTATATTCTTTTAAGTCCTCTTCTCAAAAAGGCAAAAAATTGTAGTTGTGGCTTGCCTGAACCCAAATCAACTTAAGGGTCATTCTCTTGCCCGATAAGAAAGAAGAATTCATCTAATATTCCTATCTATTGGTAGTTAAAGGTACATCGTAAACCAATAGTGATAGGGAAAAGGTAACTGGACCTAGTTAAACCAGTCGGAGCCACTACTTGAAACAGAAAAAGAGATGCTTTAAGGTCCGGACCAAGTGGTTATCCCCCAATGTTGAAGCAGACATTTTTGGCCCTCAACAGAATCATATAAGGAATCCTAATTTTAAAAACCTTAATTTGTCCTATTTCACGGATCTCATCAAGATTGTGAGAATCTGACATAACCATCAGCGAAAGTTGAAGTGCCTCGACTTCTTGACGCGTCCTTGAACCATCAAAAGGTTGATCATGAAATCTTGGTGGCTTAGTAAGGTCATCAAGTGAACATGCAAAATCATCATAAGAAATGTAAGAGAATACATTATTGGTAGGATGAAAGTTGTGGAAGCATCCAATTTGGTCAAATTGGGAATCTGGCACATGAGACTCTTCAAAGGTTACAAATGATGATGAATCAATCAGAGTACCATCTTGAATTTATCGAGAAGTATGGTATTTTTCTTCACTTGTTAGAGATCTCTTATTGAAAAAACATGAGCCATGGATTCAATATTGTCATCCTTTGATTTTGAAACACCCCCCTCAAGTAGGTGATTGCAGTAAAACCCAGAAATATTCAAATCATTTGGTGAAACCATTATTCTATTAGATTCATGGAATAAATGAGGGTACAACAGATGAAAAGGTTCAGGTGAAGTTGCCTCAGTTTCATCTAGATTTAGTTCATAAATCAAATCGTGGACATTGATGTCAGCTTGAGAAAGCAATGAATCAACACACATATTATGTTATGTGGAATTGATTGAGTACCTGTTGTCATCTAGTACAAATATTTTTGTTGGGGTTGTGAATGAAGGAGAGTGTAAAGGATCACTGGAAGAAGCATCACTCTCAACCAAATCTAATCCAATATTTTGATTCACCAAAAAAGAATTGATTCCTGTATCATACTCCATGGAACAGATTTTTGCTTCAGAATCATGGTCAACAAATGAAGGAGGGAGCATAAAATGAGGAGACTCGAGGACAAATTTGGGAAGATGAGTAATAGGATCATGTTGAATCTTGTCAACAAGGATATATGCCATTTCAACTTGATCCTCAGGTTGTCCAATTTCAAAAAGATGTATGAGAGGTTTGGGAGCCTGACCACTTGATTCATTTCCTTGCACACACTCTTCACCATTTGAATTGTTTATGATCGAAATTTCATTAGATAATGAACCAAGGAGGATGAGAAATTTCACATGCAGTAATTTCCTCCATAGAGGCTTGATGATTTTCTCAACTCACGGAAACAGGAAAGACCAGATTAGGGATAAGATCTGGTCAATTTGTAACTTGCAGACTATCATGATGATTATTAGAATCAATATTTGTTTCATATTGAAGGTGTTGCAAAGAAATCAGAACAAACCGTTGAAATTTTTCATTCAAATACATCCAATCAAAATATCCCTTCAGAAATTCACAAAAAATATGAACACACCTAGAAGAAAAATCCTATAATGATTCTTTAGGTTTCATTTTAAGCTTATTTATCTTTTTAAGAACATATTAAGCACAATACATGTCAAATGCTTATTGAAGCTTAGTGATGAGTTGCTCAAATGAATAGATCGAAGTTGTTGGCAATGTGTGGCACCATTACTTGATGAGACCTTCAAGAATGAGGGTAAACAACTTACTAATAACATCCTTATAATGCATTCTGTTAGAGTGATTGATCCCATACCTAATCTTTTATCGAAACAAGATTTATTATATTTTAAAAAATATTAATCCATGAATTTGTAAAACACCAGCTAAATTTCTTTAAAACTTGAAATTGAGAATAGGAACTTGAAAATAGAAATTTTAGCAACTCAGTGAATATAACAACAAACACATTAACACAATGACACAAAAAGTTTGTTAACGGAGTTCAGCTATCTTCAAGCCTACATCTCTCAGCCCTGATCTTCAGTGGGGAGGCCTTTATATTAAATTTTCAAAACCATAAATACATAAGATAGAAAAGATTAATAAACAATCCTGCCGGAAACTGCTCTGTCTCAGGATCCTGTAGCAACTCTCGGTTTTGAAAAAGGCTTCCTAGATCTCCAAAAAAGTGCCTTCAAAGTTCTCAGCTTCGCTACGTGAACCTGCTAAAAAACTTCTCTTGTGCATAAAAATGTCACAACTCCTCTGATGGCGCAATGGTGAAATTCTTAATTTATAAGTAGGAGGTCGAGGGATCAAATCCTAACCTCTCTGTGGTGGTTCGGATTTGCAACTGTATTATATAATTTTTAGTACATATATTTATCAACCCTTATCGCTCCACATTAATATATCCATATTATAACAAACCAAACAACAATAAGTGGGCGGGGTCCTCTAGACCCACCCCTCCCCAACTATATAAAATTTATTATAACCATATATATACGTTGGCGAATTAATGTTATGGCGGAGATTTTAGCATGGAAGATGAATAAGGATAAGCTTTGGGTTGTTGATCCAGGTCCGAGTGTGATAAAGCACCCTTCCAAGACATTTTACTTTCGTGATGTGTTAAATTTCATTTAAAAAAAAACATAAATGAATACATGCGCATGTTGTAAAGAAGAGGAACATGACAATCCTCAGCACATGAAAACATAAGCCGTTGATAACGGAGTTCATCCAGGAGAGACTATGTCTCCGGGCCTCGGTGTCAAGATGGTGTAGGTCGCTGCATTAAGTACTATCAATAGTGATGATGTACATAAGAGATGATGTCGTGATCATACAGGAACTCTAAGTCAAAAAGACTCCTATCAGTATGACACAAACTCATCCATGATGAGCATCCCGCCAACATGGCATAAAAGGGATCTTAATGCAAACATGCATGACGAAAACATGAGTATCCCATCAACATACAACAAAGGGATCTCAAAACACAACATGACGAATCATGACAACAAGTACATCACACATATGATTCTGCATTACATCAAGCAAGAATCATGTGACAAGTATGAAAACAAGATTCCACATCAAACATCAAACAGGGATCTATGCAGCACAATGCATAGCAAAAGAAGTACATGAATACACTGCATATACCTCATAGTCAGGGGCCATCTGAAGAAGCGGATGTCAAACTGTTGAAGTTGCTCTAACCATCGATTTGACGACATCGAATCGCATGAAATTGGCTATTCACGCATGAATGTTGATAGCTTCATTCCCCTTAGAAAAGTGGCTAAAAAATAGAATGAGAAAATGAAAATTTTGAACACACCATCAAGTTTGTGGTGTCAAATAGTGCAAAATCGACTGTCAAATTTCTGAATTCTAAGAAAGTGTGAATCTGGGGCTCAAGGAATCTTTTAGATTCCTTAAAAATTCCTTCCTCTGGGTCCTCTATAAATCAGCTTCTCAGATCAAGAAATTGCCTGCGCCATCAGGTTCATGTCGCCGAGAGGTGTAAGATCGACATAAAATTCGTCCAATTTGGACACTGCGAAAATTTCACCCTCTTGGAAATTTTTCTCAATCATGGTTCCACCTGCATAAAATTAATAAAAAAATGACTCTGCCTCATTTTCTGTACCCACTCCTAGTTCCTCCATTTGCCCCTATGCACTAAGAAAACTGGGTTATATATAATTTTGTTGGCGGAATCTACAAGAAGGTAGTTCGGCACAATAGTAAAGTAAGAAAATCGTTGAGGAGGGGTCGGGGGATCAAATCCGCCCCTCCCTTTTTATGACCGCATAACTGTTTAGATACCCTGTATGGGAGGCACATTAAATCATTGGTGGGGGTCGGGTCCACCTTGGGCAGCCCACCTCTTAACCTTCGTCGTTTGAATGTATTGAATGACGCATTGTGGTTCATGGCACGTTGTATGATGGTTGGTGTGTGTGAGGGTGCCCGGGAGGCGGGCTGGCCGCACCGGCCGGGTGGGTTCGAGCCCCGCCACCCTCAACTTTTGGTTGGATGTTATGTTTGGTGGGGCATGGGCCGGGTCCACCGGAGGTGGCCCGCCCACCGCCCTTATAATAAATATATTAACATATGCGGTATTTGGAGGAGGGTGGACTAGCGGGGGTCACGGCCCGTCGGTTTTGATTTTTTTTCTTTTAATTTATATATATGTAACGAGTTTGATGGGTGGCAGGGGTGGTGGCCCGCCACCCCTAATATTTTTATTTTATTTTATTTTTTTTAAATAAAAATAGTCATTTTTAAATTTTTTAAAAAGGATCGGAGTAGGCAAATTAACCAGGACACAAATTCACCCAGAATCTGGCCCAGGTTGGCCAAAATCTGGTGGTCGATTTTTGTTCAAATTGTGGCCTCCTTAAGCCTGCCCAATTAGCAAAAAGTCAACCAAACTTTGACTGCTTCTAACTTTCGCATACGGACTCAATTTGACAAACTGTTCACACCACTGCGATCAGGACGACAAGATCTACGCTCTGGTCCTAGTTCGAAATCATTTTGATCACTTTGATTTTCGAACTTTCCTAAGACCTCTGTGTCCTGTGTGTGTCTCTTGAGCCACTTGGATCAATCCTCCCTACTGAGGAGCTTTTGGTCCTCCAAAAGCATGAAGAATAACCTGCAACTTCTCTGTACCTTGTCTGCATCACAAACGTCCTGAAAGGTCTCTCTTCCATCTCCTTCACCTTTGTTCTTTGGAGCCTTAAGTGACGAGCCGACACTTGCAACCTCTGCAACCTGTAGTACATTGTTTTTCAAATTACATGCTTGAATTTCATGACCAACTAATGACCCAAGCATCCCATACTTGCCACGAGTTTATAACACATACTCGGTGGTCAAGTTTACATCAAGATGGACGCAATACCCCAGCTATGAAAACAAGGCCAGCATATCATTATTGCTTCAACAAGTGATGGAAAACCCATCATCACTGCAACACATGATTACAAAGATAAGGCTAGACACTATTGTTTTTACAAGTGATGGAAACACGACATCACTTTTAGAGTTTAAAATGCAACTCAAAATAAGACCAGACATCATCGTTGCCTAACAAGTGATGGAAAACACATCATCACTTTTACATTTTAAAATGCAACAAATGATTTACAAAAGCACGACCATGAAACACTAACATATATAAAAACCATTTTTCACTTATCAATGTGAATGGGTCGCCTCCTTGTGGCGGTTTTGCTTGTTGAACAATCGTTTCACCTGGTTCATGCACTGACACTCTATCTTTAAGGCGTTGTTTTGGATGGAGCCTCCAACAAGTGGCTTTTTGATGGCCATTTCTGTCGTAATGACTGCAATAGATATTCTTCCTCTAAGCCTATTTTACATGTTTCTTTACCTATTCTTGAGAGGGTATTTCATGCCTCCTCCTATTGTGTGCTGCTGTTCTTTTCCAACACTTGGAAAATGTATGGTTATGTAATCCGAAAAAGGTACATGTCTTTCGATTCCATGTTTTGCGCTCATCATTAACAACATGATCATAATCAAAATGAACATTCGAATGTCGAGAGTGGTTATACCTTTCCTTGTTGTCTTTGGTGTAAGTATGGCAATGAGAGCTTGCCTCAGCTCTTTCCCTACAATGGAAACTGCCATGGGATGATGGGGATGTTTTCCCATCATTCTCTTTCCTCGACGATTTTTACGATGTCTCGGACGAATCTGACACCTTCGAGCATTCTCCTTTAGTGTATCTCAAGCCTACAAATTGACGTCTTTGCATAACCTCCAATGGTTGAGTTATGCCTTGCTTATTAACACCAAGTTTTCCTTTTTCCTCCTTGTGCCTCGTCCTTGTAAGGAGCCTCATGTTTGTCCCTGTAATTGGGATCTCCACATCTCCAACAAAAATCATGCTATGTGAAGACGAAACTGAAAGGAAATCAACATCTTTTACCTCCTCTATCGATTTGGAGAGAACTGATGAGGGATTCCCATCATCTATTGTCGGTGGTTCGCTAGCTGTCTCGGCACATTCCCCAACTTCATTCCCAACATACCCAAGTCCTGTTTGATAGGGAAATTCTTCTACTTTGATGGGGTTGACAATGCCTTGGCCATTAATGCCCAAGCCTTTCCATTCATACCCCATTCTCTTCAACAGTTTGGAGCCAATTCTTGTGGTATGATTTTCAAAAACAACAAAATCATCATCAAGACACATACATGAATTCAGAGAACTACTTTTTACCTCACATGGGTCATGCTGTAGCTTTTCCAAGGCCTCATCCTTTGCTTATAGTTGTCGTAGCAAACTATGTTTCTCTTCTTTCTATTCATGTAAACGCATCTTAAATTCAGCGTTCTCTTTTTGAAGATTCTGGTTGTTGTGCTTCAGTTCTTCCAGGGCCTCTTCTGTGGCTCACAATTGAAGCTGCAATCGCTCCTTTTCCTCTATCTCTTTCTGTAGAGTTTCACACATCATTTCCACTCTTTTGGAAATTTTGAGCATGGTCTTGTACATCGCTTTTTCATCCTCTATCACTGCACGTTCCATTGTTCACGATGCAATTCACATTCATGCAAAGACTGCTCTGATACCACTTGATCTAGGTCCGGATGTGACAAAGGACCCTTCCAAGACCTTTTACTTTCGTGATGTGTTAAATTGCATTTTTAAAAGAACATAAATTAATACATGTACAAGTTGTAAAGAAGAGGAACATGACAATCATCAGCACATGAAAACATAAGCCATTGATAACGGAGTTTGTCTAGGAGGGACTACGTCTCGAGGCCCCGGTGTTAAGATGGTGTAGGCCACTGCATTAAGTGTTGTTAATAGTGATGATGTACATAAGAGATGATGTCGCGATCATACAAGGAAAATGCCCTCACACAGGAGTGGCTCCAAGAGATGTTCCGCTACAGGAACTCTCAGTCAAAAAGACTCCTATTAGTATGACACAAACTCATGCATGATGAGCATCCTGTGAACATGGCATAAAAGGGATCTCAATGCAAACATGCATGATGACAACATGAGTATCCCATCAACATACAAAAAGGGGATTTCAAAACACAACATGACGAATCATGTCAAGTACATCACACATATGATTCTGGATCACATCAAGCAAGAATCATGAGACAAGTATGAAAACAAGATCCCACATCAAACATCAAACAAGGATCTGTGCAGCACAATGCATAGCAAAAGAAGTACATGAATACACTGCATATACCTCACAACCAGGGGCCATCTGAAGAAGCAGATGTCAAACTACGAAAGCTTCTCAGACCATCGATCTCATGGCATCGAATCGCATGAAAATGGCTGCTCACACATGAATGCTAATCCCTGCATTCCCCTTAGAAAAGTGGCTGAAAAATAGAATGAGAAAATGGAAAATCTGAACACACCGTCAGATTTGTGGCGTCAAATAGTGCAAAATCGACTGTCAAATTTATGAATTCTGAGAAAGTGAAAATTTGGGGCTCAAGGAATCTTTTAGATTCCCCCTAGATTCCTAAAATATTCCCTCCTCTGGCTCCTCTGTAAATCGACTACTCAGATCAGGAAACTGACTGCGCCTTTAGGTTCGTGTCGTCGAGAGGTGTAAGATCAACATAAAATTCGTCCAATTTGGATACTGCGAAAATTTCACCCTCCTGGAAATTTTGCCCAGGAATGGTTCCACCTGCATAAAATTAATAAAAAAATGACTCTACCTCATTTTCGGTGCCCTCTCCTAGTTCCTCCATCTGCCCTCGTGCACTAAGAAAATTGGGTTATATATAAGTTTGTTGTCGGAGTTTACAAGAAAGTAGTTCGGCACAATGGTAAAGTAAGCAAATTGTTGAGGAGGGGTTGGGGGATCAAATCCCACCCCTCCCTTTTTATGACCACATAACTGTTTGGATACCCTGTATGGGAGGCACATTAAATCATTGGTGGGGGTTGGGTTACCCTTGGGCGGCCGACCCCTTAACCTTCGTTGTTTGAATGCATTGAATGACACATTGTGGTTCATGGCACATTGTATGATGGTTGGTGTGTGTGAGGGTGCCCAGGGGGCGGGCCGGCCGCACTGGTCGGGCGGGTTCAAGCCCTGCCACCCTCAGCTTTTGGTTGGGTGTTATGTTTGGTGGGGCATGGACCGGGTCCACCATAGGTGGCCGGCCCACCGCCCTTATAATAAATATATTAACATATGCGGTGTTTGGAGGAGGGTGGACCAACGGGGGTCACGCCCCATCGGTTCTGATTTTTTTTTTTTAATTTATATATATGTAATGAGTTTGGTGGGTGGCGGGGGTGGTGGCCCACCACCCCTAATATATTTTTTTATTTTTATTTTTTTAAATAAAAATAGTCATTTTAAAAATTTTAAAAGGACCAAAGGAGGCAAATTAACCAGGCCACAAATTTTCTCAAAATCTCGCCCAGGTTGGCCAGAATCCGATGGCCGAGTTCTGTCCAAATTGTGGCCTCCTTAAGCCTACCCAGTCAGCGAAAAGTCAATCGAACTTCGATTTCTTCTAACTTTCGCATACAGACTCTGTTTGAAAAACCATTCAAACCACCACGATCAGGACGACGAGATCTATGCTTTGGTCCTAGTTCGAAATCATTCTAATCACTTTTATTTTCGAGCTTCCAAAAGCCCTCTTTGTCTTGTGTGTGTCTCTGGAGCCACTTGGATCAATTGTGCTGGTATAGGTATGGTAGGACCGCCATTAATGGCAGACTCCACCATTTTTTTCACGTTCATACATATGACAAACCTTAAACACATGCATTTCGACTTTATAAGAAAGAAACATGTATAGCTTAATGGTAAGGCTTGGAGTTTGTAGTGAAGAGGCCATGGGTTCAAATCATGTTAGCTCTACCGAGATATTAACAAACTTTTGATGAATCCGACGAGGCCACTTGTCACCCTCTAATAGAGCCATGTGTCACCTTGGGATTGGTCTCTGTGCACCCAATCGCAGCCTGCCAATTGTCAACGTAGCACTGGTCCATACATGCCAATCCTAACTTGCCACTTGTCACCTTCTCGTGCTTCCATGTGGTAGCCAAACCTTTACCTTTGACTTCCCATTGACCGTTGACTGCCTATTGCTTTGACTTTGACTTTTTGGAGTTTGTCCTGAAAAATTTGACTTTGAATAACATTCACATATGGACTCGATTTTCACTCGTTCAAGTTGTGTTGGGATGGTTTCTGTGAGCTCTTCGTGATGGCACTACTTTCGCTTAAATCCAACAAATTTGAAGTTTTGGCGTTTTCTAGATCCTTGATCATCCATCGATCAATTTCGAATCAGTGATAGAAATGAAGAACTTGAAGCATGTGTCCAAATACATTTTTCTGACCCTCATCATCAAACTTCAACTGTGACAAGTGATAGACTATTTCCACGGGCACCGAAAGATTAAAACTTTTAGAAAATCAACTTGGGATAAAGATTCGGGATAGAGCCAATTACATATATGAAACTAAATTGTAGGCTCCAAGGGCTTAACTTGTCATTTGACCCTCCTTGTAGTGCCAAAATCTGTTGACGATGTTGGATGCTGCCAACAGATAGGGGTTCTTCCTGGCGTGAAGTTTCAATTAGACCTCACACCATTTGGGATAGGAGCCCCATCTCGTATGTGGGCCTGACTGCCACCATGAATGTTTTGCTCTTGGTTGTCAAACGAAAAGATGTCAAAGTGAGGCAAATAACGAAATGCCTAGATAATGGGATAGGGTTAACGTAAGATTGAGATACTGCAGAAAAAGGTACAAGAATTTCACAACAACTTTAAGAAGAAGTATGCCATGAGAAGGATCAGTGAGAAAAAATTTCCTCAGACATACATAAAAAAGAACATACTAGAGGTTAATTGAAAATTAGTTCAAAATAGGTCACCGACGTGGTGTGGAATAAGTAAGCATAGATTCAAAATCAAACATACATGCAATAGGTATAAACTAGTCCATAACATATTTAGTTTGAAAGCACACATACAAATATAGTGAAAACACCAGACAGCCGATACAACCACTATAAGTAAGCATGGGAATCAGTGCCAAAAATGAAGAAATTCTTATTATTGATACTGCAAATACAAGTGCACATCGTGTAATTCACCAAATCCCAACAATGTAACATTGGATTCGTATACCATTATCCAATGCAAAAACCGAGCCTCACTACAACTCACCCTACTAGATATCAAGAGTTGAGTGCCTCTAGCTCTCAAGCACATATCAACTATATACTATTGGTCCTAGCTCAAGTGCTAAAGTCCTCACAAATGAGGCATGAGTGTATATTTATATAAATGAGGAGGGTGACCTTTCACGTTCTCCTATGACCTCTCGACTAAGGCTTGCGACTCTTGACCTTTTGTATTCCTTATGGTCGCAGTCACGCTTACTAGTCATAGTCACCCTTGTAGTCGTAATCGCAATTTCTAATGACATACACAGTTTCAAAGTGCAACTTGGTTTGGTTACATGCGATGAGAATATTATTAGTCGTAAGTCACATTTATATATGGTTGTGAGTAATTCATAAATCACATTAGTATAGGCTAGTCAATAGTCGTATCATCAATCGCAAGTTGCATCAGTAGAGGCTAGTCACATCTTTAAATCACTGTGTTGGTTGCAAATCCTTTTTATAGTGATGGTCATATCTTGAAGTCATAATGTTCGTCGCATCTTCAAGTCACAGTGTTGGTTACAAATCCTCTTCATAGTGTTGGTTGCATTTCCTCTACATAGTGTTGGTTGCATCTTCAAGTGAGGGTGTTAGTCACATCTTCAAGTCACAATGTTGGTGACTAAAAATGTTACTTGCGACCTAATGGAGAAATATGCTCAATTCTAGTAGCAGGTTGCAATGATAGAGGGTGGAAAATGGCTAGTTGTGATGGAAAGAGCGATTAAGGGCCAAAGAGTCATTTTCATGTTCAAAGTCTAAGTTGTTACCTCACCTGGTAGTGGTGAAGGGTGAATTTTCAAGCCCGAGAAGCAATTACATTTTTTTCTATAGGTGTAGTGAATGCGAGGAAAGGGCATCTTGGATAATGAGCATATAAGACAGATATGCAAATGAAGAAGGGTAGATATTCTAAGTGTGAAATAAGAAAGGTAAATATGTATGTAAAGCTAAAGTTTAGGGAATATGAAGGATCATGGAAACTGAAGAGGAGGGGATATGAAGAGACACAAGAACAAGTCACAATCGCAAAACATAAGGATAGGGAGGTCGCAAATCGCAAAACCATTGACTAGTTGCAAGTCAGAGATCGAGTGACTAGTCGCAACTTTCATTTCCAAGGACAAGTCACATGTAGTAATTGTGACTTCGGGGGACTCACATGGTGAGAGTGGGTCACAAGTTGCATAGAGGATATGTCGCAAGAGAGGATGGATTATGAGGTCATGGAGAAAAAAGGTCACAACGTCGCAGGTGAGAGTAGGTTGCATAGATCGCTAACCTTCTCAGATGCAATACTGTGATTATGCGACTAAGGAATGGTCAGTCGCAAATTGCAACAAGAGGTAGATTGCAGGTCACATAAATATATAGGTTGCAAGGTCACACAAGGGACTAGGTCACAGGAGTTATTAGTCTCTACAGCTATTATTTTGACTTAGTGACTAGAGGTATGATAGATAGGTTGCAGGGAGAGTTAAGGTCGCAAGTCGTTAAAATGAGATAGGTCACAAAAGGAGTGTTCACAAGGTTGCAGAAGAGACCAGATCATATAAGTTACTATCTTTTCCAGTCACAATTTTGCGACTATGTGACTAAGGGATCTAAGAAAATCACAAATTTCACAATGTGTTAATGTTATTATTGGTGGATATGTGACTTGATAGAGACTGAGATCAGTGACTAGGCGAAAGACTTAGATCTTTCAACTTTTAAGGTAGAATTTTCTAAGTTCTAACAAAACCATAAATAAGTAAATATGGAGTGAAACTCTAAGAGGCCATTAATAAAGGATGGTAGAGAGAGTCTAGTGTAGGGGGGTTTAAATGGATACAATTATGGATGAGACCCAGTTGACCCCTACAACAATATGCTAACATCGAACTACATATGGCTTGCGTTGCATCTTACAAACCTTGAGATAATGATATATGCTTCTTGTTATGAGTTTCATCTTAATGGTGATGAATCTTTTGATCTAGTTGCAGCCTTGTCCAAACCCTCGAACATACAAAAACATACATAAATACCCAAACTATATACTCTCTACATAAATAAATAGGGATGGAAGAACATCGTTGTAGAATCCAAGGCAAAATGAATAAATGCAAATGCCCTATACCCTAGTGTCAAGGATGAAGTTGGATAGGAAAACTTAGATAATGTTCTTATACAACAATTGTAGCTTCGATGATGGATGTGTTATTAAAGGGCTTTGACCATTATGAGCAATAACAATAACCATTAAGACCTTGAAAATACAGGGGGACCCAAAATTTAGATATAAAATCAATACATTTTGGGTGTTTTTATAGCAGCTACGACAATTGGCGAACCATTGGTAGAATTTTTGGATTCGTTCTCAATATTTATGTCATGCTTTTTAGATACTTTTAGATTTTTCCCCGTTAACCTTGATAAGAAACCACCAAAAATTAAAATCCTTGAAAATAACTCATAGTCACGTGAATAACATATTTACCATCAATTACTACTGACCATAATTTAAGCGAATGTTTACATAAAAATGGATAAGAGCAAGATGTAAATAAAGACACTTACTAGGAGTTGTTACTCTCCACCATTATTAATATTTTTTTCAACACTTTCATAAGTAGGAGTAAAAATGTAAATGTGTAGTGTTAATTATATAATTTTACTTTATTAATAAGAAATCAATATAAATTTATTAATAATAAATTAAAATGATTATCAGTTCAAGCCACAAATAACTAAGTAAATAAAACAACTCCATTTTTAATATTTATAATTTTTATGGAATATATTGAACCTATACCTTTAACATATATCTATTTGTACTTTACAAAAAGAAAATGTAAAACCTTCTACATAACCTCCTCAACAAAAACATTATCACTACAATAAGACATTATGATTCTAGTTACAATTAACAAAATTTCTCAATTTACCAATCAGTAAAACCTAAATTGGTTGGATTCTAAATCTTAACACTAACATGAATTCCATATTTTTACTTTAATTTAGCTACGTTTGAACTAAATGGCAGGTACTATCTATTATGTAGCACTTGCTTGATCAATATTGATCTAATAGGGAAACTCCCTGTTATAGTGGTCTCCTCTATTTTATGTGACAGTTGAGGCAACTCCCCTAAAGTGGTGGTAACTCGACTCTACCTTGTTATTGAAACATAGTATTGTATTTTTATTAAAATATCTGTTTTTACGTGCTACAAATCTTATTTCCATATTGAATTAATCTAATGATAAAGACATGTTTTTCATTTTTGAAAGTTATTTGTCTAAAATGAGATTGGTACTTATTGATTTACACATTGGCAAACTGAAAATGATGAATTTAAGTGTATGTGAGTGAGAGAGAATGGAGGTATTAAGAAATATTTTTAAAAATTATGAAAATATCCCCAACCTTACTCTACTTCTCATATATAGGATTAGAATTAAGAGAATTATTAGATAAAACATAAAAAAATAATTAAATAAATTCTTATATCATTTTTTAAGAATTAAAACATTAAAAAAAATTAAAAATTAAAAATTATTTTTTCCATGTAATTGTATAAATATGGATGAGTAGCATCACATTGTGTTTTATTAGGTGAAGTTGTCAATTGCAGCAACTCATTTGTAGCTTATCCTTGTTGAAACTAGGAAACTCACTTGTTCTAATGGATGCAACACTGCTATTTCACTGAAATATGTGTTGTACACACAACAAATTTTATTGCCACTTTGTGTAGTTTTTTATATTTGTTTATAATATTGGCATCCATAGATGCCTATTGCTTTACTCTCTTTCGTTCATAATTGAGACAAGGCCATTAATGGCCACAAACAACACCCTCTTTCTAGTCTATACATCCCTAGTTAGTTAGTTGTTTTATATATTAACCATTTTCTATTATATTTAGTATTATTGTATGACTGTAGTGTATGATTTTAACTTGAGACTACATGAGGAGAAAACGAATAAAACTGGAAAAATAGTGCTTACAGCAAGAATATCTATTGGACACCTAATCCTCTACGGGTTGGTGTGGAATGTGAATAGCCACCGGAGTCCAAGAGACGTTGGAAGGTGAATCCAACAATCATGTACAATATATTATAAATGAACATCTTGTGAATAATACATGCAATCTAATACTTATCTTATACATTTGTTGTTTGCATTCCATGTGAGTTTGACATGGTATTAGAGCGTAGGTTAGGCCTGGGCATTTTCAGAGATTGTCAGCGCTGCATTCTTTCCAAGATTTATTTTCCATTTCTTTATTTGGCCAGTCAGCTATAGAAATAAAGTTACTCTATGTTTATAACGTTACTCTGCTCAATTCTGTGGCTTTTCTCTACTGTCAGTCATGCCTCCCTGAGTGCTCTGCCAGCACTACCTGTCTAGTTGCACTAAACATTATCGCTTCTCTCTCTCACTGAAATCAGGTCTGACACTATTCCTAACGTCTCTGTCACCTACCTACCCTAGCTGTAACACCTCGGCATCTTTGTTTGTCTCTTCGGACTTATCAAGCGTCGACCCTATCTGTTACAATTGTTACCAAGTGCTCAACTCACTCGAATTTGAATACTACGAGTTCGAATAGGATACATATTCGATATTATATTGTACTTAGACATTGTTTCATTCTCTCCTCAAGAGCAGAAACTTTCGTCCAGACCTGCAAATTCGAACGTCTTCTCTTTGTCGAAAATAGAGGTTGCGTTGATACGCTGATAGTTTGTCTACACCTGCCTTAACATTCTATCAATGCAACACCATTTTTGCAATCCCTACCATAATGTATACAACTGAATTTACCATATTGTCTACATGGTAGTCTGTTGTCGTAACGTTGCCTTGAGTACTATATGTACGTTGCTCTTTGCATTGAAACACCTGGTGTCGCACACACTAAGTGGCTTATAGACACGGTATGGCATGGTTTGACGTTGTTTTTCTGACTGAGTTGTGTTTTTTCCATGGAAATATATAAGCTATATCTAGAGTGCTAACCACTAAAGTGGCTCATTGCACCTATCGCTACAAATCGTATCCCAAAGAATGCTATATTGTTGAACGCTGGTCAAAACTCCAGTGACTCTGCGTTGAATGAAATTGTGTGTTGGCTCCTTTCAATGTTGTGCTAATTCTACTTGAGTGTGAGTCTGCATCCTGTGCATTGTCTTAGCCTCCGGCGTTGAGGTTTGAAGCAGTGTGAATACCTTATTGATGGAACTAGCGTGAATATCCTACTGATGGAACTAATGACCTGTGAAGACCGTATGGTATGCGTTGGGTTGGTTTCCATGAAAATTTCCATGTAATGGAGCGTTGAAGTGACTGACTGTGTATAATTTGTTTGTGAATGCACTGCAGTGAATCTGCCAATTGGTGTGACCACCTGAAAATGCAATCATATCAAGTAAAGAGAGACCTTTAGATTCAAAGCTTTTGCGTAGCTGATTGACATCAGAATTGCCTCTGGGAAAGTTGTTAAGGGCATTGGCTTCCAGACAGACATGCCATCTCTGCGGCCGTTCAGTACATGTCATGGTGGTCCGTGCATCAGGACAGTTGCATCTCTAGCCAAAACAACCAGAATCTCTGGACATGAGACAATCCCTAGGCATTCTTTTTCCAATTCCTTCTTAGACCGGACAACCACATCAAACCGATCTCTCTCGGCCCGATTGCCTCTGGTGGATGAAATTAATATAGACCCATCGCAGCCCTCTACAAAACAGGCATGGAAGATGAGTCTCAGACTGCTCATGGGTTTCGGCTCGTATCGGAAAAATGTCGATGGGCACAAAGCCTGTAGGAGAAGAAGCAGGTATCGTCTTCATATTGATTTGGGGGGAGTATAACAAGACTCCACGTGGAAATGCAAATTGTGTGGTAGATGTGACCGCAATGCATTTGAGACACATCCTCCAATGCGTTGAATGCCTGCGAGTCTGTTGAATGCTGGCGACTCCACTCCACCATGCATCCCTCCGCCAATGGTGCATACTTACTGCTCTGTGATATTTAAACAATTAAATGTGTTGGTTCAACTATTGAAGTCGTTGTTGCATTGAATGGTGTGTTAAATTCTGGTTCCATTTCCAGGATACCATGAAATTCAAAATCGTTGTAACAAATTGGGCAACTCACGTCACTCTTTATACTCTTTGAAAATTGAAAACAGACATTGTTAATTGTTGTATTGGGATTTTTCTGCGGTCATTCTGTTGGCAGTTCCCGCCGGTGGCAATAGAAAGCCATATTCATTAGTAACCATCCAAACATTTTTAAATGGTTGTTTGGAAAAAATCAAGCAAAAATTAAGGTGAATTGAGGTTAAGAGGATTGAGAGGGTCGGAAAACACCATATATTTTTATGTTGGGCAATAGTTTAGAAGTATAATTCATGTGGTGTATTGTGCGCTGTATTTGAATGCTCGACTTGTAAAACAGCATAGATTATTCCAGCAGAGAATTATATGTGCCCTATATCGGTTTGGTTTCTACATTACAAGTGATATTTTTTATATTTGGAATATTCAACACGCTGGGATTTGTCTAGTCGTGCTAGACCATTGAGTCTTTATTTTTGCTCAGAAAATGGCTAAATTTGATGATATATTAGAACTATTAAATAGTCTAATGATATATTAGAACTATTAAATACTCTAATACATTCCATTGTAGATAAGATGGAAGACAATCTTTATGATATCAAAATCTGTCTGCTAAAGATTGATTTTTTGCAACTAGAATCCCAATTCCAACAAGATGAGCTTCAACATGAGAGTTTTCATTCTAAATCATTTTTTGTTCAAAATAATCCTCTATTCAAAATTGAGACACACTCGCATAAAAAACAAGTCAATAATGAAGTTCATTTAGATTAAGTGTCCATTGAAGGAGCAGAGTTACATGCGGAAATTCAGCATACACTTTCCAAGCCCATCATCAGACCTTGGGAAGAGCTTGTCCATAACAAACACATAACAGGTGTTGGATATAATAAGGAGGTGTCCTTTCATATTCCAGACTACTCCAAGCCAATCCAATTTCAAAGTGCTATATTTCTTCACTACGGTTCATCTTCACCTGCTACTCATGACAGTTCACCTTCAGCTGCTTCAGATTCTGGTCCTCTTCCACAACTACCACAACAGATTGTTAAATGCCAACATTGTGACAGAGTTGGCCATGTGAAAGATCATTGTTTTGATCTTCATCCATGTAAGCACTGTTATAAAACCAGTCATTCTTCAAACAGATGCTTCAAAAACAAGCCTCCTGTCATAAAAAAGATTCATCTTGGATGGATCGCTTCTTGGCAATGGGCATCAACAGGCAAGAAGATATTTGAGTCATATGTCCGAACTTGTTCTAGAGTATTGAACAATCTTGCAGTTGAGTTTTCTCCATCCACCTTGTATCTAACAGGGGGAAATGATGGTCATCTACAAGCTTCAAAGCCACATCAAGTGAGCCTGAGCCACAACCTTCCATACTAGATTCTTAGTTGTAGCCAAAGACAAAGATTCCCTTGAGCATACCTTGAGTTGGTGATGCCTCTTCAAAGAATTGGCGACACTTCCTCTAGCAGAAGATTCCAACTTCTTGCCAGTTTTGGAAGAGTTCCAGGAATTGCATTAAGCATTCCAGAGTTGGTGGTAATCCTTAAACCATCACAGGTTGAGACCTCCATTTTCAGGTTGAGGTTCTCCATTTTATGCGGGGTGAGACCTCCCATTCCCTCTTCAAAACATCAGGAGCACTTCCTCTAGCAGAAGACCTCAACTTCTTACCAGACTTGGAAGATTTCTGGGAACTTCACTAAGCGTTCCAGTGTTGATGATCATCCTTAAACCACCCCCCTTATACCAACATTTTAGAGAGCACATTCAGCGTAGTGCTGCCATGCATTTTTGCACATTTTGTATTACAACCCTCTTCTTGGACTCATACATACCCCTTCGGATTAAGGAGGGGAATGTTAGACACCTAATCCTCTATGGGTTGGTGTGGAATGTGAACAACCACCGGAGTCCAAGAGACGTTGGAAGATGAATCCAAAATTCATGTACAATGTATTATAAATGAACATCTTCTAAATAGTACATGCAATCTAATTCTTATCTTCTACATTCGTTGTTTGCATTCCATGTGAGTTTGACAATATCTACAAGGGAATGCTCAAACTCTTTACACATCTCCCTACAAGTCATGCACCAATAAGTAGTATCAAACAATTTCAAAAGATATAAATCATATGAAAAGACCACTAAAAAAACAAAAATAGATTGTTTAAGATAACTATGCATTCATACTATAAAATCTAAATCTTATCTGATAACAATATGTAAATTGGCTAAGTTTAGAGAGAAAATGACTTTGATAGAAATTATAATAATATGTTCTAAAACTTAGATTCAACCTTGGAATAGATAAATTCCATTAAATTATTGACTTTAAAAATATAAAATTTAAGTTTATAAAAAAAGAATTAAAAAAAATATATGAAAATGTTTTATAAACTTGGGAAACTTCACACAAGCCCAATAACCAAATTAAAATTTAATAATGTAATGAGAAGAGATCCCCTACGTTTAAAAAGCTCAATAAATTTTATACACATACATGTGAATTTAAAGCTCCTACATATATATTATAATTTTTAAAGTTTTTAAAGTTTAGTAAATTTTATGGGAATATTTTCACAAATTTTAAAACCATAAACCAGAAGTTTATGTAAGACACAGTGAAATTTAGTAAATTTTATGGATATTTTTTGAAAATTTTAAAACTTAATAAATTTCATAGAACATTTGTAACTCACCTTAAATCACAGCTAAGTTATTTATATAAAAACCAAAAATTCACAATAGATACATGTTTGTATATATGAAAATGAAAATAATACCACAATTGATACAAAATTAGAAAAAATTATCATGATTGATTTCTCAAAAATTGTTTGTGGTTTCCATAGTTGGAATTTCAAAAGAGACTTATTTTTTAAATTTAAGGTTTTTCACAATTCTTGACCTGTATTTATAGTTTCAAAGCAGAATTTTGATGGTTTGTAATTTTTTAAATGTTCAAATACAAATCACTTCATAACAAACAAGTTGCCCATCAAATTCTACCTCGAGTAATTTCAACATCAATTTCCGGTCTAGGATCCCAAATGTTCTAACCCTCACTAACAGTTTCCTTAATGAAGCACTTAGCGATGGTCACTAACTTCCCCATATCATTTTGTTTCAAACAAAATTGGGCGTAAGTTTGGCGTATTTTGAGATCTTTACCGCGGAGGTGACATTAAATGTATAAACTGGAACTAGAGAGTGGCACTAAGTGAGATAGGAGACGGGTGCTGACCCCTCTAAGTGAGATAGCAGGCAGGTGTCAAAGTGAGCAGGGAGTAACAGATATTAAGTTGGGAGAGTAACGAAGGCTAAGTGGGCCAATCAAAATACTCGAGATGGAAAAAGCCCCGAGATAGGATCACCGACAAAGAAAGACTAAAAACCGAAATCCAAATCGCTGGATTCGATAGACTACGCCACTTATTTGGTTGGCACAGTATAAGTATTTTTCTTATCCTCTACCTTTATTGTCAAACATGAGGTTTTCCCACAAATATCATTGTATAATTATTTTTTCTTATATGAAGCAATGTCTGGGTAGCGAGCTTGTGAATACGGTCATTATTTTATATTCTTTCTTCACACGCGGTATCTTTTATCACCCCGAAATGAAGCAAGTGTGAAGTCACATCAAAGCTGTACAGTGAAAGAAGCAACCATGACACAGACTATATCACACGCGGCATCTTTAATCACCCGCGAAATGAAGAAGTGTGAAGTCACATCAAAGCTGTACAATGAAAGAAACAACCATGACATAGACTACATACTGACTTCAATATTGAAAACAAGTGTAACACCCTTTAGGGTTTAATTTAAATATAATTAAATTACACACTGACTTCAATATTGAAAACAGGTGTAACACCCTTTAGGGTTTAATTTAAATATAATTAAATTACACACTGAATTCAATATTGAAAACAAGTGTAACACCCTTTAGGGTTTAATTTAAATATAATTAAATTAGACTAAAAATATTTAATTTAAGTTAGTATTAAGGTTTAAAATTTAATCAATATAGATTCTAGAGATAGCTGATAGCTAAAGTCTTGATCTATATAATTATACAATTAAAAAGTAAAACCATTTTGATTTCAATGTTATTGTAAACGTAGCTTTAAAAAACTATAATATATTCATGCTAGCAAGAAGATTTTGTTTTGGTGTGTGGAAAATTTTTGCATAATTATTTCCACACCATTGGTTCTAGGGATAGCTAAAGTCTTGATCTATATAATTATACAATTAAAAAATAAGACCATTTTGATTTCAATGTGATTGTAAACATAGCTTTAAAAAACTATAATATATTCATGCTAGCAAGAAGATTTTGTTTTGGTGTGTGGAAAATTTTTGCATAATTATTTCCACACCACAGGATTGTTTTTCCAACCACCTGAGCCAAGAAATGAAGACACCGCAAGTTGAGGTCAATTGGGGATCAAGGTTCCAACTTCCATTATTAGGTTTCCGATACGAAGAGCACTTAGTGGACTAAATATGCTTTCCCAATTTTCCATATTGTAACATATCATTGTTAAAGAAGCAGAAACAAACTCATAAGACAAAAGAATATTATTTAAAAATTAGTTGACTCTAAAGCAATTACATCATATAAAGATTGCATTCTACAACTCAAATATGTATTTAATGTTGCATTGAATATATAATTATATTTGCATTTACATTTAAATTAGAATGATATATTCTACATTTTTTTAAAATACCATGGTTAATCACATTAATAAATCAAGGCCACATAACTAGCTTTCCCTACGGATTAGTTTAATAAAATATTTTAATGTCATGATGTGTTGTATGTACTCCAAACAATAATAAAATTGTAAAATGAGTCATGAATATTTGTTTAACTTTTATTATTATTAAATTTTTAATATAATTAAACATTTTTTTGGTAGATAAAGGGTTTATATATATAATTGACATTGAAGAGAATGATAACAAGTTAATAATTATTTACTTAATATTGAATGATGACAATTTTTATATAATGCTCATATTATAGTACACATGTCATGTCATTAGATTAGAGTATAGATTGATATAATAAGAGTTGTACAAATTGTACACATATTATTTTTATATATTTTTTTCAAATTTATATTTTTTAAATTATTTTTTTGTAAATTAAAAAATAGAACCCATAAAAATTGTCTATTCAATACTTTACATACAATAAGGGGGAGACATTTCAACCAATCATATTTGAGATAAATAGAAATAAATTTATTTGAAAACAATAAATTTAATTTCATAATGTTAAACTTTGGATAGTTTTTAAAAAAATTTAGTCAAAGAAAAACTAATAACAACTCAATGAAAATACATGCACGTATAATAAGGTAGAATTAAATAAAACAACATTAAAGAATGATATAATTTTTTTAAATAATGTTTCTAATCATAATAATAAAATAGGTCTCGCTCATGTATATGACTACATGCAAATAAATTTGTGGTGTGGTGTTCTCCAAATTACTTTCATGACTTTTATACTTCCAAGTTCACCACTAAAATACCAACAACATATTTAATGCCCCTGCCCATAATAGGAATATTCACTACACCTTTCTGTTCTCCATAAAGCTTTCCTCATGCCTTAGGCCATCTCTTGCGTCAAGGGTGGAATTTGAGGGGCAGATTGTCTATCATGGAGTGATTTTCCCATCAAATACAGTTTAAAAAATTACAAAACCATAAGATTCTGGCTTCAAACTATGAATATAGTTGTGAAAAACGTCAAATTTGATGGGTGGGTCTCTTTTGAAATTCCAACCCTTTGATGGGTGGGTCTCTTTTGAAATTCCAACCCTACATGGCATAGAATTCTTTCGAAGTTAACTCTCCGAAGGGACTCTTGGCGTTGGGTGCCATCCTTAGGGTTTTGCAATGGAAGACGTATGCATTATATATGGTAGTGATTTGTTATTAGTGTGATTTTTTTGGAAGCTTTTGAGGTGGGTTTTTCCGGTCTAATTTCTCTAAAGTCTGGCAGGAATTTATTGAAATCACAAGTTTCATGGGAACCCTGCACAATCAAAGTGCCTTAGGGTTTTTTCAGGGTGGTATTCCATATATACACTCAAAAACCCAATTTAAATAACACAAATCAAGATTTTACCTCAATTTTTTTCGCAAATTTCAGCACCAAAAAATCCAAAAATTTGCACTAAAAAAAGAGAGAATTTTGTTTTAAAAGCAAAAGGTGAAGTGCGTTGAATACACATGGATGTTGATGAAAGCGCAGTGAAGTTCATGCCGATGAAAGCGCAGTGAAGTTCATGCCGTATGGGTTGGCAGTTGAGCAAAACCTTATTTAGATACAAATGTACCGTGGGTTTCAACCGTTTCTTATCATGGCGAAGTTATAGAAATTCGATTATTTTGCTTCATATAAGATGTATATGTCTGTATAATCAAATGTTTTCTTATTAATAGACTGTACAACTCAAAACATAACTTTTTATGACAAAGATAATAGTTAAAGTAAAAAGAGAAATTATTTAAAATAATATTATAGCTATTAAAAATAGAAAAAAATAAAATAAAACATTTTTTAAAATATATATATATATATATATTATAAAGTTAATTCGTAAAGTATAAAATAAAATATTTAAAATATATATACATATATTAAAGTTAATTTCACAAAGTGTTATATAAATTTGAGTTAAATAACAAAGCAATTCATAGTCAACGCCATCAGGAAATAAAACCTGCCCTGCCGCAGGATAATAATAATAATAAGCATTGTCGTATAAGAGATACAATTTTTTTAATCGACTCCGCTAACCTCGCATGGGATGGAGTCGGTGTCGTATTCTAAATACAATGTCAAAATTTAAGCGTAGCAATTTAGTAAGTTAATTTTCTAACCAACAGATTCCATTTTGAGATTAAAATTGAGTTGAATTTGGAATATTTGAGGTAAATTGAGTTTTGTTGAGATTAAAATTGAGTTGAGTTTGGAATATTTGATGTAAATTGAGTTTTGTCTGATATAGACTGTCAGTTGCAAAACCTTCTTATATGTTCCGTCGCATATTTTAAATATAATTTAAAAAATTTTAACATAGAACGACGAGCATGAAAATTTGCATATTTTAAATATAATTTTAAAATTTTTAACATAGAACGACGAGCATGAAAATTTGCGTTGCAAACCTGCAGAATTTGGAAGAGGTTAATTTTTCCAATTTCAGGTAAATAGTAAAGCTCAATAATTATAAAATATTGGAGTAACTTAAATTTTGTATGATTTAAATTTTATATATGTACTTAAGTATTTACAAAATATTAGAATATAATATTAGTAAAAATTTTACTTGTTAAGTCACTAAATTCAAAAAAACCATTCCTAGACTTGGTAGAAATTTCCTTACTTGTGACCTGACAAATATATTTAAAATAATAAAAATTGCATGGCATTCTACGTAAAATTTCACTTTCACTTGAATTGCTATTCTACGATGACGTAATATAAGTATGTCCAGGAAATATAGGAATCCAAGGCATCGTGGAAATATCGAGATATACTTTATGCAAGGTTAGTTATATAAATTAACAAATGTTGCTTCTTCCGTTGGTATATTCAATTTAGGTTCATGAGAAATGAGTAAAGCATGAAGCTTATTCACAACAATAGGATTAGGATCAAATTTCGCTGGTAAATTTCTTATAATCTTTTTAATTTTTTTTTTCCAAATATTTTTTGGATTACTGAGTTTGAGTTCACATATTTGATCATGGGGCACTTAAGGCTTCTTGTCTAACTTATAAGAACCTTTCTCACTTTCAAAGCTTTAAATTTTCCTAAGTTTTATTGATTAACCAATGCAGAATTAAGAAATGCTTGAAAATGTGAATGTATGCTTGTATTTGTTTTCAATTGATTACTTGCTTTAATTTTCTGTTGTTGTGCTGTAAATTAGTGTGCTGATGTATAAATACATATAACAATAAATAAAACAACAGAGATAATGCAGCAATAAAACACACACAGAAACGACAATTTAATTAAGAGTTCACCCACACTTCTTAGCTACATCTTCGTGAGCTCTAGTCAACTCAACTAGGCTCTCTTGGATTATGGTATAAGTCATTTTACAAGCTCTTTGGCTCAACTCCTACTGTTCTACACATAAACAGTGGGTTGAGACACCATTTTATCCCTTGGCTCTTGAAGCTCTAGCTCTTGGCTCTGGCTTCTTTCTGCCTTCTATCAGGTTATAGCTCTCCTGGCTTTTCACTTGGCTTCCAAGTGACTCCCTTGGCTGCCTTTTGCTTTTGCGCTGCCTCCTTCGTCTTGGCTTCCTGCTTTGGCTTCCTTTTAGCAACAAAACCCAACAACAATCGACAACTACTCAACAGCTTTGACATCCATGGCTTTTAAGCCAAAACGGCGTTGTTGATTCATTTCCTTCTTGGGCTCTTCATCTTCCTGTTTTGGTCTGCTTGAATCCCTTCTTTGAGCATTAGCAATCATTGCTAAATGCCCTCGGGGATGAATGCCACCTATTCCACAACGGAAGGAGCCACTGGCACTTTGAATCCTTCAGAAAAAGTCGCTCTGTTTACACAGAGAACGCTGTAAAACACGGGAAAGTTCGCTGTAAAACACGAGAAAGTTCGCAGAAAACACAGTTCTGGACTTCAAAGTTTCATAACTACGCCTTATTTTCCTATCGGGTCCACTCGTAAGTCACCATCACATGTTGCAATGCATGCTCCATGGTTTTCCCCTTTGTATTTAAAAATACACTAAAACATGGAAAAATCCCGCTTATCGGACTTGAATTTATATGCAACAGTGTTAATAAACCCTTTTGGGTCCATAATATCGCATTGGGGCTTTATCCCTTGTATTTCGTTTAATAAACACAATTACAAAGGAAATTGATGTTTTTCGAATTTAAAAATATATAGAATACAGTGTATATTTCCATCGGGTTCGGCCATCGCCAATACCGATTCGCCGATCCGATCATCAGTGATCGGCATATCACACCGCATATATACATAGGCCCCGCTCCATTGTGTTCGTCGATTGCGATCCGTCGATATCAGCGATCGCGGTATCGCATCGGCCCAGTTCCATCGTGTTATGCCTCCGACTGCCTCCGCCTGTCACCGTCGATTGCGATTGTCGATCGGATCTAGACCATTGATCGGCCAGATCCGACGGCCCCTGTGCAAACACTGTTCAAGCCTCTGATTGCCTCATTTTTGTTGTTTTCTCATGTTTTTAAGGTTCCGATAGTGTAATCTGATATCCTTAAGACTTCCCCTTTTTCGGTGGTTTTGACCTTTTAGGAGATTGATGAAGACTTAGAGGGTTTTAGGACCCATTATCAAGGGATTTTACCTCTTTTTCCTTTGAAAAATGGCAACTTCATTTTATGATAGCTTCTGCATCTGAAGTCTGTTTTTGCCCATTCAAGTTGCAGTAGATTCAGAATGAGATGATATCTGCAATGGGGCTAGTTCCAGGAACTTCTTTGGACTTTCATTTTCCTCAATGAGGAACACTTAGACTTAGGAGTCTATCCAAAATCCATTTTGGATCAATATTTTAGTTGGACATTTGAATTTTCGTTGGGGCCGTCAGAGATATGAAGTCTCTAGGGGTCTCTGGGTGCGGGAAGATATACTAGCTGCATATTTCAAAGATATGATGAAAGTTTATGTACTAGTTGTCATTGAGCAAGATCACATTGTTCTTGCATGGAGGAATGGTTGCACTGGTGGGGAAGGCATTTCTTGGAGGATAAACATATTTTTGATGAGCCAATATCTATACTATAATCTGTCTGACATTTAAACATTGATCATTCCTATTTTTATCTAAACCATATGTCAATTATGCTATCCATGGGTGAGGAGCATTCGCGGAGAGCATAACTTTTCAAATTAATCCTAGATGGCTGCAAATGAAAGATTTTGAGGCATTGGATAATATTGTTTAGAAAAGGACATTGATTCCTTCTCCTATGGATTGTTTGTTTGTAATATGCACAAAGCTATCTGTATGAAAAAAGGAAGCACATTCGTGGATTTTGGAGAAAAGGAAAGAGGGGATAACAACTCCACTCTATAAGTCTTTTTAATGATCTTTCTATACTAAGAGGGGGTGAATCAGTATTTTTAAACTACTTAATCTTTTTTTTTTCACATTCAGATTTGTGTACGCTATTGTTATGAAGTAAATCTGTGTATGTGCGTGACTGTAATGAAGACAAGTAGTGTATATCCAGTTCACAAAATTTTTAGTTAATTCATCAATTGTTTAACTTAAACCAATGTATGAGTATTTCATTAGACATTAATTAAATAGTAACCATGTGCAGTAAGAAATAAACCATCACACATAAGAAACACATGAACACCAGGATTTTTAGGTGGAAACCTAATGTGGAAAAAAACCACGGTTGTTGCCATCTCTGTCTTCTTCTTTTATTATAAGAAATTTTTCTTACAATCTTGTACTGACATATGCTCATACTAGTGCGCATGCACCCACCTGCAGAAAGCTACAACATTATCTCATTGTCCAACTTCTACTAGAAGGGAGCTACAACCCCCTTATCCTTTGTTCTTTGTAGATCACTTTTTAGAATATTTCAAAGTGGGTCCATTCCAAATATCATATAGCAATATTGAAATCAACATTGTATCAAGATACTGAACCAACTGGATCGCCAAATCAAATATTGAAATAACTTATTCAAATTACCATACCAACTTATATCATTGTATAACCATTCATCAGAATATCAGACTACATATTGTTCATCACAAAAATTAGATCCGATCATTGCAAACCTTGATTAAACACATGTCAGAATGACCTACGTACAAATCTCAAAACACAAAAATATGAATCTGAAGTACTGCACTACTGAAATAATCACTAAAACACATAATGACCCGAAGACAGATCTTTGAGCCACATACAAATCATCTCATAGCAGCATCATTACTATGCAATAGTTTAACCCAACCAACACTGTTAAACAAATATGATCATACAAGACTTCATCGAAAAATAACAACAAACATAATAAAACAAATCAATCATTATCATCATCTTATACTGCAAAACCTTAGCAGATGTACACAACCCTTATAAAATATTTCTGCGTATGTATGCACCTTTACATGACACCCGCATACAAATTTGTCCATACTGCAAAATATATGTTATATAAAAAATTAGTTAGTTTATAGTTTATTAGGCAAAGGGCATAATCAAATATCATGCCCATTCACCAAGAGGCACCCAAGGCAGTATATAGTCAAGGCCTCTCACAAAATGTCAACATCATCTATTCATTTATTCATAAATATTTATCATGGTTGTCAATAGGTAAATTCGTGTGTACCACCTGGTATTAGAGCGAGTCAATTGTTGGCTTCTTGTTGTCCATACAACACTTTCACACCTTCACCCTCGTTTTCCCTGTATATTGTTCGCTAAACCACGACCCTCCACCTCGAAGTGTCCCGTCACCCATCCATTCAAACTGTTTGTGTCCTGACGTCGACATCCACCATTGAGCTACCGTCTAACGAGCCACCATCCAACCAGAATTCCATGCCAACTCTAGCACTCCGTAGGCATCGTAACATCATGTCCAGCCAATGGCCCTGTTTCCCAATAGACGCACCCATAGGTCAACCTCTCGAAGTCACGAGTCAATAATTCAAATTAATTGAATTATTAATTCATTCTACTAATTTGAATTATTGAGTCCTCATATGAATTCGAACTATTAATTCATTATATATTTTATATTAAAAAAATAAATTCTATATGTCATATAAGTAAATTAATTAATTTAATTTAATTATTTAAAAAAATATATATTTTAAGTTGGTGGATAAATATACACCCCCACAAACGCGTTCAATTTCATCAATGTCAATGGTCGATTTTAGCAAAAAAATTGATTGATTTGGAGAATAGGATTACTAGCCACTCCGATGATTTCAACAAAAAATTAGTCGATCTCGAGAGTAAGGTTATCGGGCATTCCGACGATATCAAGAAGCTTCAGGATACGTCAAATCGGATAGAACTACAGCTCAGGCAGAACCAGATCCAATCCAAAATGAATCATAATCAAACAATAGCATTGTTGAACACTTTGTGTGGAAGGCCGAAGGTTACACCCGAACAACTACTCCAAGATGATGGAGGTAATCAACCGCACAATTCATCAGATTCAACAAATTCAACAGATTCTCATGAAAAAGTGGAATCTCCAAAAAAATCATCCACGCACCATCAAGGAAATAATAACACGACTTTCTCAAATAAGCAACTCTGGGATACATTCACCAATCAACACCCTCTTTTCGCTCCACCATTAGCAACGTATCAGCAAAAGGCAAAAATCAAGATGCCCAAATTCGATGGGAACAAAAAATGTTGAATAAAGCAAAAGAATACTTTGATATTTACGACATCGACATTGATGACGAAAAGATTAGGCACGCTTCCATGAAAATGGAAGGAGAAGCATATAATTGGTATATGTGGTGGAAGAAGACGACAATCGCCATCAGTTTTAAGGATGCATTCTTTAAAAGATTCCAAGGTGTAAAGGAAGAAGAGTTCTTTTCAACACTCATCAGATTACGACAAAAAGGAAGTGTGGATGAGTACACTCGAGAATGGGAGACCTTAGCAACATGAGTACCTGGGTTATCAGAATCTCATCTAATTCAATCATACATCTCCAGACTTAAAACTCATCTACAAGTAGAACTTGAGCTTCATGACATTACGTCAATAGAAGTAGCAAGACGAAAAGCAAAAACTGTTGAAAAGAAATTTGAACAGATATTGTGGTCAAAACCAGAAAAAGTATATTCGAGACGAAGAATGCCCCAGTCTGTGGATACGAATAATACAAGATATGTTCCACCACATCGTTGTGAAGGTGAAAAATCTAACGTGGAAATACAAAGGATAAAAGAAGGCAAATGCAAACGTTGTGGCAAGAAGTGGGACCCTAAACATAGATGTGCTAAAGGAAAAGAATCAAAGAACCTATATAACTGTGAAGCAACTAATGATTCAAACAATGATGATTCCGACATAGAAGAAACAAAAGATGCCCCAGAATTCTCACCAAAATTAGATGATGGAAGTATTCTGCAAGTTTCACTATTAGCTATGACGGGTATATCACAACCTCAGACTCTAAAATTGAAAGGACATATAAAGAAGAACAACGCAGTGGTTCTCATCAACTCTGGTAGCACCCACAATTTTTTAGATGCAACCATGGAAAAGAGACTCAACATTTTCTCATTTCCCTTACCGAACATGAAGTTGATGGTAACTGATGGTAAGAAGATTGAAAACGTAGGGAAATTCTGTTTGGTCAATTTAGTGATGTCTAAATTGCAACTTTTAAATGTCAACCCGGGGCTCGTAAGCTGATGAAGTGAGGTGTATTGTATGTACTTAGGTAACTGTTTCTTAATCTTTTGTCGTTTTTAACTTTTTAAGTTTGTTTTCAAATGTATCTTTCCTACCGTGATGTGATGGAAATGAAATAAAGCAAGTGAAACGTGTGTGATTGTGATGAGCTCTAAATGATTTCTCAAAACTTAAAAGGTATTCTACAAGAAAGCTTGAACAACAACTGAAATAAAATCAACTCTTTTAAGGAAAATGAAGACATCAAATAAAAGACTAATGACATCGGCCCAGTATCTCTGCTGCTGCAAGAAAATGAAAATGAAATCTATGTTAAATATATCTAAAAATAAAAATAAATATCTCACACTATTTCAACCCTTCAATTCAATCTTCTCTACGAAAAGATATCATGAAATGTTCAAGCAATGTGAAACTGAAGTAAAACTACATAAAAGAAAGACTAGTCACAAATACTTTAACTTCCTCTTAACTTCTGCCTTTCAGCTTGAATTGATCATGTGAGAAACAGTTTAGAAATAAGTTAAGTAGTGTGAGTTCTTAAGCAACTAAATCAAGTTAGGCTAAGTGATATTTTGGTCCTCAATAAAGATATTAGATTATGGAGAAAGAACCATCAATAGATGAACAACTTGATATCTAAAAACAAAAAGTAAATATGCAAATCAAAGAAATGACAGTAAGGAAATTAAAGCTGCAAAACAATGAAGGCCAGCAACATAGACAAGATGATCACGAATGTCACTAGTTGTGAAAAAGAAAAGAAAGAAACTGTCCCGGGCACGCCTAAGAAACCTGCATAACACACTGATCAGTCATGAAAAAGTGCAGAAATGTAAATCAACAACATCAAAGTTTATATACAGCTATTATACGTGATCAAAACGCAGCAATAAAAGGCATCTGTACAACTATTATACATGAAATGAGAAAAAGAAATGCAGGAAATTAAAGAGTACTATACAGGCCTTCAGCAAACAGGGGCCCTCTGCCTACTTCAGCCGGCTCAATGATCAGTTACACGCTCAAATGTAAAACAGTCTTCTCATATATTATGCATCAAAATATAAAGTACAGTGGGGAGTTCAAAATTACATATCAACGACTAACTATCCAGCGTTCAAAGACGCTTTATTTATAACAGAGGAAAGCAAACTAACTTAACGAAAACTAAGCTATTCAAGCAGCTGTGTAAAAACACGTAATCTTGCTGCGTCCTCGGATTTAGGCAACGGTCGTTGTGGGCATTCAATCTGCTGTTGGATTCATGTTTCCCACTGTCTTCGTGGCTGAGGAAGATGCCACCTGTTCTTCACGTGCTCCAAAACAGAACACGCAGAGCCGTGCCACCGCCAATGACTTCTGTTGACCGTATTTGCCTCCTCATTGACCACGGGTTTTTATGACCGGTTTGGGTGAGCTGGAAGGACACACACCATGTCCTTGGTTCCACGAACTTGCCCATGTGGCTCTTCTTCCGGGAGGACACCTAGAACATATCATTTCATAAAACAGCTGCGGAATCCGGGGTTGGCTGCGGAAACCGGGATCAGCTGCAGAAACCCTATGTGAGCTGCGGAAACGCAGCACTTTGAACCAAAATTCTAAACCAACAACAGTCATTAGAATAATTAGCAAACCATGTAAAAAGTCCTAAAATACAATGATTTGATCAATTTTATGGAGGGAATGAGTGGCAAAAGAAGGAAATGAATAGGAAAAGGAGGCTGAGAGGATGTGTAAAGAAGTGCAGGTTTGAGGCTCAACATACCCCCACTATGAAGGTGTTGCATGTCCTCATGCAACCAAAACTTTTTCATTGTTTTTCAAATCATGTGCTCAGATGCTTCTGCCAAAACATCTAGCCTTCTTCTCTTTCTCCTTGCTGTCAAAATTGTCCTTGGTTTTCTGACTAAACACCTAAATTTCAAATTGATCAATGCCCTGCTCAGCTTCTTACATTTTCTCTTCAATTTTCTGTTCTTCTTCTTCCAGAGTCCTAAGTGAAGCATGGTATTGTCATGGACAATTTTGTCCACCTTGCTTTGTTCTTTCAATGCTTCGTTTTCTTGTTTAATATGCCGGTTCAGGACTTCTAGCTCAAACACCTCCTGTTTTAAAGATTGGACATGTTCATCAAGAGGCAATATAGTGCTTGGACCTGCAACTGATTGCTCCAAGGTCTCCAAATAATTGTATACCTCCTGCTGGTCAGGGTAAATTTCAGGTGTTCTTCTTGGGCTATGTTCAAAATAAAATTATGTTTGAGGTTCTGGCTGAAAGGGGCTCTCTTCATGTGGAGGAGTGGACTCAACACGTGGAGGACTCGAATCAAGGTCAAGCTGAGTTGGAAGCTTTTCAGGTGTACCTTCTCCCAAATCAATGAAATGTGATTGTTTTTCTTTAGTCACACTCATTTTTTCTCTAAGTCTACTGCTTCTTCTCACTTGTGCACTAGTGCTCTTTTGCTGGGCACTCTGTTTTTCTTTCTGTTTCTTCTTTGAGAGGGCAGCAGCTTGAAGTTGTGCTAGTCTATCAGCCAAGGTTTGAGAGTCTTCTTCTACTGAAGGTTCAGGTGATGGATATGATTCTTGAACAATTGTTTTCCCTTTATCCTTTTTCTGTTTCTTGGTTTTATCTCCCTTTTCCTCTTCTTCTTGAGCAGTTTTAGAGTTTCTACTGTAGGAGGATCTTGGGCTGCAACATCTCTTTTTCTTCTCCTACTTCTTTTTGGGATTATAGGGGAACTGCTAGAGGCTTAAGTTGCCTCTTGGAAATGGTTTCTGATTAGAAACTTTTCCCATGTATCCTTGTTATTCTTCAATTGCTCTTCTATGAGAATTCTAATGAACCCGCGACGACACAAGTGGGGTTCAATATGGCCTACATGCTTTTGGACAGTGGAACTCATTTTCTTTAGGCTTGCTAACAGAAAGTAGGGTAAATTGAGGGCATGGACTTCCATGAAATTCATCATAATCCTTGCATGGTACATATACATAGTGCCAAAGTGGCCTTCACATGTGATAAACTTTTGAACAAGTAATAACAATGCAGTCCTTTCTTCCTTAATTACATGCACAGGAATCCCTTTAGTGAATATTGAAGTGTCCATACCTGGGTTCTTAAGCATGTCTTTCCATCCCTGATCTTCCAGCCCTCTATTCTTAAACCATCTTTCTCCCTCCTGAGGTAGACTGGTTGCTGTTGCTATGGTGTTCTCTGTTATTGTGAATTTCAGGTCCCCTACTTCCACGGTGTGTCCATTGAAGGATCGAGCAAATGCTTTCGTTACCTCCTTATTATACCCTCTGAATTTTTGAATAAACTTCAACCACTTTGCTTTCTTTAATGCTTCCTTCGTCTGTGGATACCCTTCTAAATACTTCGGACCCTCAGGTTCAGCTCTAAGCAGCTTCCCCATCTTCAGCTCTCAACTTCGGCTGAAGCTTTGACTGTGTGTGGATGCTCAAGGAGGATGCTCACGGAAAAAAAACAGGTGGATTACGGTTGTAAGTGGAGTAGCCGTAGCGTAATGCAAGGCGTATTGCAGAACTATAATCGGGGTTTGAAACAGAGCTGTGGAGTTTGCAGCGGAAATGAGAGTGGAAATGGTGTGAGTACGAGGGAGTAGAAGACAAACACGAGAAATGAGTTCAATGCATGCGGAAATGGAGTGATAAGTGGATGGAATAACGGCCGAATCCTTTAGAGTCGGGTGGCTTACGTACACGTCTCAGCGTTGGCTACGGAATTTATGGTGGAGGAGAGACGTAGTACATTAGGTCTCTTCTTCCTCGTACGGCCAATATTTGAAAGCGCAGTCCCATTTCGAGTTTGAATTAAGAGTGATTATGGGACCGTTAGAAAGGTATGAGGTGGATGAAGTATTATCGTGGAGGAGGAGTGGGATGATCTTGCCGAATCATTGCATTTAGTGGCTCTTTCCACGATTTAATAACTATACATAAAATGACATTAAACTGTTGTTTGGAAAAGATTTTGATCATACCTTCATAAGTTTGCCATTTGTTGATTAAGGTTGCTGATCCATTATTGCTTTTTGATCCTGCAGGTGCCTCATATCCTTGTTGCCTTTGGTGATGATGATGTTAACCTTTGACTGAGATTTTTCCTTGAAAACAGAGTGCTGCTGGCTGTAGAGACAGAGTGATGCTGGCTGCGAAAATCGTTTCTGGCTGCGGAAACTGGTGCGAGCTGCGGAAACGGTTTCCAGCTGCGGAAACTAAGACATCTCCCCTTTAACTGCACAAAGTTAGTTAGAAAAATACTAACTGAATGGAAATAGTCCTAAAAGGGACTTTTATTGATGGTATGAGATGGAGTGAATGGAGTGAAGTGAAAAAAATGAAATGGAATGAAGTGAAATGGAGATGAAAGATGATGAAGGTGAAGTGAAATGAAGTGGAAATGGAAAGAGAAAGAGATATTTTTTTTTTTTGGAAAATATAGAGTCTCAGGTGTCCCTGATTTTCACTCTATATTTTCTGTATAAGACCGCCAATCTGGGATTGGTTTTTAGGCTTATACACATTTTTTTTTTTCAAACTCAGAAAGAAACAAAGACTAGGCTGATGGAGGAGAAGAATTCTTCTCCATTAGCCTCATTGCAGAATTTTCTTGAAATATTTTGACAAAGTCCTCTTTTGAGAGTGGCTTATGATAAATTTTCAATCGGTGGCCATTCACAATGAGAGGAGTTTGAAACTCATCAATAGTCTTGATTCGAACTGCTCCATTGCTAAAGACTTCATCAATCTCATATGGCCCAAGCCAATGAGTTTGAAATTTTCCTTTGAAGTCTTTAAAATTTGAATCAAACAGTAACGCCCAATCTCCCTTTTGAAACTTCTTTTCTTTGATATATCGGTCATGCCACTTAGTTCTTTGGTGCTGAACTAGATCGATCCTTAAAATTGCATCTTGTCTTATTTCATCTAGCTCATTCAGCTACTCCATTATGTGCTTTTGGGCTTCTGATAGACTCATCCCCAACTAAACTGCCATCTTGAAGGTCTTGACTTGGAACTCAATGGGGAGCAAGACTTCTTTCCCATAAAAAATTTCATAGGGAGAATGTCTTGTTGTGTTCCTCCATGTAGTTCTATAGGCCCATAAGGCTTCAGGAAGCCTTTCTGCCCAATCTCTTCTGTGAAGATGAACAGTTTTGGTGATGATGCTCTCAAGAACGTTGTTTGTAGATTCCACTTGACCATTTGCTTGCGGATGGTATGGAGTAGATTTTCTATGCTTGATTTTGTATTCTTCCATCAGCTTCTCCATCAAGTTAGATGTAAATTGACTTCCCTGATCTGTCACAATTTCTCTTGGGACACCAAAACGAGTAAAAATATCCTCAAAAAGAAATTGAACAACTGAATTTTCAGTGGCAGAAGGCAATGCCTTGGCTTCTACCCATTTAGTAACATAATCAGTACAAACCAATATATACTTCTTTTGTTTAGATGGTGGATTAATAGGTCCAACGAAATCTAAAGCCCATTTCTCAAAGGGTTCGATGAGTACCTGTGGCTGTAATGGCATTTCATTTGAAAGAGTTGGTCTCCCAACTCTTTGGCAGCTGTCACACCTTCTAACATATTTCTTTGCATCTTTGAAGATAGAAGGCCAATAATATCCTAAAGAAAGGATTTTATAGGCCGTCCTCTTGTCAGCAAAGTGTCCACCGCACGGTTCATCATGACATGCCTTAAGGATGTCAGGCATTTCATCTTCCCGAACACATCTTCTGATCACACAATCTAGCCCTGTTTTGAACAATTCATTAGAAATCCATGAATACTTTGAGCTCTCTTGAATGATTTTCCTTTTCTCATTAGGAAATAAGTGTGGAGGTAGCTTCCCTGTAACCAAATAGTTAGCAATATCTGCATACCAAGGATTTTTAGTAGTTACTGCAAACAGATATTCATCTGGAAACTTATCCTCTACGGGAGAATCTTCATTAGTATTTTGGATTCTAGACAAGAAATCAACTACTGTATTTTGTTTCCCTGGTCTATCTAACACAGTAATATTGAATTCTTGTAAAAGTAAAAGCCATCTTGTAACTCTGCCACTAGTAACAGGTTTGTTCATGAGATATCTAATTGCAGAATGATCAGTATGGACAAAAGTTTCATAGCCTGTTATATAGTGTCTAAACTTGTTGATTCCATGAACAACGACTAAGAACTCTTTTTCAGTCACAGTATAACTTAACTCAGTGGGAGTCAAATTTTTACTAGTGTAATAAATGGCATAAGGAACTAAATCCTTTTGACCCAACACAGCTCCTAGAGCTGTATCTGAAGCATCTGTAGAAATATGGAAAGGAAGTTTCCAATTTGTCCCTCTCAAAATGGGTGCTTCAGATATTATTGTTTTTAGAGTTTCAAATGCAGATTAACAGTCAGGATCCCACTTGAATTCACAGTCTTTGGTAAGTAATTTGAAGAGTGGATATGCTATCTTGGTGAAGTTTTCAATAAATCTTCTATAATAACCAGTAAATCCAAGAAAACTTCTAACATCTTTTTGACAATTTGGAATAGGTAACTTGGAGATGACTTCAACTTTTGATCTATCAACTTTAATCCCATCTCCTGAAATATGATGTCCTAAAACAATCCCTTCAGTAAACATCATAAAACATTTTTCATGACTTGATGAAAGATTTGTTTCTTTACATCTTACAAGGACTTTTTCCAAATTTTCTAATGCCTCTTCAAATGAATTACCATAAACTGTAAAATCATCCATATAGACCTCTACACAATCATGAATTAGATCAGAAACAATTCCTAGTACTGCCCTTTGAAATGTTGCAGGTGCATTACATAATCCAAAAGGAAGTACTCGGTAAGCAAAAGTTCCCCATGGACAGGTAAATGTGGTCTTGTCCTGGTCTTCAGGTGCTATCTGAATTTGATTGTAACCACTAAAACCATCCAAAAATGAGAAATACTTTTTACCTGCTAGAGTATCTAATACTTGATCAATAAAGGGTAAAGGAAAGTGATCCTTCAAGGTTGCTTTGTTCAATTCCCTGTAATCAATGCAAACCCTCCATTTACCATTCTTTTTAGGTACTATAACCAAAGGGGAAACCCATCGGCTATCTGAAATGGGGTAAATGAAGTTTATATTAAGTAACTTTTGGAGCTCTTCTTTCACTATCTCCCTAAGGTTTGGATTCATCCTTCTTTGAGGTTGTCTGATTGGTCTACTGTTTTCCTCAATGTAGATGTGATGAATGCAAGTCTTAGGATCAATACCTTTCATATCGGTATACTCCCATGCAAATGCAGTAGAATGTTTTTGCAAGATTTTGGTTAGCTCCTCCTGTTGTGATTTTTCCAAGTTTCTATTGATATTCAATGTTTTTGCTGGAAAAATCTCAATGGAAGAACTACCAAACTCTTCCATAGAGAAAAGAGACATTTGTCTAGATGATAGACACTCAATGTCAGAATCCAACTGAAACTGTGTGGAGTCATATTCTGAAGATGGTTCAAAGTTTTCTAATGTGTTCAGAATTTGACTATCTTCACTAATCTCAGAAATGGTAAAGACAGGTTGTATAGTATCTTCATCATCAACCCACTCATTATCCCCTATTTCTGTAATTGCTTTTGCTGGAGGAGACAGATTGAACTTCTTTGTCGAATTACCATCAGAAATATACATATCCCCAGACCTACAACTTATGAAAGCATCAGTTGTGGCTAGCCAAGGTCTTCCTAAAATAAGAGGATGTTCTCCTAGATTACTCTTGGGAGTTAAAATCATGAAATCCATTGGATATTCCCAAGAGTCTCGGGAGATTGGAATGTCTTCTAATACACCATCTGGTTTAATAATTGATCGATCTGCAAGTTGCAATAAAGTAGGTGTAAAAAGAAGATTATGAAGTTTTAGTTGTTCCATAGTCTGTCTACTCATGATGTTGATAGCAGCCCCTAAATCAATCAAAGTATTTGGTATTTCTACCCCATTGATATATGTTTTGACAATTGGACTACCGGGATCTACATATTTCTGCATAGTAATTTTTCCCATCATGATATCTGCAATTTTTCCTACCAGGTGGATCCTTCTGGTATCTCTTGGTTTCCTTCCGGGTCTTTTAAGGCTCAACTCCTTTATTTTTTTTGCTAGAATAGGAATTTCCTTAATGGCTTGTAACAAGGGGATCTTGATACCGACATTCTTCAATTCATCTAGGAAATTATAGTCAGGCAACCAAATTTGTTTTTCCACTCCTTTGTCAATTTGTAATCTTTCAGGAAAAGGAGGTGTGGATAAAGATGCAGGTTGCTCAACTATGGGAGTTGTGGGGGTTAATTCTTTTTCTTTTTCTTTCTGAGTGTTTGGATTTTGAAGAGATGCTTCAGAACCCTTATTGGCTTCAAGAGACTCTTCCTCAAAAATGCTTTGCTTTTGAGCATTTATAGAAGGCTTATCTAGAACTCTACCTGATCTGAGTTGTACTTCATTGAGAGGAACAATCATATAGGTAGGAAATGGTTGACCTTCCAACATGTAAGCATTTTGACGGTTTTTATTATTGGGGTTTGGCAATGGCTGAGAAGGAAGTTGATTTGACTTCTGTTGGAATGGAAGCAAGAGTTGAGAGTTTGGATTCTGTTGAGAAGGTTGTTGTTGTTGTGGAAATGGCAATGACAGTTGTGGATTTTGATTTCGAAGTTGTGGAGCTTGTTGATTTTGAAAAGATGGAGGATATTGGTAGAATTGAGCAAATCTCCCATAAGGATTTTGCATACCTTGTACCCATGCTTGAAAAGGATTTTGAGGTTGGGACCAAGGTTTTTGCCAAGGATTCCAATTTGGTGGAGGTTGAAATTTCATAGAGTTGTTAAACCCTTGATTTTGTTGCCCCTGCCAAGGTCTCCTTGCAACAAAACAGAGAGATTCAAGTGTACTTGGATCTTCTTGAAAGACAGCTTTGAGCCCAGGGATTGAAGGACAATCCTTGGTCTCATGATTCTCTGAGCAAATTACACATGTCTCTACAACTTTTGCCTCCAAGGGACATTCCCTTAGAGCATGTTTTTTTCTACACTTTGGGCAAAAGATGGCCAAAGCCTCAGCTTCTGCTTTCTTCTTATTGTGAATCTTAAGAGTGTCTAGTTGCTCACTAAGACTCCCTAAGATATCAGTTTTAAATTCATCAAGCATGTTGCCAATCTCAGCCCTACTTATTGATCCAGTTGCAGATTTGTTTGCTCTGAGGAGAGAAGGGTCTCTAGGCCCTTTTTGAGTTTTATATTTCCCCCTTGAGAGATGGACACATAGTTTTGCTATATCATTGAGTGAAAGTTGAGATATATCTCCCTTCCCCATCATGTTTAAAATGTCTATCCATTCATCTCTAATGGCTTTCAACATAAGGGCTTTCAAATTCTCCTCATCTAAGTTGTTCATTTTTGCTCTTTTCAAGTTGTATTGAAATCTTTCAAGAAAATCCTCCAAATTTTCATCTTCTTTTTGCATCATTTTGAATACCTCATCCTTATGATTGGTGGGCATACAATAGTCCAGGTACCTATCCAAAAATGTTTGTTTCATATCATTCCAAGACCTAATGGATTCAGTGGGTAATCCCATGAACCATTTCAAGGCTGCTCCTTTCAATGTTGAAGGAAACAGTTTGAGTTTTTGAGAGTCTTCCAGATAATCATAAGTTCGACAAACGACTTCAAACTCAAATAGAAATGTTTCAGGGTCCTCATTCCTCATCCCATGGAAGTTTGGGAGGACAGATGGTGAGATGTTTTTCATAGTGGCTCGGGAGTCCTCATCGACTATAAGAAACCGAAATGAGTTATCTCCATCCCTATTTCCTCCAATGTTACCTCGACCTCCTCCATTGTTTCCTCCTCGTCCTCCTCTACCTCTACCCCTACCAAATCCAGGTGCTCCTTCCTCTGTCATGGTAGTTTCCCCAGAGACTTCAGAGTTTTCCGGTTCCTCTACTAAGGGTGAACGAGAAGGAATTTCTCCCTCTTCTTCAGATGATTCTACTTCAATTACAATTTGTCCTCCTATGGAAGGAAGAAAAGGGTCTCTTTCAGATTCGATGGATGGTGTGGGAGAGTCAACTATTGCCTCTTGAATTCCAGGAATCCTAGGGCTAGGAGTGTAAGTTGGAGATGATGGAGGTGTCTCTTGTCTATTCCTTGAAGTAGATGGACTTGTAAAAATCGAACTCTTGGCTCTAGCTAAAAACCTTCCCCTAGAATCTCTTGCTCTATGCATGTCATTTTTTATTTTCCTTCAAGTCGGGGTAATAATTCTCTTTCTGATCTTCCAGGTTACTCTAGGTGCAAGAAGAGAGCATACTCAAGAAACTATTAATCCAATAACTTTCTCTTTTCTGATCCTCCATATCACTCTAGGTGAAAGAGGAGAGCATACTTTGAGAGGTTATTAATTTTCCTTCCTTGAAATTTTCTTGTTTTTTTTTTTAAGAATTGGCTACCTAATTTCACTTCCCCGGCAACGGCGCCAAAATGTTTGGTCAATTTAGTGATGTCTAAATTGCAACTTTTAAATGTCAACCCAGGGCTCGTAAGCTGATGAAGTGAGGTGTATTGTATGTACTTAGGTAACTGTTTCTTAATCTTTTGTCGTTTTTAACTTTTTAAGTTTGTTTTCAAATGTATCTTTCCTACTGTGATGTGATGGAAATGAAATAAAGCAAGTGAAATGTGTGTGATTGTGATGAGCTCTAAATGATTTCTCAAAACTTAAAAGTATTCTACAAGAAAGCTTGAACAACAACTGAAATAAAATCAACTCTTAAAGGAAAATGAAGGCATCAAATAAAAGACTAATGACATCGGCCCAGTATCTCTGCTGCTGCAAGAAAATGAAAATGAAATCTATGTTAAATCTAACTAAAAGTAAAAATAACTATCTCACACTATTTCAACCCTTCAATTCAATCTTCTCTACGAAGAGATATCATGAAATGTTCAAGCAATGTGAAACTGAAGTAAAACTACATAAAAGAAAGACTAGTCACAAATACTTTAACTTCCTCTTAACTTCTGCCTTTCAGCTTGAATTGATCATGTGAGAAACAATTTAGAAATATGTTAAGTAGTGTGAGTTCTTAAGCAACTAAATCAAGTTATGCTAAGTGATATTTTGGTCCTCAATAAAGATATTAGATTATGGAGAAAGAACCATCAATAGATGAACAACTTGATATCTAAAAACAAAAAGTAAATATGCAAATCAAAGAAATGACAGTAAGGAAATTAAAGCTGCAAAACAATGAAGGTCAGCAACATAGACAAGATGATCACGAATGTCACTAGTTGTGAAAAAGAAAAGAAAGAAACTGTCCCGGGCACGCCTAAGAAACCTGCATAACACACTGATCAGTCATGTAAAAGTGCAGAAATGTAAATCAGCAGAATTCAAAGTTTATATACAGCTATTATACATGATCAAAACACAGCAATCAAAGGCATCTGTACAACTATTATACATAAAATGAGAAAAAGAAATGCAGGAAATTAAAGAGTACTATACAGGCCTTCAGCAAACAGGGGCCCTCTGCCTACTTCAGCCGGCTCAATGATCAGTTACACGCTCAAATGTAAAACAGTCTTCTCATATATTATGCATCGAAATATAAAGTACAGTGGGGAGTTCAAAATTACATATCAACGACTAACTATCCAGTGTTCAAAGACGCTTTATTTATAACAGAGGAAAGAAAACTAACTTAACGAAAACTAACTTAACGAAAACTAAGCTATTCAAGCAGCTGTGTAAAAACACGTAATCTTGTTGCGTCCTCGGATTTAGGCAACGGTCGTTGTGGGCATTCAATCTGCTGTTGGATTCATGTTTCCCACTGTCTTCGTGGCTGAGGAAGATGCCACCTGTTCTTCATGTGTTCCAAAACAGAACACGCAGAGCCGTGCCACCGCCAATGACTTCTGTTGACCGTATTTTCCTCCTCGTTGACCACGGGTTTTTATGACCGGTTTGGGTGAGCTGGAAGGACACACACCATGTCCTTGGTTCCACGAACTTGCCCATGTGGCTCTTCTTCCCGGAGGACACCTGGAACATATCATTTAATAAAACAACTGCGGATTCCGGGGTTGGCTGCGGAAACCGGGATCAGCTGCGGAAACCCTGTGTGAGCTGCGGAAATGTAGCACTTTGAACCAAAATTCTAAAACAACAACAGTCATTAGCATAATTAGCAAACCATGTAAAAATTCATAAAATACAATGATTTGAGCAATTTTATGGAGGGAATGAGTGGCAAAAGAAGGAAATGAATAGGAAAAGGAGGCTGAGAGGATGTGTAAAGAAGTGCAGGTTTGAGGCTCAACAAATTCCATAAGGTTAAATTGTAGATACAAGACTTTAATTTAGAATCCTCGTTCTTCACTGTACCATTAGGAGGAGTAGATGTGGTCTTATGGATCCAATGGCTACGAACTCTAGGCACTTATACTGCCAACCATCAAGTACAGTTCATAAGATTTAATTGGGGAGGGCAGAGGTACAAATTATATGGATTCCAAGCACCAGAGAATCAAATTGTATCGTCATCTCAGATGATGAAGATGATTCGAAAAGGAGCACCAACTTATGTAGTACAATGTCACCAATTAGAAATGTTATCTACAAATATGAACATCGTGTTAACACCCAGGTTGTTCCCTATGACTCCCAAGGGAATACGGCCGGGGTAACCACTAACCAATCTTTGGATCACTGTTTCTAGCCAAACGGTGATCAGAGAGGGCTCTCTCTTTATGATTTGTAACTGTTTATGATATGGTTTTAGGCTAGCTATTATGCACAGGTTTTGTTTATGTTTTGGTTGAAGAATTTCCTTCAGATCTCTTGTGATGTGATATTCAGAGAGTCCAGTATCATTGGGCAATGGAGTCTGTGGCTGTAGGTGTCTAGAAACTTTGAGATGAACCAGTGAAACTTACAGGGCCATTTGGATGCTTCATAGAACAAATTCTGATTAATAACAGGAAACAGGTAAGACAAACAATGAAAGCATTCAAGAATTTTCACTCGTTGTTGACTGTTTCCACCAAACTGGTTATGAGAAAAGACAGATGTCACAGGGGCAAACTTGAATCCCTGGGAATGTCTATCACAGCGAAAGATATAGTTTCAAAGTGCAGCAACTAAGAATTACACTTTTGTTATTGTATCTGAGGAAAACATGGATAATAGCTCAGTTTGAGTTCAGGGTAATCATGGATTAAGTCCTGGAACTATTCTTTTACTTTGCTATTAAGTGTAAAACATCTGAACGATAAAAGAGAACAAAAGACTCGAAAACATGTAATACAGAGATTTGAGAAAACTTATTGTTTTATGAAACACTCTGGAATCCTGCAACATTCACCATTCATCACAACGCATCAAAGTACACCAAGCTTTGGAAATTCCATTCTCCTTTTGTATTATTTCTCTGAGAATTTTTACAGCAAGCGAGAGCTCTTCAAAGGAAAATTACAACAACCCCCTGCTCTATCATGCGCAGGGGTTTATATAGAAATGAGTATACAAAATATCTCAGGCATTGAGTCATCTGAGAGAGAGAAAATATCTTCGGTAGTGTTCAGAAAGTACGCAGGGAGTTATTACAACATTAAATGCAGAGTAAATGCCCTTTATGTCTGTCAGATGACTGTTTTGACTTTAAGGAGTCACTGAGTCGGTTACATTACTATGTATCGATCTGTAGGTACGCATTTACTTTTGCCTGCGCAATGAATTTCTCGGCTTTGCCAGCTGCGTTTGTCTTTCCTGCTTTGTTGGCTGCTCCATCTGCTGAGTTGGCTCAGCTTTGACTTTATGATGCCTGCTGATTTTGCTGACTGTTCTTTCTATCACAATTTATAGAAAAAAAAAACAGAAATTAATGCATGGCTTAATGTTTACAAAATTCTCTGGATGGCATCTGTCCACCATTCCTGTGTAGGGAGCTGATGCTTGAGGATGGCCTGCATTGTCTCTTCAGCTTCTGTATACTTGAAAAAGTTGGGAGCTACATCAAATAGATGATTCATTTCATTCATTATAAAAAGTAGATTTTCTATCTTACCATAGAAAATCTGTCCTGTGATAGGCCCTGTATCTTCTGAGGTGCTGGCTTTCTCATTTACCTGTGATGAGGCAAAAACATTCACTCTCTTGGCATATTCTTCATGGGTGAATAATCTCCCTCCATTGTTCAGCAAGCTAGGGAGTCCTTTACTTTCCAATACCCGAAACTTCTCAAAGAACCTGTTTACCTCAGTTTGCATATCCTGGGTTCTTCTGTCTAAGGTTTGCATCAGATTTCTAAGAGTAAGAACCCTCTTGATCATTTGGATAGTATCAGTTCTGTTTGCGATCCCCATGATGGTCAACTGAGAACTGGTCTTATGATTGAGCACATTGATCATTTTGGTTGCAATTTCAGGCATGTTCCCCAACAAGGCCCTTGATGTTCTGATTTCCCTCTGTGCTTTAGGAATGAGCTCCAGTTGCTCATGGATTGTCTCAATGTATGGCCACTGGTTATTGATAGACTTACCAATATTGGACCATATCATTGCTCTGATTTCGGCTATGATTTTATCTAGCTGTAGCTCTTTCTCAAGCTCCTTGATTTTGTCTTTAAGAGCTTTGATTTCTTGGGCCTTCTCTCCTACTTCTCTTTTTGTTTTGTCATGCCTTTCATTCACCTTGGCCAGCTGCTCCTTAGTTTCATTCAGCTGCATCATTTGTGCTTCTAAAGCTTGTATTTCGCTTTTTAGCTTTTGCATGTCTAAGCTCTGATCTGTGCTGGTGGGTGCTGCTGAAGTAGATGTGGCTGGTTGTTCAACATGCTGAGGTGGAGGTGCAGTAGTAGGAGCAGTCTCTTCAAGATCAATGACCTGTGGAGGGGGCTGAGATGTTTGCCCCTCTTGTGCTTGTGTTGATGATCCTTTCAGAGGTGCTTGTGTGGCCTCATATTGCCCCAATTTTTCTTGTGCCTTCAGAAATTCTTTGTAAACAGAAATTAACAGAGCAGTGGAATCCTGTTCATACCTTTGTTTTGCCACTTCATCGGTCTGTGGATGGATAGTGGCTGGAAGTTTAATCTTCTTCCTTAGTGCAGCCATATCAGCATCTCTGATTTTTAAGATCTCTTGTATCCCTTTAATATCATTGGGATTGTGCCCAATCTCTATGATGATTTCTTCCAGGGTTTTGATCCTGTTGTCTTTGGCCTGAGAAGAGGCTCTCTCTAGCTCCAGCTGGGAAGCCGTAGCATTCAGACTGCTTGTTAACTTGTAGTTGTCCAAGGTCTTATCGGCCAATGAAGCATACACCATTTCCCCTGTTTGTTTATGCAACTCAATTTTGTCCATGGGGTGTATATCTTTGGCAAGGACCTCTAAATTGGTCCTGAGATAATCAGCAGAAGACTGTGGCTTGAGTGCCGTAGGCATAAAATGACTCAATGTCAGTTTGCCCTCACCTACATCAAAAGCAGACATGAGTCTCTGCTGATTGGAAGGAGCCATGTTAAGTAGGTGATTGTATAATTGGACTTTGATTGGGTCACTCCTTCTCTTAATGTCTATGAACTGCTGCTTTATGCTCACTCTTTCCTCTTTCTGCTGGCTGGAGGAGGTGACTTCCCCTCCCATTGTCCTGTCTAGTTCCTGCTGGGAGGAACTTGCTGAAATTTCTTGACTTGGTGGGCCCATGCCCGATGTTTCTCGGATGGCTATATCCTCTTCTGGAAAATCGTTGAGTCTTTGCCTTTTCTCTCCTTGATTGATAGAGGATGTCAAGGGAGTTTCTCTTTCCCTTTTCCTCAAGAGAAATGTGTCCTCCTTTTGAGGGGTTTGGAGGACCGAGGCATCAAATGTAGAGTCTTGCCTTGTAGGCATGACTTGTTCAGTGGTCTGAGGAGTATCCACTGTTTCCTTTTGCTGGGCAGGTGGCTCCTGCCCTTGTTTTTCTTGGTGCTGTTCCTCTTGCTGTTCTATGTCTTCCTGCTGCTGTTCCTGCTGTTGCTCTTGCTCTGCCTCCATTTCCTTTTCCTTTCCTTTTTCTGAGACTTTTCCAGCAACCTTTGTAGTTTGCTGTGGAGTAGTTGAAGAGGAGGCTGCTGCTCCAATTTGTGTGCTTGGCAGTGAGGGGACCTGTGCATAAAACTCAAGGTCAGCCATCTTCTTTTGATTGTTCAGAGCTCTTTGATCAAGCTCTTTTTGAGTTATATCTTCTTCTAGAGTTCCCCTTTTCCACTTGCTTTGATTGGCATATTTTTCAATTTTGGGGAGGCTATGATGACCGTAAGCAGACAGTTTATATTTGAGTCTCCTCATTGTGATGAAGTTGTTGGGGTCATAGGGTTTCCATATAAAACTGTACTTCAAACCAAATCCCATCAGTATTCTATCTGCCTCCTTCCACCCTTCATCCCTTTCATTGTAGACTAAATGGCCAAGTTGGCTCTTGATTTTCAGCTGTGCTTTCTTGCCTCTGCCTGAGAAGTGGAACATATCCACATAGCCAAACTGCCTGAAGTATTCTAAGGCAAATAGCCTCATGGGCACAAATTTGGGTAGTCTAAATGGGGGTAACTCACACCCATATATTCTGATAACGGTGTGGTGTTGGTAAAGATACCAGTCCCCAATACTGTATACTTTTGACAAATGTAGGCACCTTTTCATGTCCTCTGTCAGTCTAGGAGGAGGTGAACCAATCAGTAGAGTCAAGGCTGGATGGATGAAGAGATCAATAAACTCACAGTAGGTATATGGAGAGTAGCATGATACATGGAAAACAGATGTCCAATATACTACTGATCTCAGATTGCCCTGTGCATCTACTCTCTTCATTGGGAAGGAGAATTTATCATGCTGGAAGTATATGAGCAGATGATATAGGTAGGAGGTGTACCTAAACACTCTTTCTCTTGGCAAATTCATCAACTGTTCATGCATTTTGTCTGATATGTATGTTGCATAATCATAGTGGATTGGTTTCCTTCCTGGGGAGAACATAAGCATCATTTGTATAACTGTTTCATCAATATGTTCTATTGAATCATATCCCAGGATGGGACTGATCATGTCAACCAGGTCTTGGCCCAATTGATTGAGGTAAACACAGTTGATGGGAGGAATCTGCAAAGTGTCAGCTTTGATGAAGAGCTGGTTGACCTTAGTGATTTGGGCCTCTGTGGTTCTGGCTCCCTGTACTACTAAATCAGCTAGTGACAGAGGGACCAACTTATGCTCTGTTTGGAATTGCAACATCTCCCTGATGGCTTCAGGGGTAATGAGGAACAGGATTGAACCTTCAGCATCTAGCACTGCTCTCTGGGATGCATCATAGTGTTCAGCAACTATGTGCACAAGCTCAGGGAATTGATTAACCTGAGGAAGTTTGAATATTGGGAGGAATGACTCCCAAATTCCCAAGATGTCTGTCCCCCTCTCATGTTTGATCTTTATCTCATTTAATATTTGCAGATGGAACCTGCTTCTGCTCATCATTTCCTCTGTTATCTTGTAGTCCAGGTCTGCCAATGCTCTGGTGTCAAATGTTCTATTAGGAACATTCAGGGGAGCCACATTGAGGGCTATGGGAGCTACAGGGGGGTCCATGATTTTCCTTTGCAAATTTTACTCTTACTCAGGGGCTGTGTTACTATGCAGAGTAACAACAGCAAAGTTTCTTTGTAGAGGGATGGAAATGCAAGTGGGAGGTAAATGCAGGGTGTGCAGCAGTTGAAATGCTATTTTTGTAATTAAGAGCGAAGCTTAGCCCTTTTTTGGCACCTTTCAATGTTAAAAATTGGTTTCAAATGCGCCTGCCACGATTGCGCAGACAGGGCCTGGTTTCTTAGCAGAATGCCACTGGGAACGGCTCGGCTAGTGTTTTTTGAAGTGATAATTGGAACTTCAAGGCTTTGCTGAGGAATTCAGTGGTGAATTTCTGATTTTCGGCTTTCTTTAAGCTCTCTAAGGCGTTAAATAGATAATTGCAGGCGCACAGAGGATGAATGATGAGGAATACCTGGTAAAACAACGCGCAGAGGTCGTGACCGCAAGTTGAACTGGTGCGCTGGAGGTCTTCTGGTCAGTTTAGCAGGTTGGTAGACAATTTGGACGTTGTTTGCATGCAGAGCAGAATAACGACGAACACGCAAAATGACCAAAAAACGCGAAATTTTGGGTGAAATAGACCTTTTTACGCTTTTGGCGCGAATATGTGCTGACGTCAGCATGACGTCATAGGGTGGGGTCAAGGTCGGATGACGTCATACTGACGTCATCAGGTGACGTGGCGCTGTCTGGTTGGTACACGGTGGCGGTGACATGGCAGGACAGGTGGACCAATGGGAGGGACAGGGAGGTCGACGGGGCAGCGTACCTGGGTGACGGGGCGGTGACGCGTTGCTGACGCGGGTAGGCGGGATGAGGAAATCCGGAAACCAGCAGTGGTTTCATATCGCACCGCCTCCTGTACGGGGCGGTATCGGTCAGTAGTACCTCCGACGTATGGTGGTGAGGGCACGTAGCAGTGGGATGACGTCCTCCAAATACGGACGTCGGGAGATATCTATCGGTCATCGGATGGGCTCCGACGTCACGATGATCGTTAGATCTACGGACTTTGATCGGACGGCGGGCGCGAGGCAGATGTGACGGGAGGTTAGTACAGGTATCGGTCAGACGTCGGAAGGGGTCCAACGCGATCAGGGCCGTCGGATCTGTAGGCCCTTGATCTAATGGTGGTCGGGGAGGTGACATGTGTGGAATATACGGATGAGGGCGGAGACAAATAAACCATGCTTTTGAGCGCTTTTCTAATGTATTTCGATAAAAACAATTATACGCCAACCTTGGCTAACAGGCGGAAAGTGGGTTTTATGCTCTTTTGGCCCTTTGAAGCGGGTAAGGTGGGGTTTAGGGCCCTTTTTAAAGGTTTTATGTGCAAAAGGGGGTAGAGATAGAGGAACTGGCTTATGAGGAAAAGGGGTATTTGGCATAGGTTTATCAACATGACCTGATGTCATTTGATCCCTGACTTGTAACTTTATTGGCTATAATGCCAAGGGGGTGGGTATTTATAAGAGTTTGGGATTTATACACCTTGGTGTTAGTAATATTAGGGGAATAGGCGATATGAGGATTTATACAATAGAATTAGTGTTAATATGAATGAAGGGAGCAAATGAAGGGAATCTTACTGAGTTTATATGAAAGTGATTTAGTTTTGAGAGTAGATCAAAATGAAAAGATCTTAGACAAGAAATGTGGCTTCTGAATAACTAGAACCACCATAAAACCATGATCTCTCTCCATAAATCTCAGCTGAAAGAAAGGGAGTGTTAGTAATGGAATAAAGGGGAAGAGGGAAGTTAGTCATGCTCCTGCTGTAGTCTTTTACTTTGCTGCCCATCATCACCATTCTTGCAATGATAGGACTCACTTTCTGCGACCCCAACTACCTACCCAGCTATTTCCCTAGCATTTTTTGTTTCTCCTTGGAGGGTGCACTTGGACTTGCAAACCCTTACTTGCCTTTTCTTTTCTTTGGCTTTTTCTTTATTCTTTTCTCTATCTATTTCTACCCTTGTCTCTTCCAAGGTCCCAGATTAAACTGTTGGGAACCTTTGCTTCTCTACCTAAACTGCTTGTCTGCCAAGATTAGGCTGTTTGGACAGACTTCTTTCTCTATTCTATAACTCAAAATTGAACACATGGCATGATCCAGATTAGACTGTTGAATCATCCACAAAATTGAAATAAGGTCCTCAATACTTGAAACACTTTACCCAGCTCTTGCTTTCTAGGAAATATGGGATCTTTGGGATACCAGAGCAGAGCATATTTGGCTTTTCTCTTGCCAATCATGAAATATGAAACCTATTGGTATAGGTATCCAACAGTGGCTCCACATGGGGATGGTTTTTCTTTTGAAAGACCAAGAACAGCAGGTCAGATTGCCTTGTTCCTTGACTGCCCATCTTTGTCTTTGAAATCTGCTGTGTCAAAATAGTGTGTTTCTCATTTGGAAGACCTCTGATTCTATTTGCCTTTTACTGCTTGGTAAATCTCTTGGGAAAACTGCTCTTTACAATCTAAAACAGAAAACAATATGTACAACTGCATATATACAAAGAATCTTTAGGTTCCACTCATGGGGAATAATCAAAGTAGTGCTTCAGCATCCTGCCATTGACAGGACCTTCATCCAAGTCAGTTTCGGTCAAACTTTTGAGGAAGTAGGTGTTATTACCTTGTACTGCTTGGACAGCAAATGGTCCTTTCCATAAAGAGTCAAACTTTCCATGTTTCCCTTTCTCTTCTCTTCTTGCATCCCACTTTAGCACTTTGTCCCCTACATTGAAATCTTCTGCTTTGGTTCTTCTATCAAAGGCCTTTTTCAGTTTCTCTTGTAGTATCTGCACTCTGCTGAAAACTTGTTCTCTGGTCTGCTGTAAACAAATTATCTGGTTAATCCTTCTTTGCATGTCATTTGGCTCTGCTTGGCTTTCTTGTAGAAGTTTCATAACCGGCACTCCCAGTGATGAAGGAAATCTGGCCTCTAATCCATAGACTAACTCATATGGGCTGATCCCAATTGATCTTTTAGTTGTTAGTCTGTCTGCCCATAAGGCATTTACTAGTTTCTTATGCCAGTTCTTTTTGTTCTCTTCCAGCACTTTCTTTATGATATTTATCAAACTTTTGTTTGATGATTCAGCAAGGCCATTTCCTTGAGGATAGTAAGCTGTAGAATGGCCCAAAGTAATGTGAAATTTATGGCAGAAGTTTACCATCTTTTTGGATCTGAAGGCAGCAGCATTGTCTGTTATTATCTTGTCTGGGCAGCCAAATCTAGCCAGTATATTGTTTTCCAAAAACTGAATGATTACTGAATCATTTGCTTGTCTGCATGGGGCAGCTTCAATCCACTTGGTGAAGTAGTCTGTTGCTGTTAGAATCCATCTGTGTTGCCCTGAAGATGAGGGATGAATTTCCCCAATGAAATCCAAGCCCCATTGTTGAAAAGGTCTCTCTGTTGCAATGGGCTTCAAAGGAAGTGGCAGCAGCTGTCTTTTGCCTTCAAACAGTTGGCATTTGTGGCATGAGGCTGTGAATTTCTTCACATCAGAGAACATAGTAGGCCAGTAATAACCAGCCCTCAATATCTTGTCCACAGTGGACTTCCAGTACAAATGTCCACCACAGTCTCCAGCATGGAAGTCTTGCATGATTTTGTTAGTTTCATTCTCTATTAGACAGTGCAGCAAAATACCTTCATGGTTTTTCCACAGTAGATTTTCATCCATCACACAAAATCTAGATGTTTTCATTTTTAGGAACCTACACTTAGTTCTGGACAGTCCTGGGGGAGCACACAGGTTTTGTAACACATAACAGATATCAGAGTACCAAGGAGATTGTTCAAAGGCTACATTGATCTTTGGAGTCGCCAGCTCTGTTTCACTGTCCAGTTGGTTGATATCTAAGGCTTGGAAATTTGCTTCTGTCATTAATTTGGCCAAACCTTGCCCTTTTATCAGCTTTGTAGGCTTTATTTCAATGTCAAATTCTAGTATATTGGCAATCCATTTTCCTCTCCTACCCTCTAAGTTTTCTTGGGTGAGAATGTCTTTGACAATAGGACTTGGTACATAAGCCACAACATGGGAGTAGAGAATGTAAATCCTAAAGTCTTTAATAGCTTTGATCAAGGCATAGGCTTGTTTTTCCATTATTTGGTACTTTAGGGGAGCATCTCTAAGAGCTCTGCTGAAAAAGGCAATAGGTTTCTCATTCCCTTGGTCATCTTTCTGTAATAAAACAGCAGCAATAGTATGTTGGGAGGCAAAGGAGAAAATGATGAAGTCTCTGTCAAACTGCGGATTGGTTAACACTGGGGTTTGAGTCAAGGCCAACTTTATACTTTCAAAGGCTTGTTTTGCTTCAACAGTCCATTTGACCTTTGAATCTTTCTTTAGCATATTGTTTAGTAATCTGATTAACTCTGCTAAATTTGGGATAAACCTTCTTAAAAAGTTGATTTTTCCCAAAAATCCTTGCAGCTCCTTGACATTCCTTGGGTGAGGCATTTGTAGGATAGCTTGTATCCTATCTGGATCAATTCTTATGCCATTTTTTGAAATAATATGCCCTAGAAGTTTCCCTTCTTCCAAGCCAAATAATGACTTCTTGGGGTTTAAGGAAATACCATATTTCCTGCATGTTATGAAGATTTGTCTTAAATGTTTCAAGTGTTCTTGGTCAGATTTTGAAAAGGGTGTTAGATCATCTAAGTAAATGACCAAGAAGTCATGAATCTCTTTTGCAAAAGCAATGTCCATTGCTCTCTGAAATGTTGCCCCTGCATTTTTCAATCCAAAGGGCATTTTCACATACTTGAAAGTGCCCCATGGGGTAGTAAATGCAGTTTTGTCTTGATCATCAGGGTGTACCAGGATTTGATTGAAACCTGAGAAACCATCCAACAATGATATCCTTGAAGCTCCTACTACTCTTTGAAGAATGTGATCCATTTTGGGTAAGGGGTAGTTGTCTTTGAGTGACACTTGGTTCAAATTCCTTAAGTCTACACAAAGTCTAATCTCACCAGTTTTCTTTCTTGTAGGGACCAAATTTGAAATCCACTCAGAAAACCTGATTGGTGCTATGATACCAGCTTTGAACATTTTCTGTAATTCTTTTTCAATGGAAGGAAGGAGCACAGGATTGATTCTTCTCAATTTCTGTTTGAATGGTTTTTGATTAGGCTTGAGGGGAATGGTATGCTGGATAACAGAGGTATCATAAGACTTCAAGTCCTCATAACCCCAAGCAAAGACATCTTGGAACTCTTTAAAGAGATCAATATATTTGGGTTTTTGATCAGGGGGCAAAGCAGCAGATAGCTTTATTATTTTAGGCTTGTCAGTGGTACCAATGTTACATTCTTCAATTGTTGCATCTAATGGCTGCATCTTTGGTTTCCTGGGGACATCATTTGAGTCAAAAATGTCCTCTAGTGGGGTAAGGCCTGCTGGAAGGAGATTGTCTTTGAGTTGTATGATTTCATCTTCAGCGTTGCTCACCTCTTCACAGTCAATTTGGTGAATTTGCTGAATGTTTTCTTTGTTGAAAATGGTTGGACTGAGTAATTGTTTGGCTGTTCTAGGTGACATTGGGTGGGCAGACTGTTGAAACTGTAATTGTGATGGACTTGCTCCTTCAACTATTTGTGATTGACTTGCTGTCTCAAGGTCAATATTTAATCCTGTGAACTCTTGTTGCAAGGTTAAAAAATTGTTTATTTGCATGTCATTCTCAAATACTTGCCACTCTTTGACATTGTTTGGAATAGAAGGCCTATATTTGACCTCTGCCGTGAAACAATTGTTGGGTTCTACTGGGAATTTAAAGGTGCTGGCAAATGTTGCCAAGCTGTGTGCATGGAGATTGTGGCCCCTTGGAATTTTTGTGATAACAAACTCGGAGAAAGTCTCTAGTATTTCAATTACAGCAGACCTATAGGACCTCAATCTTTTGTCATTGGTAACAAAATTTCCTTTCACTTGTTGAATCACTAGATCAGAGTCTCCCATGATGGAGAGTTTAGGGGCCTGTAGTGATTTTGCTAGCTTTAGGCCCAACAACAGAGCTTCATATTCTGCTATGTTGTTAGTGCATCTAAACTTTAATCTGTAAGCCCTGCCTTCTGCATAGCCTTTCTCTTTGTTATGTATCCATACTCCAGCTCCTGCCCCTAACTTGTTAACTGAGCCATCAAACTCTAGGACCCACAGACTATCTTGCTGAATAGGAGATTTAACATTCTTTTCATGGGATGGCAATGTGAGCATGAGTTGAGGTTTCTTTTCCCATTTGTCTCCTAGGATAATTTCATCATTTGTTTGACAATCTTTGACAATTAGAGGAGGGTTTATGTCTATTATTGGGCTGATTGAAGTTTGGCAGGTGCTACTTGTTTGATCAATGTTTTGTTCTTGTATGAGTGTTTCGGTCTTAATATCATTGTTTGAGAGGCTTGCGCTGTCATTGAAGAGGATGAAGGAGTCTATGTCCGAATGGACAGCATATATTGGAAAATTTTGAGGCTTTTCTTCACTGCTGACCATATACTTCATGAGTGTTTCCCTATAAAGTCTTTTTGGTTGCCCAAATACAGAGATGGTTGCATATGACATATCTAATTGCAGGGAGCCTTGGAGTTTGGCTCCCCATGATCTTGATAAGAGCATCCCGTATTTGGGTGGGATATCAGCAACTACAACATCCATTAGTATGGTTTTGTTGGGAAATTGAACCAGGGACACACATAAATCTTTTATTAGGCCCAAACATTTGACTTGACTAGAATCAAAAGAAAACAGGTCTTTGTATGGTCTTGTTATATCCAAGTTTAATCTTTCCATGACAGCTTTTGGCATAAGGTTGTGAGAGGCACCTGAGTCAAACATTGCATTATGCAGTATTTTGTCATGAACATGCAGGCTGACATAAAAAGGTAAAACCCCTGTGACTACTGTTTTTCCATCTACCTCTGGGCCAAATAGTAATTCTGGAGTGTCATCTAGCACATTTACATCATCTTTGCTGTTGGTGATCTGAAGGGATTTTTTGATCTGTTGCTTATATATGTCATGCTTGGCTAGCTCTGACAGGGGAATTGCTATTTTTAACTTGCCAATCTCTGCTCCTAGGTCAAAGGGTTTGTCAACTTGGATTTTAGAGTCACGGATAGCAGTCCTTTCTCTGTTCATTAAATCTTCTTGTTGGATTTCATCTTGATTTTGGAACCTGCCCCTCATACCCATGTCTTGAGGGGTAATGTTCGGATTTTGGTGGGAGGATGAGGTTGCCGTGGGCTGTTGTAGTGGGGACAGTAATTCAGTGACTTCCTCAACCACTACTTCTTTTGTAGGCAAGTCTGTTTTGTCATCAGGTTCAGTGACTAAGGTTTCTTTAGATTGCTGTTTCTCCTTTACCTTTTCAGGCTGATTTACATTTACAGTCCTACTCCTTAGTTTGTATTGTTTATGGACTTCATAGACAGCAGTATCATACCCTTGTTTAAAGTCAAAGGATTCTCCTGATTTTGTTTGAAATGTTTTGCTTTCATCCTCTTCATGGTCTTCTTGTGTTAAGAAAACATGGCTTTTACCGTCCAGACCCATTAAGTTGATTTCAGGATCTTCATTGAGCTGATTGGCTGAGGAAGTTTCTGCATAGTTTTCTTGAAAAGGGGGTCTGATATCTTGGTCTGCACTTGTTTTTCCTATGTTTGGGTTCTGCGTTCTCCTAAAATTTGGGTTTCTAGGAGGATTGCTTTGTGATGCCTCCCATGATGACTTTCTTTCAACTGATTCCACTCTTTCACCCAGTCTCTTCATGCTGTTTAGTATTGCATCCAACTTTTGATCAAAGCCTGAGGGCTCATCTCTGAAACCAGCCTTCTTTTCCAGCTTTGCCCTGTTTCTCTTGGCAATTAGGTTGGCCTCTACAGTGACTGCAACTCTTTGAGCCTCTGCAAGGGTTGGAGGATCTCTTTCTTTCAGCTGATAGGCCATATCAGAGTCAAAACCATCAGGGAAGTTATACAGGGCCAAATCAGGAGGGGGCCTTAAGTTCTGGGGGATAGCATTATATACATTGTTAAACCTAGCACAATATTCCAAGACTGTTTCTTGGGGACCTCTTTTGATAGTGTTATATTCACCGAGTATGTGTAGAGGATCTTTCTTCTTCTCCCATCTGTTGGTAAACTCTTGGTACAGGAACTCAGGGGTTGCTATGGAATTTGCATTCAGGGATCTAAACCAAGTTCTGACATCCCCAGTTAAGCTTTGAACAAAAATTCTCATCCTGACACTGTCCTCATCTATCTCAAAGGTCTCAAAGTGGTCTTGCATCTTCTTTGCATGCTGGACGGCTGTCAAAGGGCCATTGGAGTCAAAAAATGAGATTTTGGTTTGGTAATCTTGAGGTAGAGCCGGTGCATTGGCTGGTATCTGCAGAGGAGCATATCTGTTAGCCATGTTTATGGGGTTTATAGGGTTAATAAGAACAAATGGGACAGCTGGAATTACAGGTGTAACAGGGGTAACAAGCGGGAAACTGGTTGAAAGAATATGTGCAGATGGTGAAGATGGGAGAGGAGGGCTTTGAGGGGTTGATGATGAACTAGGGGAATTGGGTGTGGAACGGAAAAGGACTTTGCAAGGAGTAGGAATAAGGATAGGTTGGTCTGAACTTATATCTGAATCAGCAGGCTTCTCCCGCTTTTGCTGTCTCCTTATGTTCTTTGGAATGATATTTGGGTTATCAACAATGATGGGTTGATCAGGGTCAGGGTTTGCCCTAGTGTGCCTTGGGTTTCTTTTGGGAGCCAGCTTCTACGTATTCTTTTAGAACTTTATACAGGAGGGTTAATATGTACAAGGACTAGGTAAGAATTCTGAAATGACTATATATGTTTCAAAGCTAGGATGAAGATTCCCTAGTTAGCTCCTCCCTAAAGCTGTCCCTGTGTTTACAGAAACAGTCCTAAGGCCTCTTGGCTAGTTTCAGGCTTGATGGTAGCTTTGGAAGATAGATAGTATCTAAAAAACTTATAAGAAGTCCCCAGTGGAGTCGCCAATTATGTTAACACCCAGGTTGTTCCCTATGACTCCCAAGGGAATACGGCCGGGGTAACCACTAACCAATCTTTGGATCACTGTTTCTAGCCAAACGGTGATCAGAGAGGGCTCTCTCTTTATGATTTGTAACTGTTTATGATAGGGTTTTAGGCTAGCTATTATGCACAGGTTTTGTTTATGTTTTGGTTGAAGAATTTCCTTCAGATCTCTTGTGATGTGATATTCAGAGAGTCCAGTATCATTGGGCAATGGAGTCTGTGGCTGTAGGTGTCTAGAAACTTTGAGATGAACCGGTGAAACTTACAGGGCCATTTGGATGCTTCATAGAACAAATTCTGATTAATAACAGGAAACAGGTAAGACAAACAATGAAAGCATTCAAGAATTTTCACTCGTTGTTGACTGTTTCCACCAAACTGGTTATGAGAAAAGACAGATGTCACAGGGGCAAACTTGAATCCCTGGGAATGTCTATCACAGCGAAAGATATAGTTTCAAAGTGCAGCAACTAAGAATTACACTTCTGTTACTGTATCTGAGGAAAACATGGATAATAGCTCAGTTTGAGTTCAGGGTAATCATGGATTAAGTCCTGGAACTATTCTTTTACTTTGCTATTAAGTGTAAAACATCTGAACGATAAAAGAGAACAAAAGACTCGAAAACATGTAATACAGAGATTTGAGAAAACTTATTGTTTTATGAAACACTCTGGAATCCTGCAACATTCACCATTCATCACAACGCATCAAAGTACACCAAGCTTTGGAAATTCCATTCTCCTTTTGTATTATTTCTCTGAGAATTTTTACAGCAAGCGAGAGCTCTTCAAAGGAAAATTACAACAACCCCCTGCTCTATCATGCGCAGGGGTTTATATAGAAATGAGTATACAAAATATCTCAGGCATTGAGTCATCTGAGAGAGAGAAAATATCTTCGGTAGTGTTCAGAAAGTACGCAGGGAGTTATTACAACATTAAATGCAGAGTAAATGCCCTTTATGTCTGTCAGATGACTGTTTTGACTTTAAGGAGTCACTGAGTCGGTTACATTACTATGTATCGATCTGTAGGTACGCATTTACTTTTGCCTGCGCAATGAATTTCTCGGCTTTGCCAGCTGCGTTTGTCTTTCCTGCTTTGTTGGCTGCTCCATCTGCTGAGTTGGCTCAGCTTTGACTTTATGATGCCTGCTGATTTTGCTGACTGTTCTTTCTATCACAATTTATAGAAAAAAAAAACAGAAATTAATGCATGGCTTAATGTTTACAAAATTCTCTGGATGGCATCTGTCCACCATTCCTGTGTAGGGAGCTGATGCTTGAGGATGGCCTGCATTGTCTCTTCAGCTTCTGTATACTTGAAAAAGTTGGGAGCTACATCAAATAGATGATTCATTTCATTCATTATAAAAAGTAGATTTTCTATCTTACCATAGAAAATCTGTCCTGTGATAGGCCCTGTATCTTCTGAGGTGCTGGCTTTCTCATTTACCTGTGATGAGGCAAAAACATTCACTCTCTTGGCATATTCTTCATGGGTGAATAATCTCCCTCCATTGTTCAGCAAGCTAGGGAGTCCTTTACTTTCCAATACCCGAAACTTCTCAAAGAACCTGTTTACCTCAGTTTGCATATCCTGGGTTCTTCTGTCTAAGGTTTGCATCAGATTTCTAAGAGTAAGAACCCTCTTGATCATTTGGATAGTATCAGTTCTGTTTGCGATCCCCATGATGGTCAACTGAGAACTGGTCTTATGATTGAGCACATTGATCATTTTGGTTGCAATTTCAGGCATGTTCCCCAACAAGGCCCTTGATGTTCTGATTTCCCTCTGTGCTTTAGGAATGAGCTCCAGTTGCTCATGGATTGTCTCAATGTATGGCCACTGGTTATTGATAGACTTACCAATATTGGACCATATCATTGCTCTGATTTCGGCTATGATTTTATCTAGCTGTAGCTCTTTCTCAAGCTCCTTGATTTTGTCTTTAAGAGCTTTGATTTCTTGGGCCTTCTCTCCTACTTCTCTTTTTGTTTTGTCATGCCTTTCATTCACCTTGGCCAGCTGCTCCTTAGTTTCATTCAGCTGCATCATTTGTGCTTCTAAAGCTTGTATTTCGCTTTTTAGCTTTTGCATGTCTAAGCTCTGATCTGTGCTGGTGGGTGCTGCTGAAGTAGATGTGGCTGGTTGTTCAACATGCTGAGGTGGAGGTGCAGTAGTAGGAGCAGTCTCTTCAAGATCAATGACCTGTGGAGGGGGCTGAGATGTTTGCCCCTCTTGTGCTTGTGTTGATGATCCTTTCAGAGGTGCTTGTGTGGCCTCATATTGCCCCAATTTTTCTTGTGCCTTCAGAAATTCTTTGTAAACAGAAATTAACAGAGCAGTGGAATCCTGTTCATACCTTTGTTTTGCCACTTCATCGGTCTGTGGATGGATAGTGGCTGGAAGTTTAATCTTCTTCCTTAGTGCAGCCATATCAGCATCTCTGATTTTTAAGATCTCTTGTATCCCTTTAATATCATTGGGATTGTGCCCAATCTCTATGATGATTTCTTCTAGGGTTTTGATCCTGTTGTCTTTGGCCTGAGAAGAGGCTCTCTCTAGCTCCAGCTGGGAAGCCGTAGCATTCAGACTGCTTGTTAACTTGTAGTTGTCCAAGGTCTTATCGGCCAATGAAGCATACACCATTTCCCCTGTTTGTTTATGCAACTCAATTTTGTCCATGGGGTGTATATCTTTGGCAAGGACCTCTAAATTGGTCCTGAGATAATCAGCAGAAGACTGTGGCTTGAGTGCCGTAGGCATAAAATGACTCAATGTCAGTTTGCCCTCACCTACATCAAAAGCAGACATGAGTCTCTGCTGATTGGAAGGAGCCATGTTAAGTAGGTGATTGTATAATTGGACTTTGATTGGGTCACTCCTTCTCTTAATGTCTATGAACTGCTGCTTTATGCTCACTCTTTCCTCTTTCTGCTGGCTGGAGGAGGTGACTTCCCCTCCCATTGTCCTGTCTAGTTCTTGCTGGGAGGAACTTGCTGAAATTTCTTGACTTGGTGGGCCCATGCCCGATGTTTCTCGGATGGCTATATCCTCTTCTGGAAAATCGTTGAGTCTTTGCCTTTTCTCTCCTTGATTGATAGAGGATGTCAAGGGAGTTTCTCTTTCCCTTTTCCTCAAGAGAAATGTGTCCTCCTTTTGAGGGGTTTGGAGGACCGAGGCATCAAATGTAGAGTCTTGCCTTGTAGGCATGACTTGTTCAGTGGTCTGAGGAGTATCCACTGTTTCCTTTTGCTGGGCAGGTGGCTCCTGCCCTTGTTTTTCTTGGTGCTGTTCCTCTTGCTGTTCTATGTCTTCCTGCTGCTGTTCCTGCTGTTGCTCTTGCTCTGCCTCCATTTCCTTTTCCTTTCCTTTTTCTGAGACTTTTCCAGCAACCTTTGTAGTTTGCTGTGGAGTAGTTGAAGAGGAGGCTGCTGCTCCAATTTGTGTGCTTGGCAGTGAGGGGACCTGTGCATAAAACTCAAGGTCAGCCATCTTCTTTTGATTGTTCAGAGCTCTTTGATCAAGCTCTTTTTGAGTTATATCTTCTTCTAGAGTTCCCCTTTTCCACTTGCTTTGATTGGCATATTTTTCAATTTTGGGGAGGCTATGATGACCGTAAGCAGACAGTTTATATTTGAGTCTCCTCATTGTGATGAAGTTGTTGGGGTCATAGGGTTTCCATATAAAACTGTACTTCAAACCAAATCCCATCAGTATTCTATCTGCCTCCTTCCACCCTTCATCCCTTTCATTGTAGACTAAATGGCCAAGTTGGCTCTTGATTTTCAGCTGTGCTTTCTTGCCTCTGCCTGAGAAGTGGAACATATCCACATAGCCAAACTGCCTGAAGTATTCTAAGGCAAATAGCCTCATGGGCACAAATTTGGGTAGTCTAAATGGGGGTAACTCACACCCATATATTCTGATAACGGTGTGGTGTTGGTAAAGATACCAGTCCCCAATACTGTATACTTTTGACAAATGTAGGCACCTTTTCATGTCCTCTGTCAGTCTAGGAGGAGGTGAACCAATCAGTAGAGTCAAGGCTGGATGGATGAAGAGATCAATAAACTCACAGTAGGTATATGGAGAGTAGCATGATACATGGAAAACAGATGTCCAATATACTACTGATCTCAGATTGCCCTGTGCATCTACTCTCTTCATTGGGAAGGAGAATTTATCATGCTGGAAGTATATGAGCAGATGATATAGGTAGGAGGTGTACCTAAACACTCTTTCTCTTGGCAAATTCATCAACTGTTCATGCATTTTGTCTGATATGTATGTTGCATAATCATAGTGGATTGGTTTCCTTCCTGGGGAGAACATAAGCATCATTTGTATAACTGTTTCATCAATATGTTCTATTGAATCATATCCCAGGATGGGACTGATCATGTCAACCAGGTCTTGGCCCAATTGATTGAGGTAAACACAGTTGATGGGAGGAATCTGCAAAGTGTCAGCTTTGATGAAGAGCTGGTTGACCTTAGTGATTTGGGCCTCTGTGGTTCTGGCTCCCTGTACTATTAAATCAGCTAGTGACAGAGGGACCAACTTATGCTCTGTTTGGAATTGCAACATCTCCCTGATGGCTTCAGGGGTAATGAGGAACAGGATTGAACCTTCAGCATCTAGCACTGCTCTCTGGGATGCATCATAGTGTTCAGCAACTATGTGCACAAGCTCAGGGAATTGATTAACCTGAGGAAGTTTGAATATTGGGAGGAATGACTCCCAAATTCCCAAGATGTCTGTCCCCCTCTCATGTTTGATCTTTATCTCATTTAATATTTGCAGATGGAACCGGCTTCTGCTCATCATTTCCTCTGTTATCTTGTAGTCCAGGTCTGCCAATGCTCTGGTGTCAAATGTTCTATTAGGAACATTCAGGGGAGCCACATTGAGGGCTATGGGAGCTACAGGGGGGTCCATGATTTTCCTTTGCAAATTTTACTCTTACTCAGGGGCTGTGTTACTATGCAGAGTAACAACAACAAAGTTTCTTTGTAGAGGGATGGAAATGCAAGTGGGAGGTAAATGCAGGGTGTGCAGCAGTTGAAATGCTGTTTTTGTAATTAAGAGCGAAGCTTAGCCCTTTTTTGGCACCTTTCAATGTTAAAAATTGGTTTCAAATGCGCCTGCCACGATTGCACAGACAGGGCCTGGTTTCTTAGCAGAATGCCACTGGGAACGGCTCGGCTGGTGTTTTTTGAAGTGATAATTGGAACTTCAAGGCTTTGCTGAGGAATTCAGTGGTGAATTTCTGATTTTCGGCTTTCTTTAAGCTCTCTAAGGCGTTAAATAGATAATTGCAGGCGCACAGAGGATGAATGATGAGGAATACCTGGTAAAACAACGCGCAGAGGTCGTGACCGCAAGTTGAACTGGTGCGCTGGAGGTCTTCTGGTCAGTTTAGCAGGTTGGTAGACAATTTGGACGTTGTTTGCATGCAGAGCAGAATAACGACGAACACGCAAAATGACCAAAAAACGCGAAATTTTGGGTGAAATAGACCTTTTTACGCTTTTGGCGCGAATATGTGCTGACGTCAGCATGACGTCATAGGGTGGGGTCAAGGTCGGATGACGTCATACTGACGTCATCAGGTGACGTGGCGCTGTCTGGTTGGTACACGGTGGCGGTGACATGGCAGGACAGGTGGACCAATGGGAGGGACAGGGAGGTCGACGGGGCAGCGTACCTGGGTGACGGGGCGGTGACGCGTTGCTGACGCGGGTAGGCGGGATGAGGAAATCCGGAAACCAGCAGTGGTTTCATATCGCACCGCCTCCTGTACGGGGCGGTATCGGTCAGTAGTACCTCCGACGTATGGTGGTGAGGGCACGTAGCAGTGGGATGACGTCCTCCAAATACGGACGTCGGGAGATATCTATCGGTCATCGGATGGGCTCCGACATCACGATGATCGTTAGATCTACGGACTTTGATCGGACGGCGGGCGCGAGGCAGATGTGACGGGAGGTTAGTACAGGTATCGGTCAGACGTCGGAAGGGGTCCAACGCGATCAGGGCCGTTGGATCTGTAGGCCCTTGATCTAATGGTGGTCGGGGAGGTGACATGTGTGGAATATACGGATGAGGGCGGAGACAAATAAACCATGCTTTTGAGCGCTTTTCTAATGTATTTCGATAAAAACAATTATACGCGCCAACCTTGGCTAACAGGCGGAAAGTGGGTTTTATGCTCTTTTGGCCCTTTGAAGCGGGTAAGGTGGGGTTTAGGGCCCTTTTTAAAGGTTTTATGTGCAAAAGGGGGTAGAGATAGAGGAACTGGCTTATGAGGAAAAGGGGTATTTGGCATAGGTTTATCAATATGACCTGATGTCATTTGATCCCTGACTTGTAACTTTATTGGCTATAATGCCAAGGGGGTGGGTATTTATAAGAGTTTGGGATTTATACACCTTGGTGTTAGTAATATTAGGGGAATAGGCGATATGAGGATTTATACAATAGAATTAGTGTTAATATGAATGAAGGGAGCAAATGAAGGGAATCTTACTGAGTTTATATGAAAGTGATTTAGTTTTGAGAGTAGATCAAAATGAAAAGATCTTAGACAAGAAATGTGGCTTCTGAATAACTAGAACCACCATAAAACCATGATCTCTCTCCATAAATCTCAGCTGAAAGAAAGGGAGTGTTAGTAATGGAATAAAGGGGAAGAGGGAAGTTAGTCATGCTCCTGCTGTAGTCTTTTACTTTGCTGCCCATCATCACCATTCTTGCAATGATAGGACTCACTTTCTGCGACCCCAACTACCTACCCAGCTATTTCCCTAGCATTTTTTGTTTCTCCTTGGAGGGTGCACTTGGACTTGCAAACCCTTACTTGCCTTTTCTTTTCTTTGGCTTTTTCTTTATTGCTTTTCTCTATCTATTTCTACCCTTGTCTCTTCCAAGGTCCCAGATTAAACTGTTGGGAACCTTTGCTTCTCTACCTAAACTGCTTGTCTGCCAAGATTAGGCTGTTTGGACAGACTTCTTTCTCTATTCTATAACTCAAAATTGAACACATGGCATGATCCAGATTAGACTGTTGAATCATCCACAAAATTGAAATAAGGTCCTCAATACTTGAAACACTTTACCCAGCTCTTGTTTTCTAGGAAATATGGGATCTTTGGGATACCAGAGCAGAGCATATTTGGCTTTTCTCTTGCCAATCATGAAATATGAAACCTATTGGTATAGGTATCCAACACATCGAAGAGTCACCAGAGGTACAAGATCTAATTTAGAAGCATGAAAGGGTATTTCAAGACTTGCCTATGAAAATGTCTCCTAATAGGGACATTGAGCATACAATAGAAGTCAAAGCAGGATCAGACCTCGTCAACATCAAGCCGTATCGATATCCACATCACCAAAATATGGAAATTGAGAGATTAATCCAAGACCTTTTAAAGCATGGGATCATCTCAAAAAGTAAAAGTTTGTATCCTGCTCCAGTGGTATTGGTAAGGAAGAAGGATGGTTCATTCAGGCTATGCATTGACTATAGAGGATTATGTTGGCATTATGAGACAAGTGTTGTCCTTGATGGCAAATCACACTAATGACAAATCATAGTGCAGAAGGATAGCAGCAAGGAATTGATGATCAGACTACAAGTATAAAGAGAAAATATATATACGCAGGTTCGCTATATACCAAGTCGCGTATACAAGCAGGTTCACTATATACCAAGTCGCGTATACGCAGGTTCGCTATATACCAAGTCGCGTATACAAGCAGGTCCACTATATACCAAGTCGCGTATACTCTAGTTCGCTATATACCAAGTAGGGTATACACGCAGTTGCATGAATGGAAAAGCGCGTACATGTCGGAAGCTTACTTTTGGTCCGTGGTAGTTAGTCCTCGGTATTTGAACCTATGGTTTCGGACCATGGTATCTCGACAAGCGTGTTGATCCCAAGTATTGGGCTCTTGGTATTGATTTATTATGGTTTTGGACTGTGGTATTGAGCAAGGCCTAAGACTATAAAAGGAGAAGAAGATCATTAGGCAAGGGTATCTGAAAAGTCTTGAATATCTGATGAAGTATTAGATCCAGTATGCAGGATATGGGTTGATGATGCATTGCTTGATCTGAGCTAAGGAGAGATCTCACCGGTTGGTGGAGAACAAGATCTAAGGAGAGATCGGGATCAAATGGTTTGAAATGAACTATCTTTATATGGTTGATTATGCTTATTCTAGATCTGCATACTGACGCAAATAATGTTCTATAAGTGTTATAGTATGATTTATGTCTGGTACAGCTGCAAAGTTATAAGGAAATATTTTTAGATCTGTACGCGGGTTGGCCTTGGAAAAAGAGCGTATGTACGCGGGTTTGGTTCATCGAAGTAGCGTATACATTGTAAAGCTTGATATTTGAAGTTGCAGATGGGTCTGATGGTTATTGCAGAGTTCTGTGTCTGCTCTGTGTTCTGGTGACTGTGTTGTTGACAAAGTTTCAGTGTTTCAGTGATTGATGATGCAGGTTGTAGTACAATGGTGATTGTCTTATGGATCTAGTATGAAAATGTATGAAACGTGGTCCCGGGTAGATCGTAGGCCGGCACCTATGTACTGGTAAACATATCATCTAGTAAAAGAGCAAGGGGGTTGTAGCTCCCTTCCAGTAGCAGCTGAAAACGAGTAAAGGTTGGAGTATTCTGTAGGTAGGCACCTACATACTAGTAAATGGATCAGCTAGTACAAGAGCTAAGAGGGTTGTAGCCCTTTGCAGGTTGTAGCCTGCGTACTGGTATAAGGTTGCACCAGTACAAGAGATTGTAAACTGAAGTTTCTTATTAAAGAAATATAGAGATGACTTGCAGCAGGTGGTTTTCACCCACATTGGGTTTCCACCTTATATCATGGTGTTCATGTGTGTGGCTTTTGTGTGATGATCTGTTCTGTTATACTGCACCTGTTTACTATTAATATGGTTAATAATGTCCTGATGCATTTACTGAAGATAAGCTAACTGAATCATAAGGTTTCTGGTTATATGCTGGTTGCTTTAGACACAGTAGCATGTACACACTGATTCACTTAACTGAAGTAGCGTATATGTTTCTGAGTATGAAATTGAAAAAGTTTTATTGATCTGATAATACTGATTCACCCCCCCCCCCCCCCCTCTCAGTATTATTTCCAACAATTGGTATCAAAGCAGGTCCTTTGATAGAAGCTTGATCGCTTGAAGGAGATCCGTGGAACAATGGGAAAGAAGCTTAAGAAGAAAGCTCATAAGAAGAAGAAGACATCTCAGAAGGACTATGACAGTGGGAGAATCGATTGGGGATTAGGTATAAGAAGCTCTTCAGATTCAGAATCATTATCAGGTATGAATGTGTTATCCTCTGATGTTCCAGCTATATTTCCTTGTGAAAGAGATGGAAGTGATAGTGAAACTACTGAACTTGCTTTTATGGGTGAGCAAGAAAAGTATCAAATAGAGGCAGTATTTAGAAGGCTTACAGACAAAGTTAAAGATCAACAAGATCTATTGAACAAAAGGGAATGTGCTTTCAAAGAAGAAGTTACCAAACTAAAAGCTCAATCAGAGGAAGGAAACAAGGTAAGAAAGTTACTCAAGGACAAGGAAAATCAATGTCAAAAGTTGCAGGGTGAAGTGACATCATTAAGAGATGAAGTCAATGAAAGAAGCACAACCATCAAGAAACTCAGAGATAGATCCAGTTACTATGAAAGTCTTGAAGCCACGATCTGCTCGCTAAAGAAAGATCTTGAAGAATCAAAGAAGCAGAATAAAGATCTACTCCAAGCTATTGAAAAACAGGTAAACGAAGATATCACTTAAAATGTCAACTGGAATGTGCCCTCAGAATTCGTCAAATGCAGCAGGATCTGAATGAAGAACAAGAAAAGGAGATTCTCAAATTAAGGCATCAGTTGGAAGAAGGAAGGAAAGATGGAGAAGACATGAAGAAGCAATGTCTAGAAAAGGAGGAACAACTTCAAGTTGAGGTAAATATCTTGAAAGGTAAATTAGAAGAAAAGGATAATCTATTGAGATTTCAAGATAGTACTAAAGCCTTGGACGATATTCTTAGTAGTCAAAGGTCTCCTGCTATCAAGACTGGTCTTGGTTTTCATGAATCTGTTGAAGGTGAATCTAGCTCACAAGGTGAGGCAAGGAACTCTAAAGAGAAAACTAAAATGATCAACAAGGAGATGAAAGGACAACCCCATCAACAATCAAGGAAAGAGACTCCTCAAAGAAAATCTTTTACTCCTCCTATGAATAATGTTGAATGTTATGTATGTCATAATCTTGGACATGTTGCAGCTAGATGTGGAAGAAGAAGGGTTCAAGACCATCATGGAGAAAGATCATCACATTCAAGGTACTTTAATGGATATTGTTTTTCTTGCAATATGTTTGGTCACAAAGCTGCTGATTGCTACAGGAGGAATATGAAACATGTAAGATGTTATGCATGTAACAAGCTTGGGCATATAGCAAAGGAATGCAGGAACAAAGGATGGACTTCACACCAAAAGGAGAAAACCTCATCACACTGGAAGATATGGAGGAAGAAGGAAGTACAGTCAGCACAATGTACTGAGACACAGCACAGCACAGACATATCAGACTCAGGGGGAGCTGAAGGTGTAAAACTTCAGTGTCCTGAATCTCATACGCAAGTTCCTTAAAGGGAAGTCGCGTATATACGCGAGTTAGACACTGCAAAGTCGCGTATATGTCAGTCTGAGGAAAAGCAGTGGGGACAGGCTCAGAAAAGGGATCTGATATGTTTCAGTCCATTATTTCCTCTATTGGTTAATAGTTGTACAGTCTGCTGAGGATGTGTGGAAATGTTTTGATATTTGTAAGATGTATAGAAGTGTTTTGATCCTAACTTGATGATGATGATGATGTCTTGATGCTTATTGCTGATATATGCATGATCAGATCTAACAGATGGCACAGGTTGAGGGGGAGCATATGCCTTTAATAATTCATTGTTGGCATTATGGTTAATAGCCTTGGTGATGATGTTTATATGGCTAAATGATATATCTTGCAATGATGTGGTTATGAGTTGTCCATGATAAAATCTCATATGATTCTTGGGGTTACATAGTTAATGATCAGATCAGATTTATGGTTGATTCTTTGATGATGCATATATGGTGCTTACATGGTGATCTTCATAAGGATAAGAAGAAATGTTCCCAAGTAATGATACTTGGATCATGAAGAGCTTGATGTTGATGAAATGGCTATGGTGGTTTCACATATGATATAATGTGAATGATTTCATGATGATGTGACATCTATGTTCAGACATATCTTGTTACAGGTTGTTGAAATTGGTGTACGCGAGTTGGATAAGGAGTATCCGCGTATATACGCAAGTTTCTGTGGATACAGTCGCGTATATGTTGGTTTGAATAAAATCAGTGGGCTAAACTCAGAATGAGAAGACTCTGATATGGGTCTGACAGAGACCATCTGGCACAGGTTCAGGGGGAGCAGATAATCTTCCAATGATGCATTGTTGGCATTATCTTAGAAGCTTTTGGTTCTAGTTCACAGTTGTTGTTGATTTCAGGTGAAACAAAGGCAGAGGGAGAACAAAAGGATCTCTTGGTTGCTGATCTGAATGGTGATTGACAAGATGCTGGCGATATCAGTTATTGGTGACTTTCATAAAGTCTTGCTCTAGATATTTTGGTCATATATCTCTTTTGTGATATCTCTTTCATAATGTCAAGGTCATGTAACGGCCTATATTGGTTCCCCACTATGCCTGGGATGAAAATGTAATGCTCTTGCCTTATCATGTGTAAACTTTTGATGTATCCCCACTTGGTTGGGTGGATGAGTCAATTCTAGTATATCCCCACGTGGTTGGGAAATGGATGTATGTATGAGTCTTTGGTGATAGGAAGGTCTTTTATGATGTATAGAGTCATGTTCTTCTTGAAGAACATCTTTTGCAGATCTTGCCTACAGTCAGGAAGAGCATGAACAGCACACTTCAGCAGTACAGAGACTCGGCATGTACTCAGGGGGAGCATGGAATGATTGGTACACTTTGGCATATACAAAGGGGGAGATCATTCAGAGATTTTAACAGATACTCAGGGGCAGTATGGACAGTGGAATGATTCAGCAAAGGAAGAGAATATCTTGGTTCACCCTTTGCCCTTGATGTCAAAGGGGGAGAGTGATTTGGTGTTGTTGCCATCAAGTCCAAAGGGGGAGAGTGTTGGCATTATGATACATGTGTTGTACTTGATGGCAACCCTCTCATAGAAGAATATCTCACTTATGTATAACTGGATGAATCTTCAGAAGAGATGTCAGATGTGACTGATGGAGGACAGCTCAAAAGAATCAGATGATAGTTCTAAGTGTAACAAGTTAGCTTTGCCATCAAGTCCAAAGGGGGAGATTGTTGGCATTATGAGACAAGTGTTGTCCTTGATGGCAAATCACACTAATGACAAATCATAGTGCAGAAGGATAGCAGCAAGGAATTGATGATCAGACTACAAGTATAAAGAGAAAATATATATATGCAGGTTCGCTATATACCAAGTCGCGTATACAAGCAGGTTCACTATATACCAAGTCGTGTATACGCAGGTTCGCTATATACCATGTCGCGTATACAAGCAGGTTCACTATATACCAAGTCGCATATATGTTGGTTCGCTATATACCAAGTAGGGTATACACGCAGTTGCATGAATGGAAAAGTACGTACATGTCGGAAGCTTACTTTTGGTCCGTGGTAGTTAGTCCTCGGTATTTGAACCTATGGTTTCGGACCATGGTATCTCGACAAGCGTGTTGATCCCAAGTATTGGGCTCTTGGTATTGATTTATTATGGTTTTGGACTGTGGTATTGAGCAAGGCCTAAGACTATAAAAGGAGAAGAAGATCATTAGGCAAGGGTATCTGAAAAGTCTTGAATATCTGATGAAGTATTAGATCCAGTATGCAGGTTATGGGTTGATGATGCATTGCTTGATCTGAGCTAAGGAGAGATCTCACCGGTTGATGGAGAACAAGATCTAAGGAGATATCGGGATCAAATGGTTTGAAATGAACTATCTTTATATTGTTGATTATGCTTATTCTAGATCTGCATACTGACGCAAATAATGTTCTATAAGTGTTATAGTATGATTGATGTCTAGTACAGCTGCAAAGTTATAAAGAAATATTTTTAGATCTGTACGCGGGTTGGCCTTGGAAAAAGAGCGTATGTACGCGGGTTTGATTCATCGAAGTAGCATATACATTGTAAAGCTTGATATTTGAAGTTGCAGATGGGTCTGATGGTTATTGCAGAGTTCTGTGTCTTCTCTGTGTTCTGGTGACTGTGTTGTTGACAAAGTTTCAGTGTTTCAGTGATTGATGATGCAGGTTGTACTACAATGGTGATTGTCTTATGGATCTAGTATGAAAACGTATGAAACGTGGTCCCGGGTAATCGTAGGCCAGCACCTATGTACTGGTAAACATATCAGCCAGTACAAGAGCAAGGGGGTTGTAGCTCCCTTCCAGTAGCAGCTGAAAACGAGTAAACGTTGGAGCATTCTGTAGGTAGGCACCTACATACTAGTAAATGGATCGGCTAGTACAAGAGCTAAGAGAGTTGTAGTCCTCTGCAGGTTGTAGCCTGTGTACTGGTATAAGGCTACACCAGTACAAAAGACTGTAAACTGAAGTTTCTTATTAAAGAAAGATAGAGATGACTTGCAGCAGGTGGTTTTCACCCACATTGGGTTTCCACCTTATATCATGGTGTTCATGTGTGTGGCTTTTGTGTGATGATCTGTTCTGTTATACTGCACCTGTTTACTATTAATATGGTTAATAATGTCCTGATGCATTTACTGAAGATAAGCTAACTGAATCATAAGATTTCTGGTTATACGCTGGTTGCTTTAGACACAGTAGCGTGTACACGCTGATTCACTTAACTGAAGTAGCGTATATGTTTCTGAGTATGAAATTGAAAAAGTTTTATTGATCTGATAATACTGATTCACCCTCCCCCCCCCCTCTCAGTATTATTTCCAACAGATTAAACAAAATAACGATTAAAAACAAATTCCCAATTCCCTTTATCGATGAAATGTTGGATGAACTACATGGCGTAAAATAATTTTCAAAATTGGACTTAAAATCATGCTATTACCAAACCAGAATCAGGTTGGAAGACATACCAAAAATGGCATTCTGAACACATGAAGGTCACTATGAATTTAAAGTAATGCCATTTGGGTTAACCAATGCACCAGCAACGTTCCAAGCCACTATGAACGAATTATTTCGTCCATATCTTAGGAAGTTTGTATTAGTATTATTTGATGATATTTTAATTTACAGTAAAACTTGGAAGGAGCACTTACAACATCTGGATAAAGTTCTTACACTACTGAAAGAGCACTAGTTCTATGCAAAAAAATCCAAATGCACCTTTGGAAAGGAAGAAGTAGAATACCTCAGACACATTATATCCCATGAAGGCATAAAAGTGGACCCTAATAAAATCAATGCTCTAAAGGAATGGACCAAACTGGTTAATGGATCCAAGCTAAGACGGTTCTTAGGATTGACTAGATATTACCGAATATTTATTAAAAACTATGCACATATAATTGCACCTCTGACAAACCTTTTAAAGAAGAATTCATTTCAATGGGATGAGGAAGCAGGAAGGTGTTTTGAAGAATTGAAGGAAGTTACGTCTAATGCCCCAATATTGGCAACTCCAAATTTCTCTAGACCATTTATCATCGAGTGTGATGCTTCTGGATTCGGTATAGGCGCAATGTTAATGCAAGAAGGGCAACCAATATATTTTGAAAGAAGGAATCTTAATAAAAGACGTCTCAAGTCCACATACAACAAGGAAATGCTCGCTATTATGAACGCACTAGCTAAGTGGAGACAATATACTTTGGGAAGTAAGTTCTCCATTCGAACGGACCATAAAAGTCTCTAACACCTCCTTCAACAAAAAACACTTTCCGAAGAACAACAAAAATGGATTGAAAAAATTGCTGCCTTTGACATGGAGATACTACATAAAAGGGGAAAAGACAATGTAGTAGCAGATGCCCTATCTAGGAAAGACGAAGAACCAACACTACTTGCAGTCTTGGTTGTTGTTCTTGAATGGCTTAATGAGATTCGAAGTGAGTATGCCAAGGATCCAGAAATAACTGCGATAATCAATAACCTTCCAGACAACTCAAAATTTGAATGGAAGAATGATATTCTATGGTACAAAGGAAGAATCTATCTGAATGCAAACTCCAAGTTTAAATCCAAGATACTCAAGGAGTCACATGATTCACTGTCAGCCGGACATGTAGGATTCTTTAAAACTTACTACAATGCACATCAATCATTCTTTTGGAAGGGGATGAGTCGTGATATTCAGAAGTATGTAGCAGAATGTGACACATGTCAAAGAAATAAAAGTGAAAATATTATAACACCTAGATTACTTCACCCCTTAAACATTCTGAATCATAAATGGGAAGAAATATCAATGGACTTTATTGAGGGATTACCCATATCTGAAATCAAGGACAAGATTTTCATAGTGGTCGACAGACTCACCAAATATGCTCACTTTATGGCAATAAAGAAATCATACTCAGTTAAACAAATCGCTGAAATATTTTGCATATATATATATATATATATATATATATATATATATATATATATATATATATATATATATATATATATATATATATATATATATATTACATAGTTTTCCGAAAGTCATTATGAGTGATAGAGATGCCAAATTCAAGGGTAATTTTTGGAAGTAATTGCTCAACCACACAGGAACCTACCTAAATATGAGTTCCACTTATCATCTTCAAATAGATGGACAAACAGAGGTTGTCAATAAATGTTTGGAAGCCTACTTACATTGTTACGCTACAGAAAAACAAAATAAGTGGGCTCAATGGTTGCATCTCGTTGAGTGGTGGTATAATTCTACTTATCATACGTCAGCAAAAATGATGCCATTCCAAGCTTTGTATGGATATGAACCCCCAAAATGGAAGGATTTAGCTACCATCCAGACAAATATACCTGCTGTTAAAAACCAACTAGAAGAAACCCAAAAAATTGTCCAAACCCTAAAAGAAAACTTGAATAATTCAAGGAACCGTATGAAGCAACAAGTAGACTGAAATAGAACAAAAAGGGAATTTGAACTCAAATAATGGGTATTTGTCAAGCTCCAGCCATACAAACAGTTGTCCTTGAAACAAAAAAGAAAAAATAAATTGGCACCGAAGTTTTATGGACCTTGTCAAATCAATAAAAAGATCAGCCAAGTTGCATATAGTTTAAGCCTTCCATAGAAAAGCCGTGTTCACAACATCTTCCATGTCTCGTGCCTTAAAAGGGAATTGGGCGACCATCAATTAGCACAAACAACGCTTCCATCCCTAGATGATGAAGGAAGGGTCATTTTAGAACCAAAAGGTATCTTATCTACGAGAGAAAGGAAGCTTCAATCTTGTGTAATCAAGGAATACTTGATCAAGTGGAAGGACTTACCAGAAAAAGAAGCTTCTTGGGAGACTGAAACGTTTCATCACCAACATTTGTCGTTACGTATGATTTGAGGACAAAGCATTCTTTTGAGAGGAAGGCAATGTTATATAAAAAAAATAGTTAGTTTATAGTTTATTAGGCAAAGGGCATGATCAAAGATCATGCCCGTTCACCAAGAGGCACCCAAGGTAGTATATAGCCAGGGCCTCTCACAAAATGTAAACATCATCTATTCATTTATTAATAAATATTTATCATGTCTATCAATAGCTAAATTTGTGTGTACCAATATATATGCGACTACCCAGAAGAATATTTTTTTATGTACGCGTTGTAGCTGCTACAACCACCCTCCAAAAATTTGGCTCACGTGAAAATTTCAAAGCCTACCTCGGATCTTGCGATCGATTATCCTTGGTCGCTTGTTGGTAAGATGACGATTTCAAGCTCCCCTCATTGATATCAAGAGTTTTTCGTGTTCTCATCTTCATGCAACATGTGTCATATTTGGGCACAGGGGTTGTTGTTTGTCATACAAAGGGAATGTTGTCTTGCTTCAAGGGATTTGTGTGTGTATGAGTGGATTTCATCACATAGACATGTTTCACACTTACCTCATGCACTCACGTCACGAAGGTTGTTGCATCAAAAAAAGTATGTCTTATGTATTCTAGATGGTCTACGTTTTGGCACTAAGTGTCTCTGTGCCATCATAGTCGAGTCCTATCAATGTTTGCATATGTTTCATTGATCTCACACTTAGCCATTTTCCTAAGAAACCTAGCCTCATCCAGCTTCCCAGAACTATGCACTTTGTTTCTACAACCATCAACCAACCTCCCTTGCTTGTTGAAACCTTGCAATGCACAGAGACACCAGCCTCCCTTTCCTGCTGAAACCCCATAGCCCACGGAGGCCCTGTCCAGCGCTGCTCTCCAAAATGCACAGAGTAGTCCAGTTTCACTGCACTCAAAAATTGCACACAAGTGTCCTCCCGGGACCCTTGTCCCGTAGTAGTACTTTAAGTCTAAAAACTACGCAATGTTGTACAAGTTGTCTTGTCATTCTTTCATGCATAAATTGAACAGATGTGCCTCCCAGGGCCTCTTTCCGGCAGTAGTCACTGTCCGGTGACATTACGTAGATCTACCTCTCAGTGACTACAGGAAAAGGTAACATGCTGAAATCGCTTCCAAGGAGTTGAGGAGAGGGACCAAGGAGCCGAGTAATGGAAAAGATCAAGACCGCATGCAAACTCTGTTAGATGCATGATCATATTGAGGGTACGTATGGTAAGTATGGAACATCTTTCGAAGTACACCTCTTAGTTGAGTTTGCAGGACTATTTGTCATTGTCATATCATCATGTCCTCAGTAACATGCATGTGCGCAAACACGAAAAGTCACTTTATGTGTTGCTTCTACATGTCGTGCTTATTTTTCTCTTGTTTGACCAACTATCGTCTTTCGCATGTTGATTGCTATGTCATGTGTGTGGCCTCGTTCTGGTGATGTTCAAGGTATTCACTTCATGTGCACATGTTTTGTTCGCTATGTAAACATCTGTCGCACTCACACACAAAGTTGTATGCATTGTCGCACAAGCGTTGTCATGGTCGTCCAACGATCTATCAAAAGTGTTGCACTTGTCACTCACACCATCGGTCAGTCATGTTGAGCACGTGTGTCTTGATGGTTTGATGTATCTTGTCATCAAGTCATGTGAGTTTGTGTTTGCAAGGTTGTGTATACACAAATTCACTCACTCACACACTTAGCCACTTTACTGAAGTTCTAACAACCAGATCCCCCTCTAACAATCGAACCTTCATCCCCCCCATTGACTCGACCGACTGTCACCAGAATAGTGCATAAGCATCCAGCAAGCCATTCTAAGCTATGCTGCTGCAAAATGATCAATCAACCCTCTTGCTGGTCAACCAGAGAGTTTGACCGGACAGTCACCCCAGGACTGACTGCCCTCAAAAATTACGCAGAGGCTGCAGACCTTGTCTACTTTGTTGACTGAGAAAATTGCGCAGGCAGGCCGATTAAATACCCGGTGCCCATCCCTATCTCCTTTAGAAAACAGTGTAGTTTTCCTAGCCAGTCACCTAGTTAGTCAGCCGGTTGCTCACCCAGAAAACTGCACAGATTTCCTAAGCAAGCCATGTGTAGCCTGGCAGTCTGCTCAGCTCGGAAACCATGCAAATGTGGTGAGCAGGTCAGCTTCCCAGGAACTATGCAATTTTTCCCGCCAGCATCTTCGAGCAGCTTGCTACCAGTTCCCTCCAGAAACTACGCAAATTTTTTCTCCAGCTGAGCTAGACCTCGCAGACGGTCACTTCCATTCTAGATTTCCCATATCCATCTCCCAGTGACTTCTGCGCATTTTGACCAGCAGTTCCCGGAGCCCGCATCCTAGCCTGAAACTTTCCTTGCGTGATTTCACAACCTTGTTTGCTCTCCCAATCACCTGCATCAAAAAATGATCATGCATCATGGTAGACTAAGAGATTTTTGGATTTGATGTCATCTCAACATGAGTGACTGCAGATATAGGTACATGAAGGAACATGACGCGATGTGGGATGAACAAAGGGAGCACATGAAAAAGGACATGTTCGTGAATGAACAAACAAACGATGCATGCAAAGAGATTTGTTCACAAATAGACGACCATGTGAAGAGGTGTCCATAGACAGATGGAAAAATGAACATGTGAAGATGTGTTCGCGGACGGATGAATGAATGAAAAAGCGAAGATGAATTCGTAGATGAACGAATGGATGAACATGCAATTTTCACGAACAGACAAGCATGTCAAGTATGCCAAAGAATAGGCAAGGAGTAACATGCACATGAAACATCAAGCGAACCCAATGACCATCGAGGACTCTAGACACCTAGCCATGCAGAGGTGAAGCTGGTGATACACGAAGAGGACATCCATCACTCAGCAGTAGTGAAACTTGACATACACACCAACAACAACATGAACATACCAGCATTGTCATGTCCAGTCGTGTCATGAGTCATGCCAGGCCACATCACTACTGTGGGTCATACTATGTAAATCAATTTAATGTAACATGGAAGTCCAAGAGACCCACTTGTAATTTGAAGAGTCATGAAAGTCAAACAGTCACAAGGGCCAATTTGACCATTGGCTATAAATAACCCTCATTTGTACATGCAAAAGACTTTTCACCTTGGCTCCTCCCAAATAGCCTTGAGAGTCTGTAATATTTTCTTTAAGGAGCAAGCACTGGCTCCAATGCCCCACCCACAGGGTTAGTGATGTAATGGTGTACCAATGTGTCTTGGAACTTTCGCTTAATTTAGAATCCTATTAATAGGCCAGCATGTTTTCACACGTGTTGTAATTTTTTGTAAGCTTTATCTTGAACACTTGTAATACATGTTGCTTTAACCTGTGTTAAACAATTGAAATCATTCAGTTGTTCTAATACATATATTTATTAAAATATGTTACATAAGTTGTTAACGTTGTCCTGCCTATGTTGGTTTCCTCACCGGACATTAGAAAAAACCTTCACCATAAACTTGTTATAACGACCGTTGCACTTGCGAAGACTACTCCGCTGGGTGTTGTACGTGCTACCTTCTCTTGTGTGTTGCAACTTCCACATCCGTTTGGACTGCTCCTCCGGAAGATGTGCATGTCTTGTTGCGTTGTTTGTCTCTAAAAGAATTGGGATTCTTCCCTTTTCACGAGAGACTCATTTTCGCCCTCTCTCTTTGCGGTGAAAGAGCCTTGAGAAGAGTAAAACTAACACTCACCAGGCATGCAAACCTCTCTATTCTCAGACAAAGCAGACCAATCTCACCTACTGACAAGTAAGAGCTAAGGCATATCTCTAAGATAATGGCAACCAGGTCATCGTACCAGATGGGACTCCTACACCAAACAGTGTGAGGTCTAGTTGGGACTTCATACAGGGGAGATCCCTTAATGTTGGCAGGTCCAGCACCGTCAACAGTACAGGACCTTTCTGAAGAAAACTTGTGTACGGATTTGTAATTACTGAGTCAAACCTTTACTGCACACCAGAACACCTGTCAAACCCAAATCTTAGCATACACCATAACATATACACATCATAAAATAATCATTATAAATATATCAAACCATAAGCAGATTATTCAATATATAGTCATTTTAGATCTAATAGATCTGATCCATTATCATACTCCTTGGTGCACACCTATTTCAGATCAAACCAATCATCAATAACCCAATACATGCACACTTAGCACTTTGATCTCCATCTCCTTATATAACTTAGGCCTTAGCCAATACCTTAGGCCAATTTCATAGTTATGCCAATGGTATTCTTTGACGGGATCAAATATCCATTGTCGCAATCATTACTATGGGCCAATACCATGGTAACACTACAATAAAACCCTATTATTAGCATCCCTTTTTGGTTCCTTTTTTGCATCTATAGCCCATGTTTGGTGCTATTTGTGTCCATTTATCAAATATGGTGTAAAACTTGATGCAAAATTTGCACTAAGTTTTGCACCATGTCTTACACCAAGTTTAGCACCAAGTATTGCAATAGGTTTCGCACCAGGTTTTTGCACTAGGTTTTATGCAAAGTTTTGTGCCATCCGTTGCACTGGGTTTTGTTCCAAGTTTTGCGTTAAGTTTGGCACCTAATTTTGCTTCACCTACTTTTCATCATCTCTTGCATTCACTTTTTGTTCCTACACTTGCATCCAATTTTGCATCATCTTTTGCATCCTTTTTAAATAATATTTTGCATCCATTTTTGAATCATTTTTTACATGCCCTTTGCGCCAAGTTTTGCATCAAAGTTTGTGTCTACTTTTGTATCTACTTTTGCATATACTTTTGTCACATAGAATTTTGCATCTTGTTTTGCATCCATATTAACATCCTCTTTTTCATCTATTATTGTGTCCATTATTGCATCCAATTTTGTTGTGCCACAATTTGCGCTTAGTTTGGCACCTCCGTTTGCACCCACTTTTGCTTCTAATTTTGCATCCATGTTTGCATCCTCATTTGCGTCTAGGTTTTCATTGAATTTTACATCTATTTTTGCATCCCCTTTTGTATCAACTTTTGAGTCAGGATTTGCATAGGGTTTTGTGTCTTGTTTTTCATCTACTTTTGCATTGACTTTTGTTGCATCAACTTTTGCATCCATTGTTGCACCCATGTTTACATCCACCTTTACATCCATTTTTTCATCGAAGTTTTCTTCTTTTTTGCATCTATCATTACATCCACTTTCTTTATGCCATAATTTGCGCCATGTTTTACACTTATTTTTATACCCACATTTGCTTCCAATTTTGCATCCATGTTTGCATCCTATTTTTCATCAAGTATTGCATCTCTTTTTGCATCCAATTTTTCGTTGGGTTTATGCATTGGGTTTTGCGTCTCATTTTGTATCTAATTTTTTATCTACTTCCATTGCATCCATTTTTTGCATCCAATTTTGTTTCGCCTATTGCAACCATGTTTTCATCCACTTTTACATCCCTTTTTGCATCTTGTTTTGCATCCAAGTTTGCATTTTTTTGCGTCTGTTGTTACATCCACTTTTGCATCCACTTATAAACATAATATATCAATCACATCAAATAAAATAGAGCATGAAAGATAGATAATGGGGAAAGTCTTCTTTATTATTTCTCTTTGCTAGAACTGGAATACATCAATGGGTACTCCAAGCCTCTAACCTTGATCTGCTCCATAACCTCTATGCTCATTGGTGTGGATGAACAAGTTTTTCGTGGTTGTATCACTGACAAAATTTGGGAGAAGTTCCTTCTTCTTCCCGTGACTAGTGAAGAGCTTTGTTTATATAGATTCCCATCATGATTGAACTTCATTGCACCTAGAAACTTTCTTAATTGTATCAAGGCGATGATTAAGATAGACCAAATCAATATTTTTTAATCAACAATTATTTTTTAAACAAAGTTGTTAATTTGGACCGAATCTAATCTTATATAATTGAATTCTTGCATTGTTTCAGGGATCTAGTGCAGAGAGGGCTTTGATGGCCTTCTATTTCAGCCTCCAACACTAGGAATGACCATTGCTAGACCTTCTAGTTTGGTCCATACCACTTGAAAGGAGCATTAATCCCTCAAAACAATTTCTTTTTTATGTTTCACCTGTCACAAATTGATCCTCTGATGATCCAGATTTAAACAGGAACACAACAAATTACAGAGATAACCATAAGTACAGAGATGCAGTGGAAATAATACTTCATTTCATTACTGTAAAATACTGAAATATACTCACAAACAGAAATGGAAATAAACGAGCTAGGGCGATGGTAGCTTATCTCTGAGAAGAGATGTGGTGGCCACATGCCTCTGAACTGTGTTACAATGAGGCTCGAAGACCTATTTATTGTTGAGAAACAATGGAAAACACTAAACATCCAAAAACCTAACCCTAGAAGATGAAATCCCAAACTGTGGGCCTTGTTTGGGTAAATTGGTACATCAACTTCCCAGGGTCGTAACTTTGGCATACGATCTTCATTTGACGTGCACAGTGTCTCGTTAGAAAGATCTACCCGAGAAATACAACTTTGGGGAGGGAAACATCGGTCCATGGACCCTCATTGCTCCCATTTTTCCTAAAAACCATCGTTTAGGGCCTCAAAACGGCTCCGAAAGTTTATGACCTGAAAAATTGCTGAAAATAGTAAATTGTGTTACAATTAAGGAAACTAGAAAGATAAAAGAAATAATGGTGGGGATCCAAGTGGACTTGGCAGGTGGTCACCAATATGCACATGGATCATTCCTCCCCCCTTAGGAAGCAATGGTCCCCATTGCATTGAGTTCCTCCATGAGATGAGGAAACTTCTGTTGAACTTGGTCCTTGGTGAGCCACTTTCCCTAGTGAAGGAATTGGCCTGCTTTGACAATTCGATACAGTTGGATATTCTGCTAGCAAGTGTGCTTGATCTGTGTGTCCATGATCCGATCAGTTGCATCTTGTTCCATGCAATCGGGATTTAACTATGTGGGTGTGAGATGTTCTGCAATGTCAGTGTTATAACTCCAAATATCACCCTTGGTATTTGTGATGCTTGGTTTATGGCCTAGGGCAACCCCTCCTTCCAGACTTGGTCCAAATATTTTAAAAACAGTGTTTTACTCCCTGTACGCTACTTTTCCCTGTGTTAAAAGCATGTACACGCGGGTCAGTCTATACCCAACCCACGTATATGTGTTAAAACACTTTAAAAAATTAAATTTCCTTAACTATGGGCGAAGATCACAGGTTTTACCTATTAATTACCTATTAGTTCCCGCGGCCCAACTGTTCTCAACTGAAAAACAAATTTGGGAGAAGTAGAAAAAGACTTCAATGGGAAGGCCTTAAGGAGGAGAGGAATGATAGAATTACTATACTGAGATTATCCCCTGATCAAGTCTAAAGAATCCGTGTGCTTCAAGCACTTCCCCAAGCTGAGGGAACCCTTGTTTCCTTGAGTTTTGATGTTCTCTCATATGCTTGGAGATATCATGGTATTGGTTATGGAAGGAGGCTATTGAAGACTGGGACTGGACGGACCTGGAGGACGGTTCCGCTTGGAGCCAAAAGAGGAAGACTCAGGTGAACTCTTTCCATGTTTTTATTATAGTTTTCTACGATAAAAGAAACGTTGTCTTGTTCCTGATATCAAATTTGTTTATGCATTTGATGGTATTATTATGGTTTATATATGAATGACTATTTCAATGTATAACTAACCATCTACTTATATGATATAAAGTTGATTTCACTATAATGATGTATCTATATGCTGCTATGTGTATTCGAATTGGTTGATTTGCAGGTTCGAAGATCATTAGGAGTTGCAGAGGGTTTGAACCCTGGCTGGAACTACCCAAACGAAGGACATTCGGGTAAGTTCATCCTCACATAGTTAGTTTGTTAAAGCATGTTGCCTGAGTGTTATGCTTGTTTCTTGCTGTAGATTACTCCTGTTGTGCTAGGGTTCTGACCCAAAGCCCTAGGGGACTTATTCCCTCAACAAAATTGGCGACTCTACTTGGGTTCTAAGAAACTTTTATAAAGCAAAAACGTTTTCCTTTTCTTTTCTTGTAGCAGACTTCACATTCACAAAACCTAAAAAACTATTGATGCCTTAATAATGCAAAACTACCCTAATGCAAAGTGTACATGATAATGCAAAATTCTAGATTACTCTAAAAAGAGATGAAAGTAATTTGTTTATAAGCCAATTTAAGTGTTTGAAAGGAATATGAATTTTGAACACAAAATCTTTCCCAAACAAAAAGGACTAATCAAAAAGAGCTCAAATCACACTCAAAAACCAAAAGAAACCAAACTCAAATTCGGAAAAGAAAGCAAAAACAATGTTTTTGAAATACTTTTCTTTTTCAAAAAATAATAAAAACAACTTTTCAAAAGCACTCAAAATGCCACCAAAGACTCAAAAACCGAAAGCAAATCACAAGGAAACTTTGTAAGTTATGAATTCAGCACGAATGAAAACTTGAACAAAATAGGTGTTTCAACTTGCACTAAACGATCCAAAAGCAGCACAAAGAGTTTTAAGACACTGATCAAGAAATCAGGAAAGACACACTTTCAAATTCATCAACAAGAAACTTTCGAAAAGTAAGAAAAAGTGAATGGCCACAAAATGGACGGGAAGCTAAGCAAGCAAACCATAAAAATGAAGTTTGACACAAAGATTGCAGACAAACCAAGAATGATCAAGAACCTTTATAAGAAGCCTTGTGTGTTCCAACACAAACCATAAAACTCACTATAAAGAAACCGAGGCCAAAAACTTTTCAAAGCAGGAAAGAAATTGTAACAGTAAGCTCACTGAAAAATTAGATTCTGAAAACAGAAACTGACCACTTAGAAACCACACATACCAAGAAACAAATCTTTCCAGAAAGAAAGATTTGAAAAAATCATGAAAAAAATTGTATACGCGACTGTGTCTCTACACGGCTGCGTGTACAAGCACTTTTGCCAAAAGAAACTCGCGTATACGAAGTTTCAGTTCACAGAAACAAGCGTGTGTATGCTTTTGTAAACAGACAAAGGTGCGTATATGAAGTTTTACAAGAAAAATAAAAAATGAGGCCTGATGAAAAAGATCAGACTTGAAGTCTGAGTTCCTACAGGAGCAGGCAGTACAATGACAGCAAGCAAACTAAGAATTGGGCCCTGATTGGCACTAAATAACCCCAACTAGGAATAACAAGATTGTTATCCCCATAAATTTATATCATATAAGTAGATGGTTAGTTATAAATTGAAATAGTCATTCATATATAAACTATAATAATAACATCATATGCATAAAAAAGGTTGATATCAGGAACAAGACAACGTTTCTTTTATTGTAGAAAACTATAGTAAAAACATGGAAAGAGTTCACCTGAGTCTTCCTCTTCCGGCTCCAAGTGGAACCGTCCTCCAGGTCCGTCTAGTCCCAGTCTTCAACAACCTCCTTCCATAACGAATACCATGATATCTCCAAGCATATGAGAGAAAATCGAAACTCAAGGAAACAAGGGTTTCCTAAACTTGGGTAAGTGCTTGAAGCACAAGGATTCTTCAGACTTGATCAGGGGATAATCTCAGTATAGTAATTTTATCATTCCTCTCCTCCTTAAGGCCTTCCCATTGAAGTCTTTTTATACTTCTCCCAAATTATTTTTTTAGTTGGGAAACAATTGAGAATAGTTGGGCCACAGGCACTAATAGGTATTCAACAGGTAAAACTAGTGATCTCCACCCATAGTTAAGGAAATTTATTTTTTTTAAGTGTTTTAACACATATACGTGGGTTGGGTATAGACTGACCCGCGTGTACATGCTTTTAACACAGGGAAAAGTAGCATATAGAGAGTAAAACACTGTTTTTAAAATATTTGGACCAAGTCTGGAAGGAGGGGTTGCCATAGGCCATAAATCAAGCATCACAAATACCAAGGGTGATATTTGGAGCTATAACAATCGGATGTGTCTAGTAATGGTGGAAAGTATGGTCGAAGGCAGTCCACATTGAACACTGGGTGCAAGCCAAGGAATGGGGGAATGCTGAGCTCAAATGCATTGTCTCCCACAGCCTTGGTAATGGTGTAAGGACCATATTGGAGTGGTATGAATTTCCGATAGGCTCCGGTAAGGCGTTCCTTTTGCAAATGCAACTAGACTTTGTCGCCCACCTGAAACTTGTGTGGCACCCGATGTTGATCATGTCGCTGCTTGTACTTGGCATTTTATTTCTCTAGAATGTCGTGGACCTGCTGGTGAATATGTTGGATGTGCACAATGAAGTTGTTTGCCTTATCTATTTCGGACTGGACATGAGCTGGATCTATGTGAGTAGCTGCAAATGGCATGGCCACATCAATGGGACATAGTGGTTGGAATCCCAAGCCCACCTGAAAAGGGTTGTGGCCAGTCAAGCTGTGGAGAGCTCGGTTATAGCTGTGCTGAACATAGGGGAGGTTCTCATCCCATGTGCATGGATGCTTTGAGTTGTACATGTGCAAAATGTGTACAATCATCTTGTTCACTACCTCTATCTGACCATCAGTTTGAGGATGGAAGGTTGTGGATTTAGTGAGTTTGGTGTCCAACATTGACCAGAGGCTAGACCAAAATGTACTAAGGAACCTGTTGTCCCGATGTAAGATGATATACTGTGGGATACCAAAGTGTACCCACACTCGTTCAAAGAAGAGCTTAGCAGTGGCTTCTGCTGTGATATTCTTCTTGCAGGCCGCCATAATGGCCATCTTTGAGAACCTATCGATGACCATAAAAAAACAGTCGTTTCCATGCTTAGTAGAAGGAAGGCCCGACATGTAATCCATGGATATGGATTCCCAAGGTCGACTAGGGGTAGGAAGCGGAATATAGAGGCCTTTCTTCTTGATGGTCAGTTTGGCAATGGTGCAGGCAGTGCATGATCTAATGTACTTCCCAACATCTTGTCAAAGATTCGGCCAATAGAAATGCTTCTGCAGTATTGCCACCGTTTTCTTGACCCTGAAATGTTCAGCAGCCCGACTATAGTGTGCTTCCCAAATCATCTTGGCATGCTCGCTTGAAGGAACACAAAGGTGACCCAGGTGGCATAACAGGGCATCCTGGAGGTAAAAATATGGAACATGCTGACCCTCCAAGGGTGTCTGGTATGTGTGGCCGAATTCTGGGTCACTTTTGTAGAGAAGTGGCCAATCAAAAGTCTTTTTTCCACAAGAGTTGATCACAGTGGTTAACGCCATGATCGGTGGTCGACTGAGGCAGTCTGCAACATTATTGGTGTTTTCCTTCTTATAATTGATATTCGAATGGAACTGTTGCAGGTATGTGGACCATTTCTGATGGCAATCATTCTGCAATTTCCCTTGGGTCTATATGAACTACAGAGTTCGGTGGTCTGTGTGGATGATCGTTTCCTTCCCTAAAATGTAATGATTCCATTATTGGCAGGCCTGCATAATGGAATACATCTCTTTGTCATAAGTGGGATACTTCCGGACTGTGTCTGAAAGTGTCTCACTATGATATTCCATTGGATGCCCATGTTGAGTAAGTACTTCCCCAATAGCATAGTCAGAGGCATCTGTCTCAACCTAAAATGTTTGTTGAAAGTCTGGTAATACAAGCACTGGTGCCGAGCAGAGTCGATCTTTCAACTCCGTGAATGCCTTCTGTTGAGACTCATACCAAAATAAATTTGCTTTCGCTCCTCCCTTGGTGACTTGACTCAAGGGCCAAGTGATATGAGAAAATCCCAACATGAACCCATGGTAGAAGTTGGAAATACCTAGAAAGTTGCGGAGCTCTATTAGATTGGTTGGAGATGGCCAATCCTGAATGACTTGGATCTTGGCTGGATCCACATGTACCCCCCGTTCATCAATAATGTATCCTAGATATTGAACCCGAGTCATGCCAAAAGTGCATTTCTCCAAATTGGCACATAACTTATGTTGTTGCAGTGTTTGGAGAACCTGTCGGATGTGGTGGAGGTGCTCTTCCCAACTCTAGCTGAAGATCAGGATGTCATCCAGGTATACCACTACAAATGTGTTGGTGAATGGCCACAAGATGTCATCCATTAGCCTCATGAAGGTTGCAAGAGCATTCGTCAATCCGAAAGGCATAACCAACCATTCGAAAAGGCCCTCCTTGGCTTTGAAGGAAGTATTCCACACATCGGAGGGTTTGATTGGTATGTACCTAGTTATATCCCGACTTCAAATTGATCTTGCTAAAATATTTTTCCCCCTTCAGTTGTTCCAAGAGGTCATCAATCTGTGGGATCAGGTACCTATTACAGACAGTGATCTTGTTCAGCGCCCGATAGTCAATACAAAGTCTCCAAGTCCCATCCTTATTCTGTACCAACATGATCAGGCTCCCACAAGGTGATGAACTCGAGCGGATGTGACCTTTCTGCAATAGCTCCTAAATCTGCCTCTTGATTTCATTGTTCTCCAGAACAGAGCGCTGATAGATTGGTCCATTGGGTAGTGGTGCCTTGACCTGACAATGCAGAGGAACCCCTGCGGGGGAGGTGAAGATGTCCTCGTACTCCTCCACGACGTTTTCCATTTGTAGTTGTCATGTGGAGGGGCCCTGTGTGGAGGTCATGGCCACCGTCTTCTTCTTTCCTTGAGGACATATCATCAGGAAAACAAATTTCCTAGTTTTGGAAATGAGCTTACTGCATTGTTTTGCAGTAACCAAAGTGATGGAGGTAGGCGGTGCTACCTCCAGTATCCTATACAACTTATTTCCCAAATTAACAATAACAGCACGGGGCCTTGATTCATACATAGCATGTATGTTCCACAAGTATGGTTGTCCTAATAATACATCACAAATATCAAGGGAAGAAATGTCACACAATACCTCATCCGTGAAGGGTTTGATGTTGTATGGAAGGCGACACTGCTAGCTTACGTGAAGATCCCGTCCTTGGTGAAGCCACTTGATGGTGTACGGTTGTGGATGTGCTATGGTCGGTAAGCCCAGCTGCTTCACGACCTTTTTCAAAATGAGGTTCTTTTAGCTCTTGTTGTCAATAATGAACTGTAGCAGGGATCCCTTTACCCACATCTAGGAGTGGAAGAGATTCTCCTCCTCCTCTGGGTCTTCGTGGTGACAACGGTGGCGTTGGGCTTTGCATCGATAATTTGCTTCAGTTTGTCATTCCCCTTTGTTATAGACATTTTTGGGCACTGCAACCCCAATCATACATGTCCATAAACCAAGGGCTCCTAAGTCCCTAAAAGTGTTGCTTCACACCCTAAAGGAACAAGATTAGCTGATTACATCATCTCCCAGAAGTTCTCCACAGAAAACTGCTCAGAACTAGTCAAAGCTGGACCATGCAGACTACCCAGTGCAGAGGGTGGGATGCATCTCACTTGCTCAGTGTAAAGGGTGCAATGCATACTGGAAATTTCTTCTGTAGGGTGCGATGGGCGAGAGTAGACAAATGGCAGAGACAGTTTTCATGGTGGATCGTCATGGAATCTTCCAGAAACTTCTCCTGTGACACTTGCCTCTCTGAATTCGCCCAGGGATGAGTAAGAGATCATCAATCTCCAAGTGGAATCAAGAACTATCAAAGAGAGGATACTAATCAAAATCCTAGAAGTTGACTCACCCCCCTGCAATCATCTATATATGGATCCCTCATCCCAAAGATCCAGAGGCTGGAATTTTGTATCTTGTAAGGAAGTGCCATTGGTTTCTTGGTGGAATATCATAGTGTTGGGTGATCTAAGCTTTTCATGAGGTGAAGAAGGGCTTTCATGCTGGGAGGATGATGCTGGGTCAGATCAATAGGTTGTAATCCTCTCTTCTAATCTTTATATCAATAAAGCTATTCAAGTTTTCCTCCACATTCTTGTATGTCTGATAGTATATGCATTTGTGTGGTCAATATATATATGGTCCTCTATTGTTTATGATTGTAGATCTCTGCACTTTGAAGGTATTATGCTGCTTTGACTTTACAAGTGCTCTTTGAAGCGGAGTGGTCAAGGGAGAAGCGGCAAAGACCTATTGGTGAGGAGAAGGGACAAGGGAAGAGCCGAGCGAAAGATCAAGGTTGGTGTTCTTTGATCCTCTCCTATCTACTTCTCATAAAGGAAAATGAAAGTAACTTTAATATGTTTGTTTCTAAGATAGCTACCCGTCTTAGTGGGACTAGAAGCTCTGCATAGACACTAGATTTCCCGATAACAAAATGGCGACCATACTAGGGAGCGAATAGATTGTTTTCTTGTCTATATTTGTTTGCTTTATAAACTTACATATGGAGGCTGAAGTTAAGCCAGCTAGCCTTCGAACTGCATTTGCTATGCAAGTGCAAAGTAGATCAATGCTGCTTCAGTCTATCTCCGGGTTTTGTTTATAAACTAAACGATCGATTTGCAAACATCCTAATTGCCCTAGTGGTGGCTCTAGTAACCTCATTAGATTAGCCCCTGTGATTTCTATTTATTGACTATCATTAGCTCAGCCTAAATCCATGAACTGAGTTGCAAACTGTGACCAAGAACCAAGTTGAAGTCTCGTCCCTGGACCATCGCACTTTCTCCTCTTGGGAATCTGGATGCATCACACCTCCTGTGTGCAGTAGGTGTGCTGCATCGCACTTTCCCTGTGTTGCAGGTGCGCTGATCAGATAAGACCTCTTCTGCTCTTAGATTTTGGTTTTGTGTTCACTCTCTTTAGCTTTATTCAGGAGTTTTGCTGTCTGTGATCAGTATACCACTGTGGAAACTCCCTTCCTTTGCATGATTCCGCCTCCATAGTACAAATAATTGTGAATGTTTTTATGTATTGTGCGCCATTTACAGTTCTCTTTTACAAAAAGTAACATAATCAAACTGTCGTCTTTTGATTTGGAAGTGTCGCAAGTGTCATTTTCAGTCAAAGAAAAGAATTCTATTGTTCTTGATGGTCGATTATACAGTTACTCTTGTATTTTATTTGAATTAGTATTTTTTCAAGTGTCGAAAGCAGTTTTCAATTCAAAGTCGCAAAGTGTCGTCATTATCTTCCTTTCGTTTTTGAAGAGAAATTTGTTAGTACTGTCGCTTTGAAAAGATAATTCAGATTTGTACTTAGCATTCTTCTTGTCATTCACACATTAAGAAAGCTGAAAACAAATACATGCATGTGCATTTTCATTTAGACTGCTTGTTGGTTTGATTTAGGACAGTGCATCTAGTGTGTGCTCTCTGCTCTATGTTGAAAGAATATCATCCCTATTTCTTTAGTAGCTAGGATTTTCATTGCAAAAAGAAGATTATACGATTGTTTATCATCTTAGATTGCATTTTAGGAATTGTACATCTACATCACGCGGTGAACCTAAAAGGAAAATTTCTTAAGAAAGATCAACTGTAAAATAAATTCAATGAACATAAAAACACTTTGGAACCTAACGCACAACATCTAGAAGTCTAGGCTAGAGACGTATTTCGGCGTTGTAAAGCCTGGTAACTACCGCTTTCATTGTTGGTTGGGTGATTCCTCCTCTTTGAGACGACAAGTGCCAGTACGGACTTGTGCTCCCACGTACCGTCGAGTATATATTGGGAGACCACAATAGGCTATATCCTTTATCCATAGGAAGCCGTGTCTGCCGCCCTATCGATCGCAATGCACTGAACACAACATTCGGGAAGATTGACTGCCGTACTGTAAAAGGTATTCTACAGTTTTGCGATTGGTTTGGTAATCCCTCTGTCTAGATTTCCAGAGTAGTATCTTTTGTTCCTTTTCATACTCCTTAAAGGAAAAGGTCCATCTGAGCACTTGTCACTTCAGGCTCATTAAAATTCGAAGGTGACTAGAGTCATCTTTTGTTTTTTCTCGACTCTTAAAAATTGAAAAAACAAGTTGTGTCAAAGCATCTAAAATTTATTTTAATCAGAATAATATCACCATTCCCGCGTTGGTCTTAGGTTGAGGAAAATGGAGTCAACCAACCAAGGATTTCCCCTTGGAGGAAATCCTAGTCCTTTCTCCTCTTGGGGAGATGTTGGTGCACCTCATATGGCCACATTGTTGCTTCTAGGATTGACGATTAGCTTGCCAATATGACTCTTCTCGACCTTCGTCATTCAGAACACCGTGATTCCTGAACAATCAAGTCAGCAACTAGATGATACTAAAGCTACCCCCCAACCTTCTACTTCGTCCGATTCTCCCTCTCCTCCTTCCTCTTCGCTTGATGAAGCTGGTAAAGCCAAAAATCAAGTAACTAAGAAGGAGAAGAAGGGGAAGGAGAAGAAAGAGAAGAAGAAGAAGGAGCCAAAGGCGAAAAGGGGTAACTGGGCATCGTCTGGTGAAAATCCACACACTATACCATCCAAGCCTAAATCTCCATGTGTCATTTGCAAAGGAGACCACTATCATCGAGATTGTCCTTGCATCCCTCGGATCTTAAGGGACTGGTCTCCTCGTTTGCACAATCCAGTGTCATCAACCTCTGAAGATCATGTTGAAAGTACACCATCAACTAGTGAAAGCGAAGCATTTGGACAGAAAAGGAAATGTAAATTTCCTTGTAAACTGTGTGAAGGCGATCACGTCGTCCACCGTTGTCCCTTCCTAGACGAAGCTAAAAGAGTCTTGGATAACTGTCCTGCTTCACTGCTACGGCTTCCTCCTAGATACAAGAAACTCTTGCCGAGTCCATCACTAGTTGAAAATCCGACTAACACGCCATTGTGGTCGGTCAAAGCATCTGTCATTGAAGATAAACCCGCTGAATCCATACCAGATGAAAGTCAAAAGGTTGAGGTGGCAGTCGACCTGGTCTTGTCTTCGGAAGGTCCATCTTCAGATGATACAATCACCGAAGAGAATGAGAACGACACTGTTCAAATTCTTTTCGTAAACTCAGACTCCGATGAACATGGGGGCAATCTACCCATTCCTTTACCGTAGGAAGGAAGTTTGTCAGAGTCATATCCAGCCGTCTATTCGGTCCCACCTCCAAGAAACCTAGTCATTTCCTTCGATTGGAATCTACTAGGCAGACCCCATTTACCAGCTAGTGTACCATCCAAATCATTGTACAATCTTACAAAATGGTCATGGTCAGTACCATCATAGATGAATGGGCTTCTGTAAGTATCCTTTCCTCAATTGCTTGGAAAGTGCTTGGTTCGCCATCGCTTCTACCTGAGATGAGAAATCTGACAGGCTTCGATAAAGGAACCAGTCGACCGTTAGGGATCCTTCCCAATGTACCTATAACATTGAGAAGGAAAACCATTTATATGAACGTAATGGTAGTCCAAGGACCTCTAGATTATAATCTACTCCTTGGGCGTGACTATATTTATACCATGGGAGCCATTGTCTCCTCACTCTTTAGAGTAATGCGTTTTCCGCATGAAGGTCGAGTGGTCCAGCTCATAGACCAGCTTTCGTTCCCCTGCTCACACATAGTTAATAGTCAAATGCCATCCCTAAATGGTATTTTCATGCAAGGAATGTCTCATCAATCTCTGGTCTGTCCACCTGAAGAACGCGAGTAATTAAGGGGGACATGACTGAAACCCAGGTGGCATGCACCCTGGTCTGCTTCGGCAGGGAAACTCTGGGTATATGGTAAGTTTCCACGAAGGATATATGACTGGTCCGACACCCATCCATATAGGACAACGGGATTAGACCAGGATAAGATTCCTTTGTCAAGGTTAGGTGATTGGAGCCTTTGTCCAAATGGACTAAGCCAAGGAAGTGTTTCTATTTGCTGTGTGGATGGAAACTATCTTGCGAACGCGAGAACTTATAAATGGTAACCTGGAAACTTTACTTCACTATACTTGGGGGCATGAAAACCTTTTGTGAGCAAGTGAAAAGTGACCAACATAACACTAACTCTATGGTTTTGCTCACTTCAACTGCCTAAGTCGGGTGAGTGGTCGAGTCGACCGTTCATCTTCGCAGGGGCTAGATGGCACCAGCAAAGTAAAGGAAAAATTTTCCTACCTAACCTTGGTAGTGATCTTGGTAGTTAAGTAGAGGAGCGTAGTTGGTCATTCCTAGCTTGGATATGAGAGGCAGCAGACCATAGCTTCGAAAGGTGCAACCTCCATAAAAATGGAATCTATCGATGAGAAATCCTTATTATACGACTGGCACGAGCATTTTTTATGTGAAGTTCAAGCTCATTAAAAATTAAATCTAAGCAATGAGAAAATGTTTCCCCCAGAGTTTAAGCTCATTAAAAAATGAACCAATTTTCGGTAAATAACCATTGTGAATGCATTATCATAAGCTTTTGAGCTGTGGTTGTGTTCTCATCATCACCTCCACTCTGTTTTAGGCGATCATTCACCTCCATTTGATTGTTTACCCCTTTTTTGAGGAACAACTACAAAGAGTGATCCTGTTAGCCATCCTTGTGACACTTCCATGATTGGAAAATTCCAAACCTTACCTGGAATCAGCTGCTACCTGAAATTATCACTCGTTCCTCAAAAAACGAGTCTCCTTTAAGCTCTTTTCGTCTGACTCATAAAATATGAAAATATTGCTGAGCAGTTGGCCTCTCCATCTCATTAAAGCTACCGGGAGTGTTATCCCTCCTCTAGATTTTAATCTTTTTGGACCTGAGGGATTATTACACAAAAAGATCGAGCGCTTGTTTTGTTTGGCTCGTTAAAATTATCGAAAATTCATCCCTTTCATATTATTTTATACTTTTTCGGACTTAAGGGATTATATGACGAAAAAGGATTATTGGAGTTTCCTTTACGTCCCTTTCAAACTCTCTAAAATTGAAAAGGACCGAGTTATCTTTGTCGTTAAACTCGTTAAAAGAAATAGCGACAAACTTTTCTATATAGACAAGAACGAGTTTCACTGTCGCTAGGCTCGTTAAAACATAGCGACGGGTTTGCCCGAAGGGAAAATTATAGAACAAGCATATGTTATCCTCCTCAAGCTTGATAAAAATAAAGAGGTACTAGTCAGCAATGACTGGGGAAAAATTGGGAAGAAAACTTGAAGAAACTTTATTGGTAGCAAGTCGCTCTTGAACATGACACTTTCACTCCACGTCCGAGTCGGGTTGGGTTATTCCGTTCACCGGTCATATCACCATTGGTCCATCGCACCATCCATATTTGGGGTTAACGCTACCAATCCATGTCAGTGTCGCCGGTATGTTCAAGAGAAGTCGCTCAGAGAATTCACTTGTGTCTCATCCACTGCAATACATTCACGCTCCATTCTTTCATGATCACCACCCTGAACACTGTGTCATCAGATCATTTTCACCTCCAAAATCATTTACTCCGTTCCGTGTCGTAGATGTGGGATTCATTAAGGCCCTCCTACGGCGGGTCACTTCTTGTTGACATCAGCCAATTATCCAAGAAGTCGACTTAGGAACAACCCTTTCAGTACTTTGAAGCTTGGATGCCTCAATGGCAAGTTTCTCACTTCCGGCAACAGGTTTACATCAATGGCCTTTGACCGAAATATTTTTCATGGTGTTCGACACCAAGTCCCTTTTTCACACCATGTGAATTGTACTATAGTACCTTGAGGGTCATCATCATTATCGGTGATTCCTCTCGCGCCTGTTAACAGCTTACATCATTGGCTGGTAATCAAGTGATGTCTTTCCATGTTCGACTCCAGAACATCTTTCACATGGATCGACTTGTACTCTGAGTGAAGATTGGATGAGTTTGAAGACCCCAGATCTAGTTTCATCCATCCAGGCTGTGATATATTCAGGAAAATAAAGACATCAAATGTACATCCTTGCTGCACAGATGATCATCCGAATCAAAGGATGATGGCTCTATCAGAATCATCAGTCTGCCACACAGACGGTTGTCTGTCTTATGTACATGAAAATGAATTTATAAAGCTGAGCATGGGAATTCCCGCCTCAGCTAGAAAAATATTATGAAGATAATGTATTTTATTGTATCTTATTACAGGTCGCCTTCCAGATCAAAAAACTTCAGATCCTCATGATAAAGCATTTCACCCGACATCAAAAGATGAACGACCTCATGCTTTAGGGGGAAACAGTTATACACATTTTTGGGCACTGCAACCCCAATCATACATGTCCATAAACCAAGGGCTCCTAAGTCCCTAAAAGTGTTGCTTCACACCCTAAAGGAACAAGGTCAGCTGATTACATCAACTCCCAGAAGTTCTCCACAGAAAACTGCCTAGAACTGGTCAAAGCTGGACCATACAGACTGCCCAGTGTAGAGGGTGAGATGCATCTCACCTGCTCAGTGTAAAGGGTGCGATGCATACTGGAAAGATCTTCTGTAGGGTGCGATGGGCGAGAGTAGACAAATGGCAGAGACAGTTTGCAAGGTGGATCGTCATGGAATCTTCCAGAAACTTCTCTTGTGACACTTGCCTCTCTGAATTCGCCCAGGGATGAGTAAGAGATCATCAATCTCCAAGTGGAATCAAGAAATATCAGAGAGAGGAAACTAATCAAAATCCTAGAAGCTGACTCACCCCCCTGCAATCATCTATATATGGATCCCTCATCCCAGAGATCTAGAGGCTGGAATTTTGTATCTTTTAAGGAAGTGTTGTTGGTTTCTTGGTGGAATATCATAGCGTTGGGTGATATAAGCTTTTCATGTGGTGAAGAAGGGCTTTCATGCTGGGAGGATGACGTTGGGTCAGATCAATGGGTTGTAATCCTCTCTTCTAATCTTTATATCAATAAAGTTATTCAAGTTTTCTTCCACCTTCTTGTATGTCAGATAGTATATGCATTTGTGTGGTCAATATATATCTAGTCCTATATTTTTTATGATTGTAGATCTCTGCACTTTGAAGGTATTATGCTCCTTTGACTTTACAGGTGCTCTTTGAAGCGGAGTGGTCAAGGGAGAAGCGGCAAAGACCTGCCGGTGAGGAGAAGGGACAAGCGAAGAACCGAGCGAAAGATCGAGGTTGGTGTTCTTAGATCCTCTCCTATCTACTTCTCATAAAGGAAAATGAAAGTAACTTTAATCTGTTTGTTTCTAAGATAGCTACCCGTCTTAGTGGGACTAGCAGCTTTCATAGACACTAGATTTCCCGATAACACCCTTGTCGGGTTCTAACTCAGATTCAGAACATGCATCTAATTCTGAAACCCTTAGCTCGACCACTAGTGACTGCTTGGCCAGACACTCATTTGTGTTGTGAGTGGAGCTCTTATGGAACTCACACCACTTTCTTGTGTCCTTTTTCGACTTCATGGCGTTGTTCTTTGCTTGCAGCTTTGGTGGGTTATCTTGGGTCACCCTGCCTTGGCTTTGTCCTTTGTTTTGTGGTTTGGGGCACCTTTTCCTTGCTTCGGATTCATAGATCCAAAGTCTCGCTTCTTCTGTTTAAACTTTTGCTCGAACTTGACGGCATATCGGTATGCCGTGCCGAGCAAGGAGATGTTCAGGAATTCTACTTCTTCCTAGATGTACTTGTGCAGGTAGCCGCAGTATTTCAATACCAAATGCTACTATGAATCCTTGATACCCAACTTTGTGCGAAGGGTATGGAAAATATTGGTAGACTCCGTCACGTCTTGGCCCCTTCCCTGCTGCAGTGTGGTCCACTTTATGTATTGATCTTCATAGCTTCCGACAGGGTAGTACTGCTCCTTAATGGCAGTCTGGAATGAATTCCAAGTGGGTGCGGCTGAAAATAGTGATCTCGTACTTCCATCCTTCTGCTCCCAATAGGTTTCCCACCAGTCCTTGACATGGGGGGTTGCTTTGAGAAGAGCGAAAATAATCTTTTCTCGACTTGAAAAATCATGAATAGAAAAATACCCTTCTAGCATATTTAACCATTTATCTATGGCATCTGCGTCTATTTGACCCTCGAATATGGGGATTTCAAAATTAACATGTACCTTAAAGGGTGTGGCGTTTCCAGAGTAGTTGTGAGCCCCGTTTCAGTAAATTGGTACATCAACTTCCCATGGTCGTAACTTTGGCATACGATCTTTATTTGACGCACACAATATCTCGTTAGAAAGATCTATCGAAGAAATATAACTTTGGGAAGAGCAACATTAGTCCATAGACCCAAATTTCCCAAAAAACATCGTTTAGGGCCTCAAAACGGCTCCGGAAGTTCAGGATCCAAAAAACTGCTAAAAATAGTAAGTTATGCTACAATTAAGAAAACTGAAAAGTTGAAAGAAACAATGGTGGGGGTCCAAGTGGACTTGGCGGGTGGCCACCAATATCCACTTGGATCATCTGACTTAGAAAATGATATGCTTATTTTCTTGACCCTAGGGGGTGGATTTTTGAGCCATAACACTTGGAAATGTGATTAGCTATGTGTTTTATTTGTGGTAATGAAATATTATTGATAAGTGCATCAAAGATACATGAATTCTTTATGAAGGAGGAGTATGATCTTCATCAATTATCAATGTCTTAGACTATATGGATGATAACATAGCTTCACATTAGGTAGTTGATTGTTCAAATATGTTTGGCTAGGGGGGGCGTGATAGTAGGTTGCCTATAGTTGGGTGGTGATGATACAACATAACTCATGGTGAGACAAGCACTTTGACATTCCACATGATGGAAGATGTATGGCTTGGGTTCAATAAGCACACATCGATTCGATGTATTCTAGGTGATACATGTGCTCTGCAACCCAGTATGGAAAATATGTTGTAATGTCCTGTCCTATCTTGTTAAACATTTTTGATGCAATAAAATTAATATGTAAAAACAAATATAAAATAGAATAAAATAAAATAAAAACTAGAATTAATAATTGTACTTATAATTAATTGTAATTAATAATTAAACCAACCTTGATCAAATCTCTTGAGGTACAAACCTTTGTTAGAGTGAAAATAGAATCAATCCATCTCAATTCTTGGTAAATCCAAATTTAAGATAGATATAGGCTTGTTACAAATACAACACTACAAGTGAAATTGAAAGAAAAAATCCAAATTGAAAAACATTTAAACTCATCCTATCAAAATTCCTTCATAAAAGTTGGACATGAACCACTTCCATAACAATGGAAGTTCACATCGCCATGAAATCCCCCCTAACATGATTTTAATTTAAAATAGAAATCAACACAACCTTAAAAGAAAATAGAAATCCCTTGGTTATCATAAATTTGACTTTGGAAGATTTTGTGTTCTTTTCAACTGAGTGATAGTTGTAATGATTTGTAACAATGGTTGAGGATTTGGTGCTACACACCGCAGTCATAAAATGGGTGTTGGTGCCATTTTTTGTGGTCATGGTATTGATAAGAATCTCACCCAATTTCGTGTTGAAGCTCATGATATTGTCACAACTTTCTGACCCTAGAATTGTTAAGGAAGGGTGAGTAATAAGGTCTCTTGATTCATTTTGTTTTTTCAAAATTTGTGATTTCAATTTGAGAAATCCACGGTTTTGGATTTAGTGGCGTGGAGGAAGTTGGTCATGAGAATAAGGAATTTGAGGGTCACGTCTGCTTTGATCCTCGATAGATCCTTTCACGCACATTGGACTTAGTAGAACCATGAAGTATATTTGGTCAATGCTTTCTCTCAATTTATCGATTTTCCAATAGCTATATTATTTTACCCTTTACCCTGTAGGCTTCAACCCTAAAACTTGCTTTTTCACAAACATGAAATAATTTGAAAAAAGTATATGTGGACTTTGAAACCCTAAAAATCATGGTGAGAAAATCAATTGAGGTTGGATCTGGGAATGTGTGGAAGGTCCCTTGACATCAGATATGAATGGATTATTTTATCTGTTTATAGGAGAATGGGCTTCTTGAAGGGCTAGACGTCACCCTAGAGAAAAGTATAAATAAGAGTGATAAGGAGGCTCATTCTCACCAACCCAAGTGCAAATCATCATTATGGAGAGCATTTGAAGTAGTCGTGTCTTAAGAGGCCAAGGTTGAGGATAAAAAGGGATTGTTTTTGGGTTTGTTTGTGTTTGGCACACTTCTCCGTAGGGGCAAGAGGCTAGCCGCAAGCTTGAGGGACATAAAAGTGCATAGTTTGAGGCTAACATTCTTAAGGAAACAGGGTCAAAGTCTGTTGGTCTATTACAAGATTGAATGCGCCCTAGATCAAGGCTAATTTGTAGTCAAATAGGAGTTGCAACAACATCCTAAGGTGACCTAAGTAGTGGAAAAGAAGGGTTGGTTTTATAGCAATAGACAATGAGAATTTTGAGGTAGTTTGAGGGCTCGTCTGGTATCCTAACCAGGATGAAAATCTTAGGTCTAATATTTGCACTAGTCCATGATCAACAAAAGAGGAATGTGACCTTGATCAGAGGTAAGTGTTCTCCTAAGTTGATGGTTTTTCTAGGTGGTTGAGTGTCCTAGTTAAGGACATATTGTTTTGGAATATTAAGGTTGTTTCGAGGGAAGCAATTTGATGTCTAAGGAAGACTTAAGTGCATCTGTTGAAGGACTATAGGTTTTCTAAGAGAGTCATATTTGGAAAAGATCAAGGATTGCTCTTTGAAGGAAAAAAGAAGGCAGCCAAGGGAGTAGTTTGTCCAACCCAATTTTGTTGAAGAGAAGGACATCTTGCAGTGATAGAGGGACTTCCTACATGCCCTATTTTTGTCTTCATTGGACTAACACATGAAGGAAATAGTGGGAAGAAGTCCCTAAATGTTGAGGAGCAGCAGTGGGCAGTCTAAGAGTTGTTCACAAACAAGGTTGTGAACAACTCACCATAAGACCGTATGTGTTGATTCATTGAAGGACTAATGATAATCTAGAGGGAAAATTGGATTCTTGTTCAATGGCCTAAAGGAGCAGGATCATTAATAGAGGCAGATTGGTGTTGCTACAAATCAGGAGCAAAATGACCGACATATGTGTTCAGGACACATGGACTGAAAGGGTTGAGGGGTGCGACATCAACAAGTAGGTCAAGTGTTGTCTTGTTCAGGGTATATTGGTTGTCAAAGGACTTGTATTCTTTGTATCAATCATTGTATGAGGGCCATGATCCCTAGTACAAGAGCCCTAGACTATTGTATTATAGATTGACAATATAACAAAGTTGGGTTATTGAAAAATTGTAAAAAGTTGTATATTTGTGCATGTGTTGATTTACTACTATATTTATTCCACTGTGCAAAGTAGTTTTTTGTGGCATTAGAGTTGGTAGTGTCATAGATTCTAAGACCCTAACCTAGATTCTCGAGTGTCATGGAAAATCAACACTCTCCTTGATTCTGGGTGACGAGATCGAGATGCAGGAAGTCGTTCAAATGTATGAGTTTACATTGGTGGTTTGTGCTCATGGTCGTTGTTTTAGTGGGAAGACAATATAATAATGGATAAAAACGTGGTGAGGGTCTCACATCAATTCATTTTCATCTTACAAGATACTAGTAAGAGGTTGGTTCATTTTCTTTTTCAGCAAGTTTGAAGACGCTCATTGGGATCTGAATATGGTTTGTAGTAACGACTCCATCCCTTTCATTGTTAAGCATTGCACTGCTCTTTTTGATCCCACTCATGAGGGACTAGACAAGGCCCCTATTTGGGTTTGTCCTTCAGGACTAAAAGTACAATTCTGGTTTGATCAGGATCTTAAGGAAATTGGAAACAAGTTGGAGGAATGCTTGGAGGTCAACCTCACTATCAAAGACTCTATAGAGATGAATATGGTGACGATATCAATAAATTTGGATATCATAGATGGATTATGGGGTGAAATGGAACTCCAACATCAAGGCATCACTTCTCTTCATACTTTAGACTATGAGGGCATCCCCTTCATATGCTGCAAATGTCACAAATGCAACCATAATGCTACAAGTTGTTTACTAGGGTTCAATGGCAAGAAAGGAGAGTACAAGCCCTCGTCTCCCAAATGAAAGAGAAAGGATTTGTCCTGATGGAAACGAATTCTCTCGTCCTTTCAGTAACTATCATAGATGCTCCTACTATCTCAACAACTCCAACTCCAGGCCTCGCTACGACTGTTCTTATGATTGTTGATGGGGCTTCCACAAAGCACATATATAATCATCCACAACTCCACTTAACCAAAACTTCGACAACACTATCCTCGGCTACTCTCTCTTCATATGTTTCTTTATCTTCTATTGTTGGTTGTATTTTGGATTTGGGGAAGGATTAGAATACAATAGAACATGTACCCCTTGTATATATGTTATTGAAATAAATTATAAGTTTGTGTGGCTCGGTTCACGTGGTAGATATCAACTTCTTCAATGAGTCCTAGAAGTCACATCCCTTAGGTGGGTGACTTCAAGAAAAAACTGAATCTACTTTCCATTATGGCCAATAATTGGGAATGGTTAGATTAATAGAAAAAATAGTATTGCTGTAGGTTTTAACCCCGTAAAAAAATTACTTGCATATAAATTCTAAAAAATTGAAAATAAACAATGGCGACAGCATAAAACATAAAACATATATACAGAAATATTTTCCCCTGGATCCCAAAACCAAGACTACTAGATTGATTTTTCATTATATTCCTTTCAATGTTACAATACATATATATACATGTCGAAGCATCCATAAAACCTAATCCATTAACCTTGGATTAGAACATAATCGTAGTTCTCTTGATCGAATCTACAAAATACCATGGACAAAAAACCATCTGCCCAAAACCATGTGCGAAAACCATGCACAAAACCATAGGTAGGTCCATCCACCTAATATAGGGTCAAAAAAAAAACTTCCCCAAGTCACTACCTCAGACCTCGTAGAGGGGGGCTATCGTCCTCCTCAAACCCCTCGACAGGGTGGGATGTCGCCCCCCCCGTTGTGTCTTGCGCATGGGGCTAGTTGTGGAAAGAATATAACACACACCCAACAATTGTAGGAAAGCCTTATGTTTTTTTGATAGAATGATTAGATCCTTAGATCAAATTCCATTTGTACATGTTTATGTAGAACTTTGATCGTGGTGCTAAAAATGTCTTGAAGTCAAAACTTAAAAAGTGTATTCAACCTCATTAACCCAATAGGAGAGTGCAATCATTTTGTTAATGTTCATGATTTTAAAAAATAAAAGGGAACGCATGAATATCCAAGATGAATGTTGAACCCATACTTTGAAGATGTATATGAAGACACCAAGTACGTTCATGGCCCTAGAGAAATATGTAGAGAAAATTCTTTAGTCACATGTGCCATTATCTTTTGTTGATTATTTCAGCCTTGCAATGAAACACTTTTTGTTGTAAAGGGAATTATTTCATTTTCTTGATATGACATGTTGTGGCTTAAACGAAAATATAGCCATAGGTTTTATCTCCTCTGGCTTTTCATTGACGAAATATTTTTGAATGAATGTGGTTTCATAATTCCTTAGATTAGTAGGTATAGAGTGCAAGACCAATTTGGATGCATTTTATATCTATAACATATTCTTAGAGAATTACTGGGAACATTATTTGGGTACACTAGTGTCTTGATAGATGGAAGTATGTTCTTAAATTTTCCTATCGTTCAATGTTTATAGTTAGGTTGATGTTAGACCTTAGAGTACAATAAGTTCCTAATTATTTTGTGCAGTCCAAATGTGTGGCAAAAATGTATGATTGCTCTCCAATTCGTATGTTGTTTGAGATGACAATAATATAAGTAAATCATAGTGGAGGAACATATATGAAGAATTTGTTGTAGATATGTTAGAAAGTTTCTACAATCAATAATTAGTGGTTGGCTTTTATAGTGGTGAAAGATGATTTGAAGCAATATTGTTTAGCGCCTAGTGTTAATGGTAGATATTTCTTAGTTGGAATTATGAGTTTGCAGCAAGGAGGAAACAATGATGTTCTAGACATAATAAAGAGTTTTTGGAATTTAATCCAAAATCATGGCAATGATATTCCTTTTGGTAGAAATGGATATTGGTTAGAGATGGACAAAAAAGGTACACATTTTATTATATTGAATAAAAAATTAGAGATGGACAAAAAAGGTACACATTTTATTATATTGAATCAAAACTAGGACCATATGGAAAGATGAATCACATGGTGTGTGTAGGATGTTTATGAGCTTGATATTAGTTAGAGTTGGTACTTGGGAGGAATACTGTAATAACATGTGATATTATAAAATCTTGTACTTATTTCCTCCATAACATGGAGCATGCAAATATTATGTAACCATATCTATCTATGTATTATGTAAAGGGAATACCATTGTATGAATCTTCTAAGAATGCATTCCGATTATCCATGCGTCCTTGATGATTTGGATAGCTTGCTTAATATAATGTACAACCTCTCATAAAGTATGCGCCATGTGTCATTTGAATTCTCTATGAGTGGATTGTGTTGGTTGTAAACTTTAGGGGGCGAGATAGCCCTAAAAACCTAAAGTTTCCTATACATTTAGGTGGAGTTCATTGAAATATGAATGAACCATGTACTTAAAGGAGATATTAGTGGTTCGGTAGTTGAAATAGTTAGGTACCCATGTATTTTGTTGGATTGCCACTCAATTATGTGGATGCTAAAAATTTGGTAATGTCTATATGATCGAGGAATGAGATACAAATTCCAAGTTGGATAATATATATACTTTATTGATCAACTAGAGTGTCTTTGATTTATTGAGCCAATAAAAGATGATGATGAAGACTTACCTAACAAAGAGAAAGACATGTCCAACTCACTAAGGGTGAAAGTTGGGATTATTAACTCCTACCTATCATATAGAATATTATGTCATGCTTATGATCATACATGAAAAGGTTGTGGTGTGTTAATGTATTGATCAATGTGATGTAGATTTGGTCTCAACATGTGTATTCTTCTTATGTGTTTTTATGAGGTTGTTGGATCATGGCTTGATGAAAGATTTTGGTTAACAAGATTTTTTAAGTTAGTGCATAATTGAAATTTCCTTAACAAGTTTTTAATGTGCCAAGATAGCACATCTATCTCAAAACAAACTTTTATTTATTGATATATGTACTATTACATTGTTAAATAAATTGAAGACACACAATTTTGGTGTATAATATATGTTCACTGTCTTTATCTAGATTAAAATTTCAAAGATTAAAAGATTTTTTTTTTTTTTAAATATATATTGAGTAAATAAAGACAAATTAATCTTACATGAATTGCATTCTATAACATGCATCCATAGGTTATTCATCCATGAGTACCTATGTGAACCCATGAAAAGAGAACTCTATGGTTAGGTATATCATGATCCAGTTAATTTTCCTCATTACTGCCATGTTAGGAGAAATAAATGGGAAACAATTGAGGTAGGCCCACAATCCACATGGATCCATATGTTTATCGAGTGGGTTCACTTTAACATATTGATTTCACTTTTAGATATGGTGTACCAATTACCCTCTATAGAATAGAGATTAAAAATTTAACTACCTATAGGTTTTTTATTATTTTATCTCAATAGGAAAAGAGAAAAATTTCATAAATGAAAAATAATATCTAGGTCTCTCCATCATGAAGGAGATACATGTGGATGAAAAGTAGTAGAAGAAAACACAAGTGTGAGTGATATATGGTTGCTTCTAATGGTGCAAAGACCAAGATTAGAGGTGATATATGCATTGTTTTCACCTACAACATATCCTCCATCTACTCTTATTGGCTCTCCTTTGTACTTTTAATGCAATTTCTAGTTTTAATAAGTTAAAAAATTAGAAAAGTGAGTGATCTAACGTTTTTTACATTGAATCACAATGGAGGGAAAAATGTATATATCCCATTTTGAGGGAAAAACATCCCTTTATATTTCCTTTTTAATGAACTATCTCATTTTTGGAAATTTTCTCATTTTTTGAAACCTTCACATCTTTACTTAGACATTTTTTTCCCTCCTTTACCTACTTTCAAACCTACAATTATAATTTTCTTTAGTTACAATAGCTTGAGAGGTGGCAATTAAGATTTTATCTCTGCTTTGGTCACAATAGCTCGAGATTCCTCAGTTTTTGGAGAGCGAGTTTCTTTTTTTCTTCACTAGTTCGAAGACTCGGAGCAAGGTGGTATGATTACTCTTCTGTGGAGCCCAAGTGATACATTTTATTATTGGGCCAAAGAATTGTTCACAGGGCCGAGTTTCATTGCTAAAAGTTGGATGAGTTCTTTTTATTTATTTTGACTATGCGTGGCCCCTGCTGAGGACGTGGTGATTGTATATCAGCTTGGAGAGGTTCGGAACGTGCATGTTCAGAACCCATGCTAACAAAAATCATAGTGAATATCATTCCTTGCCTTCTACTAGCTGAGCATAAGAGTTACTGGTATATTTTTTGCTTGAATGAGGCAGAATCATAGTGAATATCAATCCTTCCTTTCGTCGAGCTGAGCATAAGAGTTACTGGTGCAAGTTATACTTGAATGAGGAGAATTTGAAGGGGAAATACTACAGTTAAACGAGTCAAATGTGAGTTAATATGTGGAGGTGTTTATGATGAGGACAACTAACTAATTGAAGTCTATTTAATTGGAGTTACATTACCAGGTTTCTCTAATCCATTGCATGTAAGATTTATTTTCACAATGATTAATAAAAATAATTGTTGCCGTTGTTTTTATTGTTTTTATTTCATACATCAGTCTTATATGAAATTTCTGAATCAATAGATATTTCAATGAACCAACTGGGAGTTATTTTCAAGTTCCTATTGTTCATAATACAATCTAGTGGAAGCTAAATGTATGAAAAGACACCTACAACAGTGCAAATACAAATTGTTTGAGGAAATTTGTCTCAATATTTAATTGCAAATCAGAAATTTATTGAAAATTGGAGGTTTTTCTAAGAAGGAATCTTACATATAGTTTCCCATTATCTGATACGATGTAACAATCTAAGATGATAAATCTGATTCTTATAATGAGATAATCTTTGTTTCTCTTGTTATTATCTGATCTGAGAAGGAAGGGAACTTGAGAAATAACCTATTGGTATTCCAATCGAAGTAATATTCATTGTTATATAAAGTTAAAGCTCTGATTGCTAATATCCTAATTCATCTAATCAAGAACCTATCTTGGGAATTACTAAATGAATCGACTCCTTCATTTGGATTTCTCGAGATGAATATAAAATATCATGCTCTCTCTTATAAAGAAATTGACCTTTGAAGCCTCTGAATATTGATGTTCACCTGGGTCTCTTACGTTTATTCAGTGATATAAGAAGGAGCCTAGACTATCCTCCCCCCCAGATAATGAGTGCCATAATGACATAGATAATGGTGAGTATTAGATTCCTATTGTTGTTGTTTATTCAGAACCCGATGTGATATAACAATAACAAACGATATGGTTGCTAAAAATAAGAAAAAAACATATGGGTTTTTGTTATCATTAGGGGAAGAAGTGTAATATTAAAAAATGTATTCCCTCTATAAATTTATGGGAGATTATAAGGGATACTATGATCGAAATGGATCTGAGACTCAGTTGTTCATAACAAATCCCAATGGTAATTGATGTAATAAAGAACCCCAATATTCATAAATGAAATTCCTCAATGGGAAGGGAACGTGAGAAATGACAGAGTTCCTAGGGCTCTAGGTAAGACATGACTTGTTGCTTTCCTTATCCCGACATTGATTTTATGGATCATAATGATGGGTCCCCATGTGGCTAAAAGCACCATGGGTTGTTCGAGTGCTAAAGTGAAAGAGAAGAATCTAATGCTCTTGTTCCTCTGCCAGTTCCATTTTACATTCTTAAGAGAGAAAGAGTGAAATCCAAGAGCCTTAGTATTGGATCTACTACTACAACCTATTTCTATACATGATATCACATATATACACGTTTTAACATATGATGTCTCTATGGAGACGTTATGAAGTGCTATTATAATTTGTAATCTTATTGGTTCTTCGAAGCAAGAAAGTTAGGGTATAAACAAGATATTACAAAACATTGACACTACTAAGTCAAGTGGGTTCATAACTCTCCCTATTAGTCGATTGTGATAAACCCCCCTAAGTATTTATTGGGTGGGGGGATATTTATTTCACATTTTTACCTCCACAATTTGATCTTCCCATAAGTGAGATTTGTAATGATACCTTGGGTTAAAGAAATACTTAGTTGCATGTATAGGGCAATGGAATTGATTTTTCCATTTGTTATCAATGATGTCCCGAAAAAGCCCATACTTAGTTGTTCTATCTTTATGGCTGTCCTTATTTTCTCTTTTACTTATTCCATAGACTCATAGATGTATCCCATGACCAACTTTTCCTCATCCACCAACTGCAACACCTTAACAAGAGGCTTGCAAATTTACACAAATTTATGATTGTACGATTCTTTTCATCAGTCCATTCATCTAACATATGGTACACATTAGCCAAATGAAGCTCTAAAATCCTTCAAGTATTCCTCTATGGATGAGATCTCGTTTTCAAGAGAAATCCTCTCAAGTCATCCAAACTAGAGCCTTTGAAGCCTTTCTTGCAGCAATAATAAAATCCCACATAGGCCGGTAATAAGGAGAGAAGGATGCATTGAAATGGATATAGATGTATCATAAAACCATATTGCTATGTATTCACAAAAACCATCTTTATATTTCTTCTTCTAATGGGTATCTAAGGTGGGATGATTTTGACTTGGTTGAGAGCCACTAGCCTTAGTCGGGGTTTGTTGTGACATAACTTTGAATGTTCTTTGTTAGGTTTCTTATCAACACTAGAAGGTGCAGGAAAATAATGGAAGGGGTTCAAGAAAGGGGATAGAGGGAGAGTCTTCAACCTCAACTTCAAAACCAACATTTGCTTCCACTGCAACAAGTTGCCTCTTCCTCTCTATTTCATTATTTTCCTCCTTTTTCCTCGACTTATCTTCTTCAATTTTTTAAAACTCACTTTGCATCTCTAATCCACTCTGTCCAATCTCCTCTAATGGTGCCTTGCATGGGGAAATTTGGCCTCTTATACTAGCCAAGTGTTGTTTCAGCCTATGAATCCCTGTGTTTCTTGCAAAAGTTGCAGTACATCTCATTATCAAAAACATCAACATGGATCCATGCAGGGTATTTAACTCTTGGGGCCATGATAAATGGAAAGAAATCTCCAAATATGCAACATTGAATATCTACTTTAAAATTCAAAGTTCAAGTTTCAAACTAATAGAACTATGAACAATAGAAGGCTGAAAGTACAAAAATGCAAAGACAGATTTGAAATTTGCATTTTAAGGAGAGAAAAACACAGGGATGAACATCAAATCCACATTTTAAGGAGAGAAAAAAAAACAGGGTAAAACTTGTCATTTGACTATTTACATACTTGGGAATAAGAAGAATAGACAATGGGCTCCTCCAAGTTGTAAAATGGGTTGTAACATCCTCCCTTAGATGCCATATATCCACCACAAATAGCCTAATATCATTTCCAAACAAGATATAGCCTCCAATCTCACTCTAACTCACTATGAGGAGACAAACTAGATGTTGTTACATTTTTTCCAAAATAGGAGGCCACCTAGATTTTTCTGTACAATCCTATTACCTTTTTGCAAGCACACACACATGAGAAACTCTATTTTTCCTTGATAGTTTTGTAGAACAAAATTACTATGCCCACCTCTACCTTGCATGAGGGACATTCAGCCTAGGACCTAAACTCTCACATACTTGACATCCGAGCCGAATTAAATCATTTTACATCAAGCTCCATCTAGAGAAGTGATATTTTCATTCACATAGTTGATGTAAGACAAATCTCTAGTAGCCTCATGAAGCCATGTCACTACCCAAAGAAGTTCATCTGCATATCTGCTCTTGGAGGCATAATAATTTTGTGCAACAATAATGCTGTTGTCATATTTTCCTTTGTACTTGTGAGCAAATGTGAAAAGTTTCTTGGCATGGTTGAGAAGCTCATTGGAGTAGGTGAGATCAGAGTTCCTGAAAATAATTGAAGCATCAACCATTGTTGCTGCTATTTCTCCTGTGAGATTTGATCCAACATTGTTTGCATCAATTCTATATGCCTAGCGAGGTGTGGTAATGTCTTATGGCCTTCGCCAACAATATGTGTGGTCATGTCTTCATGTCTTCCTAGTACATGTTGAATCCAAAGATAGATATCACTCCATTCTTTTTTTGTTCCATCATAAATTTTTCCTCATTTAATCATTAGGCCTCCTTTCATAAAACATATGTTATCCCACTTTTCTCTCTAAAACCGTGTGAAAGAAATTGTCTCAAATGAATTTGCATGCACTATTAATGGATCACCAAGTTATTTAGAGAGTTTTTTAGCAGTTGATTTGTTTCATTCATCCATTTTATATTTAAGATAGAGTCATTAAAGGCTTTATTAGTTTTGACATTTGTTAAAGCACATTTCAGAAGTAACTTTAGGAACACAATTCTTATGCCTTCATCTTAACAATGTGATTATAAAAAAGATTCAAAATACATCTAACACTAACTTTGTCTCATGGTTCTTATTTGGCTCCATTAAAGGATCTTCAAACTTGTTTGTTGTGTATATAAAAAAATTTCCACTATTCTCTCTCTTTTTTTAAATGATTGGCTTGTTATAGGCAAATTTCTTGTTTACCATTGTTAGGTGTAGCAATATTTTTATGCCATTCATCCATTTTATATCCAAGAGAGAGTCACCAAAGGCTTACATTGGATTGAATTTTTTTGTAAAGTACATTTGAGAAGGAACCTTAGAGTGATAATTCCTAGGGAGACCTTCATCTTGACAATGTGATTCTAAAAAAGATACAAAATGCATCTAGCACTAGCTTTGTCTTGTTGTTTGTATTTGGTCCCATTAAAGGATCTCCAATCTTGGTTTTTTGTGTATATAAGTTATTTTCCACTATTCTCTATTTTTTTAAATGATTGGCTTCTTATAGGAAATTTTCCTCTTTACCATTGCTAGGTGTAGCCATATTTTTATATTGTTAGCAAGAAACTTATTTGTTTAAAAAAACATACACTAAATGGATATTTTGTATACTAGTTTGTTATGGGTTGTAATTGGTTTGATAGTAGGTCAATCCAATGTTAATATGGTAGGCTAATTTTATGTCTTACTCATAGTATGGGTGTTTGAGATAAATGTGGAAGATTAAAAGGATCACCAATATATATATGCTTGCATAAATTTTATGTGGTGGTAGCAAAATGTTCATTAATTTTATCTAACAAAATAAAAGTTAATTTATTTTAGATATGTCTCCATGATTCATTCATGCTATAATTTTTGAAGATCCAATGTATTTTGGGTGAAACATACATCCATACCTCTAAAAATGTAGCCAATAAGAATGAAAAACGTAAGAAGGAATAAACCCATGAAAATCTAAAAATAAAATTCCAAAACAAAAGAGAAACATTCCATAAAGAAAGTGACACAAAAGAGACCGACTTCATTACTCATTTTAAATCCTCCAAGGTTGTGAGTTGTTCTTTCTTTCGGTGCTAATGAGGATTTTAGTGAGTCCAACTTGAATCATGGTTCATGGAAGGACTCTACCATTTTGGCATCCAATATTTAGCTGAAGCATAACTACCCTTGAATTCTCATTATTCCCAGCTCATTGATAGAAGCATTTTCAAGTTTGGTGGTTTTTTTCCAGTCCATCATTTCCCCCTTGACAGAGCATTAGCGGAAATAAATTGTAGGCATGCATGCTCCAATTCTAGTTCTGAGTAAGTATCTTCAGGTTTTTGCTCATACGAGGCAGAAGATTTTGGTGAACAACCTGTTGGGATTGAATTGATTTCCTTTGTTGTTGTGATGGTGAAGCTAATGGAGGGATGGAAGAAGATGTTGCTTGTTGTGAGATATGCACCTATTGTTGTGGTTGTACAATAGGTGGAGATGACACTAATGATTGGTGGTTTTCCATGGATAAAGAAACCTGAGGCTGCTACTTTACTGACAATTGTTGCAAAAATACTTTTTGATGTTGAAAAAAGGTTGAAGTCTGAGATAGGATACCTGTTGCCTGCACAGGACCTTGTCCTTGTTGTATTATCATCCTTGATTGTATCACTTATTTCCTTGACTGTAGAGAACTTGGACTAGTAAAATTCCTTTCTCTGGGTGTTATCTCCACCATTTTCTCCCCCTTTTCAGCATGTTAACTTCTAGGTACAAGCCCTTGATGCCCATTTGCTTTACGAGTCTCTATAAATTGGTTCTACATTATCAATGTCCCCCCTTTACAAACCTTTTGATACTTAACTCTTTTGCTGCTACTGACATTGTGGTTGGTTCTTGTGTTGTTGTGGTTGTGCTTAATGTTTTGGTTGTTGTTGCTACTATTATTGATTCACTTGGTTTGGTTGGAAGCTCAATTAGCCAACACCTTGAGAACATTGTCCAGGTGTTTGAGGTAGAATTTGGTGTTGCTTTTGTGCATTTTGCGACATAAATGGAGTAAGGGATGAAATAGGTTGGGGTGGTTGATGTTGCAAAGTTGGGGGTGACTGGGATTTGGAATGCTAGGGACCACTAGTATGTTGGTGTTGAAGGACATGTGGCATTGAATGTTGTTGTGGATGAGAGTTATTAGGGAGAGGTGGCATTGGTGTTTGAGAAAGTGGGCTTGGTTGGGACTGTGGTAGTGGGGATCCATTTGAAATAAATTTCTTTTGCTGGAGATATCATTCACCCTACTACTGCTATAGTTGTTGGAAAAGCATATATGCTTATGGATTATGATTGGGATTTTTCAATTAAGAATGGTGCAGATTACTGTTGGATTGTAGCATCTGGTGTTGTTGTGTTGACTAGAAAAATTATGAGACGAAGAAGAAACCATCTAATTAGAGAAACAAATATTTAGATTACTGAAATAAGGTGCAACTTGACCATTTCCCTATGTATCCTGGAGCTTAAACTCTTGCATTAGAAATCACTAATCGTTAGTAGATTGGCCAAGCTATAAATTGGAATGAAAAGAAAAAAGGTTGTAAATAAGATAGGTAATAAACAAAAAAAAGGGAAAATTTTCATGTTGAAAACCTAGACGCTACACTCTCTCAATATTACAAGGTTTGCATCTTTTTCTTAGAAAAATATTGTAGTACCTACGACAAACATTTTCCAACACAACTAGATCAAGCATTCCAAAGAAAGGTAATACAATCTATGATTAGTGAACAACTGCCCATTCTCTAGTCCCATTGTAAGAAAGAAACAACAATATTGAACTCCTCTAAAATGTTTTCCAAAGCATATAAATTCCTTCCATGACGAAAGATTAAAGAAGATAATTTGGATTTCATTGCACTGGCATAAGGGAGAGTTTACTAAACTAAAATATACATTTCTAAAATTACATAATAATATTATTTACATTCTGGAATTCTATTTACCATGAAAGGAAGTCTAGAATGTGTGGACAAGGAGGAACAAACAATGTTGTTTCTTTCCTACCCCAGGCTTAGTCATTGACTTCATCAAAGTCCTTTTCTTTTTGAAAAATGCTTCTTTTATCAACATAAAATACGATATGCACATAATATGAAATGGGCATGAGACTACGTGAAGGTTACTAAAAGAGTCTTTAGATCAACCTCTGACTCAACTGAATAGTATGACATTTCATTGTAGAAGAATGCTTGGAAAAAATCAGAATATGGAAAGCATCATGACCCAACAAATAAATTTGATTGCATTTGGTAAATTTATTCGATTCAATTCGGTGGATCAAGTTCAAATTTATCATTTATAAAATTCAATTAAATTTAAATTCTAAGTTTAATACTAAGTTCTCCAATCCTAATTAGAAAAAGGGAATAATGTTAATGACAATGATAAAGTCTTATGGAAAATTTTGTAACAATATGACTAATAACTGAACTTGTTTCTCCCATCCCATAAAAGAAGCAGTGCTGGAATGATTTCTAGAACATGGAGGCAAGGATTTCAGAGAAATCTATCATTATGTCTTTGATTTCTCTACGTTCTGAAGCATGTGGTGCATTCCGCCCTACCCCTAAAGGTGAAAAAAAAATGAGTTTCATGGTCATTTTACTTTTATTTTTTTATCATGAATTATTTGGCAGTGGAACAAACATATGAGATTCAAGGTAATTGTTGTTTGAAGGGTAAATTTGGACTGCCAATGTTTCAAAGGACCAAAAATTACATAAAGTTATATTTTATCACCATGGAAAGCTTCAATCTCCTCAATGAGCTGAAACCTATTTTCCCTATTATTGAATATTCTGAATGTTGTAGGACAACGCTAGAAACTATAAATTTTTTCCCTAATTGAGAGAAATTTGTTTCATTTTAGATGCTTGTCTTTCCAATTTAATGTTCCCAACAATGGATTTTATTGTAAGAATTTGTTCTTGCTTTTTTTTTTTAATTTTATTGTGGTTGCAATTGAGTAAAATTATTAAGGGCGAGTTAGAATACGATGTTGAGGGTTATACTATTATTGATTGCCCTTATAATTACGAGTATAGAGGTTGTCATATACAGGAAAGTTTGAGGGCATTATTCATTTTTCATTTATCTGTTTACCAGTCAATTATTTCAATTTTCCCCTTTAGTTATTACTATTATTTTTTTCAGGGAGAAATAAATATCAGCAACCCAGAGGACATGGAATTTTTTTTGGAAAACAACATCCAAAATAGAAAATCTATGGCCATTATTCTCCATTGTGAATATTCGTCCATTAGAGCACCTAAGATGTGAGTGGCATTCATATTACCAATTTTACTATCTTTTATTACTCTTATAATTGATTCAGAAATCATGTTCCACCATTATTTGATATTATGTTATTTTAGGCTCTTCAGATTTACTATTTAGCAATCAAAGCTAAGGCATTAGTTTTTCTATGAGTAAAGAGTTTGTTTCAACTCTGGTAAAGAAGTTTCATTTAGTTGAAAATGTCAGGAGATATTTCCCTATATGTATGTAGGTGTTTAATAGAAAATAAGTTAATGTTCGAAGTCAAATTTAAAAGAAAGAAGGAAAAAGAAAGAGCAAAAACAAACCTTGTTTATTTTGTATTTATTGTATGTAATAGATAAAGGAGGGAAAAAAAACTGGAAAACAAACCTAGTTTTTTTATCTCTTTGTATTTAATAGATATGAAGTATCTATTTGCCGAATAAATATGCTATTAAGATGGATTTATGTTATAAAGTAATTAGAATGATGGATTTATATTAGTTTAGATTCATTTTAATCAATATCCAATATTTACAAAAATTCCAAAAACTCAAAATTTAATTTTTTTTTTATGGTTAAAAGGATGAGGCTTAAAATCAATATCTAAAGTCTAATTTTATGCTAATTTTATTAGTATTGGAATTATAATGCTATTAGCATTACATACATAATGTGTTAGGCACTTAGATCTCCTCAAATGGCTCCTTTCAAACAAATAAGCATAATGCCTTCTTTTTTATTGTTAAATTATCATATATTATGTTTGCTCTACTAGTTTCTTTTAGCAGAATGCTATCAAACAAATCTATTAAACAAAGTCAAGCTAATTACTTTGATAGATTGCCTACTCATTTTATTTTTTCTAAAGTAGTTGATTTCCTATTTTAAAACATGTCACTAATTGTTGGCTTGTTGGGGCTTGACCCAGGTTCAGAGGTGATTTAGCCAAACAAATCTCGATACTACTGGCCCTTTTGGCAATAGTCCGCGGAGCGTGGACTGAGGTCTCACCCGAAGTAGTATGGGAGGGTACTAGAACCAGGTTTCCGCACCTTGGGGATGTCTGATGAGTTCAAGTGGTCCGCGGTTCGACCCTGTGCGCACGTCACTACGTGCACTTACCTGTACCTCACAGCCTGAGAGGCTGCCTTCGCGCAATCCTACTCAGGGCCTGAATGCTGTTATTACCCAAGTCTTACGAGTGTTCCATTGTTTGTCAATTATTTTATCCCTATCAGGAATTTTAAGTTATACTGTAACAATATAAATCATTCATACAAGTGCGCATAGTAAATAAAAAGTATATTTGCAATTGATATCAAACATGTAACAACTCAAGAACAGATACACAGAATTTGGATAAAACTTCTCTTTATTATTCTCTTCTTCAGTTACAGACTCGACTCCGCCCTACGCACTCAGCTGCAGGGGTCTGCGCACTAAGTTGCAGACTACTAGGCCTCTGCGCACTCAGCTGCAGAGCCTTTTCCTACTCTACGATCCAAGACACACTTAGCTACTCAAACTCTTACTTCGCTTTGCTATTCTTCTATTCCATTCTATTCTCCATTCCTTCGTCTCTTTTAAATTTAGAGCCTTTCTCTATTTATACAATCCCATGGTCTACGGACCATGGGTAGGTCGACATTACATCCAAAACTAGGGTGGACAACCCTATGACTCTAACATACTTCAGCGCCCGCAATTCGCAGGGCTTTACAACATTATTTGGTCAAAACATGGGCTTTGAGCCCCAAAACATGCCTCTGGGGGATTCCATGCCGAAAAAGCCCCTAACACAAACATCGTGACTCGCCCTCGAGTCAATCTGTTGGTGCGGTGATCTTAGCACATAATTCCTCCAACTGTCCTCAAATTGTGCTGATGTCGGCAGTGCATTGAGCCGCTGCTTGTTGAATTTGTTGCATTCGCTCCTCTTTGTCTGAACTGTTTCCGGTGTCTGTGGCATGTGTTTATAGTCCCACGCTTTCGTCCGGCTCCTTGGAGCGCAAAGACTATGATTCTTCCGACTAGTCAGATAGTTGGTCCAGTCGTGTAAGGCTTCAAACGGCTACCATTCACCTTGCCTGGGAAAGGTTCTCCATTTAGTTTTACTATATGTACTGCGCCTTCGTCTATGATCTCCTTAATCACGTATGGTCCCAGACAATGCATTTTGAACTTCCCTAGGAAATTTTCAAACTTACTGTCATACAACAACACTAAATAATTTACCTTGAAGGTGCGCAGCTTAATATGGAAATCGTGCCAGACCTTTTCACTTCTTAAGGTTCAACGCAATCTGGTTTCATCAGAAAGTATCCAACATCAAGCGTAAGCTTGCTACGTGGTACTTAACCAATCCAAAGACAATCCAATCATCTAGATAGACCTCCAGGAACTTGTGGATGTATTCTTTGAAGGCAGCAACAACTATGCGTGAAAATATTGCTAGCGTGTTCTTTAATCAAAATCGTATAATGGTGTATTGAAAGCAGCCTCATTTAGTTGCGAAGGTTGTCTTGCTCATGTCTTTCGGTGTGATTTTGATCTAATGGTAACCTGAGAACCCATCCATGAAAGAGTATGCTTCTTGTTTGCCAACATTTTCCAATACTTCATCTGTGAATGGGGTCGGGAATGGGTTGTGTACAAAGGCATCATTCAATTTCCTAAAGTCCACGCATATTCTTATCTCACCCTTCTGTTTCTTTTCCTGTATTACCATAGGGCTTACCCAGTCAGATTCTTCCACTGGTTCAATAATTCTACCCGCGAGCATTTTGTCTAGTTTGACACGGACCTTTTCCTTGTATTTCGGATTCAAGTGGTAAAGCCTTTGCTTAACCGGCTTCGCGTCGGGTTTTAGGGTGATCTTCATCATCACTAAATCGCCAATGATCCCCTTTAGGTCCGTGATCTTTGTCGGGAATAAATCTTGGTACTCACAGAGTAACTCAGCGACTTTATCCACCATGCCATCATACCAATAGTCACCGAGTGTTGCATACTTTGGTTCTGCCTCCGTCCCAATGTTTACCTGCTTTGTTTTTAGTGGCATGGTGATGTCAGTATCCTTAATCAATGGTCCTCAAACCTCATGACAGCCTTCAGTTTCTGGAATGTTAATATTTCGTGGATCCTCATCATCTTCCTCAATATTTACATTGTAACACTCCAGCGCACAGCTTAGCTAGGTCGCCCATTCCGACTGAAGCACTTCCATTGGTTCCTAGGGTATTTTGAAGATAGCTACTTTTACTGCTTGTAGCGCATCATCAACAATATCCCACCAACGATCTTCAAATGTGAAGGTTAACAGGAATTCTTTGCGTAAGATATCCCATTCGCTCATGCCATGGCGAAGCTCCGTCTCACTATACTAATTCATGGGTATGACAACCAGTGTATGACAGAACAAATGCACCCATTCAGGTTATGGCTCTTCCCCGTAGACCTTCGTTCATTTCGTGAGGTGTGCGCATGGAGGATCATCCCATCCGTCAAATTTGTCTGTTAGCCGCATCTGTGGTTTCCCAAATTGTAGGCACATCATCCTTCTACATTCCCGCCAATCCTCAAAATTCTGCTCATGCGTACCCCACCAACTTGCGAGCGTAGCGCACAGTGCCCATTTTAGAGCGTCAAAACATTGTTGTTCTGGTACTTCTCTTTCAAATTTGTTTAGGAAATCTTCTACCGCGGTCAGTCCATCATAGATAGGTAGATCTCTTGCTTCTGTTGCTACACAACGCAGTTACTTTATCATCATGTTGCAATTGAGTGTGGTTACCTCGTGCAACCGATTGTGCCATAATTCTATTTCCTCATCTAAATATGATGTGCAGGAGCTTTCGTGCTCCCATGAAATCCTGCCATCTGCAGTAGGATTCACCCAATCCTATTCCTGAGTGGTTATCTTGTAGATACAATCTAGATCATCGTCGTGCACTGGCTTTGTATAGCATGATCCTTCCACAGGGTCTAAAGGTACCACTACGCGTAATGAATTTTTCTCAAAAATCATCTTGCGTTTCTTTAGATTTATCACTTCGTTCATATTAGTGGCCTAAACTATTCCCAGTAGTGTGGGATATGGATTGTTGTCATCAACAATATCTATCACTTTGAAATCTGTAAGCGCACTCTCTCCTTCGATGTCTACCATTTTTCCCTACAATATCCCCATCGGTAGGATATTTTTTTGGTTCGCCATTCTCAACTAAATAGGAGACCATTGCAACGCGGGCCTGCCCATGTGTTCCCATGTCTGCTTTGGCAGTACGTTCGTGTCTGATCCTAAATCTAGAATTACTTGATCCATTTCATATTCCTCGATTTGCACAGTCAATCTCATCTCCCTTCCTGTCCGCGTTGTGTGCTTCCCGAGCTTCCGGACTATGTGTGGTTCCCCTGATCTAGCACATCCAGTGATGAGTTCTTGCAGTCCCTTCACAGCCTTGCTTTCACACAGCAGCTTCATGCATGTCTCCAAAAAGGTAGTAAGCATTGATGGGTCCATCTCCAGTTCTAGTTTGTCTTTACTACCTGTAGTGGAGGCCTCTACGAAACTCTTCTTAGCTTCCATGAATGTCTCCTTCGCATGCTCCAAATCGAACTCTAGTTCCTTTGTTGGAGCCTTGCGAACCGAGGCACTTTCTTCTGGTTGCTTACCTTTGTCATCTCCTGCCATGATACCGCTTCGGAACATGATGTTTACATTTGGGTCCTCCTCGCATGGTTCAGACCTCATCATTTGCAGGTTCTGAGTTGGGGGAGGCTAGAGTATTCCTTTATCACGCAACCTTGCTATCTGTGTGGGGAAGTCCTCCATCTCATGATCAAACTGGGTACAATATAAACATGATGCCCTCATCGGATTTGTACAATCGTGGACCTAATGCCCTGGCCCTCCGCAATTGTAACAAATTAGCTGTACGCGACCCCTTCCTAGTCCCATTCCACCTCAACCTTGTCCGTGCCCTTGAAATCCAGTGCGCACCATCCCCGCATTTTGATCGAGGGCTTATGTTTTAGTCTGAACTCTGTAGGTAGGATTCTGATCCATCATCAATTCATAACTGCTACAGTTGCGCTCATCATGGCATACCGACCTGCAGAAATTACATAACAATTGCTGGGATCTCTGTGTATACTTCTGTAATAGGTGGCAATTATTTGTAGCATGCTTCCCTCCTATCTGACAAATCGTGCACCATAATGCAGGCGCCGCGATCGGTCCTGCTTGTGCCTCTGGTCTCAGGGGCATTGGTCCTCCTCTTGCCACGTAGTTCGCAAAGACTGGACAATGGTCCTTGTCATGTCCCTGGCCTTTGCATTTGATGCACCATACCTCCTCGTGTGCTTCTGGGTGAGCTGTTTTGTCTTGTTTCAAGCTCTGCATCTCGAGACACAAGTTTTTCAACTACGCATGGATCTGTTGCACTCCCAAGCTAGGATCTTGTATTAGGGTCTCGTGTAGTCTCATTGAAATCTCCAAGGCTTCGACCTGAGTAGATAGCTTCTGCTATGACAACGCGGTCCTTATATGCAGCGTTAGTAACGCTACAAACCATGCACGATGCTACCCATCCGTCAAGGTCATGTTGGCTTTGCAAATCATACTCTTCAGTCTTTGATCTAGCTCCCAAGGGGTCTCGCCTAGAAGCATCGCGATTTTCTTAAACCCGATAATCGACTATGTCTCCGATTTTGGTCTGCTAAATTCCTTGTTTAGCACAACTTGGATATCTATGATCCCTGCATTTGGATTGTCATTGGAATGCTTGATGTACCATGTCAATGCACGATCCTGCAAGGCTCTAACTAGTGTTTCCTTCTTGATATTATCATCTGTGACTCCTTGCACTTCCCATACAGCCTTTACTACAAACCAAAATTGGTCCAGATCTTCATTTCCTCCTCCTCTGAATACCGGAAAATTTATTGCGCTCACCATATTAAACTGTTGTGGTGGAGGAGGTGGTGTGGGCAAAGATGGGGGTGAAGATGGTGAAACTGGTGGTGGTGTAGGTGGAGGTGGTATGTGCAGAATTCGCTTCCTTATCAAACTGATCGCACTCCTTGGTGAAACCTTCACGAGCTCTTCCTCGCTTTCTCGCCGAGGTGAAATCAAGGGACTAGTCTCTAATTCTTCGTTATTTCCGTTTTTGTAGATCCTCCCACTTCGCGTAGCTCCAAACATCAATTTATTCGCATAACCCACTTTTCACATGGTAGCATTTTAATCCAAGTGTTCAAATATTTAATGTACTTACCTCGCGGTCTTTTGAGGAAGCGTCATTCCGCCTCACTATAGTTGACAATCGTATCTACCGTGAACTCGGTGATAAACCCTCCTATAATTCGATCGAGCCAATGGTCCACAGCATGCATGATCTTATCTTTCGATGCTTCTAGTTTGCGCACCAATTCTGGAGTCCACACAATAGGTTTGTCGAGCCTACACCTTCCCTGACTATCTGCTAGCTTCGCGATCCACTCATACAACTCAGAGGGGAAGGATGCAAAGAAAATTTCATGGATTTCTGTATATAAGTAGCGCTCTAACCACTATTCCTTCGATACTCGTGGATTCCTATTTTCCTGCACCGCGAACTCGTGAATTTTTTTGTCCAACCACCCTTCAATTTCTTTCTTTGTCAGATTCCAATGACACGACATCAGACATCCCTTATGCAGATCCCGGTCCTGGCAATGGAACCATTTGTTGGCTTGTTGGGGCCTAACCCAGGTTCAGAGGTGATTTAGCCAAACAAATCCTGGTACTACTGGCCCTTTCAGTAACAGTCCATGGAGCGCGGACTGAGGTCTCACCCGAAGTAGTATGGGAGGGTGCTAGAACCAGGTTTCCGCACCTTGGGGATGTCTGATGACTTCAAGTGGTCTGCGGTTCGACCCTATGCGCACATCACTATGCGCACTTACCCATACCTCGCAGCTTGAGAGGCTGCCTTCATGTAGTCCTACTCGGGGCCCGAATGCTATTATTACCCAAGTCTTACGAGTGTTCCACTATTAGTTGATTATTTTAGCCCAATCGCGAGTTTTAAGTTATATTGTAACAATATAAATCATTCATACAAGTGCGTGCAGTAAATAAACAGTATATTTGCAATTGATATCAAACATGTAATAACTCAAGAACAAATACATAGAATTTGGATAAAACTTCTCTTTATTATTCTCTTCTTCATCTACAGACTTGACTCTGCCCTATGCACTCAGCTGCAGGGGTCCGCACACTCAGCTACGGACTATTAGGCCTTTGTGCACTCAGCTGCAGAGCCTTTTCCTACTCTACGACCCAAGACACACTTAGCTACTCAAACTCTTACTTCGCTTCACTATTCTTCTATGCCATTCTATTCTCCATTCCTTCATCTCTTTTACAGTTAGAGCCTTGCTCTATTTATACAATCCCATGGTCTACGGACCATGGGTAGGCCGACATTACATCCAAAACTAGGGCGAACAACCCTATGACTCTAACATACTTCCGTGCCCGCAATTCACAGGGCTTTACAACATTATTCGGTCAAAACATGGGCTTTGAGCCCCAAAACATGCCTCGGGGGGAATTCCATGCCCAACACTAATTATTTTGATCTAGACAATCTAAAATGTGTGTGGGTATATATATATATATATCTATATATATATATATATATATATATATATATATATATATATATATATATTGGTAATTTGTTTTCTCCAAATTATTTTTGATTCAATTCTTAGAAGGGTTTATTGGCATTTTCAAATTCAAAATATTTATGTTTTGATCCCATCTATCATCTTTAATCATCATAAACAATATGACTACATTACAATGTTATCAAGCAATTCTATTTTTTATATGTAAGAGGAATCTCACCTATCCATATGCTCATAAAACGTTTACTTGCTTTCTAAGAAGTCAGTCGAGAAACCCTCATGTTGCTTCCCGATAATTTTTTGTCAAGTTCTTAAGCTTGACCAGTATCATGTTTAAAATTGAAATGTTTATGTGCCAATTAGACAAGACAAAACATTAATGGAGATAACTTTGCCCATGTCCACTATATAATACGAGCGAGAGAAATAAAGAAACCATAGCTTCAGAGATAGAGGTGGGCCACAGTGACCTTATGCTAATTATCATTTTCTTGAAGGGAAATGGGCTGCTGAGAACACTTTCCAAGCTTTTTTTTTCAGTGTCCCTTTTGTCTTATTTCTTGAAGGTCCTCTGGTGCCTTGGTTCTTTATTTATCTATAATTGAAGTTTTATATTAATTTTTGGGGGATTAAGAAGAATTACATTCTAGAGATATGTATATTCATGGAGCACATATGAAAACTATGCACTAGATTTTGTGTTGGCTCCATCATGTCCAGTCTCTTTGTTGAATTTCCTACTCTACATGATTTTGATTTTTAATCATCATAACAGTTATAATGCTTGTTTTTGTCAATATTTACTATAACTATATACAATTTTTAAGTTCTTCAGTGATTTATTTCATCTCCAAACTTGTATTAGAGGAGCCATAGAACATGAAACTTTGGGTTTATACTTTGGTTAGTCTCAAGTTTAAACAATCAACTTTGATGCTATTTTTTAGGTGGTTGAGCATATTAACCATGTGAAAGTTGCTTCTTTGTTCTAAAACAATTGTGTTCTGCATCTATTGGACAATTGTTTGTGCCAACTGAGCTAATGAAGCATACAAGACTAAAGTTTTATAATTTATTTAAAGTTTTAGAATTTAGAATTTATAAAGTTTCAAGATCTAATTCTTTAAAGAGTTTGTTGATGGTGCTGGACCAACCAACATTCAGGGGACCTCCTTGATATGAAGTCTCAACTAGACCTCACACCGTTTGGTGTAGGAGTCTCGTTCGGTGTGATGGCCCAATTTACATTATCTTAGATATTTTCCTTAGCCCTTATTGTTCAACACATGAGAGTGTTATGATTGTATCTTCAAAAAGCGAGGTGAGTATGCCTGGTTAGTGCATAATGTAACTTGTATTTGGGTTATTTTACCGTAAAGGAGGAGAGTAAAGTGATCCTCTAGATGAGAGGTAATAGTACCAACCAGGGAGAGACACACGCAAACCAGAAAGGTTTTGTCCAGCATCTAGCGAAGTAGTCCACAGCAGATGTGATAGTCGTTAAAACCAAAGTGCGAAAGGAAACACATACACCATCCAACAGAGTAGTCCACACAGAGACGACGGTTGTTATAACCAGTAAACAAGAATTTTCTATCTAATGTCCTATCGAATATTCCACAAGGATGAGACACCACTCATAAACAATACAACACATCTTCAACAATGTAAGTACTAAAACAACCAAAGTAGTTTAACTATCTTAGTACATGTTAAGAAAACATGCATTACAAATGTTTAAAGAGTAGTCTTACAAACATCTACAAAACATGTGTGAAAACGTGTTGGCCTTAATAGGCTTCTGAATTAATAAAAAGTCCCAAGACACATATGTACACCATACATCACTAGTCCCAATAGTGGGACATTGGAGCCACTCCTCGCTCCTCAAAGAACAGATTGCAAACTCTCAAGGCTATGTGGGAGGAGCCAAGGTGAAAAGTCCTTTCTCATACAATGGGAGGGGTATATATAGCCAAGGGTGATGCTTCACCCTTGTGACTCTTGGACTACCCTATGACCATTCAAGTTCCCATGACTTTCAACTGACATGACTCTTCAACTTCTTCTGTGCATCCATTGGAATTTAACTTTACATTACATTCAGCTACAACGGATATGGCCCATAGTGGTGATGTGTTCAAGATAACTCAGGACAAACCTCGACATGACATTGCTGACATGTAGTGGATGACTGTGGTGTCCATGTGAAGTTGCTGCAATGCTGAGAGATGGATGCACTCTTGGTGTTCTTTGTCTTCTCCTCCACATGGCCTAGTGATGCGGGGTCTTCGATGGTCTTTCTCTTGCATGATGGTTCAATGTATGTGTTCCTTTTGCTTGCTTGTTGATATGCTTGGTACGTCCTTTGAGCTACAAACAAGTCTTTTAGCATTTGTGCTCCTTCTTCATCCCGTTCGTCATCTCACCATGATCTATTAGTGTACCTATTCCTGCAATCCACTCATGATGGGACAACATCAAATCCAAAACCTCCTAATCTAGCATGATGCATTGTTCTTGTGTTTCGGAACCCGGACATATGAAAGACTAGGAAGATGGCCCAACAACTATGCAATGCATAGTTCCAAGTGACAAGGAGGGAAGACAAGTCACTAAGACAATGTAGAGCGAAGCTCGGGTTCGGATGAGAAACTTTGGGAGCACATCCTTCACTATTGGGAAAACCTGCACAATGACCATTGGGAGGCAAGATTGCACAATGAAGGAAACCAATGGAAGGTGCAAGGTGGCACCCTAGGGGGCACTTCTATGTAGTTTCTGGAGGGAAGATAAGACAGGGCTGCAGGGGACCCACTGGGTAGTTCTGCACAATTTCTCATAGAAATGCAGGACAGACAACAGAGGTCCAGCTGGGCATGTCTGCACATTTTTGGAGATAAATTCAGACCTAGGTCTTGGTGTAGTGTAAGGTTCCAACAAACAAGAAAGAGGATTGATGACTATGCTTGAGAAATGTGCAGTTTAGTTTGGACATGGAGGTAGTTTTTTGCGCAGTTCTGGGAGGCATACAAGTTTCTCACCTCCGGGATTGCACAATGCAACTGACCTGAAGGACAACCTCAAGCACGTCTCAGTTCTGGGCATCAGTGTAGGGTCACTAAGGGCTGATACTGTGCAGTGCAACTCAGTCGAGGTCCAGTGGAAGAGGCTTATCCAGTCAGACAAATTTTCTGGAAGATGGCTAAGTGTGGGAGGAAAGTGAACTTGTGCAGTCTTGACATTGAGATCACACACTTAGCATACTCTGACAACATGATGACACTAACCACTAGGACAACATAGAAAAGTAGGACCCTCTGTGGGACCATCTAAAGCTGAAAGTGACAAGTGCGACACTTGGGGTAGACCTTTGGATGACTGTGAAGACACTTGTGTGAAAATGCTTACAACTTTGTGTGTGATTACAATAGATTTTCTCATAGTGGAGACAACCTAAACACACAAAGAAAAACCTTCAAAATCACTAGAACACGGTCACAAGCATGAAAACGAAATCAATATGCTAAAAGATGACTGCTGGTAAAACAAGAAAAAGGGTGAAAAGACTTCACAAGATCTCGTGGGGTGAGCTTGAGTGTTTGCAACCATCAAAGGAGAAACCAAGGAAGGCTCCGAAATTTGAATGCAAGCCAAAATTTTGGAGGGTGTTGCAACTGCTACAACAGGGTTCTAGCTCAATGGAAGAGCACTTTCTTTACAAGCAGGTGGTTGTTCGTTTGATTCCATCGTGCCCTAATATCCATACAGAATGGATGCAAATTGAGATGAAATGTTGGATACAAAGAGGTGCGAAATTTGGTGCAAAAACAAATGAAAAAGTGGATATAAAAAATGGCTCAAAATTGAATGTAACATTAGACACAAAATGGGATGCAAAGGTGGCCACAACACATGGCTTAACATAGGATGCAAATTTGGATGCTCAAAAGGATCTGAACTTGGATGCAAGATTATAAACGATGCAAAATTGGACGCAAAAAATGATGCAAAATATGGTGCAAATTGGGATGCAAAAAAGGGAGACAAATCAAACGTAAAAGTGGACGTAAAAAGTGGTCCAAAAAAAGATGCAAAAATGGTCACAAAAATGGATGCAAAATTTTGCGCTAAATCAATTTCAACATATGGTGCAAAGATAGGCACCAAAGTTGGTGCAAAACTAGATGCAATAATAGGTGCAAAATTAGAAACCAAAACTAGTGTAAGATTAGATGCAACAATTGATGTAAGACTAGTTACAAAAAGTGGCAAAAAATGGATGCAAAAAAAGGCGCTAAATTGGATGCAAAAGATGGTGTAAACTTGATGTAAATGATGGCGCAAAAATGGAAGAAAATAATGATAAAAAATAGGAAGAAAAAAACAATGAAAAAAGGATGCAAAAAATGGCACCAAACTAGAAGCAAAACTTGTAATAAAATTACATGCAAATCTTGGTGCAAAATAGACACAAAAAGTGATGTATAATCTAGTGTAAAAAAGGATACAAAATCTAGCATGAAAAGGGATGTAAAATTAGGTGCAACAAATGATGCTTTAAAAAATGTACAATAGAGCCTGATTTAGCACCAAGTTGATCATCCCAATTGTAAAAATAGGCCACTAAAATCTGGCACTAAATTCAACGCAAAAAATAGTGCAAAATTGGAAGCAAGACTTGTCGTCAAACTAGATACAAACCCTGGTGCAAAATTGGAAGGAAAAATTGTTGTAAAACATGGTGCAAAACTATATGCAAAAAGTGGTGCAAAATTAAACGATAAACATGGCACAAAACTGGGTGCAAAATATGATGCAAAATCTAGTGGAAAAAATGTTGCAAAATCTGGCACAAAAAAGTACACTTTAAAAATTGTACAATAGAGCCTTTTTTTGCACCAGGTTGCTCATCCCCTTTGGAAAAAGATGCACTAAAATCTAGTGCTAAATATGGCGCAAATTACCTATTTTTTTGTTGTGTAAAGACCCTTGGTATTGAGAATACTATGGTGTGGAAATTGTACGCGACTTTGCTTCACTATAATTGTGTATGTGTGCAACCTTTGTTCATAAGACTCGCGTATACTTATTAAAACATCACATTTGTCCTTCCTTTGTCTCTGAACTGATATTATTTTGTCTAATCACTCTGTCACATCTAAGATGGCCTATATTTTCTACCATCATGTTGACATATTTATCAAGTAGGTTGCTATCTAGGACAACACATTAGTCATAATGCCAATAATCTCCCCCTTTTGACTTGATGGCAATGACTTTGGTGTTTGGTCACCACCACCCATGGATACATGTAACCACCAAGCTTCTCTCCCAAGTCATCAAGTATTCCAAACACCAAGCTTCTCTCCCAAGTCATCAAATATTCCAAACACCAAGTTTCTCTCCCCCTTTGACATCAAGGGAAAAGGGATGGCCAATGTTGAATGAAGACTTCGTGCATAGAGATGAGCACCGTAGATCTAATTTTGTTGAATATGAGCACTGACCATGCTCCCCCCTTAGCATATGCTGAAAATTATGGAAGCTATACAAATAAGTACATGATGTTATGACTCAACCAAATCTTACCTTTCCTATCACCAAGAACTCATTCTTACATCAATTACCCAAAAAAGTGGGGTTACATATTTGACTCAACCATTACATCAAAATCCCAAAATAATGGGATTACATACATAATGGACTTGACACCAATAGACTTCCAATCATGACTGAATATAATAATTTTACATCATGGCTATTAATATGACCTTTACATCAAGAGACAAATATGAAATTTATAATCAAAACCAAAGACCTCAATCATGAGGTAATAATACCATGACAATCATCAATAACCATCATTCACGATATAAGGATGATCATTTGTGAGCAGAAATATGAACACCATTATGCAATAAGGAATTATCAAGAAACCAAATGCCAACAATGTGCACAATTATAAATATAGCAAATGCTCCCCCTGAATCTGTGCCACATGTTTGCTATTAGGACCGATCAAATTCATCAGTAAAGTAATCAAAGCAACTTCATCAATTAGAAAGCCATCAAAGTAGCAATGTCATTTAGCAACCATCATAAGACAATATCACTTCTATGTTTCATTTGAGCAACAATAGGTTGTAACCAATCAATATAAGTAGAGGACCAAAGAACCACTGACTGAAGTATACCAGAACCTCTCCTTGAGTATGTCCTATAGTTTCTCGTTCATAGAGAAACATACGCTACTATCAAGAACCAAACTCGCATATATATATGTGAGTGTCCTTCAATTAGGGGAATTTTGAGGTCTAAAATGGGCCTCGTAAGGAAATTGTAAAATAATAGTGGAAATAATAAAATAAGATTAAATATCATCAAATTTTAGAGGGAAAAAAGAAAAAACTATTTTTTTCAACTCGTATTTTCAACTTATCTCCCTATGGGTTTACTCAAATTTTGAGTGGCAAGTTGGATGCAGAATTTGATTCCTCATCCAAGGAGTACCATGTTGCATACTCTCGATGTTCTTTGCTTCATGAAAAATGAAAAATGTGATTGCAATCACGATATTTCATGTATTTCTCATTTTTCATGTAGCAGGGTCCATCGAAGTATGCAACATGGTTACTCCTTGGATGATGAACTAAATTTTGCATCCAATGAGTACTCCAACTCGAAATTTGAGTAAAACCTTAGGGAGATAAGTTGAAAATATGAGTTGAAAAAATAGTTTTATTATTTTATTATTTTTTAATCCTTTTACTTTTTTACTCAGGAAATGGTGAATCATGCCCCGTGGTTGACATCCTATTGGTTCTTATAAAGTTTATTTTGGTTGTACATTTTTCTTAGGAGGCCCATTTTATACCTCAAAATTCCCCCAATGATGGGATCCGCTTACAGAAAGTAAACTGTAGTAATTTCAGACTCATATCCCCCTGAACATGAAGGATCTATTAGAATCATTAACAAAGTGATGAAGTGGATATCACTTCTATTTTATTTCTGAGATATTCAAAGGAATCTCGTGGAAGTGGTTTAGTAAATATGTCCGCAACTTTTTCCTTTGAGGGAACATATTCTAGTTTGACCTTTTGTTCAAGCACATGTTCTCTCAAAAAGTGATATTTGATTGCAATATGCTTGATTTTTGAGTGCATGACATGATTTTTAGAAATACTTATTGCACTAGTATTATCACACAAAATAGGTATAGGTTGAGGACAAGTGATTTGAATATATTTTAATGTTTGCATCATCCATAGAATTTGAGTACAACAAGATGCAGTAGCAACATATTCTACCTCAATAGTAGATAAAGAAATGGATCTTTGTTTTTTGTTGAACCATGATACCAAGCGAGGTCCCAAATAGAATGATCCTCCACTAGTACTCTTTTGATCATCAATGTTACCAGCCCAATATACATATTTGTAAGCATGAAGAGAAAAATATGCATCTTTGGGATACCATAGACCATAATCTTGAGTTCCTTGTAAGTACTTGAATATTCTCTTGACTGCATGGAGATGAGTTTCTTTAGGATTTTCTTGAAATCATCCAACAATCCCAACTACATGCATGATGTATGGTCTTGTGCCTGTAAGGTAGAGAAAAATCCTGATCATAGATATATATTCTGGTTGATTTGTTGAGGGAGAATCATCATGTGAACTAAGGTTACATCCTATTACCATTGATATGCATACAAGCTTGCAGCCTTCCATTCCATATTTCTTTAAAATCTGCTTGAGGTACTTAGTATGCGAGAGAAAGATAACATTCTTTTCTTGCTGAACTTGAAGACCAAGAAAGTATGTTATTTCACCAAGTAATGACATTTCAAATTCTTGTTTCATGGCGGAGGAAAAAATTTAACTCATAGAATCTTCATTGCTTCCAAAAATGATGTCATCTACATAAACAACAACTACCAAAAGTTTACTAGATTCCTATCTATAGATCCCTTAGTGAAACCTTGTTGTTGAAGATACTTGTCAAGGTGATAATACCATGCACGAGGAGCTTGTTTTAGCCCATATAATTCCTTCTTGAGTTTGCAAACAAGATTTTTATCATTTCCTAGAATGAACCCTTCAAGTTGTTCAATATAAACTTCTTCTTCTAGGTCCCCATTCAGAAATGTAGATTTAACATCCATTTGATATACTTTAAAGTTATGAAAGCTTGAAAATGCAAGGAACATTCTTATGGCTTCAATTCTAGATACAGGTGCAAATGTTTCTTCAAATTCTATTCCTTCTTGTTGCGCATAGCCTTTGCATACAAGTCTTTCTTTGTTTCTAATTACCTCTCCATTTTCATTTAATTTATTTTTGAATACCCATTTTGTCCCAATAAAATTTTTATCATGAGGTCTTGGTACTAATTCCCATGTATGGTTCTTTTCTATTTGGTCAAGTTCTTCATCCATAGCCTTAACCCAACATTCATCTTTGCTAGCTTGATTTAAATTTTGTGGTTCAATTGTGGATAGTAAGGCTAGATAACTAGAAGTTCCAACAAGAGTTCTTCTAGTTTGTACTCCAGCTTCCTTATCACCTAGAATTTGAGATTTTGGATGATTTTTCTGAACATACCTTGATGGAGTCTTTTCTGATGCTTCTGCATTGTCAATTCCTTCTTCTGATGCTTCATTGATTCCCTCTCCTACATCATTTTGGCTTGTTGTAGGAGTATCTTTGTCATCTGTTGGTGCTTCCTTTTTGGTACCTGTGGATGCTTTATTAATCACAACATCAATGCATTCAAAAATATTTTGAAGTCTTTTATTGTAGCATATATATCCTTTTCTTCTAGATGAGAATCCAAGGAGAATTCCTTCATCGTCTCTAGCTTCAAACTTTCCAAGTTTATCATCATTATTCTTTATGTAACATTTGCTTCCAAATAATTTAAAATTCTTGACAGTTGGAGGCTTACCAAACCATATTTCATGAGGATTTTTGTAACTGTTTACCCAAATATGAGCTTTGTTGAGGATATTTACTATTCTATGTGTTGCTTCCGCCCAAAAGGTATGAGGTGTTTTGAACTCATCAAGAATGGTACATACCATTTGTTGGATTGTTCTATTCATTCTTTCTGCCACTCCGTTTTGTAAAGGAGTTTTAGCTATTGAAAACTTCCTCTCGATGACATGTTGTGCACAAAAGTCAAAAAAATCATGTGATATCAATTCTCCTCCTCTAAAAAATCTAAGAAATTTGATTTTCAAATCTAATTCATTCTCTACTAGAGCTTTGAAGACTTTAAATTTATCAAATGCTTCATCTTTATGTTTTAATAAGCTAATCCAATACATATGAGTAAAATCATCAATGAATAATATGAAGTATTGTTCCCCTCGAAGAGACTTATTTCTCATAGGACCACAAAAATGAGTATGAATAAGTTCAGGTGGATAACCTGAAGTACCTTCTTTGGTATTAAACTACACCCTAGTTTTCTTACCAAATTTACAAGATTTTCATATGGTATTTTCTGGTAAAGAGATGTTAGGAAAGTTGCAAATTTCTCCCATTTTACTTGACTTAAGTAATTCACTGAAGCTTTTATGTCCCAATATTTTGTGGCAGATCCATCTTTCTTCTTATTTTCTCAAGTAACAATGTTCTAAATCACCTTCTAGGATATAAGACATTACTTGGATTTCTTGTTCCCTTTATTATGATCTTACTTGGATCGAGATTTCATACCACGCAATTCTTTGTAATGAAAACTACCTCATGCCCTTGATCATATATCTAACTAACACTCAACAAGTTATGTTTTAATCCATCAACAAACAAAACATTTCCATCTTTAACCTTTTATTTCAGCAAAACAGTTCCTTTTCCTTTGATAGCAGTAGGTCAATGATTTCCAAATGCTACATTCTTTTCTTTCTATATTTCATTAGAGGACATAAACTTGTATTTATCACCTGTCATATGTTTTTAAAATCCTCTTTCAATGTACCATGAATTTTCTTGATCTCCTACATATAAAGCTAAACCACAATTCTCAGATTCTATGGTGTTCTTTTTCCATACCCTGGATGTTGTTTCTTTTTATTCATTGTGAAGAGTTGGTCGTATTTTGCTTCTACATTCAATTTCTCTATGCCCAAAGTTATTGCAAAAGGAACATTCATATTCATCTTGAAGAGTTGAGAAGGTGTTGTAAGAGTATTTCTTTAACCCAATCTCATTATTTTGTTTTCTTGATTCTCTAGTCATGATAGTTTTATAAGCATCACATTAAGCCACCTTATGACCAAAATGATGACAGTGAAGCATTAACCATTAAAGTAAAAGTTCCTGGCAGTGTAGTACCTTCTTGTGTAGCTTTCCCTTTGATCGTGATAAGGGTGATTCACCTGAGAAACATTTGATCCCTTATTCATTTGCCGAGAGTTGGAATTTTGTTGACTACTTCCTTTTACTACATTGAGATAGCTTCTTATGCATGTTTCAGAAGATTTTATAGTCTTTGATGATTCTCATTATATTCGAGACCTGTTTTTATAAGAGGAGAGTGTTTTACTTTGAGATTATCCTTTAGAAAATCTAAGGTTTAGACTTATTTCTTTCTCAAGTTCCTTCCTTAGACTTGCAACTTCTAGTTCTAACTTTTCATGATGCCTCCTTTTTTCTAGGATTTATTTATTTAGAGCATCTTCTGCTAATTTAGCTTCTTCTTAATGAATTTTAAGATGAGTTGTTTCTTCTATGAGATTATCTTTTTCTTCTAGGGAATCCATAAAAACATCACCAGAATCATCAATACAATTATCTTCAAATTCCATATGTAATTGATATTCTTGATCGGACACACCTTCTTCGCCATTTAAAAGACCATCACTGTTTTCATGTGTGTAGAAGCTTCTCTTGTTTTTGAACCTTCCTCTAAAATTTAATTTTTCTTAATTCTTCCCTTTCTCATGGTTTTCTTTATAAAGGAATTTAGCAGCATAGTGACCAACTCTTCCACAAGCAAAACATTTGAAAGAAATATTACCTCTAAATCTGCCAGTGCCTACTTCAAGTTTCTTTATGAAGTTTGCCTCTTCTTCATCTGAAACATACCCTGATTCCTTGAACTCCTCCTTTTCCTTTAGAAGTAGCTTTGAATGCAACTTCTATGATAACTGAGGTACCCCCTTTTCTAATTTCATAGGATGTTAAAATCCCATGAAGCTATTCAATAGTAAGGTTGTTCAAATCCTACATTTATTCAATAGAAGAGACTTTCGAATCGAATTTTGGGGTTAGAGATCTTAAGATTTTCTCAGCCAGTGATGATTCTTTTATTTTTACACCAAGATTTCTCATTGAATTAAGGATCTCATCTACCCTAATAAATAAACTTGCATTACTTTCATCATTATTCAGTCCGAGAGTTTCATCTTGAATTCTAAGGGTTTGAAGTTTGACACTTTTTACCTTGGTGTCAGCTTCATAACTTTGGATGATCTTGTCCCATATAGCCTTTGCAGTATTTAGCTACATGACTTTGACAAATTATGATTCTACAAAGCTTCCTAACAAAGCATTGACAACCTTTGCATTGGCCTCATACATTTTCCTTTCTGCTTCATCTGTGCAAATGGAGGATGGATATTGATAGCCTCCTTCAACGATTCCCCAAACATCTACTCCAAGTGACCATGGGTAAGTTCTTATTCTGACTTTCGAGAAAACCAGATGGGATCTATTAAACAACGGTGGCCTAATAGATGCTTCTCCCTCTTGGTTCCTCATCTTGATGAATCTTCCTTCAAGTGGTCAAGCTTCTTTTGAAGGACCTGCTCCGATACCAATTGTTAGGAAAAATACTGAGAGGGGGGTTGAATCAATATTTTTAAACTACCTAAACCTTTTCTTTTCACATTCAGGTTTATGTATGCTATTGTTATGAAGTAAACATGTGTATGTACGCGACTGTAATGAAGACAAGTAACGTATATCTAGTTAACTAAATTTTTAGTTAATTCATCAACTATTTAACTTGAAATAGTGTATCAGTAATTCATTAGAAATTAATTAAACAATAACCATGTGCAACAAGAACAAAATAGTCCATCACACATAAGCAACACATGAACACAAAATTTATTAGGTGGAATCCTAATGTGGGAAAAAACCATCGTTGTTTTGGTCTCTGTCTTCTTCTTTTATTATAAAGAGAAATTTCTTATAATCTTGTACTGGAAAAAAGACATACCAGTACGCAGACACCCACCTGCAAAAATCTACAACCTTCTCTCATTATCTGGGTTCTATTGGAAGGGAGCTACAACCCTCTTATCCTCTGTTCTTTCTGGATCACTTTTCAAAATATTTCAAAGTAGATCCATTCCAAATATCAAATAGAAATACTAAAATCAACATTGTATCAAGTCACTGAACCAATTGGATCACCAAATAAAATATTGAAATAACTTATTCAAACAACTAGACCAACCTGTATAACGGTATAACCATTCATCAGAATACCAGACTACATATTGTTCAACATATAAATTAGATACTGTCACTGTAGACCCTGATTAACCACATATCAAAATACATGGGGTCAGTATGTGTTTCAATGATTGTTTCAGTAATGCAGTAATTCATATTTAGATTTCTGTATTTTGAGATTTGTACGCAGGTCATTTGAAGGGAAAGCGCTTATATATGCTACTGTTCAGAAGCATACTCACGTATATACGCACTTTCCCTTTGAATGACCTGCATACAAATCTCAAAATATAAAAATCTAAATATGAATTACTGTAGTACTGAAACAATCATCGAAACACATACTGACCCCATCACAGATGACTGAACCACATACAGATCATCTCATAGTCACATCATTACTATGCAATATTTTAACCCAACCACCACTGTTAAACACAGATTATCATGCAAGACTTCATCGACAAACAACAACAAACATAATAAAACAAATCAATCATTATCATCATCTCATATTGCAAAACCCTAGAAGATGTACGCGGCCTTATAAATAATTTCCGCGTATATACACCCCTTTCATACTTTACATCCGCGTACATATCTTTCTATACTGCAGAATATATAGGCGATTACCCAGATGAATATTCACATACGTACACGACCTTTCTGAAGCATACCTGCGTGCAGATCTGTAATTACTGAGGCAAAACTTTGCTGCACAATAGAACACCTGTCAAACCCAAATATCGACATACACAATAACAAATACACATCATAAAATCGTCATCACAGATCTATTAAACCATAAGCAGATTATTCAATACATAGTCATTTCATATTATCATATTCCTTAGTGCACACCAATTTCAAATCAAACCAATCATCAATAAGCCAATACATTCACACTTAGCACTTTGATCTCCATCTCCTCATATAGCTTAGCCCTTAGCCAATACCTTAGGTCAATTCCGTAGTTATGCCGCTGGTATTCTTTGATGAGATCAAATATCTATTGTCTCACTCATTACTATGGGTTAATACTATGGTAAAGAGCCTTGGTATTGAGAACACTATGGTGTGGAAAATGTACGCCAATTTTCTTCACCATACCCATGTATGTACACAACCTTTTTTCGCAAGACCCGCATATACTTATTGAAATATCACCTTTGTCCTTCCTCTATCTTTGAACTGATATTATTTTGTCCAATCTCTCTGTTACATATCGACTTCCCTGCATACTCATTCTGCTACTGCTACCATCATGTTGACATTTTTATCATGTAGGTTGACATTAAGGATAACACATTAGTCATAATGACAATCACCTTCCGATCCTCTTTATTTGTTGACTACATACAGGAACACGATTATTGAGCTGGAAGGCATTAGAAATTTGATTCTGTTGAACCAAGAAGTCCACATTTGGATGAAAAGATGGTCATTATGGGTACAAGCCAGAGATAAAAGAAAAAAATTTCCATCATAAGTTCAATATTAGAATAAATATTAACTCTATTAGGATAACCCGAGACGTAAAAGGTAATGTCTGTTCCTCCCAATCTTCTCTGGAACATGATGCCATATCACATTTCAAGAGCCATTATATGGATGAGGAACATGACTTACACTCACAAACAACTTTTATTTCAAACATCATGGATATGTTTTAGGTGGAGGATAACAATAATTTGGGTCGTCCCATCACTAAAGAAGAGTTAATTGAGATTTTGAGATATTGTGTAAAGGATAAGAGCCTGGGTCCGGACAGATGGGGGGTTGAAATGTTTATTCACTTCTTAGAATTGATGATTCCAAACCTCTTAGTAGTATCTGAGGAATCAAGGATTAAAGGGTATATTCCGGGGGATATTAATGCTACATTCATTTCTCTCAATCCTAAGAAGGAAAGTCCCCAGTCTTTTGCGGATTACAAGTTGATTTCCCTACACAACATTATCTATAAATTGATCTCTAAGTTGATCGTACGAAGACTAAAACCGATATTGTCTAGAAATATCACTGAGGAGAAATTTAGGTTTATTGAGGGCATACAGATTCAAGACGCCATAGGTATTACTTAGGAGATTCTACACTCTATTCAAACTCGGAAGCAAAAGTCATTCCTTCTCAAGGTGGATTGAACGAAAGCATACTATTGCATTGACTGAGACTTTCTTAAATTGATTTTGATCTTCTCTCGAACATGATGCCATATCACATTTCAAGAGCCATTATATGGATCGGGAACATGACTTACACTCACAAACAACTTTTATTTCACACAACCTGGATATGTTTTCGGTGGAGGATAACAATAATTTGGGTCATCCCATCACTAAAGAAGAGCTAATTGAGACGTTGAGATATTGTGCAAAGGATAAGAGCTTGGGTCAGGAGAGATTGGGGGTTGAAATATTTATTCACTTCTCGGAATTGATGATTTCAGACCTCTCGGCGATATCTAAGGAATCAAGGATTAAAGGGTATATTCCGGGGGATATTAATGCTACATTTATTTCTCTCAATTCTAAGAAGGAAAATCCCCAGTCTTTTGCGGATTACAGGTTGATTTCCCTACAAAACATTATGTATAAATTGATCTCTAAGTTGATCGTATGAAAACTAAAATCGATATTGTCTAGACATATCACTGAGAAGCAGTTCGGGTTTATTGAGGGCATTGAGATTCCAGACGTCATAGGTATTACTTAGGAGATTATACACTCTATTCAAACTCGGAAGCAAAAGTCATTCCTTCTGAAGGTGGATTTAACCAAATCATATGATTGCATTGACTGAGACTTTCTTAAATTGATTTTGATCAAAGCAAGTATGTCCCCATCGAATATTTGCTAGATTATGGCGTGCATCAAGACCACTAAGTTTGTTATCATCATAAACGAGCTTCATTCCCATTTCTTCTCCACTCATAGGGGTTTGAGATAGGGTTGTGTACTATCACCCATGCTATAGGGTTGTGTACTATCACCCATGCTTTTCCTCTTCGTTATTGACAGTTTGATTAAAAAATGACAAGATGCTAGGGTCCAAGGTTTCATATCTATAGTTAGCGTATCTAGACAGATCGATATTATACACTTGATGTTCGTGGATGACCTCCTATTTGAAGGACATACTGCCATTTCAGAATGGATAGTATTTTAATACATCATAAAGTCGTTTGGAGAGGCTTAGAGATTATGCATGAATGGCTCCAAATATATTCTAATACATAGTGAAAATGCAGGGTTGGAGATAAAGGATATCAATTCGCTCTTTGGGGTTGGATACAGACACATTGATGAAGGTATCACCTACCTAGGTTTCAATCTGAAGCCAAATGGTTACTGTAAGAAGGATTGGGACTCGTTGGTAGAGAGGTTCCACAAGAAACTAGATTGTTGGGACTCGTTGGTAGATAGGTTCCACAAGAAACTAGATTGTTGGAAACATAGATGGTTGACTAAGGGAGGTAGAATGATTATGTTAAAAGCAGTTTTACAAAGTATTGCGGTATATTAGATGCACCCTTTTCTTCTTCCTCAGGAAGTAATTAAAAGGATACAAACTATCATGGGGCGCTTTATTTGGGCTGGGCCATTACTTTATGGGAAGTTTCATTTGGTACAATGGTCTCACATAGCTAGGCCTATTGACAAACGTAGATGGGAAATCATTGATCGTACTTCTTTCAACATGGCACTGATCATTAAAACAATGTGGAGGGTTGTATCTGGCACCGATATATGGTCTCAAGGGAAAATATATGTTTCGACAAACATGCACTACATGGATAAGCAGTGGGGCTAAGAAGAAAACTAATACATCATACATCTGGAAAAGTATGATGAAAAATATACATTGGCTCTTAGGATTTGTTCATTGGGAGGTTGGGATGGATCCAAAATGAAGATTGGTATAAATTGGTCTCGATATAATCAAAAGTGTGATGGGAAACCATTAATTATCATTTCATATCCTTAATTTCCATCCTCGAAAATAAATTATCTTCCTTAAACAAATTTTCCATCTTATTACACTATGTATTGATCGCCAAGCAGTGGAACAGATTAAAACAATATAATAAAGCATAAAGTTGAGCAGTATGCGCGCAGTGCCAAAAAGGCGTTGAACAATTCAAACTTGCATTTAATGACCATTCCAACTAGGCATTAATATTTTTATTTTTATTTTGATTAAGGATGATAAGTACCTGTTTTATTATTATTTGCGGAGATAAAAGCACTCCGCTGGTCGAAAACTGGTAGAGCTTCAGCATTAAGAAAAAAAATCTGAAATTAGAATTTATTTTTGCCCTTGGAATGGAGTGGTACTTCAACGGAAAAGAAGACCGTTAAACTGCAGAAGACGACGAAGAGGGTGTTCCGGTAAAGAAGTCCGGTTGAGAAAGCATCTCGACGGCCAGACTCATGGAAGGTCTCACATCCTTTTCTTGCTCCACGCACAGCAGAGCCGTTTTAAGGACTCTCTCCACCTCTTCCGAATCAAAATTTCCATGCAATTTGGGATCCACTACTTCCTCAATCCCTCTGCCTTCCCTCATCATCGCAGACACCCAGTGCACCAAATGTCCACAGTCCGACAACGAGCTTCTTCGTCCAGTGATTATCTCTAATAAAACAATCCCGAAGCTATAAACATCCACCTTGGCCGTGATTGGCAGATTCATCGCCCACTCCGGTGCTAAGTAGCCCCGCGTGCCTCTAATTGTGGAGAAGGAGAATGCTCGATCTCTGTCTACCAGCTTTGCTAACCCAAAGTCAGAAACCTTGGGACAGAATTTCTTGTCCAGAAGTATGTTTTGGGGTTTGATGTCACGGTGCAGAATCCATTCCAAACATTCTTCGTGGAGGTAGGCTAAACCCTTGCCCGTGCCTACTGCAATCCCAAATCTTTCTTTCCAGCCCAAAACTCTATCATTGTTTTCTGTGAACAGATACTTGTCCAGAGACCCATTTTCAACATACTCATAAACGAGCAACCTGTGTTTTCTTTCCGCACAGAAGCCAAACATACGGACAAGATTCATGTGATGGACTCTCCCAATGATACTCACTTCTGCCCAGAACTGATCATGGCCTTGAGATAGCCCTTCTAGTTGCTTTACAGCTATAACCCCACCATCGGGAAGCACGCCTTTGTACACCGTCCCAAAACCTCCTTCCCCCAGTTTGATTTTGAAGTTATCAGTGGCCTTCTTCAACTCTGAAAAGCTGAACTTCTTGAATCCCCCGGGAATCACTGAGTAACCTAGACTATCATAGCCAGGATCTCTAAATACTCTAAGCATATACCGCCATCCAAATATTGCGCAAACCAGCTCTGCGACACCAAAGGCAATCGCAAATCCTAGCGTATATTTGACAACACTTCCTGTCTTATGCTTGTTGTATTGGCCCGTCCCAGACACAATGGGAGTCAACGCCTGACAGTTTAATGGCAAAGGCTGAGACGCACCAGTGATATTAGAAACAGAAGAATCATTGCTAGAAACTTTGATATACATGTGGTTTTGCTGATTCGGAGATCGATATCCATTGACAAGTAAACCCTTAGGATAACAAGCTCCTTTGCCATCCATTCTATATGCAAAGCCTTCACATTTGCTGTCATTCATGCACAAATCTTTGCACTCTTTAAATGTTATCTTATTTTTAGTGTAACTTTGATCGTTGCCATAATAATCTGTATGTGGAAGATAAATAAGCTTTGTACTGGACGCACTCAGTGGTTTATTGCGCTCGCAACCTTGGAACCAATCGGTGGAATCTTTCCTGTAAAAACCAGGGGGGCAGGTACAGCTGGGCTTCGGAGTGTATATGCAGAGACCGTTGATTCCACAGAAGCCATGAACGTAACATTGTTGAAGAATAGCCATCCATGTTATATTCCATAGACCTGTGCTTTCCACCAAGCTGTATAGTCTGACGTTTCCATCAACGTCCAAAGTTAATCTTCTCTTGGGGCCTTCTCCATAATCTGACGCGTTAAAGGTTAACCCGTCGCTTGAGACCAAACTACCGAAGTCGTCCAGCACCACTTGACGGCTGCTATTGTATGGGCTTCTGCTGTTACCAAAGGTAGTTAGGTCAGGATTAGGCCAGTAGTTGGTCAATATGCCTGATCCCCGGTAAGTCAGTTGAAGAACGTTTTCACTATTGAAAGAGAGATGATAGTATCCTTGCTTAAACGTGGAGTTCCCTAATCTGGATATTAACTCCGCATTATTATCAAGGGGTTGAGATGGAAGAAGAGTATCGGTTGGAGACTGGAAGCTTTGCCACAGAAACTTATCACCTGAAGAGGTGCGTAACACCAGATTTCCCGTTTCTAAAAGAACCGCATCTTTTACATTCATGTTTCCGGTGTTGGTACTCCATACAGGGGTACCATCTGCATCCCACAGAACGAGGTTTCCATCATTCTCCAGAGAAAGACTTGAATCTCTTCCGTTGACAGCTTGCTCTCTGTTGGCCACTCAGGCCACTGTTCGGGTCCGAGTATACCATATGGCAAAAGCATAAGCATTTTGACCCACTTCATAAAATCCAGCGGAAAATGTTTTATTGGGGGAAACCAAGCAAGTCCTCTTCTGTTGACGAGTCAGTGAAGAACCGAGGGTAAGCCGATTGGTGGCCAAATTGGGAATTCCAGAAACAAGCCCACAAGTGAAGAAAAAGAAGAAACATATGAGTTGAGTAGAGAAAAAACGCCTACAGATTCCCTCAGGCGCTTCCATTATGGCCAGGCCAACTTTGATATTAATCCAATTCAGCCGTTGTTCTCTTCCAAGAACCCTGAACACCAATCCCAAGTAGAGACGCCCACTTTGAGATACACGAGTTTTTTGTTTCCCACTTCAGCCGATTGACCGTTTATCTTCTCATCCACCAGAAACGCAGTTCAAGCTGTAGAGAAACGATCGAGGGCATCTGTTACCGTCTCTGCCACAGAATATGCAAACAAATTGCAGGAGAGAAAAGTATGAAACTGCTGGCCTACACTTATATCGCCCCTCGTTTAATTAAATCTAACTAGTCAGCCCCGCCCCTCAGAGTTACAATATTGAATCATTTGAACAGCAAACCGATGTCAATCATCTGAATCTCTAGAAGGTGGCAACACCTTTGAAGCCATTCAGAGCAGAAGATTTCTTCACAATCATATTACCTAGAAATAAACTTTTATGTTCACAATTATCATTGTATACTGGTTCTTCTTATATAACACTGAGTACCAATATGGGAAACGAAACAACAGCGGCACTTTTAATGTACAGCGAAACGAAACAAATTGTGAAATCAGGTCAACCTGTACAGTAGAAGCAACCTATGCAGATCTTTGGAATATCTCATAATCTAAATCTCACAACAAGGTGGGTCAAACAATTGACCCCAAAATTTACAATAAATATAAGAATTCGACTGCTGAATCAACCTATGCAGATTTCTGTAATATCTCCTAATCTAAATGTCAGGACAAGTAGGTCAAACAATTGACCCCAAAATTTACAATAAATAAATATAAGAATTGGACTGCTGAATCAACCCAATATTGAAAATAATAAGCGATTAGGACAAGTAGGTCAAACAATTGACCCCAAAATTTACAATAAATAAATATAAGAGTTGGACTGCTGAATCAACCCAATATTGAAAATAATAAGCGGACTGCTGAATCAACCCAATATTGAAAATAATAAGCGATTAGGACAAGTAGGTCAAACAATTGAACCCAAAATTTACAATAAATAAATATAAGAATTGGACTGCTGAATCAACCCAATATTGAAAATAATAAGCGGACTGCTGAATCAACCCAATATTGAAAATAATAAGCGATTAGGACAAATAGGTCAAACAATTGAACCCAAAATTTACAATAAATAAATATAAGAATTGGACTGCTGAATCAACCCAATATTGAAAATAATCAACCCAATATTTACAATAAATAAATATAAGAATTGGACTGCAGTGGACAAAAGAATAGGACGGACTTCTGAATCAACCCAATATTGAAAATAATAAACCGTGTCATATTCGAGATACTATTTTTTTAATTAGCTGGTCTAACCCGCATGCGCATGTGATGACCTGTATTTAGAATTCTAAATACAATGTTAAAATTTAAAAATGTTTTTATAATTAGCTGGTCTAACTCGCATGTGATGACCTGGTCTAACTCGCATGCGCATGTGATGGACTGTATTTAGAATTCTAAATACAATGATAGAATTTAAAAAGTTAAAAGTGATATAGGATGGGTAAGCAATTAAATGTTTGTTTAATTAATAATAAAACATTAAAATTAGTAAGTAAATTTTGAAATCAGGTCGAACCTGTACAGCAGAAGAAACCTATGCAGATTTCTGGAATATCTCATAATCTAAATGTCAGGTTTCTGGAATATCTCATAATCTAAATGTTAGGTCAAACAATTGACCCAGAATTTACAATAAATATAAGAATTACACTGCTGAATCAACCCAGTATTGCAAATAATAAGCATTGCAGTGGACAAAAGAATAGGACGGACTTCTGAATCAACCAAATACTGAAAATAATAATAACCACTGTCATATTCGACCTACTATGTTTTTAATTAGCTGGTCTAACGTCGCATGTGATGGACTCGGTCTTATAATAACCAGTGTCATATTCGACCCACTATGTTTTTAATTAGCTGGTCTAACGTCGCATGTGATGGACTCACTGCAGAATTCTAAATACAATGTTAAAATTTAAAAAATAATAAAAAGAAAGTGATATATGAAGTGTAAGTATTTAATTAATAATAAAAAGTTAAAATTAATAAGCTAAAAAGTTAACATTAATAAGTTAAAAAGTTAAGTATGGAAATGAGTTTCAACATTTAAATGTTTTTTTAATTAATAATAAAAAGTTAAAATAATAAATTTAGTTTGTAATTTCTTGATTTTGTTATTAAAATGTGAATAGGTTTTGTTACAATACCACATGTCCAAAAATCATAACTTAATTAAAAGGGAGGGGCTAGTTCCCAGGAGAATCGTAATGGGGCCCTCTTTTAATTACAATATACTGTCAGACTCAACTGACAAACCATCAAATCATACATACAATCGCTGTAAATAGCTGGCATATCGAGCAAGGACAGAATACGCTGCACACAGGGGCGAAGCTCAACAGGATTTGAACCCGGCTGGGGGCGTGCAAACCGACCGCCCCGACCGTTACATCGCGCAACGAAGTGCTCCAAAAATCATAACTTATAACAATTAAAACATTTTATAACAATTTCTAATCATGGATATTCATCCTCACTTTACCATGGATATTATTAACTTGTAAATATGTTTTGTTACAATACTATAGACCAATACCATGACTTATCAATACTACATGCCCAAAAAACATAATTTATTTCACAATCAAAATATTTTATAACAATATGACAAAAGATATGACAAGATTCTTAACCATGGATATTCACCCCACTTTACCATGGATATTATTAAGTTGTAAATATGCTTTGTTACAATATCATGGCTTATCAATATCACATGACCAAAAAAAAAACTTATTTCACAACCATGGATATTCACCCCCTCTTTGTCGTTGATATTATGAAGTTGTGAATAGGCTTCATTACCATACCCTGAAAAATACCATGGATATTCACCCCAACTATACCATGGATATTATTAACTTGTAAATAGATTTTTTTACAATACCATGAGCCAATACGATGGCTTTTCAATACCACATGCCCAAATATAATAACTTATTTCACAATCAAAATATTTTATTTTAATTTAATTTTATAACAATTTTTTTAATTAAATCTAATAGGTAAAAGGTTATAGTTACTTTTCAGATATATCTAAACCCTCTATCCTCAAGACTACTATAAATATTTTGAGTAGGTCAAAATACATCAAAATAACTATAAAATTAAAATTGAATAAAAAAACTAATGTAATGTAAACATTTTAACTCTGTCAAAATAAAATAAAAATAACCCTATGTTAAAATAAAAATTCTAGGTTATTATATTTTTTTTTAATCAAATTTTGTTGGGTAGTTAAAATAAACTTAAAATTCCTCGATGGGGTTAATGAACACAGTGCACGGGGCACCTTGTGGCCCATGATGACCAACAACTAGCATCTGGGTCGAGGGCCGCTTCCCATGCCCTCTCACTTCACCTTGCGTACAGGGAGGAGCAATGGTATGCATGTGGAAATTAGTAGCACCCTCACCAGTGTGGGAGATGTTGTTCTAAGATCGTGGGTGGTCAACGAGGACTTCATTCATTTTTCATTTTGGCTTCATGCTCTTGCCTAGTTCTTTTCTCGCCGCCTCTGTTGGGCAAGGTGGCGCCCCCAGAAACACGGTTCGCCCCCTGGCCGTTGGCTTTGTAAATTGGTAACTTTCGATTTGCAAGGGTGTTTTTTGAGTGGTTGCCGACTGTGGTTCCTAGTGGAATTGGTCTTCGGGAGCTTCTCGCCGATTTGAGTATTGGTGTTTTGCGGTTACAGGGCTTTCGATGGTTGGAGTGGATCACATAGGTGGCATTGCTCCTCAGAGGGGTGGCGGTTCTGTAGATGGCTTTCGTCTTTTAACTTTTGGGCTCGTAATTGGGTTGTTTGGATTCTTTGCGTGAGATATTTCTGTGTCTTTTGGGGGGAAGGGAGAAAGAATCTTGGAGCTAGAAATGATCTTTTGCTGCTGTTGTGGTTGGGGGGGAGGTCCTCACAGTGTGGTAAGAAATTTTGTGCTTCTTCTGGCCCTCTTGCATTCAAATTATTCGAATTTCAGTACCTCTCTGTGTTCGAGACTAGTGTGGTGCAATTGGTGGGGTGGCAGATCTCCTGAGTCTGTGTGGTGCTATGTGGTTTCAGTGGGTGTGAGTCTGCAACCTTGTCTGGGAGGCTGCTGGTTTCTGCACTAAGTGTGACAGGCTTGGCAGGTGTGGGTTGGGCGTGCCTGGAGGGTCTTCTGCATTGCAGGTGAAGCTATTATTCCAACATCGATGTGTCTAGCCCCGAGAAGAGGGTGGTCCTCCCTCCCTCAATTCCCTACTCTGTGGGATGTGGGGACTGGCCTTCTCAATTGCAGACCATAGAGCAAAGGGTGGAGGTGTCTGTGGCTCGTTAGGGTGGCAAGTTAGCCGAAAGCTCTTGGAGGGTGGTGGCTAGTGTGCGGGGTGGTCAAGGGTATGGTGACTCGGCGAAGGGCCGCGAGGGTTATCGTCATGAACACTGGTCGGGGGGGGCTCAACGGCGTAGCAACTCGAGTTGGCGAGGGGGTGCAGAGTGTTCGATTCTTGGTTCGAAGGTCATTCAACATTGTTGCCTAGAAAATTATAGAGACTTAATTCAATCCCTACTGGAGTGATTGGAAAATGTTGAAAGGATCCCACAGGAGGAACAAGCGGAACTCAGAGATACCTTAGATAAATTGCACTACTTTTAGTGCCACGTCCGGGAGCATATTGTGGTGGTCTAGCGAGGACAGAACTTGCTATCGAAGAAGGTAGAGAAGCTAGAGTCTTGGATGGCTCATTTCGAGGAGCATGTCCAATGCTATTTTCCACCACCTCCTCCTCTTGGGATAGGCTTGGACAACCTAGCCTCCATCACGTCAGATGACTAACATGACGACAAGTGTTTTCTCTGTTTTACTTGTCTTCTAGTGCCTTTGGTTTTCTCGATTTGGACGATGTCCTTATTTTCATTTTTGTACTTTTGTCATATGTTATATGTGGTGGTCAACAAACCTAGTCGGGGTGAGACCACCTATTTTTGCTGCTACTCTCGATGAACATCTTTTCGAAGAATGAATAGAATTTCGACTTAAATAATAATAATAATAATAATAAATAAAATAACCGAGGTTAAAATAACAATTCTACATTAGTTTTTTTTATATTTTTGTTGGGTAGTTAAAGTAACTTGAAATAGAAATAAAAATAAAAGTAATCCTATGTTAATAAGAATGAATAGAATTTCGACTAAATAATAATAATAATAATAAATAAAATAACCGAGGTTAAAATAACAATTCTACATTAGCTTTTTTTTATCATTTTTGTTGGGTAGTTAAAGTAAACTTGAAATAGAAATAAAAATAAAAATAACCCTATATTAAAATAAAAATTCCACGATATTATTTTTTTTAATTAATTTTTGTTGAGTAATTAAGATAAACATGACTTGGTCAGAATATAGTCTATTTAAAGGAGAGGGGGAGGAGATGGAGAGGAAGAGGAAGGGATAGATAGATATGAAGAGAGTGTGTATTTTGGGGGGTGAGATAGAGAGATGGAATACTAAAGAGACACATAGATACAAATATAGATAATACTATATTATATAACTAGGATAGATCCATCTTAACGCGAGATATATTTAGGGCCAAGAGGGATCAAATGGTTCAAACTTTTCCTCATATTTTGCACTCAAAAAAGATATTTGCACCTCGAGAAATTTGAACCCTCTCTGCCCCTAATAAATCTGGGATTAAAATTAATTTAGACTAGTATATAAACTCTACCGGATGTAAAACTTTATTATATTTCATTTTTAAATATAATTTTAATTTTTTTTAAGATAGAGAAAAGAGCATGTAAATTTGCATTGCAAACATGTAGAATTTGGAAGCGGTTAATTTTGGGTAAAATAGATTTTATTTTAAGGTTATTAAAATATAAGAAGTAATCTAAATTTTGTATGATTCTAACTCTATATATCTACTTAAATATTGATAAAATATAAAAAATATTAAGTCGTTAAATCACTAAATTCAAAAAAATCACTGCAAATCTTCATAGAAATTTCTTTAGTTCTCACCACAAAAATATATTTAATATAATAGAAATTGTGTGGCCTCCTATGTAAAATTTCACTTTCACTTGAATTGTTATTTTACAATGACGTAATATAAGGATCTCCACTACTTAGAGAAGAATCCAAAACATGTCGAGGAAGTATCGAAATATACTTTATGTAAGTTTAGTTATATAAATTATTATTAATTATAAAAAATAATTTATATAAAAGTTTAATGTAGGTATATTTAAAAACATGTAACAAGATTGAGCTAGTGTATATTTTCACAATTGTTTATATTGAGAATCTTCTGGATCAAATTATGTGGTGAATTTTTTATGATGTCCTAGTGGACTTTTCACCCATCATCAAGATCACGGAATGTTTATGATCACAAATAAGTGTTATGGATCTTTTAATAAAGGGTGATAACTCACTAGCCATTAAGGAAGAATATTGAAATTAATTGTTAAGGAAAATAATAAACTATTGAAAGTAGTAATTTAGGAACATATTAAATCATGAAAGTTTCCTTTTGGTAGCATGGTAGGCTTTCACTTTATGCCTTCCTTGCATATCTTATTAGCATTTCCCCTCATATTAAATTCACCATGGAAATTGAATTTAATAACTCTCTGCCTTTTCTAGATGTTCTTGTTAGTCTAGTTCATGATGGTTTTCTAACCCATCAAGTCTTAAGAAAAAAACCCACACTGATCGTTATCTTCATTCTCATTCTTACTACCACCCCTCCCAAAAATATGATTTTCTTAATACTATTATCTTTTGAGCCCTTAAAATATCTATTCCCCAATTTTTTCCCTTTGAAAAGCCCACCTTTGTTAAGCTTTCAAAGAAAATGACTATACCTCTTCATAGATCTCAAAATCTTTCAACACTGCCTCCAATCACAAATCCATTCACCCCATTTCCTCTTCTCCTCAAAGCCAAATCTCTCTCCCTTACATAAAAGGGACAACAAACCTCATTGCAAAAATCCCGTTAAAAAATATAATAAGACCATCTTTAAACCCCACAAAACTTTGAAGCAAATGTTCCAGTTAGCTAAAGATAAATGTGACCCCATGTTAAGTTCATGAGCCTACCATATTCCATGTTCGTGTGGGAAGTCATACATTGAGTAGACTTGTTTCCCCTTCAAAGCGCACCTTAAAAGGCATATTGTTGATACTAACCATCTACCTTTCAAAATCTTCCATCGCGAAACACTCTTTTCATTCTAAGCAATTGATATGCTTTGATCAATCTAATATCCTTGCCTCTATTCCATTTTATAACTTTAAGGTCATTCGGTGATGGCAAAGAGAATTCCAAAAGGAAAATTGGAGGCCAAATGTAGTGCAGAGAAATTTCGTTGTAGGCACTATGAAATGATTCCGTAGTGCTCTTTAAAAACCTATAGGCCATGCAAAATGATTTTGTAGTGCTCCAAAAACTCTATTTTCAACCTTTAGGGAAGGTGAAACGAATCACTCTCTCCAAACTCAATTCTCCATAGTCAAAATCGTCTCCCTACTTAGGGAACGTTCTCCTCCAGCCTCTCCTTAATGATTACACTCTCTCTCAACTAATGGTCCACATTCCAATCAAAAGGGTGTACCATTACCTGCAAGAAACATAGAGGCGCTGCAAAATAGTTTGAAGGGTCACAATAAGTGGAATACGTAAAATTAATTCACAACTCCAAGTTGATTTTGACAACATAAGACATTAATTTTTTTGAAACTTAATTAAATGCACACACAGTTAGATTGGAAACCAGAGAAGAACAACATGGATTTTACAAATACACATAGATGCAAAAATTTCTTGTGATTCACTTTGAACTTAGATACTTGGAGGAAGGAGAAGAGTGTCTCCTCCTCCCATTTGATGCCTCTTTTATTTACTAACTTCATTAGATTGTTCATTTCCCCTTCCCTCCCAAATGAGGGAAGTCGCATAGACAACTAGGTGAGCTAGAAAATAACTCCTAAACTCTAACTCTTCAAATTAATCCATCCTATATTTACATTAAATATTTAGAATTATGTTAGAACAATAAATTCAATTTGCTTTAATTAACATTTGTTCAGATCACCACATTGTTAAGCTCTGCTACATTTCTTCATCTTGAGCATGGTTTAATGCGCCTACATCAAACTCCACAGGAAGGAAATTCATGAGCTCCTGATCATAAGGTCCTATAAAGAGCAACCTGCCTTATATAGAGCTGCAACATCCATCCATGTATAATCCTCCATCGGACGGTCCTTCCACTTCACCAAAAACTCCAGATACCATTTTTCCCTTGTGTTTTTTTGCAACTCTGGTGTCCAAGATTCTCTCAACCTCCAAAACCTCTATCATAGGCATCTACTTCATCCTTCTCTATTCAATGAATACTCCATTTATCTCATTTGTTGTTGATACACCTTCATCACCACCTCAATAGGGATACAAATCAACCACATTCAAAATAGGTGAGATACCTATGCCCATAGGTAACTCCAATTCATAAGAATTTGCAGAAAATTTTCTGGTATTTTGCAAGGTCCTATTTTCTTCATTTTGAGTTTTTTATATTCTCCTCTTGGAAATCTCTCCTTTCTCAATTGGGCTAAGACCGTGTCCCATAGCTTAAATTTTACCTCTTCTCATTAATTATTCTCTTTGTTTGTACTTGTAGCTGTTATCTTGTAGCATTTTTTTTATCTCCTCATGTAAGTCACTCATTGCTACTACAAAAAATTTCCCATCAACACTTCTCTACTCAAGTATAGAGTCTTTACCTCGTTGCATCCTTGGTAAACCCAATACAAAGTCCATACTCACAAAGTCCCATGGTTTGTTGGGAATGGGAAAGGGAGTATATAGTCCAACATTTTGATTCCTCCCTTTCGCATGCTGACACAATCTACATTTGCTCACATATTTCTGCGCATCTTCCCTCATATTTGGCCAAAAACAAAATTTTTCTAGTTGTCCAAGTGTCTTGTCCACACCAAAATGTGTTGCCTGTTAGGTTCCTATACCAATAGGAGTCATAATTTTTGAATGGCTGAGATTAAACCTGTAATATGTACATACCTTTGCTTTTTGCAAATGTTTTCCATATTCAAAAAATTAAAAAATGTAAAGAGGGTATGTCCTAAAAGAAAAATCAAAGGAAAAAAAGAATAAAAAAGGTCAAAAAAGATGAAAGATATGAACCCCGAGAAAAGAAAAGACCATGAAAGTGTGCAAGTCAAAATGCCACTACTATTTACTTTTTTTGTGCAGAATAAATGATTGTGTGCAGCTTGTAATCTTTGCCACAATCCATGATAGTCAAAATGTTTAAGCTTGGCTATTTCATGTTTTCAATTTCATGTCCATAGATAGAGAATAAAATCTGACCAAACTGTTTAATCTTGGCAGATAAGTAGATAGGTAGAGTAAATAAAAGGAACTCAACTGTTTAATCTGAGCCCTTGGATGATATAAGGTTAGAATTAGATAGTTTACTTCTTTAAAAGAAAATGGATAAGGGTTTGCTAGCCTAAATGCACCCAAATAGGAAGAAAAAATGGTAGGATGCTTAGATGGGTAAGTAGAATAAAGGTTGCAGAAGTATGATGATTGATTAGACAAAAGAACATTTATCATCTTTCAACATTTATTTCAGATGTGAATGGGCAATTAAGCATGCTTAAGGTTTAAAAAGTCAAATAATTAACTTCCCCCATTCATTTCACCCCTTTACCTTACTAATTTCCCATAAATAAATTCTAAATACTTAAATCCTTTAAGTCAAATAAGCTCAGAGAATTTCTCTAACTTCTAGACGGACCAGACCCTCGACTTAATGACTTAAGGACAATAAGTACTAGATTCCCCCTCATCAAAAATTCATCTCCATTTATCCCCCCTCCTTTCCCTAATAAAACCCCTTTTCCTAAGGTTAAAACACTATTTGCCTAGGGAAAGTAATCACCCCCACGTAAAACCCCTTTTTCCCAAAAACCCACAAAAACACTTTAGCCTAAGTTATAATGCATATATGTGAAAAAAAAACAAATCATAGAAAATACATTATGCTTAGAGCAATTCATTTCCGCCATTTTTCATATTAACTTCTAACTTTTATATATTAATTCCCATTAATACCCTTTCCACTATGTATATGTTAAATCCCTTACATTAATATCACTAGACCTGGTTTTAACTATAAAACTACGAATTTCACCTAAACCCCGACAAAGTTCATTAATTGATCGATTCACAATTACGTTAAGTAAAACTCCACAAATCACCCCCGCCACGTAAGTTCATCATTAACCCATGCTTAATCACCATACCACCGCAATTAACCCATCGGCTCCCCCCATTACCCTCCGTGCTTGTTCGCAGCATGATCACCATCTAATTTGAAGGCCCACATCCAACGCTCATAAGCCATTTCGGGTGGGATCATCCACCAAATGATACCCACCTGAAAAAGTGGTTTTCCGCTCAGCCCCCGATGCTATGTGTCATTCAAGGAATGGAATTGGGCAACCCCTCCTGAATATCATCATGCCCACAAAAGTAGTGCGAAATAAACCGCTTACCACCCTCTCGCTAAATGACAAAACCATCTACTGTTCACTTTGCGCCAAAATTCAAAAAATCAAATGTTTACCCGTTTAAACACGAAAAACCCAGTTTTGCTCGTTTTCACCTGTTTGTGCAATAAAACCCTGTGTAACCCTTCTGCGCCACCTGAAGCCTTTGCTAACCAATTCAAGCATGATTTACCTCTTGAAAGCACTTTGGACTCACTCCATAGACCTATAAAGCTCGATAAAGCCATTAATGACCCTCCCTGTCAACCCAACGTTTTCCTAACAATTTGTTTTATTTTACAGGCGATCAAAAGACCGCAGCCTTGGATAAACAATCTTAATACTAGTCATAAGACCTATTTACTCCAAGATTGTTATCAAATCTATTCAAACAGAGATGGAAAATAAAACATACAGTTAAAAGACAAGCAGAGGAAACATGAAATTAAATGATTTACTATTGAAATAGATAGTAAAAACCTAAAATATACAGTGAAGGTAAAAGGACACAGTAAAGAATAGTCAAAGTGTATCAGGGTTAAAAAGTATCAGATTGAAGACCAAGTCAAGTAAAGTAGATAGCATGAAGACAAACAATAGGGAACATAGTTACAAAGCATACAGATTCATGTCAAAGTGAAGATAGATAAAAAAGACAGAGCGGTAAAAGTAAACAGTAAAACTAAACATGGAGGCAGTAAGGGTTAAATAGAGATGAAAGCACTTTCACCAGCAACAATGAATTTTATCCAAAGTAAAAGTGAAAAACAATTAAAATAAATTTAAGGTTAAAAGATGAAATCAGAGCAGAAATGGTACATTCTTCACTCATTTCCTGTTTAAGTCATATTTTTGTAGAAAATATTGTGGCCAATACAAGATGCATGTAGAGAAATTGGAGGAGGCTTGTGTTCCTAAAAGGCTAATCTACAAAAACCTATCTCACGTTTTACATAGGTATTACCAAAAGTGAGATAAGTGTATGTCTTCACAGCCTATTGTATACTACTTACAATCCAGGAAGTGAGGGACAACTCTCTGTAGAATGGTCTTTTGTACAAATGGCGCAAACTTGAACCGCATCTAATGGACACTCTTTGTGGCTGTGTTTCTTTCTGCATCTTGGACAGAAGATTGCCAGATTCTGTTCTGCCTCTGCTTGTTTATGTTTGGCTTGCATAATATCAAGTTGCGTTGTCAGAGTCCCCAATATATCAGTTTTGAAACTTTCTAATAAATTTCCAATTTTTTCTCAAGTTACCCCTTCTGCAGAGATCTTGTTGTCTCTTGTAAACCTGTCATGTTCTGCTGGTTTTAGTCTTGTGCTACCTCTTGAACTCCTTATACATAAATCAATAATGTCAACAAAATTTTCCTGATAAATATCTCATTTTCCCATAATATTTAGTGTTTCAATCCATTGTTCCTTCATTCCTTTAATTAATGTTGTTTTAATACATTATTAGGTAAGGGTAATGATACATAAGGAGATCGTTGAATATTATACTGAAAACGTTCAACATACTCTTCTAATGTTTCATTAGGTCTAGCTACCATCTGAAATATTTCATCTTTCAACTCTCTAGACCTGCAATAATCCTGATATTTTTTTAGAAAGCATCTTTCATTTGACCCCAGTTATTTATAACACCACCATCCAACCCCATAAATCATCTTAAAGCAACCCCTTTTAATGTAGAGGGAAATAATTTCAGTTTTTGGGGATTGGTGGTATAGTCATATCCTCTACACAGCACATCAAATTCAAAAAAGAATGCATCCAGATCTTCTAATGTAAGGCCATGAAATGTAGGGATATGCTGGAGAGGAATTGTTTTCATAGATGCATTAGCTGCAGTATCCACAATGGGATATTGCAGTGTAGAGGTTTGGGTGTTTGGCTGGTTCTGGGCTATTTGGTCAAATATGTGCCAATAATCTTCTGGGATGTCTAGGAGGGTATTCCTAGGCTAATGAGAAGGAGCATGAGTGGCCTTAACAACACTTCCTTGATCTGGGATAATGAGAGTTCCTTGCTGATTTAATGTTCACGGGGATTCTTTGTTTTGGATGATCTTTACAGCACTTCCCTTATCTGGGTTTCTTAATGGCTGAATTATCCCAAGAGGAGATCTTGGTTCTTCAGTTTCCCGTGTTTCTCCTCTCCCTTCACAGAGGTCGCTAAGGTTCCCTTCTTGCAATGATTTTGGGCTAGAATTCTTAATTTCTTGAAAATCTTGCTCTTCGGTTTGACTATGCACCTCAGCAAAGGCTACAGATGGTGATCCTGTGGCCTGAAGGGAACTAGTTGGTTTTTTAGAAGCAACTTTTCTAGGTCCTACTGAAGGCTGAGATTTTGCTTTCTTAAGGATTTCATCTATAAAGGTCGATAAGACCAAGGGTCACCGACCCCTTAGCTTTATTAGACTTGGGTAGTGGTTTAGGATTCTTTTCAGGTTTTTTCTGCTTAGTCATGCATACAAATCAAATGCTAATTTCTACCCAAAAGCAGCAAAAAATATGTAGGAAAGAGGGTAGGGGAGTAGGGCTGTTACATGCTCCGTATGCAGGTTCTTACCTTCCATTTTTTAAAACTCAATTCTCTCCTAGCAGGTTCTTACACTACTCTGGAAAAGAAACAAATGGCTACACTCTTCCCCGGTAATGATGCCAAAATGTTGAGCAGTAAAAAGGGTCTTTTTCACCTCTATTTACCCTACATTAATTGTCAATCCAGGAATGATTTGTTATCTCAAAGAGTGTACTCAGTTTGAGGTGGTCATTTGTCAGAGTAATGCTAGTAGTATAGTGCTCTAAATACAAGAGTAAACGGATGCTTGGAATAAAATCTACTTACAAAAAGCAACTTAAAACTCAAATCATGCATTTAGAAAGCTACAACAATTTATCAGTCAAGGGTATAGTAATGGTAACCCTTCCCTCTGTAAATTGATGCAATTAAGAAGCAATCAAGGAAAATATCATCAATCTGGGAACTAGACAACAATTTTCAATGTACACTATAGTCTCAAGATCATTTTGCACACCAAAGCAATGATAATTCAGATGATAGGAAATGGAACAACAACTAATCTTATTAACATGATTGAACAACAAAACCTTAACCTACAGAAATGAATGCAGCAATAATTATATCCTACAAGAATTGAGTAACAATCTTTACTTTAGAGATGAATTGAACAACAAACGGAAATAGAACAACAAACTAACAGAAATGAAATATAGAACAACAACTTAAATCAAATGTAAATGTACAGCAAACCAGATCAAATATTACACACAACACTCTTAATATTGAAAGGAACAATAATCTGAGCTTCGATACAATGAGTATGAATCACAATTATAAAGAAACAGCAATTGTGATCATGATGGAACAACAATCCCAAATGAACAACAATCACATTTAAGAGTAAACCATAGATAAATACAGTAATACTGATTTATGAATATACAACACTGTTACTCTGTAATCAAACAACAATGGCAATCTATAAGGAACAACAATGTTATATCAATTGTTAAAGGAACAACGATGCGATATAAAGTTAGAATGAATAGCATAACATTCTTGTTGTAGAGAATAACATTACTTAGTCAAGTATAAACAAAATATAACAGAACCGATATGTAAAGTAGTAAGGCACATCAGATTACTGAACAGAGTGAATAGAAGAGATCAAACCACACACGAATCAGAAATAATGGTACAGGAGCAAGTGATCCACCAGGGCTGGGCCCTTAGCCTCCAAGGACACACTGCTTAAGATTACTCTAGAATCAAAGATGGAACGGCAACAATATTTATATATTAAAACATCAAAACAGAGTTACAGTGAATCGCTCTTCAAAGAGAGTCGATGATCAAAGTTTTAAGTACAAAGGAGAATTTCATAAAAACAACAATAGTTCATCCCTGTGCTAGCAATGTTGCCCCCTTCTTATAGCAGCCGAGTGGAGATATCAACGATACAGAAAATCGTTAAGGTAGCGATCCCTCAAGATCAAAGGATCCTGAGGGATTTGCCAAACTGTTAGCTCTCAATTATCCTCTTGTTCTCTTGTGCCGATTTGGTATCTCCTTTTCCTTTTCCTAGCTGATACGCTCCAATTTGGATCGCCTCGTTTGAATGCGGCTCCCTGTCAAAGGGACAACAGTTAACTTTGTCTTGGCTTTTCCTTTGGGATGGCAATCTTCCGTTTTCTCCTTTTTCTGCATAGGAAAAGGGTAATTATTAGTTATTTCATGTTGCATACAAATCTTCTAGATTTTATCATAATCTCTTGTCATATACCTAGTTCATGATGTAAAGAGGTTATGATTTTTAAAGAAAATATGAAATAATAAATGATAATAACATACCTTCTCTAGTGCTCAACACTACTCTGGTTAGCGCGTTGCAGGACCACATGTTGACATGGTATATAAAGTACTCAAGTGATCATCCGAATGTGGGAATAACGACGATCCAAGATGCATTGAACAAGGAATTTGGTTGGCCAAAATCAGAGACACAGTTGGTCATTGGGTTCAAGGAGATCGCAATGTTACCTGGAAAAACCCCATGGGACCTGGATCAGAGATTGAAAAGCACAATCCGTGAGGCTAACATGACACTGACAGATGCGCAACACTACGTGTGGTTTGTGGCATCTTTGACACCACATTTGAGGATGACACTATCACAGCAAAAGATCTCAACCCAAGCCAAAGCATTAGAAACAACAATGAGGTTGCACAAAACCCCAATATAGGATCCAGGGTTGGGAGTTCAGCAAATCCATGCGCAAATACAAAACCTATGCTTAGAGATGCAAAGTTTGAAACAAGGATAGGCACCTCGGTCAGAAGTGCGCGAAGAGGTGTGGTGTATCAAATGTAAGGGCCAGGGCCGTGATAAGGGTCACTGTTTGGTCTTTGTGAACTACATGGCAGTGGGGGGACCGATACCATTGTGACCAAAGGTATAAGCAGGGCCAAGCGCGATGCTCGCACTCTGGTGCACGATCTGTCAGGTGGGAGGAAAGCATGCCACGGACAACTGTCATCTATTACAGAACCTGAGACAAACCCCCCCAACAGTTATTTTGCAACTTTTGTAGGAAAATTGGCCACAATGAAAGAAATTGCCAAAGTTATGAGTTATTGATGGATCGAACACCTGCTTACAGGATGCAGATGGAGGTGTGCGGGTAGGATCCCACCATAGCAATAGCACGGGGCGGATTCCAAGGATGTGGATGGGGGCGAGGGGGAATGGGACTCGGACACGGACGAGGACAATTAATCTACTATAATTGTGGGGGACAAGGGCACTATCTGCGTGATTGCACGAACATGACCAGAGCTTGTTGCCCGTACTGTTACCAATTTGACCATGAAGTAGTCAATTGTCCCACACTAATTGCTCAGATGCGGGAAAAATGGGTGCTTCCGGCTACTCCCACTCAGAACGTCCAAATGATGAAGGCTAAACCATGCGTGGAAGACCCTAACGTGAATATGATGCTCAGAAGTGGTGCAACTACGAGAGAAGATAAAGGGAAGAAACCAGAGGAGGATACATGGGTTTGCAAGGCTCCCACAAAACAACTAGAATTTGATTTGGAGCACGCGAAGGAAACATTTATGGAGGCCAAGAAGAACTTCGTGGAAGCTTCTACTTCGGGTAGCAAGGATCAAACAGAGTCAGAGAGGGATACTTCTATGCTAACTACCTTCTTAGAGACATGCATGAAGCTACTATGGATACCAAAGCAGTGAAGGGATTGCAAGAGTTAATAACTAGGTGCACAGGATTAGATGAACCTTGAATGGTCCGGAAGTTGGGCAAGCATGCATTGCGAACCGGGCGGGAAATGTGGTTGACTGCCCAGATTGGGGACTATGAGATGGATCAGGTTATTCTGGACTTGGGGTCAAACATGAATGTCCTACCTAAACAGACCTGGGAGTGCATGGGCAGACCTGCACTGCAATGGTCCCCTATCCAACTGCGGATGGCGAACCAACAGAAGATCTTGCCTATGGGAAGACTGCAAGGAGTTACAGTAGACATTGACAGTGTAAGCACACTAACTGATTTTGAGGTCATAGAAATTGTGGATGACAGTAACCCATATCCTGCATTATTAGGGATAGACTGGGCAATGGATATGAATGGATTCATCAACCTAAAGAAATGAAAAATGATATTCGAGAAAAAATCTCTCTGCGTAGTGGTTCCGCTGGACCCAACCGAAGGGGTGCGTTATACTGAGCCAGTGCGCGACGAGGACAACGACAATGAACTGGATTGTATTTACCAGATCACTGCGCAAGATCAGGACCGAGTGAATCTGAGAGTGGATGGACGAATCTCATGGGACCGTGATAATTCTTGCACATCAGATTCAGATGAAGAGATTGAGCGGTGGCAGAACCGATTGCATGAGGTAACGACACTAAATTGTAATATGATGGTTAGATCACTACACAGTGTAACAATGGAAGCAAGGGAGCGACTAATTGATGAGGATGCCACAAAGGCAGAGGCACCAGTCGACCAATGCGAAATGATGAATCTGAGACAAAAGCTGCAGGATGGACCCACGAAGACACCGTGTGCGACAATTGTTCACAAATGGAGTACATGCCCAAAGATTTGGCTCAGATGTCAAAGGCAGGTGTGTGTACAGGTTAGAGGGCAGTCCAGTTTTCCAGTGGTCCGTGTTAAAGTTAGGAACAGGGGGAAGCACGCTTAGCATCCGCTCGAGAAAATGATCCACTAGGAAGTTGCGGATACCACGGGTTCGATGGGCCTATAATAGAAGGGAGGCACAGATGAGAGTGTTAATAATTAACCAGGAGGAATCCCAGAATAAGTGGGGTAGCAGCAGGCCTCATGAAATTAAAGAACTATGGGCACAGCTAAGAAAGAAAAGCGCGCTAGTCGGGGAGGGAATCAGCAAGATGAAAAGTAGCAATGACCATGGAAGCTGCGCGAGTCTTCACATAAGAGAATTAGGCCTGGTCAGGTATCCCATAGAACAAGAACAAGCCGCGACCCTGCTATCATGGTTGCACCCGCACCTATGGAGGGGTACACCCCACACAACAACGCACGAAAAACTAACGGCTACAAAGACACTTGGAAGGTGCTCGCAGCCCAGGCTAGTAGAAAAAAATCACACCAGGGGTGAAACCACCTGACTAGTTGTACACAGCACAGTCTCAGTGCCCCAAGCAGTTGAAAGAAAGCACGGGACTATAAACAAGTTTGTAGGAGGCCAGCGCAGAAAAAGGGTTCGATACAGAGTCATTTAGTCCAAAAGATCGCGGTTGCACCCGAAGGATGGCGTTACTGCACGAAAAGGTCGAGAGGTGATCGTTAACACCGTTGTTCTTGACAAGAAAGTTGAGTTACATCAGGGAGGAGTGGGCGGCGAGCCATTAAGACGAAAGTTCCGAGCTAGATACGAAAATATCTGCCACCTAGACGCTGTTAATAAACTGGAAGTGGAGGGAAGGGTTCCATTCAAAATTACATGTTCCCCTAACAACCTGTGGACGACGCCAAGATATTTGAGATTTAAACCAGTAATGACCAACAAACACTCGGCTACTAGGTATTCCATGAGTACCATGGTGAGAACTTGAGCACGGTTCATGGAAGAACTATACTCAACCCAGGAGGAGCTAGATGAAGTTGCCATGGTCCCCAAACTCCCAAAATCCCCACGCACACCATGGCCTCGGAAAAACAAGCAGACGATGGGGCCAGTCAGGATATCGCTAAGATTCAATAAGTTATTAAGAGCTGAAAAGGGCAAAGCAATCACCACCGAACCTGAGGAGGATGACAAAGATTTGCAAGCTTTGATCAATTAGATTGACGCACAAGATGAGGACAAAGAGGATGCTTTCCAAATCCCTTCACGACCCCCATATATCTCCCCGTGGACCGGACGGCCAAGATACCGAAGGACTTGGATGCTGCAAAGAATACACTCCAGACCCCACTTCTTACGGATGAGATAAGGTTTGATGGGTTGCCGCTGGGTCGAGTTTCGAGCATCAAGTTTGAAGATTTGGACCTTGCAGACAATGACAAGTTCCTCGAATTCGCTAAAGACAAATTACTGCCACGAAAGTGGTTACTAGGTGTGGAGAAGGCAGGATTAATTAATCTAAGGTGGCTACCTCACTATCATCGTGCGGCCATCACCATCTTTGTTATCTGACAATTACTATGTCTGGTACATGATGGGTATCTCTGGTTGGAGGAGCCGATTCCTATTACAGTTGATTTAGTACACTGGATTACCCACTTGCCTGTAAAAGGGAATGACCCCACAAACATAACAAGAACAAGTAGCGATGTGGGTCTTGCCAAAACAATAAAGGCTAAATATAAGTTGGAGAAGTGGTAGCGGGGTTATGCAATAGCAAGCATCAAAGATCAAGGGGTGTGAATCACCACTCAGTTACTAGCTAGTAAACTAATGAGGAAATGTCGTGCAGATGAGGTGCCAACTCCTGTCATTGCGCTTGCAGAACAGTGCACGGAAGGGGTTCAGTTCAACTGGGCGCAATTCTTATGCGATGAATTTTTGACAAATTGTTAGGAAGCATTGGACAAAGGTAAGACATTTTATTATGCATGGTTGCTACTATCAATCCTTCTGGTTGTAGGAGAATTGCCGCAGGGTAGTCGGTTTCCCAACATTGGAGATAGCTTACTGGAAGGAGTGTGGTATACTTCGCTCTGGGCTACAAAGGACGCAGCGCGAGTTTCTGACATCAAGGTTTTTTGGACCTTCATGGAGGGGAGTATCTGGACACAGATCACTCGAAAGCCACACATGTCTCCAACAATCTACAACAATTTGAAAAGCCAGACGGGTTCAAAGCAGACATGCATAACTTATATATCCGGGCGCGGAAGGATCCAAAGAGAGCATGGGTCATGCTTCCATTAATTGCAACAGACGATGCTGTTTACGAAGTATTGGCAACATGGCCTCCAGAGTGGCATGCCCCAGACAAGGCTGTACTAGAAAGAATGGTAGCACAGCAGCAAAAAAAGGAACTCCAACAGTGACTCACTCAATTGGCAGAAAAGACCCGTCAGGGACAACAGGCAGCTTCGCAGAAGGAGGCACCAAGGAAGTGATAGCCAAAGAAATCATAGCAGATCAGGAAATGGCCTCGGAACAGTACATGCAATAGGAAAAGGAGATACAGGCATGCATGAACCATATTACAGAATCACCCCAGGTCAAGCAATCGCACAACAAGGAATCACCACACGCACGCAAAAGGTCAAAGACAGCAAAAGATTTGGAAAAAGAGTTTATTGATAGTAGCAAACCGATGAGTAATGTCCCTACCAATGCATGGACGGACCTGATCACAGAGCAAACAACTGTGTTGGGGGAGATCCGAGCACAGTTGCAGGCGTTACAGGTGCGACCCTCGGGTGGGGTAATCCTAAAATTAATAGAGGACACAGCTGCAACTGAGTAGATGGTGCACACCAATACAATGAACACCTTAGCGTTGCCAGCAGGTGTTGTCTTAGCAGAAGTAGAGGGGGATGTGCGAAGTTGGGGGTTGAATCTAGCCACTCTTCCTAGAGAAACCCTGTACCAACTACAGGATGGGGTAACCACTGAGCTTCGAGCCAGGGAAGGCCGTGCCCTCCAAACATTGATGGAGCACAAGGCAAATCTGGAGTAGGTTAGTCTCCAGCTAGATGACTTGATCACACACAACTAGGAAGTGGAACAGGCTATGATGGAAGCTTGCAACAAGGTACCGGAGTTAGCTATCCCAGTTGAAATTCCAATAACCGACAAGATGCATCACATGGCCACAGGATTCAGGATGGCCCAAGAGGAGGCCGCGAAGGCTCAATGGAAATTAAATCTATAAATTTCAAAGCTAAGGTTGAAGGCGTAGCCAACCACACCACCAGAAATTCGGGAGCAGCGCCGTGGTGAAATTCAAGTAGGACTGGAAATTATAAAGCACGCTATCCAAGATTGCTAAGGATCGTTAGATCAATCCCTCCTTATTCTCACCTCCCTCCAGGAAGACCCAACCATATAGAAAGTGTTGGCATTTTGGCATAGGTGTGGCGCTACGGTACAGGTGTTGTCCTTGATGGCAACTCTCTTTGATGACAGTTCTCAGTCTAGACTACAAGAATGAAGAGAAATTTCATATACGTAGGTTCATTAAGCCCAAGTTGCGTATACACACCGGTACGCTATATACTAAGTCGCGGGTACGCAGGATCGCTATATACGAAGTCGCGTATACACGCAGTTTCATGAACAGAAAAGAGCGTACATGTCGAGAAGCTTCCTTTTGGTCCGTGGTAGGTAGTCCTCGGTACTTGAGCCTATGTTTTTGACCAAGGTATCTCGATAGACGTGTTGATCCCTAGTTTTGAAGTTGATGGTATTGGATTACTATGGTTTTGGCCCGTGGTATTGAGCAAGGCCTAAGACTATAAAAGGAGAAGAAGATCATTAGGCAAGTGCATCTAAAAAGTCTTGAATATCTGAAAAGAAAGAGATCTAATATGCAGGTTCTGGGTTGCTTGATCTAAGCTAAGGAGAGATCACACCGGTTGATGGAAGACTAGATCTAAGGATAGATCGGGATCAAATGGTTTGAAATGAACTATCGTTATATGGTTGATTATGCGCATTTTTAGATCTGCATACTGACGCAATGTTATGTTCTGAGTATGACTGATGTCTGGTACAGCTGCAAGTTATGAGAAATTATTTTTAGACCTGTACGCAGGTTGTCTTTGGTAAAAGCGCGTGTATACGCGGGTTGGTTTCATTGAAGTAGCGTATATCTTTTGAAGCTTAATTTTTGGGGTTGCAGTTGGGTCTGACTGTGATTGCAGAGTTCTGTAGTCTGCTCTGTGTTCTGGTGACTAGGTGTTGACAGGGTTTCAGTGGTTCAGTGATTCAAAGATTGATGATGCTAGTATTGGTTGTTTTGTGCTTCAATGATCTGTTATGAAAATTGGATGAATTGTGGTCTTCAGATTGTAATGTTGTGCTTCAGGAATATCCAGTCTGAAAATGTATGAAAAGTGGTACCTGAAGGAAAGAAGACTGTAGGCCAGCACCTACGTACTAGTATCTTAGCTAGTACAAGAGCAAAAGGGGTTGGAGCTCCCTTCCAGGAGAGTCTGGAAAACGAGAGAAGGTTGTAGCCTTCTGCAGGTTGTAGCCTGCGTACTGGTATAAGGCTGCACCAGTACAAAAGATTGTAAACTGAAGTTTCTTATTAAAGAAAGATAGAGACGACTTGCAGCAGGTGGTTTTCACCCACATTGGGTTTCCACCTTATATCATGGTGTTCATGTGTGTGGCTTTTGTGTGATGATCTGTTCTGTTATACTGCACCTGTTTACTATTAATATGGTTAATAATGATCTGATGCATTTACTGAAGATAAGCTAACTGAATCATAAGTTTTCTGCTTATACGCTGGTTGCTTTAGACACAGTAGCGTGTACACGCTGGTTCACTTAACTGAAGTAGCGTATATGTTTCTGAGTATGAAATTGAAAAAGTTATATTGATCTGATAATACTAATTCACCCCCCCCCCTCTCAGTATTATTTCCAACAGAAAGTAGAAACCAAAGCACGGGAGTTGCAGTAGGCTTATGACACAGTTTGAGGGACTGCGTAGATGGTCACTATCATGCAGAGGTTGGCTAAAATGAAGGAGGCCTAGGCTCTCAAGGCACAAGTTGACGCCGCGTGACAAAAGGAGGCAGTGCTTAAAGAATGCATCTAGCCTTGGCTTGATGAAGCATTCGTAGTTTCCATAGCCATCGAAGGAAAGTTAGCGCACATGCAGGCAATAGGTGATCCCGGACAGGCAACTGCAAGTGATACGGATGCATCAACGGCTCACATAGAACAGGTATAGAGGATAGTGGTAGAGTTTGTTGCAAGCACAAGCGACGTACAAAAATTGTTGACTGACCTCCATGTGAAGATTACCGCACCAGCCGAGTGACTCGGGACGAGTCACGATGATTGTGTTGGGGGACTGTTGGGTAGCAAAGGCCCCACGTAACGGTTTTGGGGCTCAAAAGCCCGCAATTTTGGGTAAAGGCATGGTAAAGACTCCGCGAGATGCATGGAGCACGAAGTGTAATGAGTCAAGTCAAAGGGTTGTCCACCCAAAAAGAATGTAAATTGAGTCGGCCTACCCATGGTCCGCGGACCATGGAAATGTATAAATAGAGTAAGGCTCTAGAGTTAGGACTCAGTTTTTGGTATGTACTTTTGGATCTGGAATGCAATGGGTTTTTGAAGAAAGAATTCTTGAAGGGTTTATAAGTTCAAGTCAAGGGTGTTGGTGGGTAGATAGAGGCTCTGCAGCTATGTGCGCAGAGGCATGGTAGAGTCCATAGCTATCTGTGGACCCTTGTAGCTGAGTGCGTAGGGCAGATCTGGATGTATTGGTGAAAGAGTTGAATAAAGGTAAGTTGGTTCTGAAATCCTGTGTTGAATCAGAAATATTGTGGATCTGGTTAATTTATGATTAATATATCTATTTGATCTGTGCGCTTATGCTTATGTTATGAGTTTAAGTAAATCTATAACTTTTCTGGGTGCGCAAACTGGTTATCTCTATTAAATGTTTACTTAAAGACCGTAAAAGGTAGATCTGATCTGTAACAAACATAGTAATAATAAATATTAAGGATTTATCTGGTTCCGGATCTATGCAGAAGCAGAGTAGCGCGCAGCCCCAGACTGTTCGCAAAACCACCAGACCACATCTAGACATCCCAAGGGTGTGGAAACCTGGTTCCAGCATCCTCCCCTGCTACCTTGGGTGAGACTTCAGTCTGCACTCCACGGCCTGTTGCTGAAAGGGCCAGTAGTTGCAGTATTTTTTTGGCTAATAACTCTTCCGAACCTGGGTCAGGGCCCAATAAGCCAACATCAAGATAAGTTAGTTGTGAAATATTGCGTATCTGTTTCTATACTCTAGTCTATGCATCTGTTTATGGTTTATGATTGAGCGCATGTATGTTTTTGTTAAAGGATAAATAAAAGTATTCGGCTTACTTAATTTAATTCAACATCTATAATAATACTAAGCACAAAAAGGGTAAAGAACATTCGCTCTCGTTATCTTAGCTGCGCGAAGGTAGTTGCACTGAACAGACAGCTGCGCGGAAGTAGCACAACGCGTAGGATCGGTTCGCGAGCTTTCTAGACCTCATCAAGACATCCCTAGGGTGCGGAAACCTGGTTCCAACACCCTCCCATACTACCTCGGGTGAGACCTCAGTCTGTGCTCCGCGGACTATTGCCGAAAGGGTCAGTAGTTTTAGGATTTGTTTGGCTAAAACACTCTGAACCTGGGTCAGGCCCCAATAAGCCAACAAATGGTTCCATTTCTAGGTCCAGGATTTGCCTAAGGGATGTTTGATGTCGGAACACTGGAACCCTATGAAGAAGGAAATTGAAGATTGGTTGGATTAGAAGCTTCATGAGTTCATCGTACAGGAAAACAAAACCCCACAGATATCTGCGAAGAGGTGGTTGGATCACTATGTATATACGGAAATCCACGAGATCTTCTTTGTGTCTTTCTCTTCAGAGCTGTATGATTGGATCACGAGGCTAGTAGATAGCCAAGGAAGATGCAATATCAATCAACTGTTAGTGTGGACTCCAGAGTTGGTGCGCGGGCTAGAGGATTTAGAAGATAAGATCGCACAAGCCGTAGACCATTGGCTGGATTGAATAATAGGAGGGTTTATCACTGAATTTGTGATAGACACGGGTGTCAGCTATAGTGAAGTAGAAAGACATTTTCTCAAGGGACCACGAGGTAATTACATCAAATCTTTGAATACCTGGATTAAGATGATGTTATGTGAAAAACGGGTGATGCGAATCCATTAATGAGTGGAACAATGTGGAGCGGAAAAGTCTATAAAGGTATCAAAGGGTTAGGAAACAGTCCACTAATTTCACCTCCACGAGTGAGCAAGGAAGAGAGAGCGTGGGTTTCGCCAAGGAGTGCGGTCAGTTTGATAAAGCAACACATTCCACAATTACCATCCCACGTACGCTGCTACCCACGTCACCACATTCGCCTCCATCTTCACCCACACACCTCCACCAAACCAGCAGTACAACATGGCAAGTGTGATCAAGCTGCATGTATTCAGAGGAGTGGGGAACAAAGATCCAGATCAGTTTTGGTTTGTAGTAAGAGTAGTATGGGAAGCACACGGGTTATAGATGATAACATTAAGAAGGCCACATTGGTAAGCACGTTGCAGGACCACGCGCTAACTTGGCATATCAAGCACTCGAATGATCACCCAAATGCAGGAATAGCATAGATCTAGATTGCATTGAATAGAGAGTTTAGCCGGCCGAAATCTGAAACGCAGTTGATCATCGGATTTAAAGAGATCGTGATGCTTCCAGGTGAAACCCACTAGGATTTGGATCAGACGCTGAAGAGTACGATCTGCGAGGCTAATTTGACACCGATAGATGCACAGCACCATGTGTCGTTTGTGGCATCTTTGACACCACACCTAAGGATGGCAGTATCACAACAAAAGCTCTCAACCCAGGCAGAAGCATTGGAAATGGTGATGAGGTTGCATGAGACACTGATATATGATCCAGGGTTGGGAGTCCAACAAATCCACATGCAGCTACAAAATCTATGCTTGGAGATGTAGAGTTTAAAGCAAGATAGGGCACCCCGGCTGGAAGCACGCGAAGAAGTGTGGTGCATAAAATGTAAAGGCCAATGTCATGATAAGGATCACTGCCCCGTATCTGCAAAACTATTTGGAAAGAGGAGGATTGATGCCATTGAGGCTAGAGGCACAGGCGGGCCCAAGCATGGCACCCATGCTCTGGTGCGCGATCTGTCAGGTGGGAGGAAAGCACACTGCAGACAACTGTCACCTGTTGCAGAAGTATACGCAAACTCTGCATCAACTATTTTGTAATTTTTGTCGATCAGTGGGCCACGATGAGTGGAAATGTCAGAGTTATGAGCTAATGATGGATCAAACGCTTACCTTCAAGATGCAGATAGGGGTGCAAGGTCAAGATCCAACCACAACCATAGCGTGTGGTGTATTCCAAGGGTGTAGACAAGGACGAGGAGGAATGGGACCCAGACGAGGGCATGGACAGTTAATCTGCTACAATTGTGGAGGCCCTAGGCACTGCGCACATGACTGTATGAATCCAAACAAAACATGTTTTCCGTATTGCTATCAGTTTGACCATGAAGCATTAGATTGCCCAACATTGATCGTACAGATGTACGAAAAAGGGGTACTACAACCTCCTCCGACACAGAATATCCAAATGATGAGGTCAGAACAGTGCAAAGAAGACCCTAATGTGAACATGGTACTCAGAAGTGGTGCAACTACAGGGGACAATAAGGGAAAGCAACCCGAGGGCGATACATGGGTTGGCAAGGCTCCTACGAAAGAACCTGAGTTTGACATGGAGCGCACAAAGGACACATTTATGGAAGCTAAGAAGAGCTTCATGGAGGCCTCTACGTCAAGTGGTAAGGATCAAATAGAGCCGGCCATGGATCCTTCTATGCTTACTACCTTTTTAGAGACATGCATGAAGCTGCTACGTGACAATAAGGCAATTAAAGGACTACAAGAGTTGATCACTAGGTGCGCAGGGTCAGGGGAACCACGCGTAGTTCGAAAGTTTTGGAAGCATGCCTTGTGCACTGGAAGGGAAATGCGATTGACGACGCAAATTGGTGAATATGAGATGGATCAGGTCACCTTAGACCTAGGCTCAGACGCAAATGTGTTACCAAAGCAGACATGGGAACGCATGGGTAGGCCCGCGCTATAATGTTCCCTTATTCAATTACGGATGGTGAACCAACAAAAGATCATGCCCATGGGAAGATTGCAAGGGGTAACAGTCGGTATTGAAGGTCCGAGCACACAGATTGAATTTGAATTAATAGAGATGATAGTAACCCTTACCCCACACTGTTAAGCATAGACTAGGCCATAGATATGAATGGGTTCATCAACCTGAAGAAACGAAAAATGATTTTCAAGAAAAAGTCCCTACGTGTAATAGTTCTGCTTGATCCAGCCGAAGGGGCACACTACATAGAACCTGTGCGTGTGGATGTTATCGACAATGAGCTGGATTTTATTTATTAGATAACGAAATAAGACTAGGATCGGGTGAACCCAATGGAAGATGGAAGAATCTCATGGGAGCGCGACAGTTCATGTACTTCAGATTTGGACGAAGAAATAGAACACTGGCAGAACTGGTTGCACGAAGTAACAACGCTAAGTTGCAACATGATGGTTAGATCACTACGGTGCGTGAGGTCCGAAGCAAGGGAACTGCCAACATATAATGGGGAGACAGGCGTGGATGAATTCCTAGACAAATTCGAACGGTCAGTACCAAAACAGTAGAGGTACGGTGTGATGGAATGGGCGTTGAGCGCGACACTAGCACGATGGTGGCAGACACACTAGAGAAATATTGGGAACTGGCATGAATGCAGAAGATGGATGCACTTATGATTTGGAAGTCCTCGGCGTCGAAAGCAAGCCAGGCAGCCAGGGAAAAGTAGTTTGCGCGGCCACCTGTGTCGATGGGTACAGATGAATGCTGGGAGGGCACATCACTGGCTAGGGATCAACCTGACGCAACAGAAGGAAAAGTGACACACACCACAAATGCCCCGCGATGAAGCACTCACAAGGCTACATGAAATAATGGATAAAGTTTACCAGGCGGGATGAACTGATTGGGACCTGCGCGTACTAGTAGTTCAATGGGCCTATAGGACCATAAGCAAAAACCGGAGCACAATAGTATCAAGAAGAAAGGAAACCAGGAAGACAGAGAAGAGGCCCCAGACCACGGTAGGGACAGGACGTGAGGACCTGGGTAAAGGAATTAGGCAGTTGCAAGAAGACCTTTGGAGAGGGATCATGAGACTTCGTGAACTCGATGATGAGTGGGCACGGCTAAGGAAGAGAAGTGTGACAATGGATGAAGAAATCGACAAACTGAACAATAAAGTCGCACAAGTAGGCCGCAAGAAACTAAGCATGCTGGGATCAAGGATAGCCAACCCTACTACTACATTAGAAAGAATAGTGACCCTACTGTCATGGCTGCATCCGCACCTTACTGAACAAGGGAGTGTACCACATAAAGAAGAGCGCGGCACACCACCGAATGTAAGAGTATTTGAAGGGTGCTCACAGCCTAGGCTAGTAGGAAAATTGAAGCCTCACACCAGGGGTGCGACCACCTAACTATCTGTAGGAAGCACAGTCTCAGCGCCCCACACAGTTGAAAGAAGGCACGGGACTATAAACAAGTTTGTAGAAGAGCTCCGCGGAAAGGAGGTTTCGTGCAAGGTCAGTCTGTCACAAGGATTGTGGTCGCGCCTAAGAATATGTGCTGTTGCGTCGGTAGGTTGGGAAGTGACCATTGATGTCATTGTTCATGACAAGAGCTCTAATTTAAGGAAAAAAGGAGCAAGCGACAGGCCATTAAGACAGAAAATAAGAGCTAGGTTTGGGATGATCTGCCACCAAGTAGGTACTGCTGACTCAGATATGGAGGGAGTGACTGAGTTAAAATTCAAAATTTACCATAAAAGTCCATGGTGTAGCTGCAGAACAAAACTTGGTGGGTTGAGATTTGAGCCAGTACAGAATAGCGAGCACCAAGCTACCTCGCCGCTTGTAAGGACGCGACCGAACGAACCCACTATAGACACAATGTCCAGAACCAGAGTGCGATTCACGGAAGTTAACCCAGAACCCTGGCTGACCCAGGGAGAGCCTAGAGAGGCAGCAGGTGCACCAGAGGTACCGAAGTCCCCACGCACACCGCGACCATATAAAAACAAACAGCCAATGGGGCCAGTTCGAATATCACCACGCAGCCCAAGAGTTAGTAAATTTTCAATGACAGAGAAGGGCAAAGATGTCACTGCTGAAATAGAGGAGGAGGAGGAATTTTTGCAAGCCTTAATAGCCCAAACTGAGGCACAGGACAATGATGCAGAGAATGTCTCCCAAGCACTATCAACGATAGAGTTACCCCCTACCTTTCCCCATGGAAATGGACAACCAAAATACCGAAGGACCTATATGCCATGAAGAGTGCGCTACAGACCCCGCTTCTTCTAGATGAGATAAGGTTTGATGGTCCTCCGCTGGGATGGGTACCGAATATCAAATTTGAAGACTGGGACCTTACGGATAATGAGAAGTTCCCGCAGTTGGCCGCAGAGAAATTACTGCAGCAGAAATGGTTGCGTGGTGTGGAGATGGTTGGGTTACTCCACCTGGAGAGAATACCCCACTACCATCGAGCACCTATCACAATTTTTATAATCCGGCAGCTACTGTGTCTAGTACATGATGGGTATCTATGGCTAGAGGATTTGGTTCCCATTACGACTGACTTAATTCATCGAATATCACGACTGCCTATTAAAGGAAGGAATCCCGCAGACATCACAGGAATGAGCAGTGACTTGGGCCTCGCAGAAGCTATGAAGGCCAAATATAAGCTAGAGAAGAGAAAGCGAGGGTATGTAATAGCAAGCCTCAATTACTGAGGGGTGCGTGTCACCACCCAGTTGTTGGCCGGTAAGCTCATGAGGAAATGCACTGCAAACGAAGTGCCAGCATCTGTAATTGCATTGGTGGAGCAGTGTGCAGAAGTGGTCCAGTTCAACTGGGCATAGTTTCTCTGCAAGGAATCTTTGACAAATTGCAGGGAGGCCAAGGACCAGGGTAAGACCTTCCACTATGCATGCTTGTTGTTATCCATCTTGCTAGTTGCCAGGAAGCTACCGACAGCCAGCCAGTTTCCCACCATTGACAGGAACCTACCCGAGGCCATGAGGTACACCTCGCTCTGGGCAACAAAAGATGCGGTGCGGATTCAAGAGATAAAAGTGTTTTGGGCATTCATAGAGGCAAGTTTACGAACATGGATCCACTGCAGGCCGCGCTTGTCCTCGATAGTATATAACAGTTTACAAAGTGCAACAGAATTCAAGGTAGATATGCATAACTTGTATATCCAGGCGCGCAAGGATCCAGCCCGAGAATGGGTAAAACTGTCGTTCATTGCCACAAATGATGCAATCTTCGAAGTCATGGTGTCATGGTCCCTGGAGTGGCATGCCCTAGACTTGGCGGAACTAGAAAAGATCACAACATAGCAGAGGAAGAGGGAGACCAAGCTACGCATCATGAAGCTAGCAAAGAGAAAGCATCAGGAACAAGATGTGGTCATGCAGAAGAAGATGGCTGAGGCAGCAGCAATAGAGCATATGGTACGAACCACAGCCACGCCCACTGAGGAAACTGAGGAAGGTTAGGAAATGTCCATGGAGCAGGACATACAAGGGGAGGAGGAGACACCGGAATGCATGGACCTTACAACAAAATTGACCCAAATCAAGAGGCCGCACGTCTAGGAGCAGCCACCCGCGCGCAAAAAGACAAAGACAACAAAGACTGCAGAGGGAAACCTCATTGATAGTAGTGAACTAGTTCGTGAAGTCACTAAGGATGCTCTGAAGGAGTTGATGGAGCAGACCACTATGTTGGGGGCACTCAGAGCACAGTTGCAGGCATTACAGGTGCAACCCTTAGGAGAAATTACACCGCACCATGCAGAAGGTATAGCCGAAGCTGAGCAGATGGTGCACACTTGCAAAATGACCACTTTGGTGTTACCAGAAGGCGTCATCTTCATAGACGCCGAAGGAGACATGAGGGGTTGGGGATTGAATTTGGTTGCCCTTTTCAGAGAAACCCTATACCACTTGCACAATGCGGTAACTGTAGAGCTTCACGCCAGGGAGGGCCGCGCTCTCCAAATCTTAAGTGAGCAGAAGGAAAAGTTAGAATAGCTCAGCCTGTAGTGCGACTGCATGGTCACCCAAAACCAAGGATTAGAACAGGCAGTGGAAGAGGCCTGTAGCAGCATCCTGGCACTGGTCATGTTAGCGACACTCCCCACCATGGAAAAAACTCATCAACTGGTAGAAGAAGTTTGCTGGACCCAGGAGGAGGCCACGAAGATTCAATGGAGCTGAACCTGTAGATCGCGGAGCTGCAAATGAAGGTGTCATCCTCTATGCCCCCAAAGTCAAAGAGCAATGCCACTGCACCATTCAATCGGGGTTGGAAGAAATAGAGCATGTTATCCAGGACTACACAGAGTTTTTGGACCAGTCACTCATCAACCTCACTTCATTACAGGAGGACCCAACGGTACAGCAGTTAGAAACAAAAGTGCGGGAATTATGGTAGGCCTATGACAATGTTTGGGGGACCGCCAGATGGTTTTCCTTACCCAGCGACTGCCCAAGATGAGGGAGGCCCAAGCTCTGAAAGAACAGGTGGACGCTACACAACAAAAAGCATAAGGTCTTAAAGAACACATCCAGCCTTGGCTCGAAGAAGCATTCGCGGTCAGTGCCACGATCGAGGAGAAGCTAGCCCAGGTGCAGGACACATATGCAAAAAGGAAAGAGGGGGCCTTTAACAACAATGCATCGGAGAGTCGCACACACTTGATACAATAGACAACGAAGGAATGTGTGGTAGACATAAGAAATCCACAGAGATTGTTGGATGAACTTCGCGCAAAGATCACCGCACCAGCCAAGTGACTCATCCCATGTTTGTGTTGGGGGCCTGTTGGGTAGCAGATCCCCCGCGTAATGGTTTTGGGTCTTAAAACCCACAATTTTGGGTATTGGTATTGTAAAGGCTCCACGAAGTGCACAGAGTGTGAGTTGTAATGAGTCAAGTCAAAGGGTAGTTGTTACAGGGAAAAGTGTCTATATAGAACTGCTCTATCCCACTAAGGTGTGACAGTTACCTTAGAAACAAACAGAGAAAAGATACTTATGTTTTTACTTTATGAATTATAGATAGAGAGGAACAGAAAGACCAACCTCTGTCTTGCGCTAATCTCTTGATTCAATCCCTCTCTTCTTTGATAGTCCTCAGCTACCTGCTCCCTTGCATGCCCAGCTTCACAAAGTACCTGTAAGATCACAGAAGCATAGCACTATACAAAGACATGGATCTATAATCATAAACAATCTAGGATCAGATGTAAATTGACCATAAAAATGTAACAAGCATCAATGATACAAAAGCATGGAGGAAAACTCAAATAGATTTTATTGATAAACAAGAAAAGATCCAGGAGGAGTTACAACCAGTTGTTCCGACCCAGCATCAACCTCCCAGCAAAGAAGCCCCTCTTCACCTAAAACAAAGCTTAGATCACCCAAAAATCTGATGTTTGTCTCTAGAAACCAACAACAATTCCTTACAATATGCCAAATTCCAGCCTCTGGATGTCTGGGATGAGGGATCCATATATAGATGTCTGTAAGGGGGATGAGTCAGCTTGTGTTTTGATTAGTGTCTTCTCTCTGATAGTTCTTGCTTCCACTTGGAGACTGAGGGCCTCTTACTCATCCTTGGTCGAATTCAGTGAGGCAAGTGTCACAGGAGAAGATTCTGGAAGCTTCCATTGCCTCTCCACCTCGCGGAATGACACTGCCATTTGTCATTTCTTGCCCATCGCACCCCACAGAAGGGAATTTTGAAATGCAATGCACCCTCACAGTGTATTTAGGTGAGATGCAATGCACTTAGCCAGTGGAGCAACTGCAATGATCCTGTTTTGACCAATTCTGAGTAGTTTTTCATGGAGAACTTCTGGGAGAAGCTGTAATCTGTTGACCTTGTTCCTTTAGGGGTTATAACAACACTTTTAGGGACTTAGGAGCCCTTGGTTTATGGACATTTCATGCTCGGAGTTGTAGGGCACAAAAATGTCTATAACAGTTGCCCCCTAAAGTATGAGGCCGTTAACCTTTTGGTGTCGGGTGAAATGCTTTATTATGAGGATCCAAAGTTCTTTCAATGCTGGGAGGAGACCTGTAATAAGATACAATACAATACATTATCTTCATAATATTTTCATGATCTAGCTGAGGCGGGCATTCCCATGCTCAACTTTATAAATTCATTTTCATGTACATAGGACAGACAATCGTCTGAGTGTAGACTGATGATTCTGATAGAGCCATCATCCTTTTGAGTGGATGATTATCTGTGCGGCAATGATGTACATTTAATGTCTTTATTTCCCTGAATATATATCGCAGCCCGGATGGATGAAACTAGATCTGGGGTCTTCAATCTCGTCCGATCTTCACTTGAAGTACAAGTCGATGCATGTGAGAAATGTTCTGAAGTCGAACATGGAAAGACATCGCTTGATTACCAGTCAATGATGTAAACTATTAACAAGCGCGAGAGGAATCACCGATAATGATAATGTTCCTCAAGGTACTGCAGTACAATTCACGTGGTGTGAATAAAGGACTTGGCGTTGAACACCACGCAAAATCTTTTAGTCGAAGGCCATTGATGTAAAGCTGTCGCCGGAAGTGAGAAACTTGCCATTGAGGCATGCAAGTTTCAAAGTACTGAATGGGGTGTTCATAGATCAAACTTCTTGGATAATGAGCTGATGTCGACAAGAAGTGATCCGTCACAGGAGGGCCTTAATGAATCCCACATCAATGACACGGAATGGAGCAAATGATTTTAATGGAGGTGAAAACAATCTGGTGATATAAGGTTCAGGGTGGCGGTCATGAAAGAATGGAGTATAATGTATGGTAGTGGGTGAGACACAGGTGAATTCTCTGAATGACTTCTCTTGAACATATCGGCGACACTGATGTGATGGATTTGTAGCATTAACCCCAAATGTGGATGGTATGGCGTGACCATGGTGATGTGACCGGTGAATGAAACAACCCAACCCAACTCGGACACGGAGCGGAAGTGTCATGTTCAAGAGCGACTTGCTACCAACAAAGTTTCCTTGAGTTTTCTTTCCAATTTTTCCCCAGTCATTGCTGACCAGTACCTCTTTATTTTTGTCAAGCTTGAGGAGGATAACATATGCTTGTTCTATAATTTGCCCTTTGGGCAAACCCATCGCTATGTTTTAACGAGCCTAGCGATAGTGAAACTCGTTCTCGTCTATAGACAAGTTTGTCGCTATTAATCTTTTTAACGAGTTTAATGACAAAGATAACTCGGTCCTTTTCAATTTTAGAGAGTCTGAAAAGGAACGTAAAGGTAACTCCAAAATTCATTTTTCGTCATCTAATCCCTTAAGTCCGAAAAAGTATAAAATAATACAGAAGGGATGGATTTTCGATACTTTTAACGAGCCGAACAAAACAAGCGCTCGATCTTTTTGTGTAATAATCCCTCAGGTCCAAAAAGATTAAAATCTAGAGGAGGGATAGCACTTCCTGTCCCTTTAACGAGCTGGAGAGGCCAATGGCTCGGAAATCTTTTCATATTTTACGAGTCAGTTGAAAAGAGCTTAAAGGAGACTCGTCTTTTGAGGAATGAGTGATAAAACGGGTAGCAGCTGATTCCAGGTAAGGTTTGGAATTTTCCAATCATGGCAGTGTCACAAGGATGGCTAGTGAAATCACTCTTCGCAGCTGTTCCTTAAAAGGGTAAACAATCAAATGGAGGTGAATGATCGGCCAATGAAAAAGTGGAGGTGACGGTGCAAACACAACCAAGGCTTTAATGGCTGAAGTACTACATTCACGATGGTTATTACTGGGGAATAGTTCATTTTTTAACGAGCTTAAATGCGGGTGGAAACATTTGCTCATGTCTTATGTTTATTTTTTAACGAGCTTGAACTATGTGCTAAAACTGCTCGATTGAATGGTCCCATTTTGATTTTACCATAAATAGCTTTGTTCTTTCAAAGATTGTACTGTATTTTCAACTGCTTCATCAAACTAGTCAGAAATGAACAATATATGCTTGAAAACGAGTTAGAACACTAATATTTTACTTCGAACTACGTAACAAGTAACTAAAAGTGTTTTTACCTCTCATTTTACCATTTCATTTGAACTTTGGTTTGTTGGAGCTTTGGAGGTGCTTTTCCCCCTTAATTTTCATCAGCTGATTTCGGGAGATTCTGTGGACGATTCTCGGCGCCGTTTGGACCAGGTAGGAGCTAAACCTAAGCTCTTTCATTTCATGGTTTCCATTTTGCATTTTGAGCTTGATTCCTAGCTTTTCTGAGCCCCTGGGGTTTGAAGAACTCGTTCTGCCTTTAGCGCACCCTCTGTGTGTTGAAAAGTGCATTGAATGTTGACCTGTATAAAGGATATCTGACATTCAACGCACCTAGAACACTGCTGCAGGTGCGTTGGGCGCAGAAAAGGAATTTAATGCACAATTTTTGATGGAAAATTTTGCCTGTTTCTTACCAAAATCAGGATCTAACTCTTCTCTTGTTTGTTTTTCAGAGATCTTTGGAGTAAGATGACCATTACATGGCGAGAACGTGAGCATGAAGAAGAGAACATTCTTGCCCTACATGATCCAGTTATAGTAAATGCATTGCGGAACTGTGGCTTGCTGAATTTCTTCCGCATTTCTAGCATGAGACAGCAGATCAACTTACTGCAGTATTTTCTCGATGCTTGGGATCCTACCAACCAGGTTTTCCAGATCAGGGGCAAATCTATCCCCTTGACTGTAGTAGACATCTATTTCTTGACTGGCTTATCGAGGCGGGGTGCCCCCATCTCTTTATCAGGTTCAGCCCGAGGAGGCAACTCTGTGAAAGATTATGTTCACCGATACTGCAAAGAAGGATCTCAGCTGAGTAAAGACGGCAAGATCATTATTCGTGATATCACTGATAGGTCCCTTAGGACTATTCTGTTTACTTTTGGTAGGATGGTCGGTGGTGCGGCTCTTCATGTAGCCAATCGATCTTATATGCAATATGCCTTGGAATGCCTCCAACCGAAGGTGTTCAACTGGTGTGACGCAGTACTTCTTGTGATGAAAGAACAGTTGACCAAGATAAAGAGCAGGAGGTTGAAGAACTTTGGGTATGGTTCTATTTTGACTGCCTTTGCCTTGGAGAAGATACCACTGATGCAGCCGCAGTATATTGCACTCGATTTACCTTCTCCTACTGAACCACGTATGCAAAGATGGGTTGACCATATGTCTAGGCATGCTGGCCAGTCTCAGATTTTATTTTCTGATACCTTCTTCAGGTGGTTTGATCATTAGGAGATGGTTTATTCCGAGTATCCATACGCTGGCATGGACTTCCGAGGTGATCCAGATTTAGTACTGTCGGATGGCAAGCAGTGGGGCGCCATTGGTAAAATCTTTGACCATATCCCTGTTTATCGTTTTTTGTTTATAATGTCCTTGTGCTTTATTCTATCAAGACTTTAATCAAACTCATGTGTACATGCAGATGTTGGTCCTGTTCGTCCAGTAGTTCGCCTGAGAGTACCAGCTGCCGCCCCAGTAGGAGAGGCTGTCGAAAGGGCTATCCTTCATGACCTTGATGTGGCCGAGACTCTTGCAGCATTACAGGAGCAGGTTGAGGGTCTCACTCTTGGTATTCCAGATGTGAGGACTGACGAGCTACCTTTGCAGTTACAACGACATACTACTGGTGTGCCAAGATGATGGACTCGTCTCTTGCGCATGATCGCACAGGCTGTGACTTGCTATCACGATCATCATTAGACTAGGGTGCCCCCTAGCTTTTTGAGTTTTTGGGTCATTTGCCCGATTTTGTCTTGGTTACAAAACATTATGTGTAAACCATAAACAGTTATATATATTTTTGATTTTTGGAGTTTTATTTTGGTTAAGTTACTTGATCCAAATGCAAACATTGATGGTATGTTTCTTTTTATAAACATTGCAAATGTCTATCTAACACATAATTTGATAATGAGTCAGTTAATGTGTTTAAGTTTCTGGAAATATGTTGATATTGAATAAAATCAAATTGTCTTCCCAAAATCTTAACCCTTAGGAACATGCCATAAATAGCTGAGTTTCGGACGGAATATATACCATTGAGTTGTAGTATTACCAGCTGTGAGTCTAGCCTAACAATTAGTCGGCGTATACCATGTGTGATGGCATCAGAGAGAATTTCTATCAACGCGCTATATTCAGCGATGTTATTTGTTGATCGACCAATACATACCCCTTTGAAACTTACTAACTCGCCGCTTGGATCAAAAATAGCCCAGGTTGCGGAAGATAGGTTCCGCAAACTATGACTCGCTCCGTCGGCATATCCAACACATGACTCCAATAGGTTTGACATCTGCAATAAATGTAAAAAGTGGATTACTTGACCAAAATAAACACTTTAGGGAAAACAAAAACATAACAAAAGAAACAGGTTACCATTACGCATAGTAACGCTTGAGGTACAACCCATTATGAGGTTGCGCCAGTGGAATTCCGTCATAATCCATTAACTCGTAGGCTCCTTTTGCTAACACTCGTTTAACAATATAGGGGCCCATCCATAAAGACTTAAATTTACCTGCTCCCAATTTATCGGATTCTTGGTCGTAAAGCAAGACCAAGTCACCTTCTGAGAAGACACAGGGTTTGACATTTTTGTCGAACTGTGCCTTGACTCATTTCTTATGGGCTTCGTTAGCCAAAGCGGCATCACAAAGGGTTTCATCCAATTGGATTAATTCCAAGAAACGAGCTTCTTCTTCTGAAGTTCCAGGGAGGAGATCAATTACGAGTTTGAGGGATGAGATTTCACACTGGATTGGTAAGACTGCTTCCAGGCCATATACCAGTTGGAAAGGTGCAAACCCGGTTGCATTTCTTACCGATGTTCGGTAAGCCCACAAAGCTGAGTACAGGATTAGGTGCCATTTTCTCTTGTGAACTCCAATCATCCTTTGCAGCATGCGCTTTAGGACCTTGTTGATTGCTTCAACTTGTCCGTTGGCTTGCGGAGAATACTGGTGAAATAGCTGCCCTCTTCTTTTTCAATCATGTAGTCGCCAGATTCGGCGTACCACAGGCTATAGTCATAGATCATGGATCGCATTTTCGCAATCACATGATGGTTGAATTAGCTGCCAAACTAGGGTTGTCTCACTAAGGTGTGACAGCTACCTTAGAAACAAACAGAGAAAAGCTACTTATGTTTTTCCTTTATGAATTATAGATAGAGAGGAACAGAAAGACCAACCTCTGTCTTGCGCTAATCTCTTGATTCGATCCCTCTCTTCTTTGATAGTCCTCAGCTACCTGCTCCCTTGCACGCCCAGCTTCACAAAGTACCTGTAAGATCACAGAAGCATAGCACTATACAAAGACATGGATCTATAATCATAAACAATCTAGGATCAAATGTAAATTGACCATACAAATGTAACAAGCATCAATGATACAAAAGCATGGAGGAAAACTCGAATAGCTATTATTGATAAACAAGAAAAGATCCAGGAGGAGTTACAACCAGTTGTTCCGACCCAGCATCAACCTCCCAGCAAAGAAGCCCCTCTTCACCTCAAACAAAGCTTAGATCACCCAACAATCTGATGTTTGTCTCTAGAAACCAACAACAATTCCTTACAATATGCCAAATTCCAACCTCTAGATCTCTGGGATGAGGGATCCATATATAGATATCTGTAAGGGGGATGAGTCAGCTTGTTTTTTGATTAGTGTCTTCTCTCTGATAGTTCTTGCTTCCACTTGGAGACTGAGGGCCTCTTATTCATCCTTGGTCGAATTCAGTGAGGCAAGTGTCACAGGAGAAGATTCTGGAAGCTTCCATTGCCTCTCCACCTCGCGGAATGACACTGCCATTTGTCATTTCTCACCCATCGCACCCCACAGAAGGGACTTTTGAAATGCAACGCACCCTCACAGTGTATTTAGGTGAGATGCAACACACTTAGCCAGTGGAGCAGCTGCAATGATCCTGTTTTGACTAATTCTGAGTAGTTTTTCATGGAGAACTTCTGGGAGAAGCTGTAATCTGTTGACCTTGTTCCTTTAGGGGTTATAACAACACTTTTAGGGACTTAGGAGCCCTTGGTTTATGGACATTTCATGCTCGGAGTTGTAGGGCTCAAAAATGTCTATAACAGTAGTCCGCCCTAAAATATTGTAATTTAATCTAGAATGTGTCGGCCTACCCATGGTCTGTGGAACATGGGAAGGTATAAATAAGAGCAAGGCTCTAAGTGTAGAAGGTAGCTTTTGTTGAGATCGGAAGTGTATGGGTTTCTGAAAGTAATATTCAATCTAAGTCTGTAAGTCCGAGTCGCAGGTCGTAGTAGTAGCAGAGGCTCTGTAGATGTGTTCTCAAAGGCCTAGTAGAGTCCGCAGTTATGTGTGCGGACCCCTGCAGCTGTATGCGCAGGGTAGGAAGTGGATTGTAATTGGAAAATACATTAATCAAGATAAGTTGGTTGTGAAATATTATGTATCTGTTTCTATACTCTGGTCTATGCATCTGTTTATGGTTTATGATTGAGCACATGTTTGTTTATGTTAAATGATAACTGAAAGTATTGGGCTTACTTAATTTAATTCAAGATCTATAATAATACTATGCACAAAAAGGGTAAAGAACATTCGCTCTCGTTATCTTAGCCACGCAAAGGTAGTGTCCCTGAATAGACAACTGCGTGGAAGTAGCATAGTGCGTAGGATCAGTTTGTGAGCTTTCCAAACCTCATCAAGACATCCCTAGGGTGCGGAAACCTGGTTCCCACACCCTCCCATACTACCTTGGGTGAGACCTCAGTCTGCGCTTCGCGGATTGTTGCCGAAAGGGCTGGTAGTTTCAGGATTTGTTTGGCTAAAACAATCTAAACCTGGGTCAGGCCCCAATAAGCCAACAACCATAATCCACCTCTACCCCCCTCCAAAAGTGATATCCGCTCCTTGCTACCAACTACCTTCCCGGTTACGTCCACTGCCACGTATCCTCTGCCTATTACTCCCACGCCAATGTCCACCCACCATGTCCCTCTTCATATTCCACCTAATCATATTTCTGCCAACCATGTGCCTCCATGTCACCTCTCGCCTCCACGTCATGTGTTCGTTTCATGGTCAAGTAAAACTATGTTTTTCCCTATACAACACAGTAATTTCAAACGTGGTTTACAGGCAACTGAGAACGTATTTTCAAAAACTGAAAGAGGTTTTTGTTTCTAACATCCTCATGCACAAAAATTTCTCTCAGGTTTCTAACTTATATTAGGGTTTGGGAGATTTGGATGAATATTTGCATGTATATTTTCCCGACTTTCATGTTTTCAGCCAATGTTTTCAAATGCAGTTTCCGAGCAGGTGGAAATGCATTTTCAAAAAATGAAATAGGTTTTTGTTCCCAGCATCATCATTTACAAAAACTGCTCTTTGTTTTCTAACAGATATTATGGTTTGGGACATACAAAGGTATTATAGAACCTTATTTTTCAGAATTTATGGAGGAAAAAGCTCAAAAGATAGTTAGTGACTTCGATGCCACCTCACCAAATAATAGTTTCTATCAAATTATCTTCTTTGTCACTAGAAATCCATAAATATAGTGCCAACTAGATTCATTAGTTTTTAATGTCCTACATTTCAGTTCTATTTTTGTAATACAGTTTGAAATATTTGTAAACAAATCTTGATATTTTTTCAAGATATTTTAGTTTATAATTTTTATAAAAACTTCATCATTTGAAGTAAGATATGTTGATTGTTGAATATAATTTACTCTGTGAATTGTAATTTCTAAGGTGCTGGAAGCATCAATAATACAAGGACATTCTTCACAGGATTCATGTGGTGTACGAAATGGTGATGTTTTTATTTAGTTTATGTGTTTAATCATTGTTTCCTTTCTCTGCTATTTCTAAAAGCTTAATTGCATAACATAAACTGTGATGAATAGGATATGTTACACATAACACCCTTTTCCATCTATTAGTAATTTATATGTTTTCTGCTGGAGTCAAATTAAGGAATTCTTCATTGCTCAGTTTCTATTGAATCTTACACTTCTTCTTTTTCATAATCCATTTAAAATTCTAAAAGATCCAACTAGTGAAACCTAGATTTCCTTGTGAAACTCATTCAAAGTTTGATGCAGATCTAGTTAATCTTTAGAATCCATAGCCCAATGAAATTATAACAATTTAATTAACCAAGAAATCCAATAAAAAACAATCAGTATAGTCATAAATAGCTTAAAATTCACATCAAACATAACTAAATTTTACTGAGAGATCCCTCTCTGAAGCTAGAAGGGGTAGATACCAACTTCCAAAGTGGTTTTGATGTTGTCCTATGTGTTTACTCCCTCAACATCAAAAATACAGAACAACAACACGATGAACTCCTTCAATACCTTGTTTATCAATTGCATGAAGGTACTTGGTGCATTTGTCATTCCAAATGACATGAACAACCATTAATATAGTCTTCTATTGGTTTCAAAAGTTGTCATCCACTCATCCCCTTCTTTTATCGAGATCTGATGGTAACCACTCTTCAAATCAACCTTTGAAAAGTAGGCTACCCACTCAAACAATCCATTATGTTATCTATCCATGGCAATGGAAATATGTACCTAATTGCGATCTTGTTGATTTTTGTGGAATGTGTGAACATCATCCATTCTCCATCTTTCCTTGGACTAAGTACCAAAGGGATAGTGCATGGACTCAAGATTTCCCTTATCAACCCTTTATCTAGTGGTCCTTGAACCTATTTCGTTATTTCCTCATTCTCCTTGGGTTTAATTCGATAAACAAATTTATTCGGAAGTCTTGATCTTGGTATCAAGTATATGAGATGATTGATACTTCTCTAAGGTGGCAGGTCACTTAGAGAATCATCTACTAAGATATCACTAAGCTCATGCAGCATCTCTTGAAACTCAAAAATTAAATCTGTAATTTCATTCTGCATAAGTATTACCTTTGGTTTGCATACCACCACATAATTGACCTCTTCTTTCTCCATTTTTTGCAAAGATTATTTTCCTCTTAACAACAGTGCTTTTGAGCTACTCACCTAGTTGTACTCTCCTCACTTAATGGTACAAGAGTATGCTTGATAACATCATTTTCAAACATGTAAGTGGTGTCCTCTCCATCATGCCCCACTTTCTTATCAAATTGCAAAGGTTGACCCAAAAGAGGGTAGTAGACATCCATTGGCATGATGTCACAAACTATCTTATCCTTATATCTACATGTTATAGGCCATCCTTTGACCTTCTTTTCATCATCCTTGCACAAAGCCTTAAGCATGACTTATTCTAATCCCTCAGTTTATACCTAAAATCACCTTATTTCAATCATTTTAAGGACCAATGCTCCTTTACCTCTTACTGGACAACGTTGACTACCAATTTTCGCTACTCTGCCCCTGTGCTGATCACTAGCAAGTTGCTTAGTTTTGGGGGTGCGTTGATTCTAGAAATTTGGGAAAAAGAGAGAGAATCCATAGGATATGTTATAACTATTTACCTTAGAAAAAAGTATTGAATCCTATCCTATCCTACCTTGGATTCTTCATCCCTTATCCCTTGAGCTCATCCTCCCATCAAGAGTCGATATAAAGCCCATATCGGTAAAAGGATAATAATTCATGAACTACCTCCTTCACCTACATATTTACTACCATCCATAGGAAAGGGTTTGGCTTTTGGAGAGTGTTTCTACCCTTATGTTGTTGATGTGAGAGATATAATTCCATGCATTAGGGTTATTAGAGGTGTACTTTGTGACAAGGAAAGGAAAAGTCAACTTGGAGGAGCTCTTTTACAGGATCAACACCTATTTTTGGTTGTAACTCACTCAATTTATATTAATCCGCAGAGTTATTTTTTTCCTATATATGATGTTATAGTTTCATATATTTCAATACCATGTTGATCTATTGAATAAACTGATTAGATGATTCTACATAGATTCTATGGATTATTGGCTTGTGTTATCTGACTGTGGAGAGCGATCAGAGTTGGGATTGGAGCATTAAAGCCAAATAAGGAGTGAAGCATAGGACATATCCCAGGGAGGCTTCATCTTATTATCTATTTAATTTAAGGAAACCATTAGTCGCTTTGTCTTTATGTTGTTCTAGGTTAATCCACTAGGCCTAGGGAAACTTTTGTTTGTAGTCATAGACTCTGCATAACAAATTAGTGACTCCCCGGGGGAATGGTGTATTCCCTTTGTGTTTTATGTGTCCATTGTTATTTTATTACCTCATCTTTGGGCCTTTATTGTCTTATTCAATCAAGAACAAACCTAGGAATACCTTTCATTGAGTCTCAATATCAATCCTTGTGTCGTAACTTTGTATCCCTAGAACAATGCACCCTTTGGTCTTCTAACAGAGCATTTCACCCCAATTGAGCCTTCTCTCTACCTATGTTGCACAACAATTGTGCCTATGTTGCACCTTCATTGGACCCTTTTCATGCACAAGTTTATTTTTTCCTTGATTTTCTTTCTGATCATCCTTATTCCAACTGCTCTTCCTTGAGCCTCCGAGTGTCTTGTAGTCCCTTTGAAGCCTCCATTTTTTTTCTTTTGTTTTAATACCTTTGGTAAGGAATTTTTCAAAGTTTTTCCTTTTTTCTTATCATTTGTTTGTTTGCAAACTGATTTTATTTGATCATTGAGTGCTTAGATGAATTGGTGTTCTAGTCATCATTCTGAAAATCTTGTTTGAATTAGTGATTAGACTTTTCATCTTAGTTTTCTTCATTTTCGAAAATTGAGTGACTTGAATTTTTTTTTTGCCATTAGCATTTATATTTTTGCTTGTGCATCAAAATTGGAATAGTTGCATTGAAAAGGGAATTGCATTTTGCACATTGTTAGCTACATACTCTAGGTCGCTTCCCTTCCTTAGATGTATTTTCATTGAATGAGAAAAATTTCATTTCCTAATTTTGTTTTCCATTTTAGGATATTCAAGTGACATTCACAGTGAGCCCCAAAATGGAATATTAATTGAATATAAAAATTGAAATTTATTCAATCAACCTAAGGATCATTTGTAACCTTAAGACAAACATTTAGAGGTCTAGGCTAGAGATGTGTTCTGACGTCGTTAAACATAGGAGTTGTCATTGCTTTCCAATGTTGTATCCCGCGGGTGAAATCTTGCTCCACGTATGAGAGTGTATAGGATCATTCTCCACGTACCTTTGGGTATATTGGATGACTCTCCACTCATCTAAAGTATATGGGAATGCTCTCATCAAATGGCTACACATTAGATAGCACTACCACGGACTGCACTTCCACATACTATCGAGTATATTTTGGAAGTCCCCTATAGGTTTTTATCCTCTCCATAGGTAACTGAGTCAATTGCCTTATGTACCATGATACACCAAACACACCATTCAAAGATATTTCTTGCACATATGTTAAGTCCTTGGTTCGCCAAGGTGTATATTGCAGTTAGCAGTTTCTTGGTAATCCTTTATGCCTAGATTACCCTCTTTTTTATTTATTATTGTGTTAATTTCTAAAATTTATTATCCAACATGGAAGAAAAAAATGCCCCACTCTGTCATTCACATAAAATGAAAAATAAGCATCCTCTTCCACCAAAGGCTACTTCTAGCTATCATCAGAAGCATAAGAAGACATAAACTACTGAATTAAGAAATTTGGGAACTACTTCTAGTCCTCCTCCTGAATCTGGTCAACCCAAATCATCTTTCCTTTTGAGTATTGAGCCTGATATTACCTCTACTCTTGCTGGTGAATCTGACACAATCAAAACTGAAACCCCTAAAACCTTATTGCCTAAGGTTACTAAACCTTGCTTTTCTAAGTTAGATACTTTACTTCCTGAGGTTGTGTTACAGTGGCTGCAACACCCTCTAAAATTTTGGCCTGCATCCAATTTCAGAGCCTTCCTTGGTTTTTTCCTTGATGTTTGAAAGCACTTGGGTTCATCCCGTGAGCCCATGTTGAGTCTTTGCACCCTCCTTGCTTAACCGTTCATCTGAGATCTTTTTGCATGTTGGTCACAATGTCATGCTTGCAACCATGTTCTAGCTATGCATAAGGTCTGTCTTCATGTGTACAAGTTGTATTCGCTATGTAAACACCTATTTCACTCACAAACGAAGTTGTATGCATTGTTGCACAAGTGTCGTCGTGGTGATTCAATGATATATCACAAGTTTCGCGCTTGTCGCATTGTGGTTCGAGGTGTCTTATCATCAAGACATTTTGAGTGCGTGTTCACAAGGTCTTGCATGAACAAAGTCACTCATTCACACACAGTGATTTTTTTGAAGCCATGTCGACCAGACAAACCCCAATAGTCGGACCTACTGCTACCTAGAATTGCACAGCGCTTGAGGCTCCCTCCTAGACAGTCTACAAAATGCAATCTTGGAATTGACTCGATCGAATGTCACCCAGAACATCGCAGAAGTTTCCCAACAAGCCATCTCAATTTGTGTTCCCCGCAAGCACATAACCCAAGCCTCCACCTAGTCAACTGGAGAGTTTGACCGGGCAGTGACCCTGGGCCTCACTCCTCCAAAACGTTTTGTATAAGCTACCAAACATGCCCACTTCTGCTGACTGAAGAGACTACACAAACATGCTGGACAAACATACTGTGTCCGTCGCTGCACTGGCCTCAAAATTTGTGTATTTTTTCCATCGAGTCACCCTGCTAGTTGGCTTGCTTCTCACCCTAAAAACTGTGTAGTTTTCATGAGCAGTCTCCCAACTCCCCAACATCCTGCTCAGCTCAGAAACTGTGCAGGGATATTCAGCAGGCCAATCTCCCATCCTTTCATCATTTTTCCCTGCAACCTCCCGTAGCTCGCTACCAACTCCCTAGAACAATTGTGCATTTTTTATTAGCAGCCTCCCTTAGCCTACCTCCATCTCCGTAGAGAATTTGCGCAATTCTTTTTCCAGTCTCCCTTGCTTCCAACACTGTCTCCCCGGAAAAAATGTGCAAATCTGCCCTCCAGCTGAGCCAGATCCCATGGACAGTCATTACTAATATGGATTTCCCATCCTAGCCTCCCAATGATCTCTTTGTATTTTTCATGGACAATGCCCAGAGCCTGCATCCTGGTTTGAATTATGCCTTGCATAGTTGCAGAGCCTTTTCCTCTCTCCCTCTCACCTGCATCTGAAAGAGAATGACAATGCATTATGGTAGACTAGGAGATTTCTAGATTTGATGTCATCTCATCATGATTGATTGCAGATACAAGTACATGGATGAGATATGGTGTGACAACGAAAAGGATGAACAATGAGCACATGCAAGGAGACTTGTTCACAAACAGATGAACACATGAAGCATGCCAAAGTACAAGGGAAGAAGTGACGTACACATGCATCATCAAGAGAACACCAAGCCCATCGAAGACTCCACACACCTTGCCATGCAAAGGTGAAGCCATGATACACCAAGATCACATCTATCACTCAGTAAAACTGCAGCTCGACATGCACACCATCACCATCATGAAAGCACTAGCTCTGTCGTATCAAGTCATGTCATGAGTCATCTCATCCACATCACTACTATGGGCCACACTGTTGTAACCAATGTAATGTAGCGTGGAAGTCCAAGAGACCCACATGCAAATATGAAGAGTCATGTAAAGATGAAGAGTCATGTAAGTAAAAAAGTCATGAGGGAAGTAGAATAGTCAGAAGGTCTACTTTTACCCTTGGCTATAAATACCCCTCATTGGTACATGCAAAAGACTTTTCACCTTGGCTCCTCCCACATGGCCTTGAGAGTCTGTAGTGTTTTCTTTGAGGAGCGAGCAGTGGCTCCAACACCTGGTATCAAGGTTAGTGATGCATGGTGTATCGATGTGTCCTAGAACTTTCACTTAATTCAGAAGCCTAATAATAGGCCAACACATTTTCACACATGTATTGTATTTGTTTGTGAGACTATTCTTTGGACACTTGTAATGCATGTTGCTTTAACCTGTGTTAAAATAGTTGAAATATTTTGGTTGTTCTAATACATATGCTTACGAAAATTTGTTGTATAATTTGTTAACGTTGTCTTGCTTGTTATGGTTATCCCATCGGACACTCGACAAAGCCATTCCCATAAACTAGTTATAATTACCATCACATTCATGGGGACTACTTCATTGGGTGTTGTACATGCTAATCATTCACTATGTGTTTGTGATTTCCGTATCCGTGTGGACTACTTTGCCAGAAGTTGCACATGTCCTATTGTGTTGTGTATCTCTATCAGAGTTGGGAAAATTCCCTTTCGACTTGAGACTCAATTCCACCCTCTCCCTTTGTAGCGAAATAACCTTGACACAAGTAACACTAAGAACTCATGAGGCACATGAACCTCATTTTTCAATGACAAAGAAGACCACTCTCATTTGATGACAAGCAAGAGCTAAGGCAAAGCTTTAAGATAATGGAAACCGGGCCATCATACCGGATGGGACTCCTACACAAAAAGATTTGAGGTCTAGTTGGGACTTCATACCAAGGAGATCCCCTAAAGGTTGTTGGGTCTAGCACCGTAAAAAATTTTGGCGCTAGAAGAAGGGCCGCTAGTTGTTTATGGTTGAATTTACTCTCACCCCCACTCATCAATCATTTGGTCAAGGAAGCAAATTGCACTCCTTCTCACCTACGGGAAACTCTGAAGTTGGTTACTCCTCACCTCCTAGATCTGAACATGAAATTTTGTATCACCACCTCTGCTTTGTTCGTCCCATCACTCGTTAGTTTATGAAAGTAGTCAGACTAATCCTAGGAATATAACATCTTCCATATGCATCAAGGAAGACAAAAACCACTCTCATAGGGGTTGTTGTATCACCAGTGGAAGAAGCAGTTCTTGCCACACTCAAAGGTATGGCAGAAGCTGTTGAGAATGGAGAGGAACCTCTGGCCTTCCAAGAGGGAGAAAAAGAAACCCTCGTAATCTTGGGCTTATATTTTGGTACAAGAGGTGGAGGGGAAGGCAGCGGAGGAGGTGGAGGCATAGACAAACCAACAGATTCAAATTCAGAACTACCATATTCTGAAGAAGAGGAGGAGGATGAAGAAGAAGAAGACATGGCTGACCAAAACTTGGAATGGATGACTCAAGGACCATTAGCTCTCCCAGGTGCTTTACATAGGATGCCAAAGTGTTCAGAGAGATTTCTCACAAATTCTGACCTTGATAGAGCAATGAAGGCAGAAGATCACTTGGACAATTTCTACCTATAGATGCAAACACTGGAGGTACGATACGACGACGTTACATGCATAATGTTACCATGTACCTTAGATGGCCATGTAGCAGTATGGTATCACAACCTTCTTGTCAACTCCATCCATAAGTGGGGTATGTTCAAACATATGTTTCTAAAAAAATTTGCCGATGACAAGACCGCAACCATGTTGCTCAAAGAGTTGGACAACTTGAAGATGGAGGCGAAATAAAAGGTAAAGGATTTCAATCAGAGGTTTATGTGCATATTGAAAATTTTTTTAGTGGACATGAAACCTCATGGCTCCATCACCGTCGATTACTACGTCTTCACTGACAACCATCATTGCGTAGTTCATCAAGTGAGCTCTAAAACCAACATTACTAGAAAACTGTGAAGAGGCAATCGCTATAGAAAAGGAACTGCGCGCGATTGGAGTCATCAAGGATGATGAATCAATGAAGGACTCCAGAGACACAAGTAGGAATCCCTAGGCTATAGCAAGCAACAATAAAGACAAGGAAGAAAGTGATATTGAAACCCTTATTCGTCTTGTCAAGAATTTGACAACAAAAGTGTCTGAGCTCAAACAATAAACAATCGACACATTTGTGAGCAGTTGGCCACCCAGACAAAGACAGGGAAGCATGTCATTAGGTAGCAATAAATTCCCAGCTAAAACTATGCAGAGCTCCAGATCAGTGTTCTAGTTAGAACAATCATGAACAATGAATTTTGCTCATTTCATGAAGATAAGCACCTGGAAGTGTCTTGTTTGGATTTGAAACAAGATGCAGGCTCATTATGCGACCATATGCCAATTGTAATGAGAAGTTCGCAGGGCTAGTCAGGAGACATGGATGATGACCAAGATGCTACACTTGATGAGACATCAAGCACTGGGTAGGTGATCAACATGTATTAGTGCTCGCGAGTAGTGGAGAAGACAAAAACCGAGAAGCAGCCCTAAAATAAAAATGGTTGATACAATCTCATAATTCAAGGGGCTCCCCCTGCAATTATGTAAATGCAAAAAAGGCTTGAACTGCTGAGGAAGGTTTATCCACTAGTTGTCAAAAAGTAGAAAACAAAAAGAAATCCCAGGAGGACAGCGATAGAAAAGAGTATGTCCATGAGCGGAAAACTGCAAAACACTCCGTCGGACAATACAAAGACAAGTATAACACTTGACATCTCGACGAGTCTAGCTTCTCTAGATTAAAAGATTGTGAAAGACATGAAGAAAACTCATGCAAACATCAATTTTTTCAACTTAGCAAAGATTTAAAGTTAGCGGGATATTCTGCTGCACGCACTGGGGCAAACATCTACAGATAATGCAACCTCTACTAGAAAGTGAGCAAGAACATATCCCGGTTCACTCACAACTGTGCTCAACGCACTTTGAATGGAAGAAGCGAACTCTATTTTCCCTCAATTCTTTCTTTCATTTGAAAATTTTAACTGTAATGTTCACAACTCTTTGGTTGATTCCGGCACGTCGACAAACGTCGTGCTGCTCTCCATTGCCAAGAAGATCAATGAGTAATGGAGGAAGATATCCACATAGATCATCCAACTCGATCAGACGTGCATACCAGCTATTGGTGAAATTTGGTATGTGATCATCTAGCTATCTCATGATGGCCGAGTTCACTAGTGCATAAACATTGTGGTTGTGGACATACCAGAAGCATATGGCTTACTACTCAGCAGGGATTGGTCTACCAAGTTGAATGGATATTTTGCTACGGATTGGTAACAATTGTGGCTTCCATATTAGGGAAAAGGAAACCAAATATGGATGTTATTTGAGAGATACATGAGGCATAACATCACTCCTATCAATCGTGAGAATGAACCGTTGGCCTTCGCAAAGCTCATGTTTGAAAACTGCCTCGTGGAAACAATGTTGGGGTGTTATCTCACATAGAAAGCTCTAACCCCACTAGACATGCAGTCGGGTCTCCTTCCTTACCCAACTGATGGAAATGAAACTTGTATAGTGCATTGTAACACTAGTAGTAGTAGCAATAGTACAAGCGTGTCAAACTATCTGTGTACAGATGAGTTGTGGACCATGTACTTTGACGGATCAAAGACACGGGATGGATCTGGATCCAGGTGCGTCTTGATTGACCCAAAACATAAGAAACATTTGTTTTTGATCCACTTGGAGTTCGATTGCACAAGTAACATTTATGAATACGAAGCACTCGCATTGGGCTTGCAAAAATCCATTAGCCTCAATGTTGTAGTGCTCAAAGTGGTAGGTGATTCAGAAATAGTGGTATGACACATACGTCAAACCATAAACTATTTATCACCTCATCTAAAAAGTTACCAACAAGAGGTATGTCAAATGATCTCTAACTTCCAAGAATTTAATATCATTGTTTTTCCAAGGACGCATAATGTAGTTGCCAATTCTTTAGGAAACACAACTTTTAGGATGTCACCGCTTAGGGATAGATTTACTGTTGAAATTTTATACAAGCCTTCTATCCTGATAACATAACTAATCTACATGTTTTTTATGATGATCAATAGATACTGCATCTCATGGCCAACGCTGATGTCTTCAAAGACACAGCGATTGACGAAGACGAGCACAAGAAGTCTCTGTAAGATGGAGCTGATGAAAAGAAAGGAAATATCATGCCCAAGGATGTGGTATGTCTGGAAAATCTCTATGACTTGCAAAACCGCTTTCAGGGGCCAAGGAACAACAAAACCCACAGTTCCACCATGATGTACAAATAGATAAACTCGGGAACATAACAAGATCTGAAGTCCGTCAACCTCGGTACGTGTTGCGCATAGTAGGAGCAGCACACCTTTGTCCGCTTGTTCAAAGAGTACCGGGATATGTTCACGTGGACATATGATGATCTGAAAACTTACGACACGTGAATAATCCAACATGTCATTCCAATCATAGAAGGGGTCAAGCCATTTCAGCAGATGTTGAGGAAAGTACATCCATCACTTGAACCCCTCATACAGAAAGAGATGACCAAGTTGTGCGCGTCTCCTACTTTGTCTCGTATAAAGTGGGAGTGAGCACACAAGAGATGACCAAGTTGTGCGCGTCTCCTATAAAGTGTCTCCTACTTTGTATGATCCTTGGTTGAGTTTATTTTCAGTTGCAATTAATCAATTCAATTTAATTGAGTTAAAGTCCATTAAACTAGTTCCAACTGGTGGACGAACTAGTAGGAGGTCTAGAAGTGGGGTGTTGGTTCATGTGTTCAGCCATTTAATGATAATTTAGCCATATATAACTCATGCATGTGCGATATAAGAGTTTCCCAGTTGAGATTGGAATTCAAGGAAATGTGTTATCAATTGTATAATCATCCAAATTTTATAGGTGGTGCATGCAGATAGAGGAAGGCCTATAATGAATTGCACAATTCCAATTGAGGAATTTCCTTAATTAATAGAGGCTAATTGTGAAGGAAACAACACAAGGAAATAGGGACTTGCGAAAGCAAAAAATTGGTTAAGTATTGGCCAAGGCTTGTCTAGGAAGTTGTGAGACAGATAGAGATAGTGTAGAGATTACTCGGGCTTGAGAAAAACATTGTGATCTTCTATTATTTTATTACTAATGAAATATATAGATAGAAGGGGTTTTTAGCTGTGGCTTTCCCCAGGAAATCATTGTGTAATGTGTTTATTGAATTATTTCTCTTGTATGATTTGTGATTTTTTAATTGATTAATTGTTCCCATAATGAGTAGAGTAGATTCAAATATTTTGTTTTAGCATATTACAATTAGAAATTTCAATCTTCAAGGAATTTCTACATGGTATTGGAGCTGAAATTACACTATAAGAGAAGAATGTGAGTTTGTATTTGCAAGTGAAATCAAATTTGTAGGATCATTCCTCAGAGCCAACAAGATGTCGTTTTATGGATTGAGACTCGAGTATGCGATTGAGGGTAGCTCAAATTATATTGCTTGGAAGGACAAGATGGAGGCAATGTTGAAAAACAATGAGCTAAAGGAATTCATAGACAATGATATTTCTTAGCCTCCAACAACATATGCTCAAGAACTAGAAGAGTGGAATAAATGTGTTACAAAGGTGAGGAGGATCATATTAGAAGGAGTTTGAGATCATATTGTCTCGAAACTCCATAGGAACGATACACCATATGTAATGTGGCAAGACTTGATAGACTTGTTTCAGAACAACAGTTACCATAGGAAGCTGGCACTAAGGGAAAAGCTTCAGAAGATCAAGATGGAGAAGGACGACACAATACCACCGTACTTGAGTAGGTTCACCCAATGTATGGATGAGCTTGGAAGCATTGGTATTACAATTGTTGAAGATGATCTGGCCAACTTAGCACTTCTATGCCTTCCCAAGAGATGGCACAGCTACCAGGATTCGATAAATGGGAGGGAGCGTCTACCAAAGTGGGAGCAGTTGTGGTTCGACTTGGTGCAAGAAGAGATAAGGTGGAACACCAAAGATGGAATCTCATCCAAGGATGACGATGAGGAGAAATGTGGCTTGGCTAGAAAGGTAAAGAAAGGGAAAGGGAAGAAATCCCAATCCAAAGGGGATTTCAGTCAGGGCGGAAAGATGAAGGACTTGTCAAAGATTAAATCTTTTCACTATCATGAGCTAGGGCACTATGCCACGAAGTGTCCATAGAAGAAGGTCGACAAAAATCCCTCAAGTGGAGCAGCAGGTGAAGTTATAGTTTCACAATTTAAGTTGGATTTCACCCTCATTGCATGCATGGTGACATTGGTGATGGGTAGTGTGTGGTATCTAGATAGTGAATCCTCATTCCATAAGACGGGAAATAAATAATTTTTTAATGAATTGGAGGAGAAGGACCTCCAAATGCATATCAAGATGGAAGATGATGGAAGGTATAGCGCAACAGGTATCAGTATTGTTACTTTTTGAAGGGAGGTTGGTTCTCCTTTCACATTAAAATATGTCATGTATTTTTCAAGTCTGAAGAAGAATTTAGTTTTGGTTGTTATGTTAGAAGATCATGGCTACGATAAGATATTTATATAAGGAAATTCTTTCCTTCATCACATATCCATAGGACAAGTGAAGCCGATTAAGGTTCGAGTGAAGAACCTATACAAATTGGATGTAGAAGATTGTGTAACATTGAGGAGGAAAGAATAGAAGTTGCAAAGATGAGACATCGGTGAATTATGGCCTAGAAGATTGGGCCATTTTCACCATGGAGCCTTGAATATCATGCAAAAAATTTCTACAGGACTTCCTAAGTGTGCACTAGAGGAACAAGATACATGCAAAGAGTGTAAACTGAGGAAGTACACCAAACCCACCTTTCATGATAAGGACAATCAAGCCAAGTAACTCTTAAAATATTTTACTCAGATGTGTGTGGACCATTCTCGATAGCCTCCATGACCAGGAATAGGTATTATCTGATATTTGTAGATGATTTCTCACGTAAGTGTTGGATATTCTTCATTCAGAAGAAAGACCATACATTCTCTAAATTTTGTGAATTTAAAGCACTTGCTGAGAAAGACACTAGGAGGAAAGTGAAGGATCTCAAGAGTGATAATGGTGGTGAAAATGTGTTGAATGAAATAAAGAACTTTCATGCATGAGAACGCATTCGACGAGAATTCATAGAACCCCATAACCCACAGTAGAATGGGGTTACTGAGAGGAAGAAAAAAAATATTCTAGGAGTTGCACGAATGATGTTACATGATCAAGGCCTATGGTTGCACTTGTTGGGTGAAGCATGCAACACAGATGTATATGTGCAGAATAAGAGTCCTCATCGGATTCTTGGGATGAGTACACCAAAAGAATATTTTTTTGGGTAAGAAACTAGATACGACACAATTCAAAATATTTGGTTCATTATTTTACTGTCATGTTACCAAGGATTCAAGGAAAAAGAGAGAACCAATAGCTGAGTTGGGCATATTTGTGGGGTACACTGATACACCTCACAACTATTGGGTGTACCTTCCATCTCATAGGATGAAAATTGTTCGTAAGATGTGAAGTTCAATGAAGAGAAGGACATGATATGTACCCTTGAGAGGGAGATTTAATTACACGTAGATGAGGAGATTTTAGCTCCAAAGGAAGAACCTCAGGATGACGTGGAGTAGCCACATGTAGAGGTGTAGAGAGTGGAAGCACCCACTCATGAAGAGACATCCAGATATGGAAGGAAGTGAACCATAGAAGCTGGAAGATTGATGCATGATGCTATAGAGACTATGGGAACACCCACATCACAGCGCAGGAAGAGAATGTCACCAAATTGATACACTGGCTACATGGCTCATATGAGCAAGAGTGTAGAGACTAAACTATCCTCATTCTTTGAAGCAGTGCAACAACTAGTATGGGTTGATTCCATGGTAGAGGATTATGACTCCATTATCAGGAAAATTTCTTGGGAAGTTTTCCCAAGGGGAGAGGACAAGTCGGTGGTGGGTTCCAAGTGTGTGTTCTAGGTATATCTACAAGGTAAAGCAAGCATCAAATGGGAGTTTTGAGAAACACAAAGAAAAATTGGTGGCTAAGTGGTTCTCTCAGGTGGAGGAAATTGATTATGAGGAGGCCTTTCCTTGAGTAGCAAGGTACTCTTCAATCAAATGTATTCTAGCACTTTCATCATAGATAGGATGGAAGATACATTAGATGGATGTGAAGACAATCTTCCTCAACTAAGTGATTAAGGAAGAGGTGTATATAGAGCAGCCGAAAGGATTTGAGACATTCAATAGATATTCACATTTGTGCAAACTCAAGTAAGCATTTTATGGATTGAAACAAGAACCACGTGCTTGGTACACTAGGATTGACATTTATTTCACCAGGTTTGGCTTCACCAAAAGTGAAGCAGATGCAAACCTTTACCATATTGTGGTAGACGGTAAAATATTGATTATAGTATTATATGTCGATGATTCAATTCTAACCAATGATGAGAAGTTGGTCAAATATTGCAAAGAGGATCTTGCAAGAGAATTTGAGATGAAGGACCTGGGGCTCATGCATTATTTCCTTGGTATGGAAGTATGGAAAGGAGATGAGGAACTATTTGTCTCATAGGGAAAGTATGACAACACGTTACTGAAGAAATTCCACGTGGAAAGCAGCAAACCCATGGAGACTCCTCTAGCGGGAAATCATAGGAAGGAAGATGCTACTTCAGGTGAAGTGGTAGAGGATACCATTTATAAGAATATTTTGGGTTCACTTATGTACTTGGTGAAAAAATGACTAGACATGCCTTTTTCAGTTAACCAACTTTGTCAAAAAATGTTTAAGCCAACCAAAATGGATTGGAAAGCAACTAAACATGTGTTGAGATACCTCAAAGGCACCACTCAGTTAAGTCTTTGGTGCTGATGGATAGAGGAATTGAAGTGTCAAGGCTTCACAAATGCAAATTGAGAAGGGAGTCTATCAGACAAGAAGAAAACATTAGGGGGAATCTTGAGTATTGGGTCAGTAGCAGTTTCCTGGTACAACATGAAGCAAAGATCAGTTGAACTTAGTTTAGCAGAAGTAGAGCACATGTCTGTTAGTCAAGCATCTTGGGAGGCTATCTGGATCAGGAAGATCATTGTTCGGTTATTTGGTCAACAAATGGATCCTACAGTGATTTACTGTGACAATCAGAGTTGTATCAAACTCTATGAGAATCCATCTTTTTCATGATCAGTCCAAGCATATCAACATCTAGTATCACCATCTACGAGATTGCCTATAGAGGAGAATCACATTGTTTTAGTACATTCCTACAGAGCAATAGGATGCAAATATGTTGACTAAGGAACTCTCAAAAGGAAAATTCAAGTCCTATAGAGGAAATATTGGGGTATCTGATAATCCCTTTCATGTTGAGAGGGAGTGTTGAAAATGCAATAAGAAAATATTGATTTAATTTTCCCTTGAATTAAATTAAGAGAAAGATTAGAATTCCACATCACAAGACAACTTGTACGTGTTAACTAAGTTAATTTCACTTATTTGGTTTAGTTAATTTGAGTTGAGGATCTAACTTGAGTCATGTAGAGTGTGTCCTACTTTATAGGAGACCTAGTTGGGTTTATTTTGAGTTGTAATTAATTAATTCAATTTAACAGAATCAATGTGAGCTAAACTAATTCCAACTGGTGGAGGAACTAGTAGGAGGTCTAACAGTGGGGTGCTGCTTCATGTGCTCAACCAGTTAATTGATAATTCATCCATAAATAATTCATTCATGTTTGATATGAGAGTTTCCCAGTTGATATTGGATTTCAAGGCCAGTGTTCTATCAATTGTATAATCATCCAAATTGTATAGGTGGTGCATGCAGGTAGAGGGAGGCCTATGATGGATTGCGTAATTCCAATTGAGCAATTTCCCTAATTAATAGGTGTTAATTCCCAAGGAAAGAGCACAAGGAAGTAGGGACTTGGGAAAGAAGAAAATTGGTTAAGTATTGGCCAAGGATTGTCTAGGAAGTTGTGAGACAGACAAAGAGGGACTTGGGAAAGAAGAAAATTGGTTAAGTATTGGCCAAGGATTGTTTAGGAAGTTGTGAGACAGACAAATATAGTGCAGAGGTTGCTCGAGATTGAACAAAGCATTGTAATCTTCTCATATTTTATGACTAATAATATATACAAATAACAAAGGTTTTTAGTTGTGGATTTACCTAGGAAATCATTTTGTAATGTGTTGATTAAATTCTTTCTCCTTTATGTTTCATGATTTCTCAACCGATTAATTGTTTCCACTGATGAGTAGAGTAGATTCAAGTCTTTTGTTTTAGCATATTAGAATTAACAGTTTGAATCTACAAGGAATTTCTACATGTTCGTGATCCCTTGTGGTTTTAGTATTAATCCATTGGGTTTATTATTCCCTTATGTTTATAATATCAATCCCTTGGGTTTATTAATCTAAGGGTTCATTTTCCTAGGCTTTAATATTATTCCCTTCGCTTTATAATCCCTTGGGTTTTTAGTATTAATCCCTTGGCTTTATTACTCCCTTGGGTTTATAATATCAATCATGGTCAACCATGGTTCAACATCGCATCGTGAAAAATATTATATAGATATGAAATTCATTCATTGTCAAGCATTGTCAACCATGGTCCAGCATAAGATTCTGACAAGGATGGTTTCAATATGAAAATAAACCATGGTCAACCATGTTTATTTTAGGGTTTATAATATTTATTTGAGGGTTTATATACATTGGGTTTATAATATTAATACCTTGGGGTTAATATTGTTCCCTTGGGTTCATAATCTTTTGGGGTTTTAATATTAATCCCTTGGGTTTATAATATCAATCATTTTGGTTTATTAATCTAAGGGTTCAACCATGGTCAAGCATGGTCCAATGTTGCATTATGACAAACATTGTCTCAATATGAAAATCAACCATGGTCAACCATGTTTATTTAAGTGCTTAATCTAAGTGTTCATATTCCTAGAGTTTAATATTATTCGCTTTGTTTTATTATTCCCTTGGGCTTATAATATCAACCCCTGGGGTTTATTAATCTAAGAGTTAATATTCGTAGGGTTTTGGCCAACCATGGTAAAAGTTCGCATTGTGAAAAATATTGTCTCGATATGAACATTAATCATGGTGAAGCATGGTCAACCATGGTCGAATGTCACATTGTGACAAGAGTTGTCTCAATATGAAAATCAATCATGGTCAACCATATTTATTTTAGGCTTTATAATATTTATCTTAGTGTTTATATACCCTAGGTTTATAATATGAATTACTTGGGTTTAATATTATTCCCTTGGGTTCATAATCCCTTACGGTTTTAGTATTAATCTCTTGAGTTTATAATATCAAACCATTGGGTTTATTAATCTAAGGGTTCAACCATGGTCGAGCGTGGTCCAATGTCGCATGGTGACAAAAATTGTCTCAATATGAAAATCAACCATGGTCAAACATGTTTATTTATGGGTTTATTTAACTTGGGTCTATATTATTTCCTTGGGTTTAATATTATTCCCTCGAGTTCATAATCCCTTAAGTTTTTAGTATTGATCCCTTGGGCTTATAATATCAATCATGGTCAACCATTGGTAATCATGGTCAACCATGGCAGCCATGGTCGGCGATATTTTATAAAATAAATCATGTTCAACCATGTTTATTTAAGGGTTTATAATATTTTTCTTAGGGTTTATACCTTGGGTCTATATTATTCCATTTGGTTCATAATCCCTTGGGTTTATTATTCCCTTGGGCTTATAATATCTATCATGGTCAACTATGGTCAAACATGGTTAACCACAGTAAACCATCGTTAATCATGCTCAACCATGGCCAACCATGGTCAACCATATTTTTTAAAATCAATCATGGTCAACCATGGTCAACCATGTTTATTTTAGTGTTTATAATATTTATCTTAGGCTTTATATACATTGGATTTATAATATTGGTCCCTTGGCTTTTATATTATTCCCTTGCGTTCATAATCCCTTGGGGTTTTAGTTTAATCCCTTGGGTTTATAATATCAATCCATTGGGTTTATCAATCTAGGGGTTCAACCATGGTCGAGCATAGTTTATAATTCATTTACATTATAATATTAATCTCTTTGGTTTAATATTATTCCCCTGGGTTAATAATATTAATCCTTGATATATATAATAATATATTAGAGTTTATAATCTTAGAATTTTTTATATTAATGTTAAGTTTGATATATTAATCTTAGGGCTTGCAATATTAATATCAGGGTTTAATATTAATTCTTTTGGTATATAATCCCTTGGAATTATAATATTAACCTTAGGATTTATATTGCTAGGGTTTATATTTTTTGGGTTTAATTAATTAATTATTTATTTAATATAAATGTATTAACTTAATTGTTATTTTTTTTCAATTAATTAATTATTTTATATTATTAATTGATTATTGTTAATCTTTAAGTATATGAATTCCTAGTAGCAATAATTAATATAAGTATAAAAAAAATATCTATATTTTTTAACAAATAATAGTAATGATTAATTAATTAATTGATTTATCTATATTTTAATAAATAATAATAATGATTAATTAATTATTGTGAATTAAATATTTAATTAATTGATTATTTAAAATAAATGTATTAATTAATTGTTATTTTATTTTCAATTAATTAATTAATGGAAGGAAAATAAAATATCAATTAGTTATTAATTGAAAATAAAGTAACAATTAATTATTTAATATTATTAATTTATTATTGTTAATCTTTAATTATATGAATTAATTATTATTATTAATTATTTAGCCACATTTACTACTGTGATTGTGCATCTCATTGATATACCATTGTATATCAACTGCATTTATTAATGTGCTTGTGCTAATTTATATAGCCATATTCTATTTCACATTGTACCACTCACCTTTATATATCAATTTGTGTCTTAAATAATCATTAATATTTAATAATTAAGCTTATTGTTATTTATTAATTTACATATTTCTATTTATTAATTTATATAGCCACCTCATATTTCTATTATTAATTTAGGTATTTTGTATTAATCAATTGAGTATCTGGAAGAGATCTTTTGAATTTATTGAGTTAATTGTGTGTTGAATTTGGATGTCTTTTTAGAATAATTTAATTTCTTGAAAGTCATTTCTTTTTAGTAGTTTGAATGTGAGAGTTGGCAAGAACTAAACCACATTTAAATTAACTAACCAGTGTCTCATAAATTTCTTGTTACTTATATATCTTAGTGTTACATATTTCTTTAAATGTATATATGTTTAGCTCATATTAATATTATTTGACAATTAATAATAATAAAGATAAAATTATAATTTATTTAATTTTTATGATTTTTTAAAATCTTCCTAATGTGAAATATATTATGGGAGATATTTTTGGATGCTTATTATAAATTGATGATTGTTAGTCTTGGTTTTTCATTTAATTTATATAGTACATTAATTTTTACATTTAAAAATAGAATATAAATAATATAATATTATCAAATTTTATATAAGTTGAAAATTATGTTTTATTTTAAAAAAGAAATGTTAATGCTAAGTTGTCATTAATATTTTGAATTTAATAAATTTAAAATAAAACAATTTTTTTAAGATTAAAATTTTAGAGGCATAAAGTTTGCATATTATAGGGTTTAAAATATTTGTGAATTTTTCTTTTTTTTTTTTAATTCTAAAATTAATTTATTTTAAATTTTATATTTATTTCAAAAAATAGATTTACAATTTTTTTAATTCAACATTATGTTGTTGTTGTTGTTATCATCATCATCATCATCCGTCATGGTTAAACAAGACATCAAATTAATATATAAAACATCCTTATTTAGAGAAAAAAATAGCATAGAATTTTTAATACATGTAATATAAATTTGAAATAGAAATAACTCAAACCATTTATTAAGAACTTTAAGGAGAATCAATTTATTTTATTGTGAATAACAAATATATTAAAAAAAATAAAACATATTCCAATTTCAACCGTTCTTCCCAGATCAGAGTTCCTTTGGCTTCTTTGTTCTGAATTTTAAAATAGTATTGAGAGCATGGCACCGAGTGACATGGTATCGCAACAGAGTTTACTAGTTGATGTTTTTTATACTCTATAATTTTGATTTCATAATTATAGTTGAAAATTGATGCGATTCGGGCAGCATGCGTGGGGGGATTTTCCTTCTTGCGAATATAAAGAGAAATAAATCATTAATAAGGTTTGGGATCATGCTCAAATGTATAACTTTCTTTGGAGTTTAATCTTAGGCAGCCATTCTTTTGTGTTGGTTTTCTATTAGGGTGGGAAACTCAAATAATATTATAAAACATTTGAATTTAATTTGGGTTTAATGGACAGAAGATTAAATATTTTAGATCAGAGAATCTTAAATTATATGTTTTCCATCCAAAACATTATGTTAAATTATGGTTGAAAAATGATGGGCCTCCGGGTGAGAGGTAGGGGGGTTAGCTTGAGAAGATGAACAGAAATTAATAAGATTTGGGATCATGCAGAAATATATAACTTTCTTTGAAGATAAATCTTAGTAAATAATTTATTTATTTATTTTTTAATTAGTGTGGGAGAACCAAGAAATATTATAATATAAATTTTGTTTTTCTAATTGATAAAAGTTAATTTTTTTTTGTAAGCTATTGTAGGATCTTTTCTATTATATGCAACTAAGATAGAATATGTACATTCGAAAGGTGATCTCAACCCGCTCCGAAGGGAAACCGGGTCTGTTGATCACCAGCAGTCTGAAAATGACATCCCATAGCATATAAGCATAAAGTCTACAACATATATCTTACTCTACCTACATACAGCTCTATAATCCTCCCTGCTATAACAGTTCAAAAACATTTCCAAAAAACTAGTTCTCCTAGCGTGTGACAGAAGGTTCAACTGAAAACAGAACAGAAGGATTCAATCTGCCATGAATTTTGGCTTGATATCCTCCTCGCGCTGCCCATTAGTTATCTTTTTCAGCAAAGTTTGAATTTCCTCTAACCTGGTGTCCTGCATCTGGATAGTGATATGTAGATTTTTCATCTCCCTTATTAGATTTGGGATTTCTTGAGCCATTTCAGTCATCTCCTTTGTTACCTGTTCCATGGCTTTTGCTATTAACCGTTTCACTACCCAATAGACATGCAGGGCTTGTTTATACAGGGATAAACGACCCCTTGTGTTTCTTGGATCTGGTAGTAGACAGCTACAATCCTCCATTTATGGGTCAAAGGCTTCCTGCAAAACATTATTCTCCAGCTCCTGGATAATTCTTCTAATATCCGCATTCGTCCCTTCGTTATACGCCTTTTCCACGTCCTGAGCCATCTGCTCTGTTGTTCTCCGTCCTCTGACGGTTGGGAGGTTGCACCTCTGCTTCATAAGTGTCAGCTTTCCAACCTCTCCCCTGGCCCCTACAACTTCTACCTTTGCCTCTTCGGGAGGGTTTTCTCTGTTGGTGCTCCGGCTGCCTTGACCAACCTCGACCGTTGCCTTCCCCGTATGATCTTCCCTTCCAGCTTCCATTTTTCCCTCTCCTCGAGCTTCTTCTTCTTCCGATTATTCCTTCTCCTGTTTGTTCACCCTCACTGCTCTTCCTTTGGTTGGCATATGTTTTTTGGCTTCCTCGGGACTTCCTCGCACCTCAGCTCTCTGCTTATCTTGCTCTTTATCATTTTGAACTCCCTGCTTGTCCTTGTCCTGGCCCATCTGGCTCCCTTCCTCTTCTATATTTTCTCCTACCCTCCTTCTTCTCTCCGCCATTGTCTCCCGCCCTTTCCTGAGTCAGATACCTGGGTTTCTTTGACTCATACTCTCTGCCCTCACCACTTTTCTAAACCTCTGGTTATCTTCTGCTTTGCCTTCGCTGACTCTTAGATATTTAACGATACCTATCCTACACTCCATCGCCCCAACATCTCCATCATTTTCCCCTGCTCTCACCATTATTCCTTCTCCTCCATGCCTTGGATTTTGACCACCCCTACATGCCGGCTCTGCTTAACTGAGGATGATTAATTCAGGAGGTGGCTTGAGCTTCCACGTCCTAACTGCCATCATTTCACCACATAGTGTCCTTTTCTTCACCCCGATCGGGGTCTGGCTGAAGCCTTGATCAAGGTCAGGTTGTGTCATTATTGTCCTGTTTTATGATTTGATTTAAATTTTCCCATCTTGTTCCTGCCGGATGGGTTGGCCAGATGCTATCCACTTTCCCATCTGATTCATTACATCCCCAATTAGCTAGGTAATCAGCTGCTTTATTGCCTTCTCGCCTAACATGGTGGATGATCTTATAATCTATACGCTTCATGATTTCTGCCAGGTCCTGGATTAGACCCGCCGTCCTCCAACTCTTTGCCACCTGTTCCCATTCCTTCCCATTATTCAATATTCGGATAATCTCTATTACTAAATTTGAATTACCTTCTATTTCTAGCTTCCCATGTCTGTTTCTTATTGCAACTCTAATTCCTTGATAGGCAGCCATAAATTCTGCTTCATTATTACTCATTATACCTCCTCTGTCTACATAAATCCACTTGGTGTGACCTTGGCTATCTCTGAATATCCATCCGTATCCTGCTGGCCCCCGGTTGCCTTTGGAAGCCCCGTCAAAGTTTAATTTGATGAAGCTCTCCTGGGGACGAGTAAACACAGCAGGGCTTTGGATCTGTATGCTCTGATTTATTTTCTTTTGAGGGTACACCATTCCTTGTTCCAGACTTAGATTAATTAAGATTTGGTTTTCTTCTGTAGTAGTTTTCTAATCCTCATGATCCCAAACTTCTGATAGGATTGTTTCTCTTATAAGACTTTGAGTTCTTTTCCATATCAACTCCGGGGGATTTATTTTATTTTGAAATACTCTTCTGTTTCTCTCTTTCTAGATAAGCCATATGTTGGATCCTACTACTAAACTCCAAGCTCTCCTCACTACTGGGTTTAGAAATTGGCCTTTCCCCCATTGGAGAATTGTTTGTTTTATGCTCTGAGGGTCTCAATTTGTCTTTCTGAAGAGGATTCTTGTCTCTTCCCATTGTTGTTGTGCTATCGGGCAGGGGTTTAAGATATGTTCCTGGGTTTCTATATCTTTTTTACATAAGCTGCATCTAGGTGGTCCTAGGAACCCTTGTTTCTGAATTTGATCCCAAGTTAGGATGCGTCCTCTTCCCACTAGCCAAGCGAACATGGTGACCTTTGGCCACCACCTATTCCTCCATAGTTGTTTCCAGTCTTGTAGCTATTCTTCTTACTCCTATTTGGACTTTAGAAGGTATGCCTCCTTAACCGTAAAGGTTCCTTTTGAATATCCTCCCCATCTAAGAATGTCCGGCTCTGTTCTAGTTTTAATTCTTCTTGAGTCCATCTCTTTTGCTATCTTTGCTTTGAGATCCTCATTAATGTTATTGTCCCATTCTTCTGGTCCCTTCCATTCTCTCCAAGTCTCGTTATCTCTTCCTTCCCTCCAGTAATCGCTTACATAATTTAGGCCTTTGGCTTTGGCTTCCCTGCATGTAATTAGCACGTCCCAGATTTCCACCATTCTTCCCCTTTGCTGCCAGGCTTCCTCCCAAAATTTAGCTGTCCTTCCATTTCTTATTTCCCAAAAAGCATACTTATTTATGATATCTTTGTTCTGGCTTGCCAAATCCCATATCGTGGATCCTTTTGGCACCTCCTCCTTTCTCAAAATCTCTTCAGCAGTTGCAGGCATGTTGTATTTTTGAGTCCATATTTTTTTCCATAAATCTTTGCCCCCTTTCATCCAGCGCCACCATAGTTTCGCTCCTAGGACTTGGTTTAGGGTAAGAGGATCTCTAAGACCCAGTCCCCCCTCCTCTTTTGCTTTTATTAGACTGTTCCATGATGTTAAGGCCCATTTCTTCTGTTGCTTAGGCCCTCCCCATAAGAATTTTCTGAATATCTCAATCATTTTATTACATACCCCTTTGGGAACAGCCATTACCGATAGGGGGTAAATGGGAATTGATTTTAGGAGCACTAGTCTTGCTGCTATATTCAGAGACTTGAAAGACCAGTTGGCTAATCTATTCTTGAGTTTCTCTAAGGTAGGCTGCCAGTTAGCTATTCTTAGAGGATTGACAGATAGCAATGTGTCCAAGTATTTTCTGGGGAATTCTCCCAATCTGAACCCCAAAGTTCTAGTCAAGTGTCCTTTAACTGATTCGAGTGCATTGAAGATGAAGGTGTTCAAGTTGTCCTTGTTGATTTCAGTGCCTGAAGCTTCCATAAATACCTCCAGTATCCCTTTTACCCTTTTGACTTCTCTCAGGGAAGCAATACAAAATAGCATGATATCGTCCACAAACTGTTGGTGCGTTACAGGAAGATTGTTGCCCCATGGTCTCATACCTTTTATTTTCCTCTCTCTGAGCTCTTTTTTGAAGTATCTTCCCAATCCTTCAGCAGCTATTATGAATAGAAATGGTGATAAGGGGTCACCTTGGCGTAATCCTCTTGTGGCATTAAAAGTCGAGGTTGGAGTACCATTCAAAAGGATGGAGAAATTTGGTGTAGAAATCATGTTGTGGATCCATTTCACCCATCTATTGCAAAACCCATAAGCCTGTAGAATTGACTCTAAGTAGTTCCAATTTAGGCGATCATAGGCTTTTGAGAGATCAAGTTTTATCATCATTCCTGGTTCCTTTTTTTGTTTCAGGGTATGAATAACTTCCTGGGATACTACCAAACCATCTAAGATCTGTCTCCCTTCCACAAACCCTATTTGTTCAGGGGAGATTATACTGGAGAGGATTGGCTTTAGTCTTTTGACCATTAAAGAGGCAATGATCTTGTATATTACATTACAAAGAGCAATTGGGCGGAAACCCTGAGCTGTTTCCGAATGTGCAGTTTTAGGAATAAGAGTTAAAAGAGTTGAGTTTAGGCCTGGCCATACCTTTTGATGTCTGCGTGATTCCTCCACCACTTCCAGTATGTCTCGTCCTAGGAACTGCCAGCTTGCTTGGTAGAATTCTGTTGTGAATCCGTCTGGGCCTGGGGCCTTGTTTCTTTTCAGACCTTTCACTATTTCCTCCACTTCCTCCAGGGTTGCTGCCCTCATCAGTGCTAAGTTTTGGTCCCTAGTGACCAACTCTGGGATCTCATTACTTATTCTTCTTATAGCCTCTGTTCTGTTCCTTTGAGGTTCAGTGAGCATATCCTTGAAGTGTCCTACCAGTTCCTGTTCCAATTCTTCGTGTTGGGTTATGTGTTGTCCTCCCTCATTTTTAATTGAAAAAATCCTATTCCTTTGTCAGTGCTGGATCATGGCTTGATGAAAAAACTTCGTGTTTCTCTCTCCTTCTCTGAGCCAGTTTATACGGGACTTTTTCTTCCATAAGATTTCTTCCTGTTTCCTGCGCTCCTCAAGTTGGCCTATTACTATGCCCTCTTCTCTACTTCTCTCTTCATTCCTGCCTTCTAATATAATCAGTTGTTGCAACTCGCTCATTTTTTGCTCTACGCGTTGCTGTTCTTTGAATATATCTCCGAATTCTTCTTTTTTCCACTTTTTTATTTTCCCCTTGAGTTCTTTCAATTTGAGTTGAAAAGTTTGCATCTTACTTTGCCCACTTTGTTGGCTTGTGGTCCACCATTCTTCTACCTTTGACATAAACTGATGGTTCCTGAGCCAGAATGCTTCAAACCTAAAAGGTTGATTTTTAGGGCTCTGTTTGAGATCGATTTCTAACTTGACTGGCCAGTGGTCTGAGCCTATTGCAGGGAGGATCATAGCCTCAATGTATACATCTCTATTCATGATTTGTTCCGAAACTAGGAATCTATCCAATCTCGAAGCTATTTGGTTTGATCCGCCTCTACGATTATTCCATGTGTGGGTACCATTTATTGTTTGAATATCCACCATTCTCTGTTCCGATATCATATCTCTAAATGCTTCCATATCTGGGTCTATTTTCCTTAATCCTCCTCTCTTTTCTGCTAGGGTCGTGATCATATTGAAATCACCACCTATAATCCATGGCATTTCTTGGTAGAGTCTTCTTGCTGATTTCATATTCTGTAGGAATCCTTTGCGTTCATTTGGTGAGTGTGGTCCATAAACTCCTGAGAGGGCAACCCACTCAGAGGATCCTATCAGTCTAAACATACCTGAGAGGATTCGAGGGAAACTTATCCAATTTCCAAATTGGATTTCCTCAGGATTCCATAGGATTGCCAATCCTCCTGCGCTGCCTACCGCATCTTGCCCCATTACCTCATACTGAGTATTACCCCTGCTCATTATTTCTTCCATTTTTTGCATGCTGATCTTTGTTTCTTGAACTATCATTATACTTGGTTTGTCTTTTTTCAATCTATCTCTCAAGTATCTCTATTTACCCCTGCTGTTAAGACCTCTAATGTTCCAGCTTGTAATTATCATCTTAATAATTTTGGGGTTTGTTGAAATACCTCAGATAAAGGTATGACTCTTCCTGAATTTACCAGCATCTCTCCGACCTCTTGAATTGTTTCGCTCATCGAACGCCTACCTCTTTTTCTTCCTCCTTTGCCAGAGATGCCCATTCCTGAGTTCTGCTCCCCTTGCGTTTCTATCTGTTCCATTTTGTTTGCTGCCAATACCCCTATCTTTTCCTTATATTTTTGGAATGCCTCTTTGTATCTTTGTTTCTACTCCTCAGGAATGAATCTTTCATCTAAATACCTCCATTCATGTAACAATTTCCTCATTGTACATTCCTCTTCTCCTCCTTTGTCTTTCTGCAGATCTACTTCCATTTGAGTTTGTTCATTTGCCTGTTCCTCCTTCTCTTCTACTTCTCCTTGTTCTGTATCCCCTTTTCCTGCTTCCTGCTTTTCTGTTTCTTTTAATATTTCCATTGGTTCCTCATCGCTAACCTCCTTTTCCGTTCCTGATTCCTCCTCCTGGAGGACTTTGAATTTATTCTGCATTTCCAAAGGTATATTTTCCTTGGGTGGTTGTTGTTGAGGCATACTTTTCCCTGATTTCCTTTTGTTCTGCACTTCTTTAAATCCCTTTTCCTCTCTTCTAGGATCCTCTCCTGGTGTTCTTTCCTCTTCTTTCTTGTCTATTGATTCCTCTATCTTATTTAAAGGGAATTGTCTGTAGATATGTCCATATTCATGACATCTTCTGCAACAGAACGGAATATGTTCATAATCCACTGGTTGTTGCCAAACCTCATCATGATATTCTAATTCGATAAAATCTGGGAGAGGTTCGGTAATGTTCATATACACACATATCCTGGTGTACGACATATACCTCCCTCTTTTGGTGGATTCAGCTACTTTCACGAATGAACCTATTGCATTACCTTTCCCTTATAGGATCTCCGGATCCCAAAACTGTATTGGCAGTTTGAAAAGTCTGATCCAAACAGGGGCTGCTAGCATTTTCTCTTTGTCTGGATTGTAGCATTCCTCCCAATGTCGAATAAATAAACCAACATTATTCATAAAATAAGGACCTCCCTCGAAAATCCTTTCCTTATCCTCTGTGTTGGAGAAGATAACTGTGAAAAAACCCTTGGCCCCCAGTTTTAATTCTACATGTCCCTTCGGTTTCCATCTCTGTTGTATCCATTTGGACAGATCTTTCTCTGACGGCCAAAACCCAACAAACTTACATATTAAGGCATAATCCCTCATGTAGCTTCTATACTCTTCAAGTCTATTGTTCGAGATTACGAACCTGGGTTTTTTCAAAGCCCTTGGAAGGCATTTTTTGCTCAGACCCGTTTGCCAGCTGGTTCCATTTGCTGGGTTTTCTCTATTGTTTGCCCTCGGCCCATTCTGCATTCGGTCCCTACTTTTCTCCCCTGCTGTCATATTCTTATAGGAGGGGATCTCTCCCATCCCGGCGCTTGCTGCCATTAAGCTTCCAATAACCACTGCTTTCTGCGCACTCTTCTTTGCTAATGGCTGTGATTCTCCATCTTGGCTATCTCAGGAGGGTCTCTGCTCACTACATGTGGCCTTGCCTCCAAGGCTGCGATCAAGGAAGGTTGATCGAGCCCTCACTATTTCAGAAACCCTAGCTCCACCATTCTCCCATCACTACTTCCATCAACACTTTCAATCCTTCAATTGAGAAGTTTAAATATTATATATGAAAGAATTTTAAATTATATATTTTTCATTCAAAATATTTATGGTAAACATATATTTTGGGAATTCAACTCTTTTGTTATTTTATTGATTAAAGTATGTAGTTTCTCTAGCTCCTCTAATTTTGATAGTGAAAATATCTATGAAAGAGACCTCATCTCTTAAATTTGTCTTGTGATTAAAATAAAAATAATAAAAATAATGTATCTCTCTCCATGCAAGATTAACTGTGCTCCACATGACACAGAATGTGGACTAGATTATTTCTTAGAAAAACTTAACTCATGCCTTGATCAATTGTACTTATAGCTCAAATGATGGGCTATCTCATTGCACCTTTGTTTTCACGAAGAAAAAAACAAAACATATTTCATTATATATAAAATGAGTTACATGGTAATCCATAAGACTCAGGGGAAAAAGAACTACAAATGACCTATAAAACAATAGAGGAACAGAGGAACTAAACCTCAGGGACATCATACACCTAAAAAAACAGATCATTTTCTACCAGATATCCGAAAGTCGAAAATATCCAATTGACAAAAAGTCCCAAAATGTAAACATAAATACCAAAAAATAGACATAGCACAAAGGTCCTGTAATTAGTGATGAAAATCATAAGTACAAGCTAGAAACACAACGAATAAAGTCAAGGTCGACCAAGCTTAAACAGAAAAGGCTCCAAACAAGACAACACCATTGTCTGAGGTACTGTAATGGATGACCCCAGGCATAGAAGATGGGCCCCTCTTAGATAGGGAATCCACCATACTGTTCTATTATATGTATATATGGATGAAGGAAATGTGATGAAAGGAGGATTTCAATGTCCAAATTTGTTGTAGCCATTGATGTAAGGAAGGAACATTCAGTGAATGCCTCCCCAAAATCCATTCAATAATATAGCAGGAGTCACTAACAATGTGAATGAAATCAAGAGCGAGCTAGGATACACATTTCGTTGCCCCCCAAAGTGCAACCACCTCCGCTCTACAGTTCATGCCAGAACCTCCATACAAGTAACAATGATAAGCGAGGGAGTGATTGATGACAAAGTATACACCACATACACAATGCCCCTTGGAGGCAACACCATCAAAGAAAGACACAAGGAAAGAGAAATTGTTCTTCCTTAGAGTAACTTTATTAGTTTCAAAAGATGGCCTCCAAGGGCCTTTCTTTAGAAACAAATGCCGCAATCTGCAAGATGGTGGAGCTCACGTCTAAGAATGTTTTCTAAAAGATAAACTTGTTCCTACTACACCAGATACTCTAGAAGATATAAATAGGAATGAACATATATTCTCTTTGCCTGGAAACCCAACTCGTTAAACATAGTTAAATGGAGGATTTCTCCACCTTAGGACTGAGGTGAAATGTTATCGAGACCTCATCCCAAACAAATTTTACAAATAGATAATGTAAAAAAATATGAATCACCTCCTCACCTTCAGCACCACACATGGGGCAATGACTAGGGCCCTGAAAACCTCTCTTCAAGAGATTATCCCATGTTACAATTTGATTTTGGAAAACAAGCCAATAGAAACACTTTATCTTTGAAGGAATACCCCACTTCCCCATACATGATAACTAATTAGAAAAAGGCTCAGTTCAAACCTATGTGAAAATAAAAAATTAAGCATGTTCTGTTGACATGTTGTCATCTACAACATTCCCTTCCCATGATAATTTGTTCAGATCTGTCAATGCTACTATTGGTGGATCTGCTTCCAAGTTGGTAGAGGATACACATGCAATAATCCTACTTATATGTCTGGTATGGAAACCAATTTTGTGTAAAATCATTCTAATGCAGTCCCATTCCACCTTGTGATATGCCTGGATAAGGTCTATTTTCATGAGACATGCATTTATATTTCTAGATTTTATAGACTGAATTATTTCCTTAGTAACCGCCACTCCATCCTGAATTCTTCGATCATATAAGAAACCATGTTGTTCAGGGGAAATATGTTATGCAATGACTCTCTTAATTTTGTTTGCTAATAGCTTGGATGTCATCTTGTAAATAGTATTACATAATGATATAGGCCTGTAATCATAAAACATTTCAGGTTTAGGTTTTTTAGGAATAAGAATTTAAAAAGTAGATTTTATAACACGTGAGATGAAACCCGCCTGACGTGGTTCCTATGCCATGTCTAATGGGTCAAGACCCATGAAGTCGTAAAAATGTAGAAATAATTTCGCAGGTCAATCATCCGGCTCTAGGATTTTATATTTTTCTAACTCTTTTATTGTTTATAGTAGTTTTTCCAATGTAATTGGATTCTCCATCAGCGCCATATCCTCTTCCTTAACCATTCTGGAAAATAAATTGACAAGATCCATTTGATCATAAACTTTGGTGTTACCTAATTCCTTGTATTGAGAGCTAAAATATCTGACTGCCTCCCTTTATATGTCCTTATGAGTTGTAAGGACCCCGTTGTACCTGCCCTTAATAGATCATATCAAATTAGCAATCTTTATTTTCATGGCTACCCTATGGATTTTTTTTTTATTCCATTACACCTATGTATTGGAAATGAGGTAATAATTTATGCGCAACTAAGGAATGGTTAGTCGAAAATTACAATAGGAGGTAGATTGCAGGTTGCATAAATAGATAGGTCTCAAAGTAGTACAAGAGACTAGGTCATAGGAGCTATTGGTTTTTGAAACTACGATTGAAACTTAGTGACTAGTGGTATGATAGTTAGGTTGGAGGGAGAGAGAATGTCACAAGTCACCAAACTAGGAGGGTTCACGAAAGGAGAGGTCATAAGAAAGGAGAGCTCACAAGGTTGCAGAAGAGACAAGTTTGTAGAAGTTATTTTATTTTCCAGTCACGACTTTGTGACTATGCGACTAAGGGATCTAAGAAAATCACAAGTCACACCATGGGTTAATGCTACTATTGGTGGATCTGCATCTTTATAGAGACTGATATGAGTGACTAGGAGAAGCACTTATATCTTTCAGATTTTAGGGTAGAGTTTTATGAGGAAAAACTAAATAAGTAAAAAGGGAGTGCACTATGGGAAAATTTCTTTATATAGGTGCACTATGGATAGAGTTATTTATATGATACATTTTTCCTTATCCTAAGATAAAAAAAGAAAATATTAAAGAGCAAAGAGGAGAAAGTTATTTGTCACATAAAGGTTAGTACACTTCACTCAACACCCTCAAGATCTGCTCCCACACTTCATCTGTGACCTTTATATGTTTTCACCCACCCCTCTCCATTCTGTCTTTATCAAGGGGGTGTCCGAAAAGCAGTTTCTCCTGCCGGGCGCCATCCCTGACGTGTCGCCCTCTGGTAATTTCGCACCCACCATCACTAAAACTATTAACCGCCCACTACCCCCTCCAGAAACTGCTTTCCCTCATCTGCTCTACCACGCCCCACCATTTTCCCTCCACCACTCTCCTCCCACCACATGGAATAATATTTGGCCTATTAAATGTGTTCCCAACCAAACGACTGCTCTCCATTTAATTCAATTTTCTCCTGGGTAACCGTTCAGCCTAACAGTCTGCCGCTTTTTTCAATGGGACATTCATTGAAACGTTTAAAAGCTCCTGCAACTATCCTTCTAATCTCTTCATCACTTATGTTTTCTGTTATTGACGTTTTCGCGTAGCAGTCACTCTCAGAGATATTCTGCGACCATATTAAGATAGAAAAAACTAATAGTTCCCTTTCATTTTTGCATGTTAGTCTATTATTCTTCTGTGCTTGGTAAGACTCCTCTGAAAATTCATCCTGTTCACAGATTTTTACAGTCATGCTTCCTAAGACTAAGACTCAAGATAAGCCCATTAATCCTTTAATTCCTGCTTCTATAGATTTAGATCATATACCTTTAGCTGATAAGGATTACAAGATAACTAAAACTTAATGTGAATATGATTTTCTGGAATTGTATTGTTGGTTAGAGGATTAACACATAGACAAATTTGATGAAATTGGGCTCTGGGAGTCCATTCTCCACCATTATATTTTCCCCTTGACATTCCAAGCCCCAGAATTTACCAAAAGGTGTAAATCTTGTTATATCCCTACCCAAAGAGCCATCATTGCCCCTACAGGTGACATTATTTTCACCATTACAACCCAATCCATTGAACAAATGATGATGGCCCCCACTGTGGAAAATGTTTCCCCTTTCTCCCTAGAAGCCCTCACCCAGCTTTATCAAAAGATGGAATTTTCCACCAGAGTGAGAAGTTTTGAGATTTTCTCGTGAGAGAATGCCCAATTACCCAAAAAGAATCCTCCATATCCTTCTTCCATTTTCCCTCATCAAGCCAAGTAGATTATTTCCATGATTTCTTACATTTTAGGCTATGATTCTGATCAATGGGTAGATGATCCCATTTTAGGATTCCTTTCCATATTTTCCACATACAGCAAGCCCTCCTTGATGTTCAACTTCAGTCAATTTTTGGCTGATAGTATCCAGGAACAATTCATAAAGATTCCTACAGAATAGGTGTTTAATTACACCTCAATTTTGATTTATATGTTCCTCTATTATTAGGAAGACAAATTTAGTTTTGCATTACATAAGCTTGATGATGCAGGGAACCAGCAGCCAATAATCTTTTGGACCTCATTGGTCATAAGAGAACAACAAGAATTCACCTACAAGTAGTTTAATGAAGATTTTGTTCATCCAGCCATGAACATTTTGAACAGTGTGGTACAACCCAGAATTAGGGAGGAAATCAAGATAATTCTGCATTTTTCAGACCAAGCAAAGACCAGGGATTGGTATTTATACCAAAATAACACAGATATCGGGGTATGTGGTTGTGAGTTGGCCCCCTATAAACTCCCCAAAGACCTCCCAATGGGGATTTTTTCCCTGGAGTATATCAGGAAGATGTTGAATGAAGATGTCATCGACTTTGTAGTGGCCAACAAGAAGGCACAATTCAGGATAAAGACATAGGTGGGCCCATTTGTGTGCAACACAAGGACAGCAGGTGAAGAGGAAAATAGAATGGGTAAAGAAATGAAGTTCAGTATGAGTTGTACACGATATTATGACCCCTGTGGCATTATTTCAAAGCTCGGAGTGGAGAACAAGAACACTCCTTACATTCATACTTCAAGGCCATACATAGAGCAGTATGCCAATCAGTTGGAGTGGGCAGAAAATACCTTGTATGAAGCTGAAGAACAACTTATTTATACTTCTAGTTTATAGACTCCTTTTTCCTCATGAAAAATCAAGAAAAGACAAAGGGAGGAAGGATCATCATCTACAACTGGGAGTGAAGCTAAAGAACTCAGAATCAGCTATAGGAAGAGAGCAAAGGTAACTCGCAAGTATAATTGGACAAAGAAATTGAAGAACAAGCAGCCATAATCATCACAGATTCACCACCTACAGCTAATAAATTCACAAGATATCCTACTCAACCTTCATCTTCAGAGGGTCACAAGGAAACTAAGCTGGAACCAAAAACTATCCAAACAGAAAAAGAGAAGACAATTTTTGACAAGTACAGGGAAATAAAACTCAGGAATGAAATTCTAAAAAATAGCGCTTATAACCAATTATGGAAGCAGACCTCCAAATCACAAAGTAGGTTACGGTCAGTCTTTGATACAGAGCATGGAAAAATGCAGATGGCCTTTCTTGAGGCCCAAATTCCATAGCCAAAATCAGTAGTAGATTACAAAAGCACCACGTTTGAGTTATGGCACAAGAAAACTGGTGAAATGCATCCTCCACTTTGACTAACACTGCTATGTCATTTTCCAAATTGCAGGTTTCTTTTGCAAATGTCCAACCACAATTGAAAATGGAGAAAGTTCCCTCGGCAAAGGATAACAGGATCAAGTCTTTGGAAGACTTGGTGATTAAGATAGGGTATGACCCTAAATATGTCAATGATGTTGAGGAGATTGTTAAAAAGAACAACCTGGACATTGCATCCTTAAGAAAGCAGCTCAAGATGCCACCCACAGAAGACCCATTGACCAAAGATATTGAAAAAGGTGAAGCACAGAACGCAGACATGATGAAATTGATCATAGAACAAAATATACATACTAGGCAGATGGAGGCAGAGATGGAGAAACTGATAAAGGAGAAGGAAGACAATCTGAAGATGGCTATTGTCCCCCCTGGACGTGATACCTATTTCTCAACTTCCATCAACAGGGGAAAACACTACAACTACTTCTTCCACTCAGACAACAAGTGCTGAACAGGTAACACAGACACTACAGAATATGTCATTGTAGTCTAAGGAGATTGAGACTTTGCAGGGCCCACTCAAAACTTTGGAAGTGAAAAAGGCTAAAGCTAAAGATTCCCGCATTATTGAAATGGAGAAATCCTAGGGACTATTGTAGAAGTTGCAAAAGATAGAGAGAGACACTTTAATTGGTCATACCTTGGCCCAAGCCAAGGAAACTATTTGGTTGAATATATTATAATCTATGAATGAGATTTGGCCTTCTATCCAAATCACAGTTGATCAGAAAGAGCTGACAAAGAAGGCTACATAAACTATTATGCATGGAAGAGAAAAGCTGGCAGAAATGCCCACGGAAGCCTCTGATATAATCAACTTTTTAAACTCAAAGTACAAGTATGAGCTGGAGGAGGTAGGAATCAGCGATAGAACTACCACCATTATGGAACTCAAGAAAGTCTTGACAAAGAGAAATTGCATTGATCAGTTGGAAGAAAGGTGCGAAACCTTAGAGCTGCAGGTAATTAGGTTCAGGAACATAATTAAAGCCTTAATCCAAAAGGGAATACCTAGTATCTATGTTATAAATGAGAAATTGATCACTCAAGATGACTATATCCTAAAGATGAAAGAAGTGGCCAAAAGCAGCATCAAGTTCAGTGAAACTAAGGGAAGCATGACAACAAAGGCATTTTTGGAACCTATGTCAAACAATTTCCATGTAAAGAATGAGGTCAAACACATTTTTATAGTGAAGCCAACTTTTTACAAATACACAGACGTACATAAAATTTACCACACGGTAACTAAATTGATAGTGCCAGATGAAAAGAGATGGGAAGAATTGATTGATTTACTGGATTGAAGGGTAATTCAAGAGCAATAAAAAACCTTCACAGTGCAAGAGCCAACACGATGATTAGTTAGGCATAACAACACTATTTCGAGTTGACTCAGCAACCAAAACAATCAAAAGAGGGCCAACTTTCTTTTCAACAGTCTATGTGGCCTATTATTTTTCCAGGATTAGATGATATAGTTTGTAATTAAGATAATAATACATTGTCAGTTTGACAATGATTTTGTAAAGCATTTTGTAATTTTTATTATAAATACTTCACTGTTTGAAGTATCAAGGGTTGATTTCCAAATGTAATTTCCTTATGCATATTGTAATTTTCAAGTACTGAAGCATCAATAATAAAAAGGACCTTTAACAAGATTCATGCGGCGTACTAAATGGGGATGTGTCTCTTTTATCCATTTGTTTAAACATTGTTTTTCCTTTCTCTGTTACTCTAAATTTCTAAATTGATCAACAAAAATTGTGATAAATAGGATTTGTTACTTAGAGCACCTTATTTTGGTTGTTGATAATTTTAATGTTTTCTACTAGAGTCAAATCTAGGAATTCTTAATTGCTCCTGGATTTCTAATGAACCTTACACTTCTCCTATTTCACCATCCATTTAATTTATGAAAAGATCCACTTAGTGCAACCTAGCTTTCCCTGTGAGAACTCCTCCAAAGAATTGATGCAAAACTCGAGTTTAATTTATAGACTCCATAGCCCAATGGAATTATAACACTCAAATCAACCAAACCAATGAAACAAAATAAACAAGTACAATCATAACTAGCCTAAAACTTACACTAAAACAAAGCTAAATTAAATAGAGAGATCCCTCTCTGAAGCTGGTAGGGCTAGATCCTAGCTTCCAAAGTGGTTTTGATGTTATCCAATGTGTTTACTCCCTCAACCTCAAAAATACAAAACAACAACATAGTGGCGACCATACTAGGGAAGAATAATTTTCAATATAAAACATTATTAAACCCTGGTATCTAATCAGTATTTCTATAAATCAAGACTTATATATCATTATGAAATATATGATCCGATGTTGTTATTTTGTAAATATTCTACTTTGTCATTGATTTGATTTTTATTTGTGTGATGATTTTTAATAGACCTGGCTCCCAAAAGAATTTTCACTAGATCTCACCCTGACCCCAACCCTGCTCAATTTGTACATAACCCTAAGAAATTGGTGAGAAATAAAAGTTTTATAGAGATTCAAGGTAGTAATAGCCCATTGTCTAGATTCAATTCTCTTCCTAAGAATATTCCTTTTTCAAGGTATAACTCTCTTCCAGAGAAATTTGAAACTATTCAAGATATAGAGTTTGATTTGCCTTTCCAGCATAGTTTGCTTAGATCAAAGTCTGAGGCTTTTGTAGATAAATTTGTCATTGATAAAGCCCTACTACAACCATACATACCCCACACCCATCATTTTGAAACAAATCCTGATCTGGAATCCTTACAACAATTTGAAAAATTACAAGGTCTAGTTTCAGTGTTGGACCAAGCTATTGAAGAAGCTTTTATTCAACAATTTGTTGAATTTTTTGCTTTAACAGTTGCATCAGCCTCTTTGTCTAGATACTCTTCCCAGTATGTTCATCTATATCCTCCCATTCCTACTCATTCTATAGTTTCAACTTCCTCACCTATGATCTACCAAACTGTTATTCCTACTATCCCTGTAGTTATGAAAACTACACCTTCATTGGGTTCGTCTTCGAGTCAATCTTCCAGAACAACTATGGCAGGTAGGTATGCACCTTTGGTGTTGCCAAACTAGCTAAATGCTATGCCTGGAGATTACCAATCTAAAATTGTGACCTTTTATAGCACTGGTGCTTATATTGCTCAGGAGCATGTCTATAGGATGAATGATGTGTTTGACCTTCAAGAAATAGATGAAGCTTTTGTTAAAATGAGATTGTTTTCTTAGAGTTTAGGAGGTGATGTCAAGAAATGGTTTAGGAGTTTACCTGCAGGAAGTGTAGCCAACCTTGATGCTTTCCATCAAAATTTCTTAGCTAGATGGGAGATCAAGAAAAATCCACTTCAACTCCTAAATGAATATAAAAGTCTGAAAATAAAACCAAATGAAAGTGTGGAAGAATACTGTGAATGGTTTAATATTGTTTAAAATGCCATTCCAAAAGTCATCAAGCCCTCCTCTGGCCTGGATCTAATTTATTTTCCAGATGGTTTTAATGTAGACATGGAATATCAACTTAGAGAGAGAGACCTAGAAACTTTGGAATAAATGCAAGAAAATGCTATTAAAATTGAAGCTGACATCCTAGCCAAGAAGGCAAAACTGAAGTCTGTACATAGAGTTACCATAAAACAAGAATCTTCTACTTCTGCTATTGATCATAAAATTGATAACATAGTGAGAGTAGTGAATCAGATTATGCAAAGAGTAAACATCAATGACCAAACTCAAGTAAGAGAGAACCAAAATTCTCCTCAAAATATAAACCAAAAATTTAAAAGGAATGTTCCCCAAATTAAACAAAGAGAACAAAAGGGTCCATACCAACAGATTCAGCCTCCTTTTCAAGAAAATTACACAGATGATGAGGGGAATATTGTTGAATATTTGGATGATAATCAAATAAATCTAATGGGGGTAAATGATGATGAAACAATTTTCCTCACTCAAGAGGAGCATGAACTTTTTCTCCTAGCCCAAACTGAACTAGATTCTGAAGATTAAGACAAATATAAACAAGGGTTTGGAAATTCCATAATGGAAGTCCATAGGCATTATAGCTTTAGGAGAGAAAAGAATCCAAATACACTCAACACCAAAAACTCAGATAATCCTACTAAAAGGTCATCTGAAATTGAACCTAGAAAACCACAGATAGTCTTCCTAAGAAAAATGTAGATAATTCTAGCCAGAAAAAAGTAGAAATCCATGTCAAGAAAGTTGTTGACAGTGTTTCTAAAACTACTCAAACAGATATCCCAACCACCAGTCAACAAAAAGAGCCTATGAAAAAACAAATTATAGATCAATATGAACTTCCCAACTTTATTAAGATTCAAACATTGTTCAACATTGAGAATGAACTAGTGAAAGCTTTAAACATAGGGGAAAATAATGTATAAAACATGTATAGACCCCAAATAATGAAAGCTTTAAACATAGGGGAAAATAATGACTCTGTAACTCTGAATGATGACCAGCCTGAACTCTTATTTGGACTGGAAGTTGAAAGAACACACAGGAAGGGGGTGTTCCCCCATTCTATGTTAGCCTAAATATTCATGACAAAATTCTCCATAATGCAATGCTAGATTCAGGTGCCTCCAAAAATTTAATGCCTAAAGTTGTTATGGAGAAATTAGGACTTGACATTACTAGACCTTATAAAGACTTGTATTCCTTTGATTCCAGCAAAGTTCAATGCCTAGGTCTTATCAAAGACCTATGTGTCACTGTATCTCAAATCCCTGCTAAAATTCTAGTAATGGACATAGTGGTTGCAGATATTCCCCCTAAGTATGGCATATTGTTGTCACGCTCACGGGGAGAAAAATTACAAGGTACCCTACAGATGGATATGACCTTTGCTACCATACCAGTCTTTGGGTAGCAAAGAAGACTATATAGGCAAACCTTGATAAAATTCATGGTGAGTAATCAAGACAAACCTCACAACTATCCACTTTATTCTGTTCATTTAGATTTGGATTCTTTCATTCTTTACCATCATGGGGATATCAACACTTAAGTAATCAATGCTAAAACTAAAATTCCTAAAAAGGACCCAACCCAATCACAAATAATAGAACTAAATACTCCTCTTGAACCTCTTTGGAACATGATTTTTGATGGATCTTGTAGCAAAGATGGTGTTGGAGAAGGAATTTGGGTGGTTAATACAGGAAATAATCATGCCAGGGGTCACCCATATAGGATTAATTTTCAATGTACCAATAACATAGTAGAGTATGAAGCCCTTGTTTTAGGATTGCATTTGTTAAAAAAGTTAGGTGCTAAAAGAATATCCATTCAAGGGGATGTTGAATTAATTATCAAACAAATTAAAGGAGAATATTCATCCAAACATCCTAGGATGAGACCATACAGAAATGTTGTGCTTGACTTCCTAGAAGGTTTTCTTGAATATGACCTTTCTGCAATTTCTAGAAAACAAAACATCATTCCAAACAATCTGGCTTTTTTAGCCAGCTCTTGGAAAATGCCTTATCCTAATCAAGAATATGTACTAGAGGTAAAACATCGACCAGTTGTACATGATAACATGAGATATTGGCAGGTGTTTCGAAATGATAAACAAATTAAAAGTTTTCTGCAATCAAAAGATGAACTTCAAGACGACAGTATTGATTTGGACTCTTAAGTAGATAGTAAAATTGTTGAACATTCTAATCCAGAAAGGAAATTAGATAATTTGGATGTAAATACACTCATAGATAAAATTGCAAATAAACTAGAATTGCTTGAAATAGACCCTGAAAAGGAAGAATTTGAAACACTCCAGCTTAAAGATAATGTTTTGGCTAGAGGTCTAGTTCCATTAGAAGAATTATTTGATTTCAATGATGTGGCTAAAAATCCTAAGATTGAGCGCTCAGGAACAACAATTGAATATTGTAATTTAGGTACTGAAAAAGACCCCAAAAACATAAAATTGTTTAAATCAATCCCAACAGCTAAAAAACAAAAATGTATTGCTTTATTCAACGAATTTAGTGATATTTTTCCATGAGCTATGAAGATCTTAAAACATATGATATAGAAATCATACAACACAAAATTCCAATTAAAGAAGATCAAAAATATTTTAAACAAAAACTTTATAGAATAAATCCAATTCTGATGCCTTTAAGTGAGAAGGAAATCAAAAGAATATATGATTCCAAAATCATAGTTCCCTTTAGGTACTCTAAATGGGTTTTCAATATTGTCCTAACCATGAAGAAAATAGGTGAAATCAGATTGTGTATATATTTCAGAAATCTAAACAAAGTTTCCCTAAAAGACAATTATCCCTTACCTAAGATGGATCATATTTTGCAAAAGGTAGTTGGATCTTCTAGGATTTCCTTATTAGATGGATTATGAGGTTATAATCAGGTCTTAGTTCATGCACAGGATCATAACAAAATAGAATTTACCACTCCATGGTGTACCTTCATGTATGTGAAGATGCCTTTTGGATTAATGAATGTTGAGGCCACATTTCAAAGAGAAATGGATATTGGTTTTGCTGATGAAATTGGCAGATTTATTGTGATATATCTAGATGACATAATTGTATATTCTAAATCTGATGAAGAACATTTGCTGCACCTGAGAAGAGTTTTTGAAAAATATAGAAGGTTTTGGATTTCACTAAATCCTAAGAAAACAGTGTTTGGCCTTGAAGAGGGAAAAATTCATGGTCATATCATATCTAACGAAGGTATCAAAATTGATCCTAAAAGGATTGAAGCTATTATGAAAATAAATCACCCAAGAAATATTAAATAACTTCAGTCATTTATTGTAAGAATAAACTTCCTGTGATATTTATCCCTAACCTTGTAGAACTTCTCAGAAACATCACAAACATGCTAAAACGAGATTCTGAAATTAGGTGGAACCTTGAAGCTAGGCAATCATTCGACCATGTTAAACAAGAATTAACAAAGGCACCAGTCCTTATTAGTCCACATTTTACTAAGGATTTTATATTTTTTTCATTTTCTTCTGAACATACTGTTGCAGATGTCCTTTTGCAAAAAAATGATTATGGATATGAACAACCCGTTGCTTTCTTTAGCAAGGCCTTGAGGGATACTAAACTCACATATAATATAATGGAGAAATAGGCTTTCACATTGATAAAAGAAATTAAAGATTTCAGAGTATACATCCCTCATTCTCATATAATTGGTTATGTACCAAATGCTGTAGTTAAAGATATCTTGACACAGAATGGACCAGATGGCAAAAGAGGTAAATAGATTGCCATCATACTAGAATATGACATGGAAATCAAGCCAACCAAACTTATCAAAGGACAAGGATTATCCAAATTGATGGATGAATCTAATTTTAATGCTTTTGATATCAACTTTATAGCTGAATTGGATGATCAAGAGGAACAGGCGACTCCACAAATAGATGAGGCTTTCAAGACCTCACCCTGGTATTCAGATCTTATTTATGTTTTATTTAATTTAAATTCTCCTCCCGATATAACAAAAACTAAGGCTAGATTTCTGAAACTAAAAGCAATCAAATTTTGCATCATAGAAAATGTTTTATATTAGAAAGATGTTGGTGGTATTATACTAAAGTGTTTGTTGAGAGATGATGTAGAAAGAATAATGCAGGATTTCCATAAGGGTGACTGTGGTGCCTATTTGTATTGGAAAACCATTGCCCATAAGATCCTTAGAGTTGGTTTTTACTAGCCTACACTTTTCCTAGATGTTCATAAAAGGGTAACCTCTTTCCACAAGTGTCAAATCTTTGAGGGAAAAATAAAACTTTGCCTTTACCTTTGAAGCCCATATTTGTTGAAAGCCCTTTCCAACAGTGACGATTTCATTTCATTAGAGAAATCCATCCTCCATCCTTTGCTCAAAATAAATGGATCCTTACTACTACTAGTTACTTCACCAAATGGATTAAGGCCACTCCTTCTAGACTAGGCACGAATGTTGTTATCATCAAATTCTTAGAAACCAATATCCTATCTAGATTACAAACAACGATGCAGCCTTTATGCCTAATAAAATGATATATTTATGCAAAAAATTTCATATCACTTTGGGGCATTCAAATCCTTATTACCCACAAGGTAATGGGTTGGCTGAATCTTCAAATAAAATTATATTAAATATTATCAAGAAGTTATTAGTAGACAACAAAAGGTCATGGCACAACAAGCTCATAAATGCACTTTGGGCTGATAGGCTCACCACAAAGAAATCAATTGGCTTGTCACCATACCAATTGGTTTATGGAATGGATGTTGTTTTTCCATCCTCTTTGGGAGTTCCAATCATGATGTTGATTCAGGAATCGCAGGCTGAGCCAAATGACATTCAAAGGAGACTTGATCAGAAAATCCAGTTGTAGCAATCTAGGGAAGAAGTTTATAATGAGGCTCAGGTCATCCATGAGAATATCAAGAAAGTTTTTGACAGAAGGACAAAAGCAGATGATTTCACCTTGGGTGATAAAGTCTTAAAGTTGGATTCTAGAAGAGAAGACAAAGGGAAGCATGGAAAATTTGAAAATTTATGGATGGGAACTTATGTCATTTATGTTTTCAGAGGGAATAATGCATTATTTACCATAAATTTAGATGGGACAAAATTACCTGGTGAACCTGTCAATGGTAGGATGCTCAAACACTATTTCTCTGAGCAATAGAACTTTTCCTACCATTTATCATTGTAAATATCATTTTCCTTATTGTTTGGATTGGTGACCTATTAATAGAAGTTGAAGCCCGCAAAGAAGACCCTAAGCTTCTATTAATGAGTTACCATAAGTACTACAACAAAGAAATCAGAGGTAGATATAGCTGAAATAAGACACTCAAGGCTATTGATCACATGTTATTGGCACCTCATAAGGAGAGTGCCATCCCCAGTTGGAGCCACTATTAGGGTCCTATAATTTATAGGATCTCAAGGTAATTGAGTATTGTATCTAAGAAACCTTATTTTATAAATACTTGTCAATCTGCCAATGATTTCCAAATAAAAGAAAAGGAATTAAAAAAAAGAAAAGAGGGTATAGATAAGAATATTGACAAAAAGGATAAAATATTGAACCCCACCAAATAAAGAAAAAAAAAGGAATAATACTGAAAGGGTTGCAACTCTAAATGCCACTACTCATAGATAGTTTTTTCTTTATTACTAAAAATAAAAAGTTGTGTGAAGCTTGTTCAAAATGCCACAATCACTACTTTTTAGTTTAATCATAAAGTGTAATCATGATTAAATTCCTTTCAACTTCTATAAACTAGGTAGAGAATGAAGACTTACCCTAAAGTTTAATCTGGGTAAATCACTAGTTAGGTAGAAAATGACATTGATCCAATTGTTTAATCTAGATCAATAGGATGAATAAGGTGTTGGTGTCAGCCTTTGTAGCCTTCCTCCAGTGATCAAATATGCTCTTACAAAGTGATTTTAAGGTGTCAAGGTCAATTTTGTCATTTCAAAGAGTCTTCAAGCAAAATTTGGTCACTAGGCATTAGGTCTAGGGTTTGCTTTCACTCCTTTCAAAGTTGCCCAAATGTCAGTCTATGTCACTATTCAGCTGCGTCTATCATCATTCATATGGTTTTTATCATCATATCAGGTTCCATTGGGTCATGTTACACCTTGTTCATGCTTCAGTTGCACCTAGGCAAGGTTCATTTCCCTCTCCTAAGGTTTTGAAGGCAATTTCTCTTGAATGGTCAAATCATCGAAAAAATTTGTATCCTGATGTTCATGCACCTTCCCCTATCATTAATTTACCTTATTAAACACTTCCCATCGCTGAGATTCCCCAAATTCCTCATTTTTCCACAAACCCTAGCTTCTTGCCACAACTTGGCAATTTTCTAAGCTAGGCCTATGTTTTGCCCTTTTTGACCCCTTCCCCTCACTCAATCTCTGAGATTCCACTTTCTCCTACTTCCTAGTATCCCTCCCTACTTCCAAAAATTTCCCCAAGAATTTAGAAGCCCCTTATCCCCTTCATTTCGCTTCATTTTGACAAATCTCTTGTTCCACACATCGGGGTAGGTTTTAGTCAAATGATGTTTCTGAGCAATAAAATATTAATTTGGGAAACATGAGAGAGGTTTTTGTCCAGAACAGGCCAAGGAAGAAAAACCTCCTTCACTTGTTACAGAGGTGTCATGGTTTTAGATAAATGTCAAAAATACAATCGCCTCAGGAGAATTCATGCACCTCTGACGTGACCTTGGGAAAATCAATTTTTCTCCTAGCTTGGTTGGCAAAATAACTTTCTTGATGAGTCAAAGGATAACTAGACAAAAATATCTTTCCAATGAGCTATCATGAGCTCAATTTGGAGTTCAGGAAGGCATTCAAAAGTTGACTGTAACAGCACTATGCCTTGAGGCAGCCTCATTTGGCACATTTTGACCAGTCTTGGGAGATTTGATTTTTGACAAGGCAAATGAACTCCAAAGTGAAAAGTTCTAATTGTTTTGGAAAGTAGACTCAAATAAATTTCCACCGAGCTATCTTGTGTCTGCTTTTGACACCAGGAAGGCCTCCAAAAGCCTCCTGCAAAATGGCGCTACCCATATAAGGGGCGCTACACATATAGCTTCCCCTGCCTTTGCAAAATAACACTGGCGCTACGCATATAAGGAGCGCTACGCATTGGGCCAGAACATAAAAATTTTTCCACTGCTCTTCAAAATTCAAATTATCTCAGTCTCCTTTGGCTCCTGTAAGTTTAAATCATCTTGCTATTATCTTTGGTCAGTGTTTGGAGTTGTTTGAAGATCGGTTGTATGAGTATGAATGTTGAAAAACACAAACCCTACTCTCTTGTAAAGAAATGCCTCTTTAGGGTTTGAATTTGAAGTTGTAGAATTTGACTTTGGTGCCAAAACATTCCATATCTCACTTGTATTTTCCTTTCCCCACTACTGTCATATCATCATACAATGCCTCCCTTTTCCCTATTCGCTTTAAAATCACTCATATCACTTCATCCCTCTCCTATTTCCCTATATCCCATCCCTAAAACTTGCCATTTGTTACCACTTTCCATCCTTCATATCAGTTATAGGTTCCAAAATTCCATACAGTCAAGTGACTGTGCTCACATCCTTAATTTCACTTGACTCAAGCATATTTTCTTCACTTAATTGAATCATGTTGTTACCATAGCTCATTTTCCCACAGTCCACTATTCTCACGACCCTATTTCCCACAGTTCCTCCCACATTTCACGTTTGAAACAAAAGCACCAAATCCTCATTCTTCATCTCATTTAAGCCAACACAGATTTTGGAACATCATGGAGGCGGACAACAACACATCATACAACCAAGACAGAGATTGCACCACTGAACTGCATACACCAGGAGGACACTGAAGCACCGTGAAACACCTGATCCACTCCGGATTTTGGCCGAGGCTTCGTTGGCTGGGCATGATACATGATGGAGGGTCTTCGCTCCAAATTTGAGCAAATTCGGAGAAATTTTTGTCATTTTGAAATTTTTTGGTCCCAAAACAGATTTTTCAGCTATACGAGTAGCGCGTCGACGCGCTCGCTTTTGATTGGGACACTTGCTGGAGGGAAACTTTATATTTTTGGGTTTGTCATGGTAAGTTATGAATGCTCAATTATTTCCAGAGCATTTCATCAAGTTCTAGATGATCAAAAGGCCCAAAAACATCATGAAAACCACCTTGCTGCCACCTTTTGCACCAGCAGGAAGTACTTCTGGGAGAATGCAATTTTGAAGGGGAAAATGAGCTCCAAATTGGGAAATTCCACTTGTGCTGGATAGCAGACATCCAGGGCTTTCCAACCAGCTATTGTGAGCTTGATTTTGATGCCGGGAAGTGCCCCAAAAACAGGTTGAAATTCATGCTACGCGTATGGCTCAGGGGCGCTACGCATACAGATTTTGGTCAATTTTTCACTTTCCAGCTCAGAATTTCGGCCAGTTATGACCAGTTTCACCTCTTCATGTGATTTTTGACCGAGCTTGATATAATTTGATGTACATGATGTAAACTTGGCACTTATTTACCATATTCTAGATGATTCATTTACAAAATAGCAAAAATTTAATGTAATGAATCAGTTTCCTTCTTTTTAGAGGCAGGTTGTTTTGGTCACCTAGATTCTTGCTCCATGTTTAGAATTGGTTCAAACCGCTCCTAGAAGGAGGAACTCGACCCCTAAAGGTTAGGGAATGGGTTGGCTTGCTCTATATTATGTAAATTTTCAGTCAGTAGCAAGGGTTGGACTCTTGGGAAGATCTTGGCACACTATTGTACATATTTTTCATATTTTGGCTAAGGAAAGATCAGAGGTTTTGCAGCACCTGTTGGGATTCTTGTGGCTTTCAGTTCTTGATGGTGTTATCTCTTAGTTTATTGTAAGTTTATTCATGTTTAATCTATGTCATTCCCTTTTTATGCTTCTGGAACTAAATGAATGAGTAAATGAGGTTGAATCCATTGTTTACAGTGCTCTTCCTTTAAATTTGTTTAGTTTTACATGTTTTCGCCAGTTTGGAGAGGATCCATGTTCTCCCTTGCCCTCTTCAGCTCCTTGTCGTTCTGATCCATCCATACACCTGATCAAAGGCATCAAGACTACTGCCTACCTCGCCCCAACTCGAATTCTGCAAAGATCTGGCCTTATCCCCGGACCCAAAATTGGTTTTCCCGTTTCTCCAACAAAAAACTCAAAAATCTAAATCAAACTTTCCTATCTCTTTACTAGCCTAAAATCAGTATTAATTTTGAGTCATCTCAGCCCCTTTGAAGACCTTTTGCCGAGATAGACCCAGAGAGAGCCCTCTCCTGTCCTTGTAGGGCTAGCTACGAGGCTGAGCATGGTTTGATGTGGCCTCGAGTTTTGCCTTCCTTAGCCTGAGGCAGATTTGAGCGCTAACATAAGGGAATAGGTTAGGTAGTTTTTCCATTCTTTATAAAAGGAAATAAAGTGTGTTTGTTAGTGTAAGTGCACCCTAGAGGAAAGAATAAAAATTTCTATTTTAGATAAGCGTAGGTAGATTGGGTTATTTGTAAATATTTTCACATGTAATTTTATCCTAAGTTTGAGGATGGGATTAAAAAATAAAGGCAGATAGGTGTGCTATGTTAAAAGTTCTTTACATAGGTGTGTTATGGATAAAGTTCTTTATATGTTATGTTTTTCCTTATCCTAGGATCAAAAAAGAAAATATTAAAGCACAAAGAGGACAAAGTTCTTTGTCACATCAAGGTTAAAGTACACTCCACTCAGCACCCTCAAGATCCACTCTCACACTTCATCCATGACCTTTATCCATTTTTGTCTCCCCTCTCCATTTTGTCTTTACTGCCAGGGGGGTCTGAAAAGTAGTTTCTCCCACGAGGCCCCATCCCTTACGTGTCGCCCTCTGGTGATTTCGCACCCCCCCTCATAGTTAACTTCCAACTACCCCCTCCAAAAACCACTTTCCCTCATCTGCTCTACCGCACCCCACCAATCTCTTCCTACCACAGGGCATAACCATTGGCCTATTAAATGTGTTCTTAGCCAAATGACCGTTCTCCATTTAATTCAATTTTCTCCAAGGTAATCGTTTAGCCTAATGGTCCCACACCATTTTCAACACGACATTCATCACAGTGTTTAAAAGCTCTTGAACCTATCCATCTAATCCCTTTTTCACTTGTGTTTTATGTTATTGATGTTTTCGTGTAGTAGTCACTCTCAAAGATATTCCGCGATGAGATCAAGACAGAAAAAACTGATAGTTTCCTTCCATTTTCGCCTATTAGTCTGTTATTCTTCTATGCTCGGAAATCCTACTCTGCAAATTCATCCCATTTAGAGATTTTTACAATCATGCCTCTTAATACTAAGACTCAAGATAAGCCCGTTAATCCTTTAATTCCCCCTTCTGTAGATTTAGATCATATAACTTTAGTTGATAGGGATTACAAGATAAATGAAAGTCAGTATGACTGCTAGTTTCTGGAATTGTATTATTGGTTAGAGGATAAAAACACAGACATAACCGATGAAATTGGGCTCTAGGAGTCAAATCTCCCCCATTATATTTCCCCCTTGACATTCCAAGCCCCAGAGTTTACCAGAAGGTGTCAAGCTTGCTATATCCCTACCCAAAGAGCCATCATTGCCCCTATTGTTGACATTCTTTTCACCATTACAACTCAATCCATTGACCAAATGATGTTGGCCCCCACTATGGAAAATGTTGCCCCTTTCTCCCTAGAAGCCCTCACCCAACTTTATCAAAAGTTGGACATTTCCACCAGAGCCATACCTTTTGAGATTTTCTTGCCAGAGAATGCCCAATTACCTAAAAATAATACTCCATATCCTTCTTCCATTTTCCCTGATCAGGCCAAGCAAATTATTTCCATGATTTCTTACATCTTAGGCTATCATTCTGATTAGTGGGTAGATGAGCCCATTTTAGGATTACTTTCCATATTTTCCATAGACAGCAAGCCCTCCTTGGTGTTCAACTTTAGTCATTTCCTGGCTGATAGTATCCATGAACAATTCATAAAGTTTCCTATCGAACAAGTGTTTAATTACACCTCAATTTTGATTTATATGTTCCTCTATTATCAGGCTGACATATTCAATTTTGCATTACAGAAGCTTGATGATGTAGGGAACCAGCAGCCAATAATCTTTTGGACCTCATTGGTCATGAGAGAACATCAAGAATTCACCTACAATAATTTTATTGAAGATTTTGTTCATCTAGCCATGAACATTATAAACAATTTAGTACAACCCAGAATCAGTGAGGAAATCAAGATAATTCTGCATTTGTCAGACCAAGCAAGGACCAGGGATTGTTATTCATACCAAAATTACACAGAAATCAGGGTATATGGTTGTGAATTGGCCCCCTATAAACTCCCCAAATACCTCCCAATGAGGATTTTTTCCCTGGAGTGTATCACGCATATGCTAAATTTAGATGACATACACTTCGTAGTGGTCAAGAAGAAGGCACAATTCAGGATAAAGACAGAGGTGGTCCCATTTTTATGCAACACAAGGACAACAGGTGAAGAGGAAGATATAATGCTTAAAGAAATGAAGTTCAGTATGAGATTTACATGGTCTTATGACCCCTGTGGCATTATTTCAAAGCTCAGAGTGGAGAACAAGAACACTCCTTACATTCATACTTCAAGGCTAGACATAGAGTAGTATGCCAATCAACTGGAGTCGATAGAAAATACCTTGTAGGAAGCTGAAGAGCAACTTGTTCCTACTTCTAGTTTATAGTCTCCTATTCCTCAAGAAAAATCAGGCAAAAGACAAAGGGAGGAAGGATCATCATCTACAACTGGGATTTAAGCTAAAGAATTTAGAATCAACTATAGGAAGAGAGCAAAGGTAACTCCTAGAGTAGAATTGGACAAAGAAACTGAAGAACAGGCAACCATCATCATCACAGATTCACCACTTGAAACTACCAAATTCACAACATCTCCTACTAAACCTTCATCTTCACAGGGTCACAAGGAAACTGAGCTAGAATCACAAACTATCCAAACAGAAAAAGAGAAGACAATTTTTGACAGGTACAGGGAAATAAAGCTCAAGAATGAAATTCTAAAAAATAGCACTTATAACCAATTCTGGAAGCAGACCTCTAGCTCACAGAGTAGGTTGTTGTCAGTCTTTGATACAGAGCATGGAAAAATGTAGATGGCCTTTCTTGAGGCCCAAATTCCACAGCCAAAATCAATAGCATATTACAAAAGCACCACTTTTTAGGTCAGCACAAAGGTCATATATCCCATTGATCAAATGGAGATGAACAAGAAAACTGGTGAAATGATATCCTCCACTTTGACTAACATTGCTATGTCACTTTCCAAATTGCAGGTTTCTTTTGCAAATGTTCAGTCATAGTTGAAAATGGAGAAAGTGTCCTCCTTGGCAAAGGATAACAAGATCAACTCTTTGGAAGACTTGGTGATTAAGATAGGGTATGACCCTAAAGATGTCAATGTTGCTGAGGAGATTGTTAAAAATAAGAACCTAGACATTGCAGCCTTAAGAAAGCAGCTCAAGCTAGTAGCCACAAAAGACCCAATGACCAAAGATATTGAAGGTGAAGCACATAAAGCAGACATGATGAAATTGATCATAGAACAAAATGTACAGATTAGGCAGATGGAGGCAAAGATGGAGAAACTGATAAAGGAGAAGGAAGACAATTTGAAGATGACTATTGTCCCCCCTGGATGCCATACATATTTATGAGCTTCCATCAACAGGGGAAAACAGTGCAACTACTTCTTCCACTCAGACAACAATTGTTGAACAGGTAACACAGACCCTACAGAATATGTCATTACAATCTAAGGAGATTGAGAATTTGCAAGGCCAACTCAAAAGTTTGGAGGTGCGAAAGGCCAAAGTTGATGTTGCCCACATTATTGAAATGGAGAAATCGCAGAGATTGTTGGAGAAGTTGCACAAGGTAGAGAGACAGACTTCAATTGGTCCGACCTTGGCCCAAGCCAAGGAAACTATTTGGTTGAATATATTAGACTCTATGAATGAGATTTGGCCTTCTATCCAAATCATATTTGAGCGGAAAGAGCTGATAGAGAAGGCTACAGAAACTATTGTGCAAGGAAGAGAAAATTTGGGTGAAATTCCCACAAAAGCCTCTAATATAATCAAGTTTTTAAACTTAAATTCCAAGTATGAGCTGGAGGAGGTAAGAATCAGTGATAGAAATGACACCATTCTAGAGGTTAAGAAAGTCTTCACAAAGAGAAATATCATTGATCAGTTGGAAGAAAGGTGTGAAACCTTAGAGTTGCAGGTAAACAAGTTCACAAAAAGAATTGAAGCCTTAATCCAAAAGGGACTGCCTAGTATCTATGTTATAAATGAAAAATTGATCAATCAGGAAGACTATATCCTAAAGATAAAAGAAGTGGCCAAAAGAAGCATCAACTTCGGTGGAATTTAGGGCATCATGATAGCAAAGGCATTTTTGGAAACTATGTCAAATGATTTCCATGTATAGAATGAGGTAAAACACATTTTTACCGTGAAGCCAACTTTTGCCAAATACACAGAGGTAGATGAAATTTACGTAGGGTAACTAAATTGACAATGTCAGATGAAAAGAGACGGGAAGAGTTGGTCGATTTACTGGATTGAAGGATAATTCAGGAGTGGTAAAACAACTTGCCAGTGCAACAACCAGCACGACAGTGAGTTCAGGATCGCAACAATATTTCAGGTTGACTCAGCAACCGAAACCATCAAAACAGGGCCACCTTTCTTTTCAACAGCCTATGTGGCCTATTCTTTTTCCAGGATTAGATGATATAGTTTGTAATTAGGCTAATAATACAATGTTAATTTGACAATGATTTTTTAAAGCATTTTGTAATTTTTATTATAAATACTTCTTTGTTTGAAGTATCAAGGGTTGATTTCCGAATGTAATTTCCTTCTGCATATTGTGATTTTCGAGTACCAAAGCATCAATAATAAAAAGGACCTTTCAAAGGATTCACATGGTGTACTAAATGGTGATGTGTCTCTTATGTTCATTTGTTTAAACATTGTTTTTCCTTTCTCTGTTACTCTAAATTTCTGAATTAATCAACAGAAACTATGATAAATGGGATTTGTCACTTAGAGCACCCTATTTCAGATGTTGATAATTTTAATGTTTTCTACTTAAGTCAAATCTTGGAATTCTTAGTTGCTCTTGGATTTCTACTGAACCTTACACTTCTGCTATTTCACCATCTATTTAATTTCTGAAAAGATCCACTTAGTGCAACCTAGCTTGCCCTGTGAGAACTCCTCCAAAACATTGATGCAAAACTCAAGTGTAATTTATAGACTCCATAGCCCAATGGAATTATAACACTCAAATCAACCAAACCAATGAAACAAAATAAACAAGTACAATCATAACTAGCCTAAAACTTACACTAAAACAAAGCTAAATTAAATAGAGAGATCCCTCTCTGAAGCTAGTAGAGCTAGATCCCAACTTCCACATTGGTTTTGATGTTGTCCAATGTGTTTACTCCCTCAACCTCAAAAATACAGAACGACAACATAGTGGTGACCATACTGAGGAAGAATACTTTTTAATCTAAAACATTACTAATCCCTGGTATCTAATCACTATTTCTACAAATCGAGACTTATATATCATTATGAAATACATGATCTGAGGTTGTTATTTTGTAAATATTCTACTTTTTCATTGATTTGATTTTTATTTGTGTGATGATTTTTAATAGACTTGGCTCCCAAAAGAATTTTCACTAGATCTCACCCTAACCCCAACTCTTCTAAATTTGTAGATAACCCTGAGAAATTGGTGAGAAATAAATTTTTTATAGAGATTCAAGGTAGTAATATCCCATTGTCTAGATTCAATTCTCTTCCTGAGAGTATTCCTTTGTCAAGGTCTAACTCTCTTCTAGAGAAATTTGAAACTATTCAAGATATAAAGTTTGATTTTCCTTTCCAGCATACTTTGTTTAGATCAAAGTCTGAGGCTTTTGTAGATCAAGATGTCATTGATAAATCCCTACTGCAACCATATAGACCCCACACCCAGCATTTTGAAACAAATCCTGATATCGAATCCTTACAACAGTTTGACAAATTACAAGATCTAGTTTTACTGTTGGACCAAGATATTGAAGAATCTTTTATTCAACATTCTGTTGAATTTTCTTCTTTAACAGTTGCAACAGCCTCTTTGTCTAGTAAATATTCCTAGTATGTTCATCGATAGCCTCTCATTCCTACTCATTCCATAGTTTCAACTTCCTCGCCTGTGATCTCTCAAACTGTTATTCCTACTATCCTTGTAGTTATCAAAACTACAGCTCCATTAGCTCCATCTTCGATTCAATCTTCTAGAACAACTATGGTAGGTAGGTATGCAACTTTGGTGTTGTGAGGCCAGCTAAATTGTATGCCTGGATATTACCAATCTCAAATTGACCTTTGATAACACTAGTGCTTATACTTCTCAGCAGCATGTCGATAGGATGAATGATGTGTTTGGCCTTCAAGAAGTAAATGAAGCAGATGTTAAAATGAGATTGGTTGCTCAGAGTTTAGGAGGTGATGTCAAGAAATGGTTTAGGAGTTTACCCGCAGGAAGTATAGCCAACCCTGATTCTTTCCATCAAACTTTCTTAGCTAGATGGGAGATCAAGAAAAATCCACTTCAACTCTTAAATGAATATAAAAGACTGAAAAGAAAACCAAATGAAAGTGTGGAAGAATATTGTGAATGGTTTAATATTATTTACAATGTCATTCCAAGCCCTCCCCTGGTCTGGATCTAATTGATTTTCTAGATGGTTTCAATGTAGACATGGATTATCAGCTTAGAGAGAGACCTGGAAACTTTGGAAAAAATGGAAGAAAATTCTATTAAAGTTGAAGCTAACATCCTAGCCAAGGAGGCCAAACTGAAGTCTGAATGCAAAGTTACCATAAAAGAAGAACCTTCTACTTCTATTGTTAATCATAAAAGTGATAACCTAGTGAGAATAGTGAATCAGATGATGCAAAGAGTAAACATCGATGACCAAACTCAAGTAAGAGAGAACCAAAATGCTCCTCAAAATAGAAACAAAAACTTTAGAAGGAATGTTCCCCAAATTAAACGAAGAGAACAAAAGAGTCCAGACTAGCAGGTTCGGCCTCCTTTTCAGGAAAATTACACAGATGATGAGGGGAATATTGTTGAATATTTTGATGATAATCAAAAAAATATTATGGGGATAAACGATGACGAAACATTTTTCCTCACTCAAGAGGAGTAGGAACGTTTTCTCCTAGCCCAAACTGAACTAGATTTTGAAGAATTAGACAAATATAAACAAGGGTTTGAAAATGCCATCATGGAAGTCCATAGCTAGTATAAAATTAGGCGAAAAAATAATCCAGATACACTCAACACCAAAAACTCAAATAATCCTGTAACAAATTCATTTGAAATTGAACCTAGGAAAACCACAGATAGTCTTCCTAAGAAAACTGTGGATAATTTTGGCAAGAAAAAAGTAGAAATTCCTATCAAGGAAGTTATTGACAATGTTTCTAAAACAACTCAAACAGATATCCCAACCACTAGATTCAGGTGCCTCCCACAATTTAATGCCTAAGGCTGTTATGGAAAAATTAGGACTTGATATTACTAGACCCTATAAAGACTTGTATTCCTTTGATTCTAGCAAAGCTAGATGCCTAGGTCTTATCAAAGACCTATGTGTCAATTTAGCTCAAATTCCTGCTAAAATTCTAGTAATGGACATAGTGGTTGCAGATATTCCCCCTAAGTATGGCATGTTGTTGTCATGCACATGGGAAGCAAAATTACAAGGTAGCCTACATATGGATATGGCCTTTGCTACCATACCAGTCTTTGGGCAGTAGAGAATACTATATAGGGAAACCTTGATGAAATTCATGGTGAGTAGTCAAGACAAACATAACAACTATCCACTTCATTCTGTTCATTCAGATTTGGATTCTTTCATTCTTTATAATGATGGGGATATCAACACTCAAGTAATCAATGCTGAAACTGAAATTCCTAAAATAGACCCAACCCAATCACAAATAAAAAAAGAAATAATCTTTTTGAACCTCTTTGGAACATGAGTTTCTATGGCTCTTGCAGTGAAGATGGTGCTGGAGCAGGAATTTGGGTGGTTAATATAGGAAATAATCATTCTAAGGATCACTCATACAGGCTTAATTTTCAATGTACCAATAACATAGCAAAGTATGAAAACCTTATTTTAGGATTGCAGCTGTTAAAAAATTTAGGTGCTAAAAGAATCTCCATTCAAGGGGATGCTAAATTAATTATCAAACAAATTAAAGGAGAATATTCAGCCAAACATCCTAGGATGAGAGCATACAGAAATGTTGTGCTTGACTTTCTAGAAAGTTTTATTGAATACGAACTTTCTGCAATTTCTAGAAAACAAAACATCATTCCAAAAAATCTATATTTTTTAGCCAACTCTTGTAAAATGCCTTATCCTAATCAAGAATATGTACTGGAGGTAAAACATCGACCAGTTGTACCTGATGACATGAGATATTGGTAGGTGCTTAGAAATGATAAATAGATTGAAAGGTTTTTTGCAATCAAAAGATGAATTTCAAGATGATAGTATTGATTTGGACTCTGAAGTAGATAGTCAAATTGTTGAACACTCTAATCTAGAAAGGAAATTAGATAATTTATATATAAATACACCCGTAGATAAAATTGTAAATAAACTAGAACTGCTTGAAATAGACCCTGAAAATGAAGACTTTGAAACACTCTAGCTTAAAGATAATGTTTTTCCTAGAGGTCTAGCTCCATTAGAAGTATTATTTGATTTCAATGATGTGGCTAAAAAGCATAAGATTGAGCCCTTAGGAACAACAGGTGAAGATTATAATTTAGGTACTGGAAAATACCCCAAAATCATAAAACTGTCTAAATCAATCCCAACAATTGGAAAACAAAAATATGTTATTTTATTCAAGGAATTTAGTGATGTTTTTTCCTAGAGCTATGAAGATCTTAAAACATATGATATAGAAATCATACAACACAAAATTCCAATTAAAGAAGATCAGAAACCTTTTAAATAAAAACTTTTTAGAATAAATCTAGTTTTGATGCCTTTAATTGAGAAGAAAATCAAAAGAAAGTATGATTCTAATATCATAGTTCCCCTTAGGTACTCTAAATGGGTTTCCAATGTTGTGCCAACTAGGAATAAAACAGGTGAAATCATATTGTGTATAGATTTCAGAAACCTAAACAAAGTTTTCCTAAAAGACAACTATCCCTTACCTATATTCTGCAAAAGGTAGTTGGATCTTCTAGGATTTCCTTATTAGATGGATTCTCGGGTTATAATTAGGTCTTATTTCATCCAAAGGATCGGGAAAAAACAACCTTTACCACTCCATGGGGTACCTTCTGTCGGCCGAATAGATCGTTCTTGCGAATAAGACTGATCTCCCTAGTATCAACAAATATCTAGCGACAAGCAGAACAAGCAAATATACCTTTCTCTAAATATATTGCGATTTATAAATAAAAACCAAGAGGTGTTTTAGACCCTACCTTAATTCCAATGCTATTTTGTGGCAACCGTGCTTCGACCATCTGAATGAGTTTCCTTTTAATAACTTGCAATCACAAAAAAGTACACATCAAATAACACCTGCATAGCTAATATAATAAATCATATTCATCATGGTGATCAAGGAATCCATGAAATAAACCATAAAACACAACTTATTGAGAAAAATAAACTTGATTGTATTAACTTTAAGAATAGAATAACTTTACAACCTTTGGTGCCTTGATGTTGTAAAAGCTCCTCCCAGGGTCCAAGCAGGAATCTCCTCTACTTTGACAAGCCTCACACTCTTCCCAATGAGATCAAAAAGGTATGCAATCTCTCCTCTCAAGCTCAATTAGGAAGACTAAATTCCAACAACATTTCACCTCAAAAATATTCATCTTTCAACCTCTTTAGTAACCAGCCCAATGCCTCATTTTATAGTGTAGAGGAAGGAAGTTACAGGTCCACCTATGAAGGGATAGAGTCCTCCTTCAAAGGGATAAGCTCCTCACATCAAGGGGTTAGCTCTTTAAGGTATTGGATGCATGAACCTTAAAGGAGCGAACTTGCCACCTCGAGATTCCCTCTAGAAGCTTCCAGAAATAACCCAAAGTGAGTTTTTAATAATGTACTTGCGCATTTTTGACTTTTATAGGGGTCCGCACCTATTACACAGAAACAAAGCGGTCAGGTACGTAGGGGACATGACCAGTGGGTGCGGGACTGCAGGTAATGCCAAGAGAAAGTGCGGAACTAGAGTTTTAGAGATTTTTAAGGGCTTTCTCTTATTTTTCAAGGCTTGACATGAAGAACTGAGGTTTAAGACTTGTAAAGGAGGAAAGTATGAGTGGTGACAGACTCACACAGATTTCAGAATGTCATGGTGACAATATTTTATGCAACAGATTGCCCCCTAAAGTGCGAAGTCTGTAATAGATGAGGATAGTATTTGTCATCTAAGAAGATTGAAGTACTTCATCATTTCAAAGATCATCCTGTGGACACCCTGGTTGGAACCTGTAAAAAAATTCAATACAATATATATATATATATATATATATATATATATATATATATATATATGTGTGTGAACATATCATCGTTGAGGTAGGCATTCCCATACTCAGATCAAAACTTACTAGAAAACTAACTAAATTGCTCTGATATAGGAATGATTTTGTAATACATCACAAGTATAGAGATATGTAGACACAGTATGGGCGCAACCATCTGTTTATGAAAAGTCCACTGTATAATGAATAACAAAATTCCTCACAGCCTGGATGGTGCAAACTAGATCCATGGTCTTGATTTCTGCTTCCTGAAATAGTACGATTCTATCCATGTGAATGAATGTGTCGAAGTCGAACATGGTGGAAACCACTTGATTACCAGTCAATGATGTGAACTGTTAACAAGTGTGAGAGAAACCACCAGTAATGTCAATGGCTCTCAAATTACTCAGTACAATCCACGAAATGTGAATAAATGAGTTGATGTCGAACAAGTCACAAAATCCTTTGATCGAAGGTCAATGATGCAACCTGTTGTCGAAGGTGAGAAACCTACCATTAGGGCATGCAGATTCCAAGGTACTGACGATTTCTAGATCATCTTTCTAGATAATGAGCTGAATTCGATAGAAAGAGATCCGTCGTAGGCAAGCCCACAACATGAAATCATAGATCAAGTTTGAAGAAATATATTTGGGAAGGACTAACTCAGGGATGGTCAAGATGGATGATAGATATTTTGCAGATGAATGGTTTATTTGGACTGACCTCTTGAACACATAACGACATTGTAGATGGTTTGGTGAAAATTGACTCAAAGCTAATACCCAGAAACCAGCTAAAGACTTTCAATATGGTTTGATTAACTGTTAGGAAAAGGATTTCCCAACCCAGGTGAACAAAAAGTGTCGTGTTCAAAAGTGGTTAAATGCTTTTCTAAAACATGAAGCATAACAAATAGGTTCATTTTTCTCTCTTTTCCCCCACCATTTCTAGCAAGTTGTTACACTAAAATTTGTCACCATGACTATTTACAGTCAGTATGGCTCCATCAATAACCATACTATCCTCCAAGTCTTATACCTCTGCTCCTCATGTCAAACTCCAAAAAAGGGAGAAAGCCTTTAAAAATCAATATAACTCTGGTTACGCACTTTCTCTTACTCTTACCTGCGTGTACGCACCTCAAGTACATAATACCTGCGTACTTGTACGCTCTGTCTGTAAAGGGGTGGGTGCGTACCCCTGTAAAAGTCAAAAGGCGCAAGTTTTACTTCAAAAAACTTACTTGCGGTCGATTCTAGAGCATTCTAGAAGATGGTTTGACGTGGATTGAGCGCCTCCAGATGGTTCATGCATCCCAATGAAAGAGGAACTTATCCCATGAAGAGGGGAGCTATCCCTTTGAAAGAGGGGCTTATCCCATTGATGGTGGACCTATTTAACTTCCTCCAAAGCATTATAAATACAAGCATTGGGCCAGAGGGAGGGGAGGTTGAAAGCTGAAGATTCCTAAGGGTAGATGCTGCTAAAATTAGGACTCCCTTATAGATCTTGAGAGGAGAGATCCCATTCCTTTATTAGCTTCATTTGGAAGTGGGTGAGCTGATCAAAGTAGAGGAGAACTCTTGCTGGACCCTGGGAGGGACTTGCACAACACCAAGGCATTGGTTGTAAGGTTTCTCTTGTTTCCAATTAATACAATTAAGTTCATTTTTATCAACAAGTTGTTATATATAATTTGTTTCATAAACTCCTTGGTCTTTATGATGAATATGTTTTATTATATGAGTTATTCAGGTGCTATGTAATTGTTTGCTTGTTAGTGTATACAGGCTTCAAGGAGAAGGAGCTCATCTAGATCGAAGAGGCTTGGCTGCTACAAACAGCGTTGGACTAAAGGTAAGCCTTAAACACCTGGTTGATTTTATTTTAAATGCATATTTAGGGAAAGATAGTGCTTGATTGTTTTGTTTGTCACTAGAAAATGCCTTAGTTTCTAGGGAGGTTGGTTTTGTCCGCAAAATTGACTCTTTCCGCACGACAAAATGGCGACTCCACTGGGGAATCCATGGATTTGATTGATTTCTCTTTTGATTGATACTTTGATTTGAGAAACGTTGATTTCTTTCTAGTTTTTTACTGATTGACTGTGAATTTGGGTATAATAGCTTAGGATTGAGTTAGTTTTTAGTTTTCTTGATTTTGAGAGAAGTACGCACCCTCTGCATTAAGAACAGTGCGTACCTGTACGCAGTTCTGCTTTGTACACAGAGCATGGCCGCACCTGTGCAAACGGGCTGCCTACGTACCCTGTCAAAAGTTTAGAAAATTTCAATTTTTTCCTTTCTACCTATTAGATTTTGTTTATAGTTCATTTATTGCTGCCTAGATCCACTGGTTACCTGTAAGAAGCTTTCATCTAGGCTTGTTTCATTAGCATCAAGGGTTTTAGTGAAGTTCATAGAAATTCTAGCCCTAGGTTTGATTTTTGTATTGGTCTCGTAGTGACTCTGGCTTTAGAAGTTGTAAAAACCTTGGATATCCCTGGTCTTTTCAGTCTTCTGAGGAGTTAGACCATTTGTAAAATCCACCTCTGTATGAGAAACCTACCGTTGCGTTGTCTCTTTGCGGAATTTCGAGAAGGCTTGTTTGTTAAGCTGTGAATTTCATTCTTAAGAAAAAGAACAAGAGCTTTTATTTTTGTTTTTGACTGATTTATGATTCTGCATGAATTAGTCCTTGGTTGAATTGTAACTGAGTAAAACAACCTGGAATTATATTTTGTAGGCTTTTACCTCATTAGATTTGCTTTTAGGTAAATTTCTCTTAGATTTTCATAGATTTTAAAATTGATTTTTGTTAAGTAGTTTTACATGCTTTGTTAAAATAGGAAAAATACAAAATCTCTTTTGAAGAAAGTTTGTTTTAGTAGCGTTTGAAGTCTTTGAAAAGAGAAAGGAAGTTTTCGTGGAATAATTAGTGGTCTTGTGTTGTGTGCTTTGGAAAAGATAAAGAGATTTTTTCTTTGATTTTCATTGTTAAGAAAGTTGTCTTTATAAATTTTGCATTCTCCAACTCTCTTAGCTAGTGAATTCATTGAAAAGGAAAGATTGTTTTTTCATCCTAGGTGCATCTTTTTAGTGGATTTGAGTCGAGTCTACACATCATAAGTTTCATCTCTGCTACCTTTTGTCCTAAATAAAAGCCATAAAAAATTAACGCTTAAAGTAAAATTAACTTAGTAACTTTTTATTTACTAGGGCTCTGATACACCAACATAGATCAGGCTAGTGTCTTGGAGTAGGAGAGTAATTAACTCTCCAAGACAGTGAAAACAAAAAAGTAGCTTATCTTGCGGTAGGATAAATCCAATTGTTACATTTATGCTCTGGGAAAGCTCCTCTTAAAGGAGAAGCACGAGATCGTGTCCGAACCAGTGAGGGAATCAATCCTCCTTCATTGGGAACGACACCAGATATGCATGTACTACAAATGGTAAACCTCGGATTAACCATTGTCGAGGAGCCTGGGGTCACTTGTCGGTAAACCTTAGATTATTGTCAAGGAGCCGGCAAGGGGATTGAGCTTGTTACTCTGCCCTTGCGTGTGTATCGGATCGTAGACTGTTCCCCCAGGTATATTTGTTGCTGTTGGTGACCTTAGTGACTATTATCTTTAGGATTCTTCCTAAAGTGACGGTGGAGGGAAGATCCCACTGTACCTGGAGCAGACGTCGGCTAGACTCACTTGGATTTTCTGGGGGGTTCACTTCACTCGAGACGGTTAAAGTGGAGGAACTTGGTCCAGTCTATTCATTAAGCAGGTTGCCGGGGTAATTGTTCCACCCGCCATTTCTGTACTGAATTCTGCGATGTTGGATTTCATCACCAACTAGTGTTTTCGGTCCGAAAAGTTACTGTTTGTGTGTGGTTTGACGCCCTAGATTCTTTAGGCGTGTGATTCGAATTTTTTTGGTTCTTTAGAGACTTTAGGCGGTTTCCTTTGAGATTTTACTTTGTTTGCGTGTGCAGTAGTTAAAAGTTTTTAGCTATGGCTGAATTACCAAGACAGTCCCGTAGACTTCGGGGCCAGTCTCCTGAGGTTGTAATTGTGGCTGATTTGTTGAGGAAGTCCCGTAGACTTCAGGGCCAACCTCCTGAAGAAGTCCCAGGCCATTACGAAGGTTTGAAAGTCCTCGTAACTCCTAGTGGCAGTAAAGTTGGGTCACCTGAAGAAGGAGAGTCTTCATTGGTTGTTCATCCTGATTACCAAACTCTAGAAACAGGTTATAATCCTGAAGCTATTTCAGTTTCCGAACTTGCTGGTAGCTTTTCATCTACTAGTGATATAGGCGAAGAACCTGAGATATATGAACCTGTTACTCCAACATCGGGGTTTGTCTCTCCAACTTCTAGTGCTCCTGATTCACCTAGGGTAGAAAGAGTAATCATTGAAAATCTTCCTTCTGGTTTGATAGCTATTGAAGAACTTGCTCTGGAAGAAGAAATAGGCATCCCTATCCCTGAAAATCAACCTACTATTGATCTAAGGGAGCGTGAATCAATTTTTTACAGTCCTCCTAGAAGTACTACTTGGTATCTTTCTTTAACTAATTATTTGGACAACTCAGTGTTAAGTTTTTCACCACCTCGTGCTCCTTATCCACCTAGGGGTTTTTATACTCCCGTAAATATGTCAGGTCAGTTGTCCATGTTTACTCAATCGCCTGAATCTTTTTTGTATGGCGGTCCTTCTGTTCCCTCTGGGTATCAGTCACTTTCTCGTACTTTTTCGGGAGCATCTCCTCAACCCATTGAACAAAGGTTATTCACTGGAAGCAATGGTGCAAAGTCGTTGACCGTAGAAGAAATTCTTATGATGTCAGGTTCTATTCCCAATTCTCAACCCCAAGGTGGCCAGTTACCGCCTGGGGGGCAACCTCAAGGTACACAATTTGCATCTGGGGGGCAACCTCAAGGACAGTACGTGCCTATGGTACATTACATTCCTCAAGGTCAACCCCAGACTCAATATGTACCCCAAGGTCAACCCCAGTATCAATTTATACCTCAAGGTCAACCCTAGTATCAGTACATGCCTCAAGGGTATCTACCCAAAGGTCAGTACTCGAACCAAGGTTTCCAACCACCCCAAGGTCAATCTTATGTTCAAGGAATGGGAAATGTACCTTTCAATTATCAATCCTACCCTCAACCCGGTTTTGGATCTCAATATTCTCAACCTGTTATGGGTCAGTACCCCAGAATGAACATAGTGTGGGATCCATCGCAAACTCAACAGGTGTTGCAGCCAAATGTACAGTTATCATCTCAAACTGGACAACCCTTAGTTTCTGGTTCACCCCAGCAACCAGTCCAGTCTAATATTCAAACTTCTGTACCTTCGGTAGTTTCTCAGTCTGGGCCTACTACGCCTCGTACTCCATCTCAAACGACTGCTGCAACTACCGCAACATCTGTTCAATCTACCCCACCTACTTCTGGAGTATCGAAAGCTCCGGTTTCTACTGTTCCTGTATCTACTCCTCAGACATCTTTACCATCGTCTGGATCCACGATTCAAAATACGGTTCAGATGCTTGTAGGACAACTTGGTTTAAGTACGGTTGTCACAAGTCAACCACAATTCACTTATCAACCGTACCAGGGACAGTACAAATTTGGTCCTGCTGTCCAGCAGCTAGTTTACCAGTATCAACCATATCCTGGGTACACTTATCAACAACCACAACAACCCCAGTATGGTCCGGTTAATCCTGGTTTTCCAGGAGGATACAATATCCCGAACGCGATTCCTATTCCTAGTTATCCTGGATATCCTCCTCCTGGGGCTGGTCTCATGACCCAGAGTTTTAGGGATCCTAATCGGCAGCTACCGTTTATCGCAACTTTGGATTTACCAGACTTGTCGCGCCCAACGAATGATCCAATTAATTATCTTCCGTTTTGGCTGCCAATGCCGAATAAGTTGCCCAGTGATATTCCCAAGTTCGAAGGTAAATCTGGAGAGGACCCGTCGAATCATGTGATGACTTACCACCTCTGGTGTGCCTCTAATTCCATCTCGGATGATTCGATCCGCTTACGTCTTTTCCAGCGCACTCTCATTGGTCTTGCGGCCAAGTGGTATATTGCGTTACCACGGGCCTCTTTTTATAATTTTAGCCAGTTAGCTACCTCGTTTTTAACTCATTTTCAGTTGCAGGTCAGATATGATAATGGCACGAAGTTACTAACTTCATTAAAGCAATCGACGTCCACTTATATTTCCGATCATATTCATGAATGGAGACGTCGAAGGCGGTTAGTGAAAGTTTTTATCCCGGACTAGATCTTAGCTGAATTGTTTGTTAAATCATTGTTACCAAAGATTACTGAAGACGTAGCTAAGGCCGGAGTAGTTATTGAGGAGCAAGTGATTGCTCAAGCATAGTACCTTGACTTGGTCTATACTCAGTCAGGTACGTTACACAAAAAGATCCCCGATCTTCCCAAGTCAAATCAAATCGCTGGAGCTCCTTCGGGATCTCATGCTGCTGATGGTATGATTGGTTCGGTTAACACTAAAAGTAAGAAGAAGTCTTCTAAGAATTCTTCTCCTATCATAACCTTGCCTGATTCCCCGATAGGAGATTCTTCTGCTGAACTCTCCGCTGATATTCACGCTGTAGAGTCATCTACGACTAAATCAAAATCTGGTGGGAAGAAGAAAGGGAAGAAGAAGAATAAAGCAGACAAAACTCCAAAGGAGAAAACTGAAAAGGCGGAATCCAATGATGAAAAGCGCAAGCCTCGTTATCCATGTCTTATTTGTGAAGAGGAAAACTTTACAAGAGACTGCCCTCATCGAGCAGAGGTTGCGAAGATCGTCAAAGGTTCCCAAACTCCTGTTGTATTGAAGGATCCATTTCCAAATCAAGATAGCAAGATGATAGGTTCTTCCTCGAGTGCCAATCAAGAACCCATATTGATGATGTCCCATGTAAGGATTGTGACTCGATCGCAAGATTATGGTAGTAAAAGTCCTATTGGTGGCAAAGAAGCAGAATCTTCTCATTCTAATCCATCAACCTCAGCTCCCGGTTCCGATCCACTACAGATCAAGAAGCCTAACCCAGACTTAGTAATCAAACCGCCCGCCAAGGGTATACTTCGAAAGTCTTCTTTCAATCCAAATGCGAGAGCGGCCTAGAATTATAACATTGTTGAGGACTTAGCTGTTTCACCCTCAGCAATGTCGGCTTTGGAAGTGCTGCAATCATGCCCAGCACAGCGAAAATTACTTTTGTCGGCTATAGGAGCTGTTGATGTTCAGGACCCGAACCTAATAATCTTTGATCTAGAAAATAGTACACCGCGTTTACCTCATCAAATGGCTTTCCAGATCCTAGTGATAGTCAAAAACAGGCCTATTCATCGGACTGTAATTGATGAGGGAGCTTCAACGTGTATTATGTCGATACAGTGTTGGAGATCGCTTGGTTCTCCTTCACTAAATCAATCCCCGACAATTCTTAAGGCCTTTGATGGTCGTGGTTTTCATCCTTTTGGCATTCTACAGGATTTGCCTATAGGGGTTTAAGGAAAAACCGTTAGTCTAGATGTGGAGGTGGTTGATGCCCCTCTAGACTACAAACTTCTCTTGGGTCATGTTAGCCTCCTATACCAATAGGGTTTCATATTTCATGATTGACAGTGGAAATGCTAAAAATGATCATCTTTGATTAAACAAAGGTTCCATTTTTGGTGAACAAAGAAAAAAGTTAAAAAATGTAAAGAGGGTATGCCTTAAAAGAATAATCAAAGGGCAAGAAAATGAATTGGTCAAAAGAAAAAAGAATTGAAATGAACCCCAAAGAAAGACCAAGAAAGTGGCCAATCAAAATGCCACTGCTATCTTGATGTATGGCTCAACAGTTCAAGCTGGGCCATGCCATGTTTTAAATTGATTTTTTTAGAGTAGGTAATGAGTACCTGTTCAAACAGTTCAAGCTTGATAGATGACTAGCTGGATAGAGAAAGAAAGGAGCCCACTAGCTTAATCTGGGCCCTTGGAAGATATAAGGGTAGATTTAGATAGGAGGGCAGCAAAAAGAAAAGAGCATATGAGAGTTTGCAAGTCTAAGTGCACCGTCCTTGAAGAAACAAAAAATGCTAGGTTCTAAGTTGGGTAGGCAGCCAGAAGTTGCAGAATCCTGATCCTATTCAGTTTTGGCCTTGATCAAGAAAGCATATGTTGGCAGTTGCAAAGGTATCTATGCAGCATTTTGAAGGCAAAAATATAGAAGCATGTCTAACTCCCCTGTTTCCCCCCAAAGACCCTCTTTCTAACATCCCATGGAGGACTTCAGGACTTTCCTAAACAATCCTCCTTGTATTTCTTCTTGGAAATTCCATGACAAGTTTTAACTTTCTTCTCCGAAAAGAAGCCACATTTCTTGTGTAAAATGATTTCCCATCTACTTCTAAAAAATCTAAGTTTAATCACCAAACTTAGTTTTCTATTCCTCACTTCCAAATCTCTCATATCCCCATTTCACATTGGCTTCTAACCATATTATTTAACTCCCTATATTCCCCTTTTCCCCTACTACTATATCACTATTGTGAAAAAAGCCCTCAAAATATGTAGATACCCCCCCCTTTTTGGCATTATAGCCATATGTTCAATATTTGGAGAATCGTGCAGAATCAAAAGTATTGTTGTATTTGGTTCGTTCGAAGTCAGGGATTAAACTAACATTTGGTTAGTTTAATAACCTATTCCTACCCTTATCCCCTTTACAAACCCACTATAGTGCATTACCCGCGCCATTTGCATAAAATCTTGTTAAAAACCCACTTTCTCCACTTTTCCAAAGTTTTTGTTACGGCGCGCTCACCACAAAAAACAAAAAAATATATTATTAAATCCCCGCCGTATCCATCAATCACCTCCGCATCCCGTCGACCATCGGATCCGGGCCCTCCCATCCGACGGCCCACGGCAATATCGGACCACCCCCGACGCCTGAACATTAGCGCCCGAAATCTGTCAGAGGGTGACGTCAGGGCTCGGACGCGTGTCGCTCCTGGGTTGTGTCGGGCGGCCTCCTGCCAAAACCACACCCGTACTATGAGCGGTCTGATATTACCGCTTACCGCCCTCCTATTTCCGCCATACGTCACCCCTGCGTCATTGCTGCCTCAGCATCGCATCACCGCCCCATCCGCCATTTCTCCAAGCTGTCTACCATGTCACCCGTCCACGTAGAGTCGCTCACTGGACGCCACATCATCATTCAGTACCCGACCCCACCTATGACGTCATGCTGACGTCATCTGACAAAAGGCGCCAAAGGCCAAATTTTCCCTATTTTTCCCAAAAAAAAACTCGTCTTTTCGTGTTATTTGCAAAAGTACTCACTGTACTCCTGCATGAGCTGCTACGTCATTTACCCACCAACTTTGAAGACTGCTCCCTTGCTGTTGGCGCCTTGAATTCACCTGTTTTTCAACACCATTGTCCGATTGCACCAGGTATTTATCAGTTTCCCCCTCCGCGCCTTGGTTTTTACATAATTCATCGAACAAACTAGAAAAGAGGAAAAAACAATAATTACCAGGAACCATCAGTGACCAGTGCTTCTTTTCCACATTGTAATCCCAAGTTCACCCACAGAAGTCCCCCATTGTCCCAAATTGCCACAAATTCACAGCTTATGGCACATTTGTGAAACTGAACCATTTCCAAGCAAGCTCTTCGAACAAGCATTCCCCAATCCCAGCATTTGCTCGTTGAATTTCCCCCAGGAGCATTTCGACTCAGTTTCACCCCAATTTGCCTCGTCCCCTCTGCAAATTTCCCTGCTCATTCAAAATCCACTGCTCTATATTGCTGTGCCCAAGAAACAATTTCAAATATAATTCCAAATATTAATTGACCATGGAGACCCCTGTGGCATTGAACATTGCCCCATTAAATGCCCCACACAAGAACCTGGAGTGGTTAGCCCTTGCTGACAGAGATTATCAGATGAGAGAAACTGTAGAGAGGTGCAACACATACCATATAGAAACAGTTTGTGAGTTGAGAAAAAAGCACAGAGATGGTACAGACCTCCTGGGAATCTGGAAATCCAATTTGCCAATTTACTATCTCCCTCAGGTCAATGAATTCCCTGACTTGATTCACCAATGCTACACAAACTATGACCCCAATCAAAGAGATGTTCTGAGTCCTTCAGGCTCTGTCTTGTTCCATATTACTCCTGAAGCCATAAACCAAATGTTGCAGTTCCAACCTACAAGGCTACTGGTCCCCCTTTCCATGCAGCTTTTATTAGAGCAAGGTGCCAAGCTCTCCAACTCATAAATTACAAGAATTTGTCAATTATTTATGCGCCCAGAGTACCAGCCCCTACAACCTCCCCCTTATCTGCATGACTGGTTCAATGACATAGGGAGACTGCTGGTGGACATTATATCTTCCATCCTAGGGTTCAAGACCAGTGAGTTTGTAGATGATACAACATTGGTGGTGCTATCCATTTTTACCCCAGGACAGCCCCCTGCTGCCAGTATGACTATGCATCATTTATAGCCAACAAAATTCATGAACAGTTCATGAACTTGGAGAGAGAGAGGGTATTCAAGTACACCTCCTACATATATCATCTGCTATTGCACAATCAGCCTGACAGCTTCCCTGTCTCCCTCAAGAAATTAGATGCAAAGGGAAACAGAAGATCTGTAATATTCTGGACATCAGTCTGTCATCACATTCATTATTCACCGTACAACTACTGTGAGTTTATTGACCTATTCATTCATCCAGCCTTGTCACTACTGCAGAGTTCCCCTCCTCCTAGACTCACTGATGATATGCAGAAAATCCTTCAGCTGTCCAAGAACTATAGCATAGGGGATTGGTACTTTTACCAAGACCACACAGTGATCAGGATATATGGCTGTGAGTTAGCACCATACAGGCTACCAAAGTATGTTCCCATGAGACTCTTTGCACTAGAATACTTCAAGTAGTTCGGCAATGCAGATATGATTCACTTCCATAGCAAAAACAAGAAGGGACAACTGAAAATTAAGCATCAATTGGGTCCATTCATCTTTAATAAGAGAGAAGAAGCTTGGGATGAGGTAGACCAAATGCTAAAAGCCCTCCAGCTCAAGACAAGCTTCTATTGGGCACCCTATGACCCTAACCATTTCATAAGCCTCAGAAGAATCAAGCATAGGCTTGCTACATATGACCACATTAGCATTCCAGAAGTTGAAAAATATGCTAATCAAATAGAGTGGAAAAAAGGCACATTAGTGGAAGATTATACTGAAGAAGAAATAGCAGAGAAAGCCATTAAAACTTTAGAAAAGGCAGTTGACTTGGAATATTTTGGACAGGTTTGGTCTTCAGGCATTCAGCATCGTGGAGAAGTTGCCTCTTCATCCACCATTCCTCAGCAACCTGCCAAAACAGCTAATCCAACAGAAGACATAACTAAAGCCAAAACAGTGCAGCAAGAAGAATCACCTCCAAATGTGGAGCAACAAGTAGAGCAGCAGGAAGGCAGGGCCAAACAACCTGCCTCCACAGAACAACAAACACATGAGAAAATCCCTCCAAGGCAGGAGGTAACAGTTGAGTCCTCTGTTTTACAAACACTTGCTAATGAGGACAGGACAAGGAAGAGGGATAGGCAAGAGGACACTCCTCTCACTACCTCTATGGACCAGCAAGGAGAAAAGAGACAAAGGTTAAACCCTTTTTCTGAGGAGGAATTGCCAGAGAGGCCAATTGACAATATGCCCCCTCCTAGTATCGAAACATCGACCAGTTCTTTACAACAAGGACAAGACATTCCACATGGGGCAGAGGTGAGCTCTTCAAGGCAGAAATCAAAGGCAGACTCTAGCATCAAGCAGCAGTTCATTGACATCAAGAAAAGGAATGAGCCCCTCAAGCACCAAATCTACAACCATCTCCTGAAAATGGCGCCAACTAATCAGCAGAGATTAATGTCTGCCTATGACATTCAAGAACAAAAAATGACTCTTAGTCATTTCAGGCCTACCATGCAGCAACCTCAAACAGCTGCCGATTATATCAGAACTAATCTGGGAATTTTTTTCCAGAGACATCCACCCCTTGGATCAAATTGAGCTACATAGACAAACCGGGGAAATGATATATTCCACATTAGCTGATAAGACCCTACTGGCACACCAATTACAAAATTCTCTACACAACACTGCTGCTCAACTGGAATTGGAGAAGGCATCATCTCAGGCCAAGGACAACAGAATCAAGTCCTTGGAAGAGATCATCATAGAGTTGGGTCATGATCCAAAGGACCCTAAGGGTGTGCAAGCATTATTAAAGAAAAGGGATGAAGACATAGCAGCTATGAGAAAGCATATCAAGCTGCCAGCTAGCCTTCACCCTCAAACTGGAGAAGTGGCCGAGCAGAAGAAGGATCAGGATGTAGTTGCCTTACTCCTGAGTTTATACAAGAGGTTGATGGAAACAGAGAGTGCACTAGAGGTGGCACTGAAATCAAGACAAGGTGAGGCACCAATGCAGCCAGCACAGACATCTGCATCCACTGAAGGTGTGCCACTTTCTACTACTACAGCAGCTCCTCCCATAGGACAAACATCAGAGGTTGGTCCTTCAACATCAGCGCCAGCAACAACACCAGATCAGGGACCCAGCCTAAGTATGCAGAACATGATGAAGGAGCTGGAAGCTTTAGAAGCACAGATGGCTGAGCTGCAAGAGACCAAAGATAAATTGGCTGCCATTGAGGAAAAATATGATAAATCCAAGCAAAGTGTAGCTGAAAAAACAAGAGAGGTAAGGGCTCTTGAGAAGAGAATAAAGGAACTGGAGAAGGAGCTCTCCCTTGATAAAGTTGTAGTTGAAATTAAGAAGATCCTGTGGGCTAATATTGGTCAATCTATTACAGAATAGTGGCAGTATATTGAAACTATCCATGAACATATGGATCTCATAGGCAGGGCCCAAAAAGAAAGTCAAAGAGCAAGAGCATCTCTTGGAAATATGCCTGAAATAGCCAATAGGATGATCAATGTCCTGAACAACCGCACTGGCCCTCAGCTGGCAGCAATGGGTATCACTAACAGAACTGATACCATTTTACTAGTGAAGAGAGTGCTCACTTTGAGAAATCATGTACAAACATTGGATAGAAGGTGTCAAGAAATGCAGACAGAGGTTAATAGATTCATTGAGAAAATTACAGCATTGCATAACAGAGGCCTTCCCAGCTTAGTAACCAGTGCAGGAAGGTTACTATCTCATGAAAAATATTCCAAGAGGGTCAATACATATGCCACAAATCAGATCATTGCAGTAGCAAGTGTCCCAGAGGAAACAGGGCCTCCTTCTGGGTAGAGTCTCTATGACAAACTAGAGAATTTGTCTTTTATTGTGAATGAGATCAGACATCTTTTTGAAGTGCCTCCAAACTACTACAAATATACTGAGGCAGATGAAACCTTAGGCATAATATTAAGGCACCAACTGCCTACTCAGGAATGGTGGACGGGCATGATACAAACACTACTGTGAAAAATAGATTGTTCACCATATTTTTGTATTTTTATCACAAGTCAGCAGTTTCAGAAAATTAATATATATTTGCTCTGACTGGGAAAGCAATTGAAAGGGCCAACTCAGCAATCAATTTTGACCACCAAAGCAGATGACTACAGATGCAGATGACGGGGCTGAGATAGCCGCACCACGACAAAGCAATAAAGGGCATATCACTCAGAATCAATACGAAGCACCCAACCGACCCAGTTGCCTCCAAAAGTCAAAGAATTTCTGACAGAGCTGAAAAGTCATTCATTGTCCATTTAAAGTAGCAATAACTATTGTATCTGCTATTTTTGAAAGTTGGTAAAGACAGTTATTGAGCAAATGACTCAGCGTTAAGATATTTTGTAAAACGATTGTATATATATCCCCACGCATAAACTTATTGGGGTTGTTGATTTTTCTTCTAGAGAAGCTATGCTGTAATTTCAGACTTTTAATACAGGAAGCTAATGGAATTTCTGAAGTTCTGAGTTGTTTGAGGTGTTCTGGTGTGCTTGCTTGCTGCTACAGGATTCCTACGCTATTTCATGTCACAATAAGTTTCCTGAACCATCTTATTATGTATTTCGTTCTTTCATAATCCACTCATGCTCTATGTTTCACAGGTTTAACAGTACAGAAAAAGAATAGTTCAGGATTTTTTCATTGAACACCCTAAACTCAATCTATGCTGTTATGAATGTTTTCTTCAGAATTAGTTATGAATGTGTAATTCTTAGTTGCTCACCTTCATACTAAATATTTCATAGTAAATACTGTTCACGAATTCTAATCTGCTCCTGAGTGATATTTCCTTTCTCCACATCACCAGCTTAGTGAAAGATTCTTAGTTGCCTGTCACTGGCTGGAAATAGTTCATATTTCACAATTTGAAGTTTGTTTCATGAGTACATATATGGCCCTGTGGTTTCATCACTCTTACTCAGTACCTCAAACAACACATAATCACAGACTCCATTGCCCAATGGACTGAACCTCCTGAAGGTCACATCTCAGCTGCTAGAAGACATCCTTCAACCAAAACTTTAAACAAAATTCAGTACATCATAACTAGCCTAAACATTATCAAAACAAAGCTAAATCCTAAAGAGAGAGCCCTCTCTTATTGTAGGTAGGCTAGGACCTGTGTTCCAAAGATTGGTCTGTGGTTACCTCGGCCGTATTCCCTTAGGAGTCAAAAGGAACAACCTGAGTGATAACATAACTGGCGACTCCATTGGGGATCGAACTAATCTTTCAACTGCTGTCTGCTCTAGATAGTGGCTCCAAAATTTTAAGCATTCCCTTGACCATTCTAAAAATATTCTCAAAATTACCAAAAACAAGTTCAGAAGTTGGCTCCTAAAAAGAGAACTAGGCATACCAGGTCAAATCCTGACCCAAATCCTCCACCTGTTTTCGATAACCCTAATTTGATTCCTAAGACTCTCAGGAACCAAAAGGAACTAGAAGAATCTACTGAGTCCAGCCCTGAGGCAGTTCAGCAAAGTTATATCCCAACCCCTGCTAAACCATTAGTTCACCTTCATATAACCCATTCTTCCCCCTCTTCCTCATCCACTTCCCAAAACATACTGTCTACACCCCCACCCAATACACAAACTGCTATTGTTGTTCCTGTTGTACCAGTTGTTCCCCTTCTACCTGTTGTCCCACTAATCCCTCTAAATATGGCTAATCGTTATGCTCCCCTTCAGCTACCTGGTAATCCGGGGGCTATGCCTCAGGACTACCAAAGTAAGATTACTTATTTTGATGGAACCAGTACATACACTGCCTTGCAGCATACCAAGAAAATGCAAGATTACTTTGAAAACTATGAGATAGATGATGATGATGTGAGAATGAAAATTTTTGTACAAAGTCTGACAGGTGAAGTAAGAACTTGGTTTAGAGCACTTGCTGCAAATTCTATACCTGATTCAGGTGCTCTTTATCAGTCCTTCCTGAACAGATGGGAAAAGAAAAAGGATCCTCTACACATTTTATCTGAATATGACACCATAAGGAGAGGCCCACAAGAAATTGTCTTAGACTATTGCACTAGATTCAACACTATCTATAATGCCATTCCTCAAAATCTTAGACCTCCACCTGATCTTGCCTTAATTAAATTTCCGGATGGGTTTGATGCTGATATGGCATATCAATTAAGAGAAAGAGCCCCTGCAACCCTGGTAGACATGCAAAACATAGCTGTAAGTGTAGAGGCAAATCTGATTGCTAAGAGAAACCGGGCAAGAACTGAAAGAAGAACTACTTTTAAGGAAGAACCCTCATCATTTGAACAAAAAATAGATGCAATCATCAAAGGTATGGATAGACTTGGGGACAGAGTGGAAACCATAGAAATAAAATCATCATGGGAAGGTCACACAAGCAATATTAGAAACCCAAACTTTAGAAAGAATCAAAATCCTAATGTTGGAAGGACTGATCCTGACCAGCATGTCAGACCTCCTTTCCAAGAAAATTATGCTGAGGCTTCAACATCTAGTGAACCTAATGAGGACCCTCACATCAACCTAATGGGGTTGGACAGTGAACATCAAGTCTTCAAGATCAAGAGGTTTATAATGACAATCAATACCACACTAAGTCAGGAGAATCATTCGATTTCAAAGAAGGTTATGATGCAGCTGTGTATGAGGTACACAAATAGTATAAACTAAGGACCAGAACGATAGATGTACCTGAACCTCTTAAACCAAAGGACAATAAGCAGCCAAAAAATATCAATGATAATACTACTCTCCCACAATCAGCTAGCAATTCAAACCCACACTCCTCAGAAGTCACTGTGGAGGATATTTCAGAACAACAAACATCTGAAAAACAACCAGTCCCACTCCATCCAGCAAAAATAAAGTTAGATAACACCCCTGGGAACAAACATGGTACCAATTTTACTCAAGATCATACCAACCATGAACAAAAGATCATTGATAACCCAGCTGAAAAAGAAAAACCTGCTGCACTTAATGCCAAGATGCAAATTGAAAAGCCCTTTAACTTGGAAACAGAAATAAGTAAGCTCAAGATATCAGTTCCTCTTTCGGAATTAGCCAAACATGAAATATACAGACAGCAGATTAACAAGTCACTCCAAGTATCAGACAATAAAGATGCTGTGAATGTCCTAGATGACCAACCAGAGTTGCTGTTTGGCCCTGAGGTTAATGGAAAAACAGAAAATGGAGGGGTTCCACCCTTCTATGTCAGTTTAAACATTCATGATAAGGTTCTACATAATGCAATGTTTGATTCCGGGGCCTCACACAACTTAATGCCCAAATCCGTAATGGAAAAACTCGACCTAGACATCACAAGACCTTATAAAGATCTATTCTCATTTGATTCAAGCCAGGTCAGGTGCTTAGGATTGATTAAAGATTTATGTGTCTCCCTGGTCCAATACCCAACCAAAACAATCTTGATGGATGTGGTGGTAGCTGACATACCCCCTAAGTATGGTATGCTCTTGTCCAGATCCTGGGGGGCCAAACTCCAAGGATCTTTGCAATTAGATATGTCCTATGCAACCATCTCAGTCTTTGGGCAGCCAAAGAGATTATACCATGAAACTTTGATGAAATATGTGGTAAGCAGTCAAGAGAAACCCCAAAACTTCCCAATCTATTCAATACACTCTGACATGGATTCATTTATTCTCTACAATGCTGACATCTGCAACAAGGCTTATTCTGAACTATTAATAGCAGCAGAGGCAGAGAAATTAAATGAACAATATGCTCCACAAGACCAAAGGACTGTAGGAATAGCTGAGGTAACAACAGAACACAATGTATCAACCAATCTGCAGGAAATAAATCTGCCTATGATTCAACTCTCTAAAAATCTAAATCCAAGTCTTGAACATGAAACCTTATGGTACTTAGAATTTGATGGCTCTGTAAACAAGTTAGGAGCTGGGGCAGGAATCTGGATCCATAATATGCACAATGACCAGGTTGAGGGTCATGCATATAGGTTAAACTTCCGATGTACAAACAACATGGCTGAGTATGAGGCCCTTCTGATAGGTCTCAAACTCATAAAAAATTTGGGTGCAACCAAAGTTTCAATCTTAGGGGATTCAGATATAATCATACAACAAATTAAAGGAAACTTTACTACAAATGATCTAAGGTTGAGAGCATATAAGGCAGCAGCTATTCAGGTACTTGACACCTTTTCACAATCACAGTTGACTAAAATTTCCAGAGAACTCAATCTTCATGCTCACAGCTTGGCAACCTTTGCCAGCACTTGTAAGCTGCCTTTCAAACCCAATCATACTTTTACTGCTGAAATCAAACACAGGCCAGCAGTTCCAGACAACATCAAAAACTGGCAAGTCTTTGAGAGTGACATTCAGATTAATAATTTCCTCACCCTAAAAGAGGAATTCTCTGGCATTAACATTGACTCAATCACTGGAGATGATCAACCACAAGCATACACAAATACACAGAAAATATCAGCTGAAACAGTTAATCTGGTTTTGCACCCTACCACCTTCAATAACGAAAGTATACAAAAGTTGGGTCAGATAGATGAAGATGAACTGGCTGAAACAGAAACAGAGGTAATTGAGTTGAAAGATAATTTTTTGCCCACAGGTTTAACCCCTTTGGAGGATCTGTTTGATTCAAATGATATCTCAAGAAAACCAAAAATGCAACCATTGAATGCTGAAATTGAAGATTGTAACATTGGGACTACAGAAAATCCCAAAATGGTAAAGTTATCCAAAGCATTACCACCTGAGCAGAAACTGAAATACATTGAGTTATTTAAAGAGTTCCAAGATGTCTTTGCCTGGAGCTATGAGGACCTCAAGTCTTATGATACCTCAGTCATCCAGCACACTATACCTTTAAAAGAAAATCAAAAGCCTTTTAAACAAAAACTTAGAAGAGTGAACCCGGTGCTCCTTCCTCTCATTGAAAAGGAGGTGAAACGTATGTATCAAGCAAGAATCATTGCTCCAATCAGATTCTCAGAATGGATTTCAAACCTAGTGCCTACTAGGAAAAAGACAGGGGAAATCAGACTGTGTGTTGACCTGAGAAATTTAAACAAAGTCTCTCTCAAAGACCATTACCCCTTACCAAAAATGGATCATATCCTGCAAAGGGTAGTGGGAGCCTCTAGGATCTCATTGTTAGATGGTTTCTCAGGATTCAATCAGATTCTAGTACACCTAGATGACCAAGACAAAACTGCCTTCACAACACCTTGGGGAACTTTCAAATATGTCAAAATGCCTTTTGGGCTTAAGAATGCAGGGGCCACCTTCCAAAGAGCAATGGATATAGCCTTCGCCAAGGAAATTCATGATTTTCTAGTGGTCTACCTAGATGATCTAACTGCCTTCTCAAAATCAGACCAAGAACATTTAGAACACTTGAGGCAAGTTTTCACAATTTGTAGAAAATATGGCATATCTTTAAATCCAAAGAAATCACTGTTTCGGCTAGAGGAAGGTAAACTCTTAGGACATATAATCTCAAAAGATGGTATTAGGATCGATCCAGACAGAATTCAAGCCATCCTACAAGTACCACATCCAAGAAACATCAAGGAACTCCAAAGCTTTCTAGGAAAAATCAACTTCTTGAGAAGGTTCATTCCAAATCTGGCTGAGCTCACAAGACTGTTAAACAACATGCTAAAAAAGGACTCCAAGGTCAAATGGACCTTAGAAGCTAGACAAGCCTTTGAGGATATTAAAAGAGCATTGACAAACACACCAGTCCTAACAAGCCCTAGATTTGATAGAGATTTCATCATTTTTTCTTTTGCTTCTGAGCATACAATTGCTGTTGTTCTACTACAGAAAGATGATCAAGGCTGTGAAAAACCTATTTCATTCTTTAGCAGAGCTCTTAGGGATGCCCCCTTGAAATATCAGATCATGGAAAAACAAGCCTATGCACTGGTGAAAGCAATCAAGGATTTTAGAATATATATCCTCTACTCCCACATCATTTCCTATGTCCCAAATACAGTAGTGAAAGACATTTTGACCCAAGAAGGAATTGAAGGTAGGAGGGGCAAATGGATTGCCAAAACCTTAGAATATGACATGGAAATCAAACCTACCAAATTGATAAAAGGACAGGGTCTAGCCATGTTGATGGCTGAAACCAATTTCCAAGCCCTTGACATTAATGAACTGGACAACAAACAAGAGATGGCGACCCCACAGATCAACCAAGCCTTTATGCAATCCCCCTGGTATACTTATATATGTTTTGTATTGTTAAACCTGCAAGCTCCTCCAGGGTTGTCCAGAACTAAGAAAAGGTTCTTGAAAATGAAAGCATCAAAATTTTGTATTATTAACAGTGATTTGTTTTGGAGAAATCATGAAGGGATCTTACTTAATTGCTTAACATTGGATGAAACTGACAATGTCCTCAAAGAATTTCATGCAGGTGACTGTGGAGGACACTTATACTGGAAATCCACAGCTGATAAAATCCTAAGGGCTGGTTTTTATTGGCCCTCCTTGTTTACTGATGTGAGAAAATTTGTAATGTCTTGTCACAAATGTCAAATCTTTGAAGGGAAGAGAAAGTTGTTGCCTTTACCACTCAAACCTGTTTCAACTGAGAGACCATTCCAGCAATGGGGTTTAGACTTTATTGGTGAAATTCACCCCCCATCCTCTGGCTAGCATATGTGGATTCTGACTGCTACAGACTATTTCACCAAATGGATAGAAGCCGTCCCCTATAGGCAGGCCAATGACTACATTATCATACAATTTCTAGAGACCAACATCTTGTCCAGATTTGGCTGTCCAGACAAAATTATCACAGGCAATGTTGCCGCTTTCAAGTCCAAAAAAATGATCAACTTTTTCCACAAATATCATATGACCTTAGGTCATTCCACAGCTTATTATCCTCAAGGAAATGGCCTAGCTGAGTCTTCCAATAAAAGCCTAATCAACATCATCAAAAAAGTTTTGGAAGAAAACAAAAAGAATTGGCATAAGAAGATAATGAATGCTCTATGGGCAGATAGACTAACCACCAAAAGATCCATTGGTACAAGTCCATATGAACTAGTTTATGGAATGGAAGCAAGGTTCCCTTCATCTTTAGGTGTTCCTGTAATCAAGTTACTGCAAGAGATACAAGCTGAGCAAAATGACATTCAGAGAAGGATCAATCAGACAATTCACCTGCAACAAACAAGGGAGGAAGTCTATGAAAGAACCCAAGTACTACAAGAAAAGCTCAAAAGAATATTTGACAAAAGAACCAAAGCCGAAGACTTCTCTATAGGAAACAAAGTGCTAAGATGGGATTCTAGGAGGGAGGACAAAGGAAAACATGGGAAATTTGACTTCTTATGGAAGGGACCTTATGTAATTTATGCTGTACAAGGTAATAACAATTATTTTCTAAAGAGCTTGGACGGCTCAAACACTGAGGAAGGCCTAGTCAATGGGAGGATGCTCAAACATTACTTTGATCCCCTCTAATCAAGCACTGCTCAATTGTATATTGTACATAAATTTGTAATTTCAGTATGTTTATTTTCAGCGGATAGATAGAGCTCCAAATGAAGCATATTTTGAGAAAAACTAAGGTGCTGCACTATTTTGATGAATACTATTCACTTTGGCATGGGCAAATAAGAGAAGGTACTTGGAAACTATCTGGGAGATGAGAAACAATCAGAGAAGCAAGGCAAAATAGGGCTGTAATTTCACAGCAGATCAGCTTAATGAGAAATGCAAGCAAGTTTCATGGATTCAGATGTTCAGTCTTCAACAAAAGGAAAGGTTAAATTGTAGAAGGGTGGAAAAAGAAGGCAATCTGACCTGCTGATCTTGACTTTTCATCTGGAAAAGTCATCCCCAAGTGGAGCCACTGTTAGCCTCCTATACCAATAGGGTTTCATATTTCATGATTGACAGTGGAAATGCTAAAAATGATCATCTTTGATGAAACAAAGGTTCCATTTTTGGTGAACAAAGCAAAAAGTTAAAAAATGTAAAGAGGGTATGCCTTAAAAGAATAATCAAAGGGCAAGAAAATGAATTGGTCAAAAGAAAAAAGAATTGAAATGAACCCCAAAGAAAGACCAGGAAAGTGGCCAATCAAAATGCCACTGCTATCTTGATGTATGGCTCAACAGTTCAAGCTGGGCCATGCCATCTTTTAAATTGCTTTTTTTAGAGTAGGTAATGAGTACCTGTTCAAACAGTTCAAGCTTGACAGATGACTAGCTGGATAGAGAAAGAAAGGAGCCCACTAGCTTAATCTGGGCCCTTGGAAGATATAAGGGTAGATTTAGATAGGAGGGCAGCAAAAAGAAAAGAGCATATGAGGGTTTGCAAGTCTAAGTGCACCCTCCCTGAAGAAACAAAAAATGCTAGGTTCTAAGTTGGGTAGGTAGCCAGAAGTTGCAGAATCCTGATCCTATTCAGTTTTGGCCTTGATCAAGAAAGCATATGTTGGCAGTTGCAAAGGTATCTATGCAGCATTTTGAAGGAAAAATATAGAAGCATGTCTAACTCCCCTGTTTTCCCCCAAAGACCCTCTTTCTAACATCCCATGGAGGACTTCAGGACTTTCCTAAACAATCCTCCTTGTATTTCTTCTTGGAAATTCCATGACAAGTTTTAACTTTCTTCTCCGAAAAGAAGCCACATTTCTTGTGTAAAATCATTTCCCATCTACTTCTAAAAAATCAAAGTTTAATCACCAAACTCAGTTTTCTATTCCTCACTTCCAAATCTCTCATATTCCCATTTCACATTGGCTTCTAACCATATTATTTAACTCCCTATATTCCCCTTTTCCCCTACTACTATATCACTATTGTGAAAAAAGCCCACAAAATATGTAGATACCCCCCCTTTTTGGCATTATATCCATATGTTCAATATTTGGAGAATCGTGCAGAATCAAAAGTATTGTTGTATTTGGTTCATTCGAAGTCAGGGATTAAACTAACATTTGGTTAGTTTAATAACCTATTCCTACCCTTATCCCCTTTACAAACCCACTATAGTGCATTACCCGCGCCATTTGCATAAAACCTTGTTAAAAACCCACTTTCTCCGCTTTTCCAAAGTTTTTGTTACGGCGCGCTCACCACAAAAAACAAAAAAATATATTATTAAATCCCCGTCGTATCCATCCATCACCTCCGCATCTCGTCGACCGTCGGATCCGGGCCCTCCCATCCGATGGCCCACAGCAATATCGGACCACCCCCGACGCCTGAACATTAGCGCCCGAAATCTGTCAGAGGGTGACGTCAGGGCTTGGACGCATGTCGCTCCTGGGTTGTGTCGGGCGACCTCCTACCAAAACCACACCCGTACCATGAGTGGTCCGATATTACCGCTTATCGCCCTCCTATTTCCGCCATACGTCACCCCTGCGTCATTGCCGCCTCAGCATCGCATCACCGCCCCATCCGCCATTGCTCCGAGCTGTCTGCCATGTCACCTGTCCACGTAGAGTCGCTCACTGGCCGCCACGTCATCATTCCGTACCCGACCCCACCCATGACGTCATGCTGACGTCATCCGAAAAAAGGCGCCAAAGGCCAAATTTTCCCTATTTTGCCCAAAAAACTCGTTTTTTCGCGTTATTTGCAAAAGTACTCACTGTACTCCTGCATGAGCTGCTACGTCGTTTACCCACCAACTTTGAAGACTGCTCCCTTGCTGCTGGCGCCTTGAATTCACCTGTTTTTCAACACCATTGTCCGATTGCACCAGGTATTTATCAGTTTCCCCCTCCGTGCCTTGGTTTTTACATAATTCACCGAACAAACTAGAAAAGAGGAAAAAACAGTAATTACCAGGAACCATCAGTGACCAGTGCTTCTTTTCCACATTGTAATCCCAAGTTCACCCACAGAAGTCCCCCATTGTGCCAAATTGCCACAAATTCACAGCTTATGGCACATTTGTGAAACTGAACCATTTCCAAGCAAGCTCTCTGAACAAGCATTCCCCAATCCCAACATTTGCTCGTTGAATTTCCCCCAGGATCATTTCGACTCAGTTTCACCCCAATTTGCCTCGTACCCTCTGCAAATTGCCCTGCTCATTCCAAATCCATTGCTCTATATTGCTGTGCCCAAGAAACAATTTCAAATATAATTCCAAATATTAATTGACCATGGAGACCCCTGTGGCATTGAACATTGCCCCATTAAATGCCCCACACAAGAACCTGGAGTGGTTAGCCCTTGCTGACAGAGATTATCAGATGAGAGAAACTGTAGAGAGGTGCAACACATACCATATAGAAACAGTTTGTGAGTTGAGAAAAAAGCACAGAGATGGTACAGACCTCCTGGGAATCTGGAAATCCAATTTGCCAATTTACTATCTCCCTCAGGTCAATGAATTCCCTGACTTGATTCACCAATGCTGCACAAACTATGACCCCAATCAAAGAGTTGTTCTGAATCCTTCAGGCTCTGTCTTGTTCCATATTACTCCTGAAGCCATAAACCAAATGCTGCAGTTCCAACCTACAAGGCTACTGGTCCCCCTTTCCATGCAGCTTTTATTAGAGCAAGGTGCCAAGCTCTCCAACTCACAAATTACAAGAATTGGTCAATTATTTATGCGCCCAGAGTACCAGCCCCTACAACCTCCCCCTTATCTGCATGACTGGTTCAATGACATAGGGAGACTGCTGGTGGACATTATATCTTCCATCCTAGGGTTCAAGACCAGTGAGTTTGTAGATGAGACAACACTGGTGGTGCTATCCATTTTTACCCCAGGACGGCCCCCTGCTGTCCAGTATGACTATGCATCATTTATAGCCAACAAAATTCATGAACAGTTCATGAACTTGGAGAGAGAGAGGGTATTCAAGTACACCTCCTACATATATCATCTGCTATTGCATAATCAGCCTCACAGCTTCCCTGTCTCCCTAAAGAAATTAGATGCAAAGGGAAACTGAAGATCTGTAATATTCTGGACATCAGTTTGTCATCACATTCATTATTCACCATACAGATACTGTGAGTTTATTGACCTATTCATTCATCCAACCTTGTCACTGTTGCAGAGTTCCCCTCCTCCTAGACTCACTGATGATATGCAGAAAATCCTTCAGCTGTCCAAGAACTATAGCATAGGGGATTGGTACTTTTACCAAGACCACACAGTGATCATGATATATGGCTGTGAGTTAGCACCATACAGGCTACCAAAGTATGTTCCCATGAGACTCTTTGCACTAGAATACTTCAAGCAGTTCGGCAATGCAGATATGATTCACTTCCATAGCAAAAACAAGAAGGCACAGCTGAAAATTAAGCATCAATTGGGTCCATTCATCTCTAATAAGAGAGAAGAAGCTTGGGATGAGGCAGACCAAATGCTAAAAGCCATCCAGCTCAAGACAAGCTTCTATTGGGCACCCTATGACCCTAACCATTTCATAAGCCTCAGAAGAATCAAGCATAGGCTTGCTACATATGACCACATTAGCATTCCAGAAGTTGAAAAATATGCTAATCAAATAGAGTGGAAACAAGGAACATTAGTGGAAGATTATACTGAAGAAGAAATAGCAGAGAAAGCCATTAAAACTTTAGAAAAAGCAGTTGACTTGGAATATTTTGGACAGGTTTGGTCTTTAGGCATTCAGCATTGTGGAGAAGTTGCCTCTTCATCCACCATTCCTCAGCAACCTGCCAAAACAGCTAATCCAGCAGCAGACATGACTAAAGCCAAAACAATGCAGCAAGAAGAATCACCTCCAAATGTGGAGCAGCAGGAAGGCAGGGCCAAACAACCTGCCTCCACAGAACAGCAAACACATGAGCAAATTCCTCCAAGGCAGGAGGTAACAGTTGAGTCCTCTGTTTTACAAACACCTGCTAATGAGGACAGGACAAGGAAGAGGGATAGGCAAGAGGACACTCCTCTCACTACCTCTATGGACCAGCAAGGAGAAAAGAGACAAAGGTTAAACCCTTTTTCTGAGGAGGAATTGCCAGAGAGGCCAATTGACAATATGCCCCCTCCTAGTATCGAAACATCGACCAGTTCTTTACAGCAAGGACAGGACATTCCACATGGGGCAGAGGTGAGCTCTTCTAGGCAGAAATCAAAGGCAGACTCTAGCATCAAGCAGCAGTTCATTGACATCAAGAAAAGGAATGAGCCCCTCAAGCACCAAATCTACAACCATCTCCTGAAAATGGCACCAACTAATCAGCAGAGATTAATGTCTGCCTATGACATTCAAGAACAAAAAATGACTCTTAGTCATTTCAGGCCTACCATGCAGCAACCTCAAACAGCTGCCGATTATATCAGAACTAATCTGGAAATTTTTGCCAGAGACATCCACCCCTTGGATCAAATTGAGCTACACAGAAAAACCGGGGAAATGATATATTCCACATTAGCTGGTAAGACCCTACTTGCACACCAATTACAAAATTCTCTACACAACACTGCTGCTCAACTGGAATTGGAGAAGGCATCATCTCAGGCCAAGGACAACAGAATCAAGTCCTTGGAAGAGATCATCATAGAGTTGGGTCATGATCCAAAGGACCCTAAGGGTGTGCAAGCATTATTAAAGAAAAGGGATGAAGACATAGCAGCTATGAGAAAGCATATCAAGCTGCTAGCTAGCCTTCACCCTCAAACTGGAGAAGTGGCCGAGCAGAAGAAGGATCAGGATGTAGTTGCCTTACTCCTGAGTTTATACAAGAGGTTGATGGAAACAGAGAGTGCACTAGAGGTGGAACTGCAATCAAGACAAGGTGAGGCACCAATACAGCCAGCACAGACATCTGCATCCACTGAAGGTGTGCCACTTTCTACTACTACAACAGCTCCTCCCACAGGACAAACATCAGAGGATGGTCCTTCAACATTAGTGCCAACAACAACACCAGATCAGGGACCCAGCCTAAGTATGCAGAACATGATGAAGGAGTTGGAAGCTTTAGAAGCACATATGGCTGAGCTGCAAGAGACCAAAGATAAATTGGCTGCCATTGAGGAAAAATATGATAAATCCAAGCAAAGTGTAGCTGAAAAAACAAGAGAGGTAAGGGCTCTTGAGAAGAGAATAAAGGAACTGGAGAAGGAACTCTCCCTTGATAAAGTTGTAGTTGAAATTAAGAAGATCCTGTGGGCCAATATTGGTCAATATATTACAGACCAGTGGAAGTATATTTAAACTATCCATGAACATATGGATCTCATACGCAGGGCCCAAAAAGAAAGTCAAAGAGCAAGATCATCTCTTGGCAATATGCCTGAAATAGCCAATAGGATGATCAATGTCCTGAACAACCGCACTCTCCCTCAGCTGGCAGCAATGGGTATCACTAACAGAATTGATACCATTTTACTAGTGAAGAGAGTGCTCACTTTGAGAAATCATGTACAAACATTGGATAGAAGGTGTCAAGAAATGCAGACAGAGGTGAACAGATTCATTGAGAAAATTACAGCATTGCATAACAGAGGCCTTCCCAGCTTAGTAACCAGTGCAGGAAGGTTACTATCTCATGAAAACTATGCCAAGAGGGTCAATACATATGCCACAAATCAGATCACTGCAGCAGCAAGTGTCCCAGAGGAAACAGGGCCTCCTTCTGGGCAGAGTCTCTATGACAAACTAGAGAATTTGTTTTTTATTGTGAATGAGATCAGACATCTTTTTGAAGTGCCTCCAAACTACTACAAATATACTGAGGCAGATGAAACCTTAGGCATAATCTTAAGGCACCAATTGCCTACTCAGGAATGGTGGATGGGCATGATACAAACACTGCTGTGAAAAACAGATTGTTCACCATATTTTTGTATTTTTATCACAAGTCAGCAGTTTCAGAAAATTAATATATATTTGCTCTGACTGGGAAAGCAATTGAAAGGGCCAACTCAACAATCAATTTTGACCACCAAAGAAGATGACTATAGATGCAGATGACGGGGCTGAGATAGCCGCACCACGACAAAGCAATAAAGGGCGTATCACTCAGAATCAATACGAAGCACCCAACCGACCTAGTTGCCTCCAAAAGTCAAAGAATTTCTGACAGAGCTGAAAAGTCATTCATTGTCCATTTAAAGTAGTAATAACTATTGTATCTGCTATTTTTGGAAGTTGGTAAAGACAGTTATTGAGCAAATGACTCAGCGTTAAGATATTTTGTAAAACGATTGTATATATATCCCCACGCATAAACTTATTGGGGTTGTTGATTTTTCTTCTGGAGAAGCTATGCTGTAATTTCAAACTTTTAATACAGGAAGCTAATGGAATTTCTGAAGTTCTGAGTTGTTTGAGGTGTTATGGTGTGCTTGCTTGCTGCTATAGGATTCCTACGCTATTTCATGTCACAATAAGTTTTCTGAACCATCTTATTATGTATTTCGTTCTTTCATAATCCACTCATGCTCTATGTTTCATAGGTTTAACAGTACAGAAAAAGAATAGTTCAGGATTTGTTCATTGAACACCCTAAACTCAATCTATGTTGTTATGAATGTTTTCTTCAGAATTAGTTATGAATGTGTAATTCTTAGTTGCTCACCTTCATACTAAATCTTTCATAGTAAATACTGTTTAGGAATTCTAATCTGCTCCTCAGTGATATTTCCTTTCTCCACATCACCAGCTTAGTGAAAGATTCTTAGTTGCCTGTCACTGGCTGGAAATAGTTCATATTTCACAATTTGAAGTTTGTTTCATGAGTATCTATATGGCCCTGTGGTTTCATCACTCTTACTCAGTACCTCAAACAACACATAATCACAGACTCCATTGCCCAATGGACTGAACCTCCTGAAGGTCACATCTCAGCTGCTAGAAGACATCCTTCAACCAAAACTTTAAACAAAATTCAGTACATCATAACTAGCCTAAACATTATCAAAACAAAGCTAAATCCTAAAGAGAGAGCCCTCTCTGATTGCAGGTAGGCTAGGACCTGTGATCCAAAGATTGGTCTGTGGTTACCTCGGCCGTATTCCCTTAGGAGTCAAAGGGAACAACCTGAGTGATAACAGGTCGAAGTTGGTCTTACGTTATGGCAGCGGTTGTTTCATCGGTCTTCCGAGTAATAAATTTCCCACATAATGGAAAGATCGTAACAATAGACCAACTGGCTTACTTTTCATCCGACCCAGCCTCTTCAGAGAGTATTCAGCATGTCGGTAAAACGACTATCCCATATAAAGATTTTGGAGTAGGATTAGTTAAAGATGCCGGTTTACTGGGAACTTTTCCTTTTCCTCCGCTCAATGCATCATCTTCATTTGTAACCATTCATATGATTACATCAGACACTATTTATTATGACGATCCTTGGATCGTTCCTTCTAAATCTGAAATAGACTCATTTGGTAATTTTATGCCTTTGAGTCCATATGAAATTGCCTATGAAGCCGTGCAGTCTTTTACCGACCCGTGTTCAACCAAACTCGACCTAATGAATGTGGTTTGTGAGGAATCACTTTTCACATCAACCTCAGAGTTAATAGCGTTCCCGAAGTTGTTTCATCTGATGAGCAACTTTGTGAAGTCCTGTGTATAGATGATTTACCATGGGACGATCTCCATCATAGATCTTCGTTTTTACCCGAGGATGATCGTTTTGAAAATGATTTCTCATCAATTTTTACAGCTGAGTATGTCAAGGAAGCTCAGAATCCCATGAAACGTCCTGATTCAGAGCTGAATTTGGGAAACATCTCTCGAACTATTCCCATTGACATTTCGGTTAAGCCTGGAATTTTTGAGAACATTCATATAGGTGCCTCGTGTATAGATGACAAAATTCAGACATACAAGGCCCTATTTCAAGAATTCCGTGACGTGTTTTCCTGGTCCTATGAGGAAATGCCAGGAATTGATCCCGCGATTGTTGTTCATGAGATCAAGACTTACCCGGACGCTAAACCCGTCCGGCAACGTTTGCGTCAGATTCACCCATGAAAAGCTGCTGCAATTAAAGTAGAAGTTGAGAAACTGTTGAAAGCAGGTTTCATTTATCCGATCCCGTTAACGGATTGGGTATCGAATATTGTTCCGGTTAACAAAAAACAGGGAACAATAAGAATATGCATCGACTATAGGGACATTAATCGAGCTTGTCCAAAAGACAACTACCCAACTCCCTATATCGATCAAATAATTGATGATTGTGCCGGCAGCGACATATTTTCCTTTATGGACGGTTTTTCTGGATATAATCAAATCAATATTCTACCTGCCGATCAACCGAAAACGGCTTTCATTTGTCCATGGGGGACATTTGCTTATTGTAAATTACCTTTTGGGCTCAAGAATGCCGGAGCAACTTTTCAAAGGGCGATGTATTATGCGTTTCATGACATCAAACACATTGTGCAACCGTATCTCGATGATTTGCCCGCTCATTCATTACATCGAGCTAATCACCTTGTTCACTTACGAGCAATCTTCATGAGGTGTAGGCATTATCAGATATGGTTGAACCCACACAAATGTGTCTTCTGTATAGAAGCGGGACAATTGCTAGGATTTGTAGTTTAGAAAGCCGGCATTCGCGTTGATCCCTCGAAGGTAGAAGCTATCATCAAATTGCCTCCTCCTTCGAGTCTTCGCCAACTCCAAAGTTTGCAGGGGAAAGCAAACTTTTTATGCTGATTCATTCCTAACTACGCCGAGGTTAAAAAGGGTTTTACATGGTTGTTGAAACAGAACGCTCAATTCTCTTGGGATGAGATAGCTCAGAAATCTTTTGATGCACACAAACACGCGTTGACCATGCACCGTTGTTGCATCCTCCCAAGTACAACCAGGATTATTTTTTGTATCTCGCTGCCTCCCATTCCACCATTGGAATGGTCTTAGTTCAGGAAGATGAATTTGGAACGGAACATGTGATATATTACCTTAGTCGGATGTTAAATCCCACTGAGCTAAAATACTCACATGTGGAGAAATTGGCATTGGCAGCCATTCAAGCTGTCCAACGTTTTCGTCACTACATTTTACTTCGTAAAACTACAGTCATTTCGGATTGCAACCCTATGATCTACATTTTGACCAAACAATTGCTAGGGGGCAAGTACTCTAAATGGATTGTTATCCTGCAGGAGTTCAACTTGGAGTTTGAGAAATCTAAGTCTAAGAAATCTTTAGTTTTTGCAGATTAATGTGTGACTTCCCGCGTGCTGACACGGAAACTGTGGCAGAGGAGCCCATTGCGGACGAATCTTTGTTTTTAATCAGCACTTTAGATCCATGGTATGGGGATATCATCGTCTATCTCCAGACCCAATCCTTTCGGCCTGAAGTTTCAAAGTCGGAACGTCGAAAAATTTGATTCTAGTCCCAACAGTACAAAATTATTGGAGATACTCTTTATCGCCGTGGGGCGGACTCTATTTATTCGACGTTGCTTAACTCACGAAGAGGCTGAAATGGTTCTAAATGACTGTCACTCTGGAGCGTGTGGCGGTCATATGTCTGGGTATGCCACAGCCCAAAAGATATTGCGCGCTGGCTACTTCTGGCCGTCCTTGTTTAAAGATTGTATTACTGCGGTCCGAAAATGCCACAACTGTCAAGTGTTTGACCAAAAGATGCACGCTCCACCTGCTCCTCTCCACCTTATAATTGTCGTTGGTCCTTTTGCTAAATGGGGTATTGATTTTATTACATGTAACCCTCACTCGGCCGGGGGGCATGCGTATATCATCCTTGCAGTAGATTATTTTACTAAGTGGGCCGAGGCGATGCCTACATTCGAGGCAGACGACAAGACAGCTGCAATTTTCGTGTTCAATCATATAATTGCTAGGTTTGGTGTCCCACAAGCGATAATCACTGACCATCTGGTTGAGTCCATCAACAAAGTTTTAGTTATCATGATCCGACGAATCATTGGTATTCATCGGTCGAATTGGCACAACATGTTATTTTCCGCGCTTTGGGCGTACCGAACCTCAGTGAAAACATCAATAGGGTTCACTCCTTTCCAACTAGTTTATGGTTTGGAAGCTGTGCTACCCATTGAATGCGAAATCCCGTCACTACAAATGGCCATCGAGTTACTTCCAGCTACTTCCGAAGAGGAGAAGCGTTTATTATACTTAGCTCAATTAGATGAGAATCGATGTGATGCTGCATTGGCGATCGAGACTCACACAAAACGTATGAAAGCTCAGTATGATCAAAATGTGACCCCTCGAAATTTTTCAGAAGGAGACCTAGTGTTATTATATGATCAAGCTAATGATAAATTAGGTGCTGGAAAATTCGTTCCTATGTGGCATGGGCCCTATATTGTCAAGCGAAAGCTAGCAAAAGGGGCCTATGAGTTGGTAGACTTTGACGGGGACTCTTTGGGTAAACCTAGAAATGGACTTTACCTAAAGAGGTATTATGCTTAAAAGATGGGTATGGAGATTTTTAGTTAGGTTAGTTTTTCTTTCTAGCTGGTGTGTTTGTTAGTTTAGACAGTGTGCTTAGCTTAGAGAGTGTGTTTTCGTCGTTATTTCTGCTTATCTTGGTTTTACTCTTGATGATGCAGATGTCGATGCCTCTCCAAACATACATTGGTTTCGCTGATGGTGCTTGTCGTAGTACACGGAATATCTCTTCCGCAGCTTGGGTTATCTATTCGCCCTCTGACGAGTTAGTATCTATGCATGGGGTGAGCCTCGGTCAAACAACAAACAACATTGCCGAATACAGTGTAGTGATTGAGTTATTGTCTGAATCTATTTCATTTGGGATTCGGAGTTTGATAGTGAGGTTAGATTCTGAACTCGTTGTATTACAACTTAATAGAGTGTATACCATTAGAAATCCAGTGTTATTAAGGTTATTTTTGAGAGTGCGTCTCTTGGAACGTGAGTTTGATTACATTGAATATCAGCATATTCCAAGGTCTTTAAATACATTAGCAGATGCAATTGCTTCTCGAATGTTAAATAGACATTTGCAATAATCATACATGTAAATTTAAAACCGTTCCATAACATGATTTACAAGATAAGCCGGTAATAATGATATATATATATATATATATATATATATATATATATATATATATATATATATATAGGAGTGTGTCAAAAAATACATCGTCTTCGATCATAGGTTGAAAAACACCTTATGATCGGCAAAAATGATAAGTACAAAAAACCAAAATGTCACATCTGTCTACAAAACGACCATCCAATCACTGGTGATGATCTCTATATGACACCACTGCATGGGCCACCCTACACAAGAACCTCCTAAAAGGTCCTGGGACCCCGACTACATAGCACTGAAGCCTGATTGGAATATCATCTATGGTAGTCTCCGGTATATCTACTGTAAGACGCTCTAGGTCACTTTCCAACTCAGCCAAAGTCTCTCTGGCCTCGTCCTGTGGGGCCGGTGCCGCTGCAACTGGTAGTCTCCTCTCGTAAGGCCGGAGATTGGCTGGACGTCGTGGGCCTACATCTGCATTTTGAAAATTACTACTATCAGTTTTGAGACGATATGAAAACAAACAAAAATAATAGATAGTTTGAAAAACTTGTGAAAAATGAAGTTACCTGTATCATCCCATTGTTCTCCTGATGGAAGAACCATGTCCGGATCTCCACGAAAATCAACTCTGGCATAAGGAAAATCCTGTATAGAAAAGACCTGGTCCTCTAACCAGTGAAAGTACTCTAGAGTAAATCGGAAAACCTCCGTCCCCTCATCAGGATGACGGGCCATAACCGCAACCCATCGCATCAATTTGGGCTCTCGAGGAAGCCTGACCCCAACAGTGAGCTACTGTGGGATCAGCATCGGAACCCTCTCTAAGCCAAAACTCACAACTAAAGGCCCATAACCAAAGGTCTTTAGCTGTCCGTTTTTGGCTCTAGTCAGTTGGCCTTTTACATTGGCCAACACAGCATCACACCAGTTGAAAATGGTACCTCGATAGCAATCAACCGCCATCCGCATCTGGGATCCAGTGGCAATGTGTAAAGCGGCAGCCCTGCAAAGTCTGGTAACTGTAAAGGTAATCACCATAAGTTCAGGACGGGATATAGTTTTGATCTCTATCCCCTTCTCCTGAGACTGAGTGTTACACCACTCTAGTCGGAGACTAGCGATAGACTGGCCACCTGGCCTAGTCCTGAACAGAGTCAAGTGTTCGCCTCTCTTGGGCAAACCAGTGAGAAAGTAGATATCTGCCGGCTCCATCTCAAGCTGATGTCCTCCAATATAAAAACACTGGTCCTGAACATTCCATCTTTCTACCAGCCACTCTAGAAAGCTCACTTGGGCCCTCATGCCAGGTATGGCCCAGTATTTATAAAGGTCGCATGCCTTCAAAGCATCAATTGACGGTTGATGATTAATGGCGGCCAAATCAACATCTTCGTGCTCTCTCTTGCACCAATCGAGCATGGTGAACAGTCTACACACCATAAAACATCCATTAGATTCCATGAAATCAAAAATATTTGGTCCATTTTGGAGAATTTGGGGTTTAAAAACTCGTTGTGCGGGGTACGCACCCCGCCTTTAGGAACAGAGCGTGGGTATGAAGGGTCCCTGAAGGCAAGGTGCGTACCCCCGACATTTTTCAACTGAGAAAATGTCGGGGTACGCGGGTCCCTAGTGTGGTGCCTGCGTACCCCGAGAGGCGGTTTTTGAAACCCCAAAACCTTCCAAAAATGAAATCTGGGGCCTAAAAAAGAATTCTAAACCGATGAAATTGAAGAGGAGGATGTTGAAAATTACCTGGAAGAGACGGCGTTCGGTTTCGACGGTCGGATTATCCGCAATGTCCACGGGAAGTTTCTTGCCAAAAGCCCTTTTTCTCTCCTCAAATAGTAAAATGGTAAAAATGAATTGGTAAAAGCCCTTTTTATAGTTTTTTTGGGTAAAGAAATGGTAAATTTGTTTATTTTTCACCGTGAAAAGGTATTTTTCAAAGTATTTTTATCTATCTTCAACAGGTATGAGTAATGTGTTGGTTTTTGTGCAGGATAAAGGATTTTCAGGGAAAATTGTTGTTCTTTACAAACAAAAACATCAGAGTCATCTTTAAGCCCTTTTCTGACTCCTAAAACATGAAAAGATTGTCGAGCGTTTCTTTTACACTCGTTAAAACGGAATTAAAAGACAGTCCTCTTACAGCCCTTTTCTGACCGTAAAAACATGAAAAGATTGCCGGATTTTTGTCGTTTCAAATTCGATATTGGAAATAAAACGACGTGTCCTTGATTGCTTTCTACTTTTCAGATCAGAGACACTAATCATGAAATTACTCCTTGGTCGTAAAGATCAAGCGGTTCTCTCAAGTATTATTTTATACTTTTTCGGGCTTGGGAAACACAAATTTACGAAAAAGGTCAACCGTGGAGTCTTCTTAAGTTTTTCAGACTCTCTAAAATTGAAAAACGCCGAGTTTCTCTTATACTGGACTTGTTAAAATTTCACAGTAAAGGACTTGTTCGATTACAAACAGGAACGGACCACTCCTTCTTAGGGTTCAAATCTAAACTAAGTTGGACTCATCCGAAGGATGAGCTTATAATCAAGCAAATGTTGTCCTCCTCAAGCTTGTAAAAAATAAAGAGGTACTTGACAGAAATGGTGGGGGAAAAGAGAGGAAAATGAGCCTATTTGTTATACTTTGTCTCGGAAAAACCTTATCACCACTCTTGAACATGACACTTTTTATTCACCTGGGTTGGGAAATCCTTTGCCTAATAGTTGATCAAACCACATTGAAAGTCTTCAGCCGGTTTCTGGGTATTAACTTTGGGTCAATTGTCACCAAGCCATCTGTTGTGTCGTTATGTGTTCAAGAGGTCACTGCAAATAAACCATTCATCTGCAAAATATCTGTCATCCATCTTGACCATCCCTGAGTCAGTCCTTACAGCTACATTTCTTCAACTTGATTTATGGTTTCGTGTTGTGGGCTTGCCTGCGACGGATCGCTTTCTATCGACATCAGCACATTATCTAGAAAGATGATCTAGGAATCATCAGTACCTTGGGATCTGCATGCCTCAATGGTAGGTTTCTCGCCTTTGACGACAGGTTACATCAATGACCTTCGATCAAGGGATTCTATGACATGTTCGACATCAACACATTCATTCACATCTCACGGATTGTACTGGGTACTTTGAGAACCATTGACATCACTGGTGGTCTCTCTCACACTTGTTAACAGTTTACATCATTGACTGGTAATCAAGTGGTTTCTACCATGTTCGACATCAACTCATTTATTCGCGTGGATAGAATCGTACTATTTCGGGAAGCAGAAATGAAGACCCTGGATCTAGTTTCCGCCATCCAGGCTGCGAGGAGTTTTGTATTCATTATACAGTAGACTAATTATAAATAGATGGTTGCGTCCATACTGTGTCTACATGTGTCTATGACTATGATGTATTGTGAAATCATTCTTATATCAGAGCAGTAGTTAGTTTGCTAGTTAAAGTTTTTGATCTGAGTATGGGAATGCCTACCTCAGCGATGATATGATCTCATATATGTATTTTGTGTTGAATATTTGCAGGTTCCGACTAGGCTCTCCACAAGATAATCCTCGAAATGATAAAGTGCTTCACCCTTCCTAGATGATATAAAACCCTAATCTACTACAGACCTCGCACTTTAGGGGGCAATCTGTTACACTAAAATTTGTCACCATGAATATTTACAGTCAATATGGCTCCATCAATAACCATACTATCCTCCTTGGCAAGTCTTATACCTCTGCTCCTCATGTCAAACTCCAAAAAAGGGAGAAAGCCTTTAAAAATCAATACAACTCTGGTTACGCACTTTCTCTTACTCTTACCTGCGTGTACGCACCTCAAGTACATAATACCTGCGTACTTGTACGCTCTGTCTGTAAAGGGGTGGGTGCGTACCCCTGTAAAATTCAAAAGGCGCAAGTTTTACTTCAAAAAACTTACTTGCGGTCGATTCTAGAGCATTCTAGAAGATGGTTTGACGTGGATTGAGCGCCTCCAGATGGTTCATGCATCCCAATGAAAGAGGAACTTATCCCATGAAGAGGGGAGCTATCCCTTTGAAAGAGGGGCTTATCCCATTGATGGTGGACCTGTTTAACTTCCTACAAAGCATTATAAATACAGGCATTGGGCCAGAGGGAGGGGAGGTTGAAAGCTGAAGATTCCTAAGGGTGGATGCTGCTGAAATTAGGACTCCCTTATAGAGCTTGAGAGGAGAGATCCCATTCCTTTCTTAGCTTCATTTGGAAGTGGGTGAGCTGATCAAAGTAGAGGAGAACTCTTGCTGGACCCTGGGAGGGACCTGCACAACACCAAGGCACTAGTTGTAAGGTTTCTCTTGTTTCCAATTAATACAATTAAGTTCATTTTTCTCAACAAGTTGTTATATATAATTTGTTTCATAAACTCCTTGGTCTTTATGATGAATATGTTTTATTATATGAGTTATTCAGGTGCAATGTAATCGTTTGCTTGTTAGTGTATGCAGGCTTCAAGGAGAAGGAGCTCATCTGGATCGAAGAGGCTTGGCTGCTACAAATAGCGTTGGACTAAAGGTAAGCCTTAAACACCTGGTTGCTTTTATTTTCAATGCATATTTAGGGAAAGATAGTGCTTGATTGTTTTGTTTGTCACTAGAAAATGCCTTAGTTTCTAGGGAGGTCGGTTTTGTCCGCAAAATTGACTCTTTCCGCATGACACAAGTACCTCTTTATTTTTGACAAGCTTGAGGAGGATAACATTTGCTTGGTTATAAGATCATCCCTCGGATGAGTCCAACTTAGTTTAAAGTTCGAACCCTAAGAAGGACTGGTTCGTTCCTATTTAAAATTGAACAGGTCCTTTACTGTTAAATTTTAACGAGTCTAATATAGGAGAAACTCGGTGTTTTTCAATTTTAGGGAGTTAGAAGAAAAACTTAAGAAAACTCCATGGTTGTCCTTTTTCGTAAATTTGTGTCCCCCAAGCCCGAAAAAGTATAAAATAATACTTGAGAGAACCACTTGACCATTACGATCAAGGAGTACTTTTCATAATTAGTTGCCCTGATCTGAAAAAGTAAAAAATCAATCAAATACACATCGTTTTATTACAAATATCAAACTTGAAACAACAAAAGTCTAGCAATCGTTTCATGTTTATGCGGTCAGAAAAGCGCTGTAAGTGGACCGTCTTTTTAATTCCACTCTAACGAGTTTAAAAAAGGGAAAAACTCAGAAATCTTTTCATATTTTACGAGTCAGAAAAGAGCTTAAAGAGGACCTGTCCTAGAGGAACGAGTGGTATAAAGGGTGGCAATTGGTTCCGGCAATGGAAGAACTACTCAAAACATGTAATGGTTAAGAGGTGTTTTCGGGAAAAGTGTCTATTCAGAACGACCCTATCCCACTGGGTTGTGACAGAGACCTCAGAAACAAACAGGGAAAACTGCTCTTGTATTCTCCTTTATGAACTATAAACGAAGATGAATAGGATGAACCAACCTGTGTCTTGCGCTAGTCCTTTGATCCAATCTCTCTTCTCTTTGACAACTTCCAGCTACCTGCTCCCTTACTTGCCCAGCATCACCAAGTTCTTGCAAGTTCACAGAAGAAAGAAACTACACAAAGACATGGATTTATGTTCATAAAAAGCTTAGGATCAGATTTAAGCTAAACATACAAATATAACAAACATCAGTGATATACAAGCATGTAGGAGAAACTCAAGTAGTTTTATTGATAAAACAAGAAGATCCAGGAGGAGTTACAACCGATGATTCCTGATCCAGCATCAACCTCCCAACATAGAATCCCTTCTTCACCTCTAACAAAGCATAAATCACCCAATACTCTGATATCTATCACAAAACCAACAGTAATTCTCTGCAATGTACAAAATTCCAGCCTCTGGATCTCTTGGTGAAGGATCCATATATAGATGTATGCAAAGAGGATGAGTCAGCTCATGAATTGATTAGTGGCTTCTCTCTATCAGTTCTTGCTTCCACTTGGAGACTGAGAGCCTCTTACTCATCAGTGGTCGAATTCAGTGAGGCAAGTGTAATTGGAGAAGATTCTGGAAGCTTCCATTGTCTCTCCACCTCGTGGAATGACTCTGCCACTTGTCATTTCCTGCTCAACGCACCCTGGTAGTGCATTCAAGTGCATTGCAACGCACCTAGCCAGTGTATTTGGGTGCTTTGCAACGCAGCTAGCTAGTGGAGCACCTGAAATGATCCTGATTTGACTAGTTCTGAGCAGTTTCGGGTGGAGAACTTCTGGGAGAAGCTATAATTTGTTGACCTTGTTTCTTTAGGAGTTGGAACAACACTTTTAGGGACTTAGGATCCCTTGGTTTATGGACATTTCATGCTTATAGCTGTAAGGCACAAAAATGTCTATAACAGTTGCCCCCTAAAGTATGAGGCCGTTTATCGGGTGAAATGCTTTATTAGGACGATTCGAAGTTCTTCTAATGCTGGGGAGGAGACCTGTAATAAGATACAATACAATACATTATCTTCAAACTGTTTTCATGATCTAGTTGAGGCGGGCATTCCCATGCTCAGCTTTATAAATTCATTTTCATGTACATAGGATAGACAATCGTCTGATGGTAGACAGATGATTCTGATGAAGTCATCATCCTTTTGGTAGGATGATTATCTGTGCTGCAATGCTGTACATTTCAATGTCTTTATTTTTCCTGAATATATATCGCAACCCGGATGGATGAAACTAGATCCGGGGTCTTCAATCTCGTCCGATCTTCACTCTAAGTACAAGTCGATCCATGTGAGAAATGTTTTGAAGTCGAATATGGAAGGACATCGCTTGATTACCAGTCAATGATGTAAACTGTTAACAAGTGCGAGAGGAATCACCGATAATGATAATGACCCTCAAGGTACTGCAGTACAATTCACGTGGTGTGAATAAAGGACTTGGCGTTGAACACCACGCAAAATCTTTCGGTCGAAGGTCATTGATGTATACCTGTCGCTGGAAGTGAGAAACTTGCCATTGAGGCATGCAAGCTTCAAAGTACTGAATGGGGTGTTCCTAGATCAACTTCTTGGATAATGAGCTGATGTCGACAAGAAGCGATCCGTCAAAGGAGGGCCTTAATGAATCCCACATCAATGACACGAAACGGAGCAAATGATTTTGATGGAGGTGAAAACGATCTGGTGATATATGGTTCAGGGTGGCGGTCATGAAAGAATGAAGTATAGTGTATGGTAGTGGATGGGACACGGGTGACTTCTCTGGATGACTTCTCTTGAACATGTCGGCGACACTTATGTGATGGATTGGTAGCATTTACCCAAAATGTGGATGGTATGGCGCGACCATGGTGAAGTGACCGGTGAATGAAACAACCCAACCCGACTCAGGCACGAAGTGGAAGTGTCATGTTCAAGAGCGACTTGCTACCAATAAAGTTTCTTTGAGTTTTCTTCCCAATTTTTCCCCAGTCATTTCTGACCAGTACCTCTTTATTTTTGTCAAGCTTGAGGAGGATAACATATGCTTGTTCTATAATTTTCCCTTCGGGCAAACCCATCGCTATGTTTTAATGAGCCTAGCGATAGTGAAACTCGTTCTCGCCTAAAGACAAGTTTGTCGCTATTAATCTTTTTAACGAGTCTAACGACAAAGATAACTCGGTCCTTTTCATTTTTAGAGAGTCTGAAAAGGTACGTAAAGATAACTCCGGAATTCCTTTTTCGTCATCTAATCCCTTAAGTCCGAAAAAGTATAAAACAATACAGAAGGGATGAATTTTCGATAGTTTTAATGAGCCGAACAAAACAAGCGCTCGATCTTTTTGTGCAATAATCCCTCAGGTCCAAAAAGATTAAAATCTAGAGGAGGGATAGCACTTCCTGTTGCTTTAATGAGCTGGAAGGCCAAAACTCGGCAATCTTTTCATATTTTACGAGTCAGATGAAAAGAGCTTAAAGAAGACTCGTCTTTTGAGGAACGAGTGATAAAATGGGTAGCAGCTGATTCCAGGTAAGGTTTGGAATTTTCCAATCACGGCAGTGTCACAAGGATGGCTAGTGAAATCACTCTTCGCAACTGTTCCTCAAAATGGGTAAACAATCAAATGGAGGTGAATGATCGGCCAATGGAAAAGTGGAAGTGACGGTGCAAACACGACCAAGGCTTTAATGGCTGAAGATGTTTCATTCACGGTGGTTATTTACCGGGGGAATAGTTCATTTTTTAACGAGCTTAAACGCGGGTGGAAACATTTGCTCGGTCCGGGTTTATTTTTTAACGAGCTTGAACCTTGCGGTAAACACTGCTCGATTAAGTGGTCTTGTTTTGATTTTTACCATAGATAGCTTTGTCCTTCCAAAGATAGTACTGCATTTTTTAACTGCTTCATCAAACTAGTTAGAAATGAACAATATTTGCTCTGAAAACGAGATTAAAATGCTAATATTTTACTTCGAACTACGCAAAAGTAATTAAAAAGTGTTTTTTACCTCTCATTTTACCATTTCATTTGAACTTGGTCTGTTGGAGCTTTGGAGGTGTTTTCCCCCTCGATTTTCATCAGCTGATTTCGGGAGATTCTGTGGACGATTCTCGGTGCCGTCTGGACCAGGTAGGAGCTAAACTTGAGCTCTTTCATTTCATGGTTTCCTTTTTGCATTCTGTGCTTTATTCCTTGCTTTTCTGAGCCCCTGGGGTTTGGTGAGCTCGTTCTGCCATCAACGCACCCTGGGCATATCGAAACCTGTTTCTCATAAAAATTAGGATCTAATCTCCTCTCTTGTTTGTTTTTGCAGAGATATTGGAGCAAAATGACCCTTACATGGCAAGAACGAGAACATGAAGAAGAGGACATGATTGCCCTACATGATCCTGTTACAGTGAACGCACTGCGGAATTGTGGCTTGCTGAAGTTCTTCCGCATCTCTAGCATCAGACAGCAGATTAACTTGCTGAAGTATTTGCTTGACTCTTGGGATCCTATCAACCAAGTTTTCCAGATTAGGGGCAAATATATCCCCTTGACTGCAGTAGACATCTATTTCTTGACTGGCTTGTCGAGGCGGGGTGCCCCCATCTCTTTGTCAGGTTCGGCCCGAGGAGGTGATTCTGTGAGAGATTATGTCCGCCAGTATTGCAGGGAAGGATCTCAGCCGAGCAAAGACGGCAAGATCATCATCCGGGATGTCACTGATAGGTCCCTTAGGACTATCCTATTTACTTTTGGTAGGATGGCCGGTAGCACATCTCTTCATGTAGCCAATAGATCCTATATGCAGCATGCCTTGGAATGCCTCCAACCGAAGGTGTTCAACTGGTGCGACGCAGTACTTCTTGTAATGAAAGAACAGTTGACCAAGATAAAGAACGGGAAGTTAAAGAACTTTGGGTTCGATTCTATTTTGACCGCCTTTGCCTTGGAGAAGATACCACTGATTCAGCCGTAGTACATTGCACTCGATTTACCTTCTCCTACTGAACCACGGATGCAGAGATGGGTTGACCATATGTCTAGGCATGCCGGCCAATCTCAGATTTCATTCTATGATACCTTCTTCAGGTGGTTTGATCGTTAAGAGATGGTCTATTCCGAATATCCATATGCTGGCATGGACTTCCGGGGTGATCCAGATTTGGTACTGCCGGATGGCGAGCAGTGGGGTGCTATTGGTAAAATCTCTGACCATATTGTTGTTTACTGTTCTTGTTTATAATGTCCTTGTGCTTTGTTCTATCAAGACTCTAATCAAACTCATGTGTACATGCAGATGTTGGTCCTGTTCGTCCAGTAGTTCGCGTGAGAGTACCAGTTGTTGCCCCAGCAAGAGAGGCCGCCGGAAGGGTTATTCTTCGTGACCTCGATGTGGCCGAGACTCTTACAGCTGTGCAGGAGCAGGTTGAGAGCCTTACTCTCAGTATTCCAGATGTGAGGATCGACGAGCTACCTTTGCAGTTACAGCGGCATACTACTGGTGTGCCCAGACGATGGACTCGTCTCTTACGCATGATCGCACAGGCTGTGACTTGCTATCACGAGCATCATTAGACTAGGGTGCCCCCTAGCATTTTGAGTTTTGGGTCGTATGACCGATTTTGTCTTGGTTACAGAACATTATGTGTAAACCATAAACAACTATATATGTATTTTTGATTTTCGGAGTTTTATTCTGGTTGAGTTATGTGATCCACATGTAGAACATTGATGATGTGTTTCTTTTTATAAATGTTGCAAATGTCTATCTAACACATAGTTTGCTAATGAGTCGGTTAATGTGCTTAAGTTTCTGGAAATATGTTGGTATTGAATAAGATCAAATTGTCTTTCCAAAATCTTAACCCTTAGGAACATGCGATAAATAGCCGGGTTTCGGACGGAATATATACCATTGAGTTGTAGTATTACGAGCTGTGAGTCTAGCATGACGATTAGTCAGCGTATACCATGAGTGATGGCATCAGAGAGAAGTTCTATCAACGCACTGTATTCAACGATATTGTTTCTTGATCGACCGATACATACACCTCTGAAACTTACTAACTCGCCGCTTGGATCAAAAATGGCCCAGGCTGCGGAGGACAGATTCCGCGAACTACGACTTGCTCCATTGGCATATCCAACGCATGGTTCCAATGGGTTTGACATCTGCAATAAATGTAAAAAGGTGGATTACTCAACCAAAACAAACACTCTTGGCGAAAACAAAAATATAACAAAAGCATATTGGTTACTACTAGGCGTAGTAACGCTTGAGGTACAACCCATTACGAGGTTGCGCCAGTGGAATCCCGTCGTAATCCTTCAACTCGTAGGCTCCTTTCGCTAACACTCGTTTAACAATATAGGGGCCCATCAATAAAGACTTAAATTTACCTGCTCCCAATTTATCGGATTCGTAGTCATAAAGCATGACCAAGTCACCTTCCGAGAAGACACAGGGTTTGACATTTTTGTCGAACTGCGCCTTGACTCGTTTCTTATGGGCTTCTTTAGCCAACGCGGCATCACGACGGGTTTCATCCAATCGGATTAATTCCAAGAAACGAGCTTCTTCTTCTGAAGTTCTGGGGAGGAGATCGATTGCGAGTTTGAGAGACGAGATTTCACACTGGACTGGTAAGACTGCTTCCAGGCCATATACCAGTTGGAAGGGTGTGAACCCGGTTGCATTCCTTACCGATGTTCGATAAGCCCACAAAGCTGAGTACAGGATTAGGTGCCATCTTCTTTTGTGAACTCCGATCATCCTTTGCAGCATGCGCTTCAGGACCTTGTTGATTGCTTCAACCTGTTCGTTGGCCTGTGGATAATATGGAGTAGAGCTGTCGTGAGACAGCCCTAGTTTGGCAGCTAATTCAACCATCATGTGATTGCGAAAATGCGATCCATGATCTGTGACTATAGCCTGCGGTACGCCGAATCTGGCGACTACATGATTGAAAAAGAAAAGGGCAGCTGTTTCACCAGTATTATCTAATGTAGGCATCGCCTCGGCCCATTTGGTAAAATAGTCAACTGCGACTATAACATACCCATGCCCCCCGGTCAAGGTGGGGTTACATGTCATGAAATCGATGCCCCATTTGGCGAATGGCCCAACAGCAACTATTGGCTGTAAAGGTGCGGGTGGTCTTCTGGTTTTGCTATCAAAAATTTGACAAGCATGGCAACTTCTGACTGCGGTTATGCAATCTTTGAACATGGTTGGCCAGAAGTATCTTGATCGTAAGATTTTTTGTGCTGTAGCATATCCAGATTGATGCCCCCCACACGTGCCTAAATGACACTCATTCAGGGCTTTTTTTTGGCTTCCTCATGGGTGAGGCACCTCCTCAGAACTGTATCAATACCACGACGGTAAAGTGTATCACCGACGATCATGTAGTCTTTTGCTTGGTATCGAATACATTTTTGTTCGGAGTGAGAGGTATTTGGCCTGAATTTTTGGGTTTGGAGATAAATGATTATATCTCCATACCACTCATTACTTGTAGATATCAGAAACAAACTTTCATCCATGATTGATTCTTCGGATGTTTCATCGATGGACGACGATGGGAGATCGCATAATAATTCTGCGAAAACTAGAGCTTTCTTTGACTTGGATTTTACGAATTCCAGATCAAACTCTTGAAGGATTGCTATCCATTTTGAATATTTTCCCCCCAGCAACTGTCGCGACAATATATAAGTCATGGGGTTGCAATCTGACAGAATGGTAGTTTTCCGAAAGAGGACATAGTGTCGAAATCTTTGTATCGCTTGAACTGCTGCAAGCGCTAGTTTTTCAACATAAGAATATTTGCTTTCTGTATCATTTAAGTTCTTACTTAAATAATAAATAGGATGTTCTATTCCATCGACTTCTTGAACTAAAACCATTGCGATGGTCGTATCTGCTGCAGCCAGATACAGGTTAAAGTCTCTTTGATAATCAGGGGCGTACATTAATGATGCTTTCATTAGGGAATCTTTTAAAGCATCAAAGGAAGCTTGCGCGACCTGATCCCAGTTAAAGGGTACCCCCTTTTTCAAAAGACGTGTATATCCTTTAGCAAGTTCGGTGTAATTTGGAATGAACCTCCTCAGAAAGTTTGCTTTCCCTTGGAGTTTCTGAATTTGAAGCAAATTCGAAGGTGGAGGAAAATTTATGATTGCCTGGACCTTACAAGGGTTGAGACGAATCCCATCCTTGGAGACTACAAAGCCAAGTAAACGACCAGAACTGACGCAAAATACACATTTGTGCGGATTGAGTCGTATCTTGTAGTGTCGGCAACGTAGAAATATCGCTCTTAAATGCTGCGGATGATCAGTCCACTTTCGCGAATGAGCCGGAAGGTCGTCGAGATAAGGTTGAATGATGCTTTTGGTGTCATGGAAGGCATAATTCATTGCCCTCTGAAACGTCGCCCCCGCGTTCTTTAAACCAAAGGGTAATTTTCGATACACGAATGTGCCCCATGGACAAATGAATGCAGTCTTTGACTGGTAAACTGGTACGGCAACGGCTGAGGCAGGTGCACCCCAAGAAAGCCGCTGCCATTAAGGCAGAAGTTGAAAAACTCCTCCATGCTAGTTTCATCTACCCAGTTCCGCTAACTGATTGGGCATCGAACATTGTCCCGGTTATGAAAAAACAGGGGACAATTAGAGTGTGCGTCGATTATAGGGATGTAAATCAAGCTTGTCCAAAAGACAACTACCCTACGCCCTTCATTGACCAGATAATTGATGAATGCGCCGGATGCGAAATCTTTTCATTCATGGATGGATTCTCCGGATATTTATTTGATTATACCCAGAGAATCCATCCATGAATGAAAAGATTTCGCATTCGGCGCATTCATCAATTATCTGGTCAATGAAGGGCGTAGGGTAGTTGTCTTTTGGACAAGCTTGATTTACATCCCTATAATCGACGCACACTCTAATTGTCCCCTGTTTTTTCATAACCGGGACAATGTTCGATACCCAATCGGTTAGCAGAACTGGGTATATGAAACCAGCATGGAGGAGTTTTTCAACTTCTGCCTTAATGGCAGCGGCTTTCTTGGGGTGCACCTGCCTCAGCCGTTGCCGTACCGGTTTAACATCTGGATACATCTTGATTTCGTGTTCAACGATACTCGAGTCGATGCCTGGCATTTCACTGTATGACCAAGCAAAGACATCTCTGAATTCGTGAAAGAGAGCATTATATATTTCCAGTTCTGAAGGAGAACAACATTTGCCGACATAAATATTCTCTACAACATCTGTTTTGGTCGAGATATTTATGGCTATAGTCTCTTCTATATTGGATAAGTTTCGCTCGGAATCCACCGTATTTACAGTATTTGATAGAAAATCAATTACCGAAGGATGGTAAAGGTCATTTTGAGTATCTTCTTCGTAATTCGGAAGAAGAGAACGATGGTGGGAATCGTTCCATGGTGCTCCTTCAACTACCATAGCTTGGAGAATTCCTTCGTCGGTATCATGCACTTGCGACCAAGGATCTGAAGGAGTACCATATTCTCTAGACCTATCCATCCAAACGCTTGATGAGCGTTGATTTGGGTTCGCTTCCCATGCCAGAAACATTGATTGCTATAATATTTCCATTGGGCTCGGGGGCAAAACCATTGCATGATCCATGTTGATATCGTTTTCTGAGATCTTTGTGGAAGATATCATGTTGCAGGTTCCTATCGACGCTACTTCCGCCAAATCAATTGGAGGTGGAAGAGTGAAAGTTCCCATTAGTATAGGATCTTTTAGTAGGCCTACTCCAATATTCTGAAGTGAATGGGGGCTTCCATGGATCATGGGAATGATTCCTGTAACTTGTGAACCATTGGGGAGGAACTTTTGTTGGTCGACGACTGTAATCCCTCCTTGAAAGGGAAATGCAATCTTTCTAAAATAGGTCGACACAACAGCTGCCATGGCATATATCCATGGTCTCCCTAGTAGGATGTTGTAATCAAGATTCCCATCGATGACTTCAACATCTATTTCTACTGTTTTCCTTCCTAGTTCAACTTTCAAGTTATTTAGGATACCGTATGGGGTATATGTCCTTCCGTTGAATTCTTTTAATGTTGTCGCAGATCGCGACAAGGTTGGAGATCCTAAAGTTTTCCAGCAACTCATCGACATAATACATGTAGATGCCCCCTCATCAATAATCGTTCGGTGAACAGTTTTGTTGAGGGCTTTCACTTGAACAAGGAAAGCTAATTGAGCTGGTAACTGAGGATCGTACCCTTTGTGGTCGAAGGATACAAGATTGGAATCCTTTGGATCAATCCCACCAATGGCCGATAATAAAGCCTGCCTTTGGGATGGACAATTTTGTAGTACTTCAAGAGTCGACATAGTGGATGGCGATTGGGCCAAATCTTCCACTATGTTATAATGCTGCGCCGCTCTAGCGTGAGGATTAAATGTCGACTTGTGTACTACTCCCTTTGGCGGTTTTATCATCAATTCAGGGATGGTGGGTGGTACAACTTCTGTCGAAGTTGTTGTCGAACTACTTGGTTGATCTTTATCCTTGTTGTTCGACAGCTGAGGATTCCCGTAATCTTTGTTCCTTGTCGAAATCAAAGCATCATTTTGCTGTTTTGAAATCGACAACATTAGCACTTGAGACGGGGAAGCATTTCCACTTTCAACCAGATTTGTCCCTGGATTCGGAAACGGATCAGTTAACACTGCTGAGGTTTTCGAACTCTTAAAGAATTTTTTAAGCTCAGCTCTGTGTGGACAATCTAAAGTCCGATGATCCTCATCGCATATCATGCACGGATATTTTTGTTTCCTATTTCCAGGAGGGTTTGAAGAAGATTTTTCAGGCGATTGCTCATCCTGTTTCTTCTTCTTCCCTTTGCCTTTCTTCTTGCTTCCTGGTTGTTTGGTTTCTTTGCCCTTATCTGTCGATACGGCATTTACTTCCGAAGCAAGAAGTTCATCTTTTGCATTTTGACCTGAAATCTTACGGGCCTTCTTGGACGTAGCCTTTGTCGATTTCGCTTCTGTCGTGCCAATCACGCCATCGCCGGCATGAGAGTCATTGTTCGATTTAGGAGGAGGAGGAATTGAGAATTCCGGTCTAGGGGCGTCAGGTATTTTGTCGTAGAGCGTGCCAGACTGAGTGTAAATCAAGTCCAAATATTGTGCACGAGCGATCACTTGCTCTTCCGTTACGACCCCCCCCTTTGCCACATCTTCCGTAATGGAAGGCAGTAATGACTTGATAAACCATTCAGCTAATAGCTGATCGGGAACGTACGTTTTTACCATCCTACGACGACGTCGCCACTCATGTATATGATCGGATATGTGAGTGGCCGTCGTCTGTTTGAAGTTGGTAAGCAGTTCTGTTCCCGTTTCATACCTTATCGGTAATTGAAAATGGGTTAAAAAGGTTGTGGCTAAGGTGCTGAAGTTGTCGAACGAAGCTCTAGGCAATTCAATGTACCATTTTGCAGCTGGACCCGTTAACGTCCTCTAAAAAAGGCGAAGCCTTATCGAATCATCATTTAAAGTGTTTGATGAACACCATAGATGAAATGTCATCACGTGATTCGATGGATCTTCACCCGGATTTCCATTAAATTTAGTAATATCTGATGGAAGTTTGTGCGGAATCGCTGGCCACCAAGGGGCGTAAGAAATTGGATTGTTTGTTAACCGGTTTAAATCAGGTAACTCTAAAGTTGCCACGAATGGTAACTATTGATTCAGGTTAGGCGAAGCATACCCAGGACATGATGGAATCGCCTGAGCAGTTGGTCTTTGCATACCGGCATAATGCATTTGATGCTGGTATGTTTGGTAAGGTTGGTGGACTTGACCATTATAAAATGGTTGATTTTGACCGTTTTGAATGTACGGCTGTCCACTGTTTGCAAAGATTTGCTGCTCAGCACCTTGGTATACTTGTTGGAATTGTGGTTGTTGGTATTGCACCAGCCACGGTTGTGAAGCCATGTGCTGTTGCCCGATACTAACCGTTTGACCAAGGTGAGGGGTAATTGTACCCGTCTGGGCCTGTGTCGCCCCACTAGTTGGCGATTGTGGTTGAGTCGCAGGGTCAATGGGCTGTTGCATTACAACCTGAGAAACTTGAGGTTGACACACAACAGGCAGCGCTTGAACTTGCGACACAGTCACAATAGCTGGCGTAGTGGGTATGTTCGACACAGGTACGCATTGTTGCATCGAATATACAACCCTTGGTTGTTGAGGTAGTATAGGTACCCAACCACTTGAGGTAATTCCAATATAACCTGAATGCTGTTGTGAACTCCCGTATGGATATCCTCCCAGAGGTGGTAATGAAAGGGCGTACTGCCCCCCATACGGTGGTAATCCAGAACTCAAGGGAATTGTTTGCCCTTGGGGACCGGACTGCCCAAATTGACCTCCAAACGGATCAATTTGTTGAGACTCAACATAAGAGTTTCCGGATATAATTCCAGATGAACAAACAGGAACGGACCAAACTGTCGAAATAGCCCCTGGATGGGCTCCTTCTAGCGGTTGTGAGCTAGTCGGGACAGATGGTATGCCGGCAAACATTGTCGGAATGACAGCAGGGAGTTCTGCCGTCGCTGTGTCAGAAGACACAGTCCTAGATGTTGACGGTTGTTCAGACATTTGTAGTCTATCCAAAAGATTACCTAGCGATTCTACAGGAACTTCTACTGGTGGTAGACTAACTTCTGATGTCGAAGGAAATAGAGTGATCCCGACTCCAAAATGCGTTGGAGTACTTGCTTGCGGATCTTCTACAATTTATTTTATCGCAATCAGACCTGGTGGAAGGGGAAGACCGTCAGGTCCGTAAAATATTTCTGGTGCCGAAGAGGCAGCGACAGATGTTTGAAGAGTAAGACTCTCTGAACCGGTTATGGATGGAATTGGTTCAGTAACACAAGTGCTTGTTCTCAAACTAGGATTAGTACCACTATCCTTTTGTGGCTGTTGAACTTCTTCTATTGAGGCAGGGATTCCAGAAATGTTTGGAGTAACCGGAGTCTCTAATGTCGTTGGAACACTTGTTCTAACTTTGATAGGAGACTTGGATCCGGTTAAACAAGTTCGCTTTGTCCGTACTGGTTTCGCTTCTGGAGACATAGACAGTTGAATCGTAAGCCTCCGCGAACGATGGGGTTTCAATTGACTTTCTTCCATGATTGCGGATTACTCGATCAACTAAAATAGAAGGGAAAGTATGTTTCTGTATTAAATGAATTTTAGACGCTTTTGACACAACTTGTTTTTCAGTTTTAAAGAGTCGAGAAAAAACAAAAGATGACTCTAGTCTCCTTCAATTTTTAATGAGCCTGAAGTGACAAGTGCTCAGATGGACCTTTTCCGTTAAGGAGTCTGAAAAGGAACGAAAGGGACTGCTCTGGAGGTCTAGGTAGAGGGAGTACCAAACCAATCGTAAAACTGCATAATACTTTTTAGGGTACGGCAGTCAATCTTCCCGAATGCTGTGTTCGGTGCATTGCGATCAGTAGGGCGGCCAACACGGCTTCCTATGGATAAAGGTTTTATGCCTATAGGGGTCTCCCAATATATACTCGACGGTACGTGGGAGCACAAGTCCGTACTGGAACTTATCGTCTCAAAGTGGAGGAATCACCCAACCATCAGTGAGGACAACAGTTACCAGGCTTTACGACGCCGGAACACGTCTTTAGCCTAGACCTCTAAATGTTGTGCATTAAGTTACAAAGGAACACGTCTTTAGCCTAGACCTCTAAATGTTGTGCGTTAAGTTACAAAGTGTTGTTAAGTTCATTGAATTTATTTTAGGTTGATCTTTCTTATGAAGTTTGCCTTTTGGGTTCACCACGAGATGTAGATGTAATTCCTAAAATGCAATCTAAAGATGATAAGCAAGCTTTTATCTCTTTTCAGCAATGAAAATCCTAGCTACAAGGGGAAAATAAAGACACAATCTTTTCTCAAAGAGCAAAGAGCACACTGTAAATGCACTTTTCCTAAATCAAGCCAAACAGCGTGTCAATATGCAAATGCACATGTGCATGTATTTGTTTTTCACTTTCTTAATATTGATGCCTAAAAAGAAAGTTGTTGTACAAATTTGAATTCGCTTTCAAGTGAAAAACACAAACAAGCTTCTTTTCGAAATCAAAAGGTAGAGATGATTACGACACTTTATGATTTTGAAGTAAACACTTGTTTCGACACTAGAAATTCACAAATTCAAGCCAAATGAAAAAGTAAAAGCACAATCGACTGTCAACAGCAAATAAACTTTCTCCTAAGATCAAAATCGACACTCACGACAGATCTAAATCCAAGGACGACAGTATGACTAGTTTACTTTTGCAATGGGAAACTGTAAATGACGCAACAAACACACAAAAACAAATACAGTTTCTTTTATACAACTGAGGCGGAATTAAGGCAAAGAAAAGGGGTTTTTAAACAGACACACACACTGATCACAGGCTGCAAAAATCAGAGACAAAACTGGAAAAAAATGAGCAAAGAACCTCAGCTAGGCAGGGCTAAGCTGATCAACGCACCTGCTACACAGAGAAACTGAATTGCAACGCAGGTAGCCCTCTCAAGAACTGCGCTGAAATGCAGAGTCTCTTCACAGAGCCTGCGCTGGAGCAGAAACGAGAATTCTCTCCGGGTTCTGGGTCACGGTTTGCAGTTTAATCTATGGTTTTTGGCCGGGTAAAAGCGATCAGTAATGCACAATCAGAGGGTTGATTTAAAAGAGGTTTAAGAGCTATCACAAAGGGTAATCAGATCATTTGTGAATCAACTATTCAGATCATAAACAGATCCACTGAATGGACTAGAGTAGCAGATGTCTACTTTGCATTTGTAAATGGCAAATGCGGTTCGATTCGCTACTCCTACGTTTATGGGATGAACAACAATAGAAACACAAACAAACTAACTAGACACGATCCCCAGCGGAGTCGCCATTTTGTTTTCGGGAAAAGTGTCTATTCAAAACGACCCTATCCCACTGGGTTGTGACAGAGACCTCAGAAACAAACAGGGAAAACTACTCTTGTATTCTCCTTTATGAACTATAAACGAAGATGAATAGGATGAACCAACCTGTGTCTTGCGCTAGTCCTTTGATCCAATCTCTCTTCTCTTTGACAACTTCCAGCTACCTGCTCCCTTACTTGCCCAGTGTCACCAAGTTCCTACAAGTTCACAGAAGAAAGAAACTACACAAAGACATGGATTTATGTTCATAAAAAGCTTAGGATCAGATTTAAGCTAAACATACAAATATAACAAACATCAGTGATATACAAGCATGTAGGAGAAACTCAAGTAGTTTTATTGATAAAACAAGAAGATCCAGGAGGAGTTACAACCGATGATTCCTGATCCAGCATCAAACTCCCAGCATAGAATCCCTTCTTCACCTCTAACAAAGCATATATCACCCAATACTCTGATATCTATCACAAAACCAACAGCAATTCTCTGCAATGTACAAAATTACAGCCTCTGGATCTCTTGGTGAGGGATCCATATATAGATGTATGCAAAGAGGATGAGTCAGCTCATGAATTGATTAGTGGCTTCTCTCTGTCAATTCTTGCTTCCACTTGGAGACTGACAGCCTCTTACTCATCACTGGTCGAATTCAGTGAGGCAAGTGTCATTGGAGAAGATTCTGGAAGCTTCCATTGTCTCTCCACCTCGTGGAATGACTCTGCCACTTGTCATTTCCTGCTCAACGCACCCTGGTAATGCATTCAAGTGCGTTTCAATGCACCTAGCCAGTGTATTTGGGTGCTTTGCAACGCAGCTAGCTAGTGGAGCACCTGAAATGATCCTAATTTGTCTAGTTCTGAGCAGTTTCTGGTGGAGAACTTCTGGGAGAAGCTGTAATTTGTTGACCTTGTTTCTTTAGGAGCTGGAACAACACTTTTAGGGACTTAGGATCCCTTGGTTTATGGACATTTCATGCTTATAGCTGTAAGGCACAAAAATGTCTATAACAAGAGGCTGGCTAATAAAACCACTCATAGATGCGGTCGCTTAGGAAGGGTAAACAACCAAGTGAAAGCATATGATCAGCCAAAGAGATGGTGGTGATGGAATGAAAACAACCAAGGCTCATCTATCAGAATTTAGCAGATAAAGACGACAATCACGAGATGTAAACTGGGTATGGGTTCATTTTTACACAAGCTTGAACCATAAAGAACTCTGCTTGGATTCAGTTTCATGTTTTAACAAGCTTGAAACGAAAAACTATGCTTGTTATAATTTCGCATGCCCCCAGCATAACGAAGAAAAATGAGGTACATGCCCCCCAAGCTTCATTGCATTCAAAGGTGGATGAAAAGAAGGTTTACTTTCAAGATCTTGAAAAGACTCGACTTGAAAAGGGAGTTGTTTCATTTTTTAATGAGGTTGACACAGGAAAAGAACCATCCTCAAAACCCTTGTTTCATTTTTCAAAATGAGATTGACACAAGACAAGGAACTATGCTCTAAAATTTTTGATTCATTTTTTAACAATCTTGACACAAGACAAGGAACTATGCTCAAGACTCCTTGTTTCATTTTTTAACAAGCTTGACACAAGACAAAGAACTATGCTCATGTACTCCTTGTTTTATTTTTTAACGAACTTGACACAAGACAATGAACTATTCTCATGACACCTTGTTTCATTTTTTAATGAGGTTGACACAGGAAAAAACTATCCTCCCTGACTCCTTGTTTCATTTTTTAACGAGCTTGACACAAGACAAGGAACTATGCTCATGACACCCTGTTTCATTTTTTAACGAGGTTGTCACAGGAACAAAACTATCCTCGTTGCAGCCTGTTTCATTTTTTAACGAGGTTGATACAGGAAAAAACTATCCTCTTGAATCATTGACCGGAGAATCCACAGTATGAACATTTTTATGCCAACGTTTCAAATCCCAAATGGGATCCATCATCGGGACTTAAGAATGATGATAAAAGAAGAGCTTCATAGAAGGAAAAAATGCAGATCCGCAGCTCTTCTTGCTATCCTCACTCTAAATCTTTCGAGTAAAGGATTTCCCTCCAAGCATCCCCTCCGTATAGGGACAAGATTTTAGATTTAAGAGATCTGTGGTTTGTATCTTTTGAATCAGTGACCGGATAATCCACAGTATGAACATTTTTATGCCAACGTTTCAAATCGCAAATGGGATCCATCATCGGGACTTAAGAATGATGATAAAAGAAGAGCTTCATAGAAGGAAAAAATGTAGATCCGCAGCTCTTCTTGCTATCCTCACTCTAAATCTTTCGAGTAAAAGGATTTCACTCCAAGCATCCCCTCTGTATAGGGACAAGATTTTGGATTTAAGAGATCTGTGGTTTGTATCTTTTGAATCAGTGACCGGAGAATCCACAGTATGAACATTTTTATGCCAACGTTTCAAATCCCAAATGGGATCCATCATCAGGACTTAAGAATGATGATAAAAGAAGAGCTTCATAGAAGGAGATCCGCAGCTCTTCTTGCTATCCTCACTCTAAATCTTTCGAGTAAAAGGATTTCACTCCAAGCATCCCCTCCGTATAGGGACAAGATTTTGGATTTAAGAGATCTGTGGTTTGTATCTTTTGAATCACCACAGATCTTTTGTACAAACCACAGATCTCTTAAATCCAAAAGATACAAACCACAGATCTCTTAAATCCAAAATCTTGTCCCTATACGGAGGGGATGCTTGGAGTGAAATCCTTTTACTCGAAAGATTTAGAGTGAGGATAGCAAGAAGAGCTGCGGATCTGCATTTTTTCCTTCTATGAATCTCTTCTTTTATCATCATTCTTAAGTCCTGATGATGGATCCCATTTGGGATTTGAAACGTTGGCATAAAAATGTTCATACTGTGGATTCTCCGGTCACTAATTCAAAAGATACAAACCACAGATCTCTTAAATCCAAAAGCTATCCTCGTTAACTGATTATGGCTTTCAACTGGAAGAAAGACATGTCACTGGACACACCTTGATCATGGCTTCCAAGAGGTCTTCATCAAAAGGAAGAATAGTTCTCTGGAAGGAACACATGTCAAGGGGGATAAGAACATCGCGGTCAAGTAATCCCATAGAGTTTTCCATGTCAATTACTGGATCTAAATCAAAGGAATATGAGAAAACAGTGAGAGGCTCACTTACATCTGTAACTGAAAACATGGGACCAGTTGCCACATAATTAACCCGTGGCGGGGTAGATACCACTTTAGAATCAGGAACATTTAGGGGTGTCATATTATTGGTAGTTGAAACAAGAATAGGGAACGAAAGCTGGTCTACAGTCACAATATTTCCATTGTGAGGGAAAGACATCACACAAAAGAGTGTCAATATGACAACTTTCATTGCATAAACATAGTCTTGCCCAAGGAGTAAATTAAAATCCAAGGGACCTTGAACTACCATAAGATCAATACAAACAATTTTGCCTTCCAAGGTAATAGAAAACTTAGGAAGGATCCCTAAAGGTTCACTAATGGTTCTGTTAAAAGCTTTCAGATTCTGCGTAATAGCGACAAGCTGAGGGGAACCCAAAGCTTTCCAAGCAATTGAGGATAAAATACTAATAGAAGCACCTTCATCTACCTGTGTGTGGTGTATGTCCCTACCACCAGCCTTGACAATGATTTGGAAAGGGATGGAGGAAGGAAGACGAGGTTTTGTCAGTCTATTCCAATCAAGGGAAAAGACCTCAATACTTGTTGGGGGTTTTGTAGAAACATGTGAAATGCCCCCCGGCGTAGAAGAATCTGATGTAACAAGAAGAACCTAAGCGGTATGAAGTTCACTCTCTAAAGGGAGAGTGGGATCGACCAAATGTGAAATTGAATCGACCACTTGATCAACTAATGGATCATCAACCTTAGTGATATGAGTTTCACACTCAAATGGAAGAGTGGGATCGACTGTGCTTGAAATTAGATCAATCACTCCATCAGTTGACGGTAAGTTGGGAGAAAGTTTATGGTAACCAATTGGAAATTCTTGTTGTGGAATAGTAAGGTTTTCCAACAATTTTGAGGCTTCATCCATGTGAGCGCAAATGTGAGTTTGATGACTCCCTTTGCATAACTTACAAGGAAACCTAACTTTACCCTTTTTCCCAGGAACCTAACTATCACTGGTTGAAGGATCAATGGAAAGTTGATGAGATTTTTTTGACCATACTTCCAAGACCTTTGGAATACCAAGACAATTGCTAAGGAAGTGGTCACCCTTACAAAGCCTGCAAAGGTATTTGGGATTACGATGCATGTTGGAGGTTTCCTCAACACAACTAACACTTACAGCCATGGTTGGTTGGTTGAATTATTTCTTATTTTGCTTCTTCTTATTCTTCTTCTTCTTCTTCTTCTTAGCCACCTGGTTACTAGCGTCAAGGCTTTTACCAAGCAAAGAGGAAGAAATGGAGAGAGAAATATTAGGCGAAGAAGGTAAAGGGTCAACAGAAGGTTGGTGATGTTGAGATGGTGAACTCTGTTGAGGTGAAGCATTTGGTTGAGGTGGAACAATTGGAGTATTTGGGGCCAACGAAGTTGAAAATAACCATATCGGTAAACCTATTGTAAATCCAGGTAATGACAAAGTAGCCATATAAGGAGGATCAAAATTTCCAAAGCAAGGAAAAGTACTAGGATTCTTGTTAAGAGGGGTTCCTTGGTTGGTAAATTCCGGAACAGTTGCCATTATATTCAACTTCAGTGAATTTATTAACAATTTAAAACTAAAATTAACAATTCACAATTCACACCTAACAATTAAAATTCACAATTCACACCTATGGTCTCTAAAATTAAAAACAAACAAATTAACACACGCTATCAAATCTAGGAGTCAAACCACACACAAATAGTAACTTCCCGTACTAAAAACACTAGTTGGTGATGAAATCCAACTTAGTAGAAATTTAATACAGAAAGGGCGGTTGGAATAGTTACCCCGACAACCTGCTTAATGAAATAGATTGGCACAAGTTTCTTCATAAAACCATCTCGAGTGAAGAGAACCCCCTAGAGAGTCCAAGTGAGTCTAGTCGACGTCTGCTCCAGGTACAATGGGATCTTCCCTCCACTGTCACCTTAGGAAAGAATCCTATAGATTATGGCCACTAAGGTTACCAACAAAAACAAATATACCTGGGGGAACAGTCTACGATCCGATACACACGCAAGGGCAGAGTAACAAAACTCAATCCCCTTGAAGGCTCCTTGACATAATGCAAGGTTTACCAACAAGTGACCCCAGGCTCCTCGAAAATGGTCAACCCGAGGTTTACCATTTTTAATACGTGTATATCTTCTATCATTCCCAATGAGGAAGGATTGATTACCTCACTACTTCAGATATGATCCCGTTCTTGACTCCTTTAGGAGGAGCTTCCCAGAGCATACATGCAACAGTTGGAATTTTTCCTACTGCAAGATCGACTACTTGTTCGTTTTACTGTCTTGGAGAGTTAACTAAAACCTATTCCAAGACACTAGCCTAAGCTAGATTGGTGGAAAGAGCCCTAAAAATGTAAAAATTACTAGATGAATTTTAATTAAGCGTTGTGTCATTTAGGCTGTTATTACTCAAAAGGGTAAATGGATATGAAACCAATGGTGTTATGACTCGACCCAAAACTGAATGCAATCAAATATGATAATGCAATATTTTCAATTTGATGAATCCTAACTAAAGTAAGGAGAGAGTTTCCATTCACTTCCAACAATGCAAAAAATTGATCACTAAGAGAAAATATAACAAATTCTCTAATGCACTAATTTCATCAAGAAAAATTAATGCAAATCAATTCCAAAACAGGTTTTTTATTTTTACTTTGTGTGTTAAAAACAAGCATAAAAATATGTAAATTCAAATCAAAGAAAACTGATCTAAATCTACGATTGATTTTTTAGAATGTAAACTATGCAATTGTAATCTATGCACAATTCACTTGAAAAGTATGCAAATGTAGTCTATGCACATTTTTCATTCATATTCTGAAAATGAGAATTCTAATTATTCAAATGTGATCTATGCAAGAGAATTCTCAAACAAAAGATGATTCTAATGTAATCTAAGAACCAATCAAGTGCAAGTCAAGAAAATTGGGTGAGAGTTCCAAAGATCAAAAAATAAAAACACTCAAAGGCGATTAACACTCATACAAAAAGATGCAAAATTGTGAAAAGACTGAGACAAACCTCCATGTAATGACCAAAGGAAATCAAATTAATAATTTCTCAAAAAAGAGACTCAAAACACCCAATTAACTTAATGGATATTGATGAGATGAAGAATTTGCTTAAATAAACTCATAAACAAGGCCTTTTGACAAAAAAATACAGATCTGGGTAGACTAAAAGCCGTAAATAAAACCTAAACCTAACTGGACGAAAACATTTTAGGTTTCTCAAAAATTTTGACAGGGTCTGTAGGCTTCCAGTAGAACTAGATGCGGTACAACTCTGTGCACTAAAGGAACAGTGCGGGGATGTCCGCACTATCTTGTAAAAATAAAGTGCGGTCCTCTCCAAATTTTGGAAAAAACAAAAAAAATCCAGATCTTAAAAGCTACCCAATCCCACACACATTAAGAAAAAACCAGAAACTGAGATAAGTTTCTGAAGTCAAAGAAAAAGGAAAAGCAAAAACCAAATTCCATTCCCCAGTGGAGTCGCCAATTTCTTGGCCGGATAAATCGTTCTTGCGGACAAGACCGATCTCCCTAATATCAATAGATATCTAGCGACAAGCAAAACAAGCAAATCTACCTTTCTCTAAATATATTGCGATTTATAAATAAAACCCAAGAGGTGTTTTAGACCCTACCTTAAGTCCAGCGCTAGTTTGTGGCAGCCACGCTTCGACTGTCTGAATGAGTTTCCTTTTAAGAACCTGCAATCACAAACAAGCACACATCAAATAACACCTGCATAGCTAATATAATAAATCATATTCATCATGGTGATCAAGGAATCCATGAAATAAACCATAAAACATAGCTTATTGAGAAAAATAAACTTGATTGTATTAACTTTAAGAATAGAAGAGCTTTACAACATTTGGTGCCTTGATGTTGTACAAGCTCCTCCCAGGGTCCAAGCAAGAATCTCCTCTACTTTGACAAGCCTCACACTCTTCCCAATGAGATCAAAAAGGTATGTAATCTCTCATCTCAAGCTCAATTAGGAAGACTAAATTCCAACAGCATTTCACCTCAAAGATATTCAGCTTTCAACCTCTTTAGTAACCAGCCCAATGCCTCATTTTATAGTGCAGAGGAAGGAAGTTACAGGTCCACCTATGAAGGGATAGAGTCCTCCTTCAAAGGGATAAGCTCCTCACATCAAGGGGTTAGCTCCTTAAGGTATGGGATGCATGAACCTTAACGGAGCGAACTTGCCACCTCAAGATTCCCTCTAGAAGCTTCCAGAAAAAACCCAAAGTGAGTTTTTAAGAATGTACTTGCGCCTTTTTTACTTTTACAAGGGTCCACACCTATTACACATAAACAGAATGGTGAGGTACGCAGGGGACATGACCAGTGGGTGCAGGACCGCAAGTAATGCCAAGAGAAAGTGTGGAACCAGAGTTTTAGAGATTTTTAAGGGCTTTCTCTTATTTTTCAAGGCTTGACATGAAGAATTGAGGTTTAAGACTTGTAAAGGAGGAAAGTATGAGTGGTGATAGACTCACACAGATTCCAGAATGTCATGGTGACAATATTTTGTGCAACACCTTCATGTATGTGAAGATCCCTTTTGGATTAATGGATGTTGGGGCCACATTTCAAAGAGAAATGGATATTGATTTTGCTGATGAAATTGGCAGATTTATGGTGATCTATCTAGATGACATAACTGTATATTCGAAATCTGATGAAGAAAATTTGATGCACCTGAGAATATTTTTTGAAAAATGTAGAAGGTTTGGGATGTCACTAAATCCTAAGAAAACAGTGTTTGGCCTTGAAGAGGGAAAACTTCTTGGTCATATCATATCTAAGGAAGGTATCAAAATTGATCCTAAAATGATTGAAGCTATTCTAAAAATAAATCACCCCAGAAATATTAAAGAACTTCACTCATTTATTGGAAGAATAAACTTCCTAAGAAGACTTATCCCTAACCTCGCAGAAATTCCCAAAAACATCACAAACATGCTAAAATGAGATTCTGAAATCAGGTGGAACCTTGAAGATAGGAAATAATTCGACCAGGTTAAGCAAGCATTAACAAAGGCACCAGTCTGTATTAGTCTAGATTTTACTAAGGGTTTTATAATTTTTTTGTTTGCTTCTGAACATACTGTTGTAGTTGTCCTTTTGTAGAAAAATGATGATGGATATGAACAACCCATTTCTTTCTTTAGCAACGCCTTAAGGGACGTTGCACTCAAATATAATATAATGGAGAAATAGGCTTTCGTACTGATAAAATAAATTAAAGATTTCAGAGCATACAACCTTCATTCTCATATAATTGCTTATGTACAGAATGTTGCAGTTAAAGATATCTTGACACATAATGGACTAGATGGCAAAAGAGGCAAATGGATCGCCATCATACGAGAATATGACATGGAAATCAAGCCAACCAAACTTATCAAAGGACAAGGATTAGCCAAATTGATGGTTGAATCTAATTTTAATGCTTTATATATCAACTTTGTAGCTGAATTGGATGATCAAGAGGAACGGGCGACTCCACAATTAGATGAGGCTTTCATGACCTCACCTTGGTATGCAAACCTTATTTATGTTTTATTTAATTTAAATGCTCTTCCTGATCTAACAAAAACTAAGGCTAGATTTATGAAACTAAAAGCAATCAAATTTTGCATCATAGAAAATGTTTTATATTGGAAAGATCCTCGTGGTATTCTACTAAAGTTTTTGTTAAGAGATGATGCATAAAGAATAATGCATGATTTCCATGAGGGTGATTATGGTGGCCATTTGTATTGGAAAACCACTACCCATAATATCCTTAGAGCTGGTTTTTATTGGCATACACTTTTCCCAGATGTTCATAAAAGGGTAACCTCTTGCTAGAAGTGTCAAATATTTGAGGGAAAAAGAAAACTTTTGCCTTTACATTTTAAGCCCATATTTGTTGAAAGCCCTTTCCAACAGTGAGGATTGGATTTCATTAGAGAAATCCATCCTCCATCCTCTGTTCAACATAACTGGATCCTTACTACTACTGATTACTTCACCAAATGGATTGAGGCCACTCCTTCTAAACTAGCCACATATGTTGTTATCATCAAATTCTTAGAAACCAATATCCTCTCTAGATTTGGCTGCCTAAACAAGCTTATTACAAACAATGTTGAAGCCTTTAGGTCTAAGGAAATGATATATTTATGCAACAAATATCATATCACTTTGGGACATTCAACTGCTTATTACCCACAAGGTAATGGGTTGGTTGAACCTTTAAATAAAAGTCTGGTAAATATTATCAAGAAGTTGTTAATAGAGAACAAAAGGTCATGGCACAACAAGATCATAAATTCACTTTGGGATGATAGTTTCACCAAAAAGAAATCAATTGGCATGTCACCATACCAATTGGTTTATGGAATGGAAGTTGCTTTTCCATCCTCTTTGGGAGTTACAGTCATGAATTTGATTAAGGAATTGTAGGTTGAGCCAAATGACATTCAAAGGAGAATTGATCAGACAATCCAGTTGCAATAATCCAGGGAAGAAGTTTATAATAAGGCTTAGGTCATCCATGAGAATATCAAGAAATTTTTTGACAGAAGGACAAAAGTAGATGATTTCACCTTGGGTGATAAAGTCTTAAAGTGGGATTCTAGAAGAGAAGACAAAGGGAAGCATGGAAAATTTGACAATTTATGGATGGGACCTTATGTCATTTATGCTTTCAAAGGGAATAATGCATTCTTTATCAGAAATTTAGATGGGACAGAATTACCTAGTGGACTTGTCAATGACAGGATGCTCAAACACTATTTCTCTGAGCAATAGAACTTTTCCTAGAATTTATCATTATAAATATCATTGTCCTTATTGTTTGGATTGGGTGACCTATTAATAGAAGTTGAAGCCTGCAGAGAAGGCCCTGAGCTTCTATTGATGAGTTACCATAAGTACTGCAACAAAGAAATCAGAGGTAGATATTGTTGAAATAAGACACTCAAGGCTACTGATCACATGTTCTTGGCACCTCATAGTGAGAGTGCCATCCCCTGCTGGAGCCACAGTCAAGGTCCTATAATTTATAGGATCTCAAGGTAATTTAGTATTGTATCTAAGAAATATTATTTTGTAAATACTTGTCATTCTGCCAATGATTTCCAAATAAAAGAAAAAGAATTTAAAGAAAAATGAAAAGAGGGTATAAATAAAAATATTGAAAGAAAAAATTGAACCCCACCAAAAGAAATAATAAAAAAAAGGAATAATACTAAAAGTGTTGCAACTCTAATTTACAATACTAATAGATAGGTTTTGCTTCATTGTTGAAAATAAAAAGTTGTGTTCATCTTGTTCAAAATGCCACAATCACTAGTTTTTAGTTTAATAATCCAGTGTAATCATGATTAAACTCCTTTCAATTTCTGGTAAGGTGACCAAGGAAGCTCTTATAGGGTTTTAGCATGTGCGAAGAGGTCAAATAAATCTTCATTTAGGTTTTGAGCATGTAAAAATAGGCATAATAAATCTAATCACAACTCCAAAAGTTCGAAGAGATCCATGCTTGTGAAAGCTCACGCAGTGGCATACAACAAAGAGCAAATGCAAAGCTAGGTCAATAGTGAGTGTGTGTTATGCAAGAAGATGAAGGCACAAGATAATGCAGTAGGCACGACTACAATGCAATGAAATGCTATGTAAATACAAGGGAAATTTCATCTAATTTCAATTAAAAGACCCATGTAATGCATGTGCAGAGATTTCATGAATTATATGCAACAATGAGTAGTGAAGGAATATGAATGCAAGATAGAAGCATAATATGATGCAGTAAACTAAAATACCTACAATAAAGAAAACAAAGAAGAACATGTCTAAACCATAAAGAAAAAACTAAGAACAAAACCTTAATTAGCAAAATCGGGCAAGTAAAACTTAATTATCAAACCCTAAGTAGCCTAAACCTCAAACCCTAATTTAATGAGAGAGGAGGTCAGGTCATGTGAAATCAAAACTCAAATGTAGCCACCGAAGCAGTTCCTGACCTGCAAGAACAAATATGTCTATGATCAGAACCAATGTAAATAATTGTGCAAGAACAAAAATGCTTACTTGTAAAAGATGAACAAGAGAAAGAAGGTCATGCCTATTAGAAGGGAAATTTGCGAGGAAATACTGTTCCAAAAAAGTTGCAATTATATCCTGGTAAACAAAATAATAAACATGAAAACCATAATCATCTAGCCATGATACGCATCAATTTGTGTTTAGGCCTAAATCCAACACAAGTGAGGAAAGATATCGCCTACTTGAAGAGACATTTTCTAGATAAGATCCTTCAAACCTGTTGAAAATGCAACAAGAAAATTTAGTTTTGAATTTCCCTTGGTCAAACTAGATTAAAATTCAAATTTCAATTTTAGTAAAATACTTGGAGGTAGTTAACTGAGGTGATATAGCACTTATCAATCAGTTAACTCAGTCAATTCGAGTAGGAGACACTTGAGTTCAATTTAGTATGATTGATTACTAATTTATAACAATCTATTTCAGTTAATTTGAGTTATTGTGAGTTTAACTTGTTATAACTGTTAGAGAACTAGTGGAAGGTCCAATAGTGGGGTGTGTACCTCAGTGATCAACCAATTAACTCATCAATCAACCTAGAATAATTGATGCATATAGGAAACTTGAGTTACCTAGTTGAGATTGGAGTTGAAGGGAAACATACTATTAGTTGTAGATAATTCCAAATTGTACAGGTGGTGCATGTAGTCAAAGAAGGACCTACACCAAGTGTGCAGTTCTGGGTGGGTAATTTCCCTAATTAATAGGGTCTAATTCCTTATTGAACAATGTAAGGAAATAGGGAGTTGGTTAGGAAGGAATTTGGCTAAGTGTTTACCAGATCTAGCCTATGAAGCAATGAGACAGATTATAACAGTGTAGAAGTTGTTCAGGCTTTAGCAAGCATTATATTTCTTCTCTATTTTATGATTAATGTAGTACAAGAAGGAAAGGGTTTTGAGCAATTGCTTTACCCTATATAATTATCTTTGTTTGTGTATTGATTCATGTCACATGTTTATGATTTCCTTTCTTGATCATGAATTTCTTTCCGTAGATTAGTAGAGTAGATTCAAGTTTTAGTTTTTAGTAAATTACATAAGAATTTTTAATCTACATAGGAATCTCTACATGTTACTAGAGAAGGATTCACAGTATTGAAGAGAATTTGAAGTTGTCTTTACATGAGGATCAGATTTGTAGGATCAATTCCCAAGAGCTAGAAGGATTTATTTATATGGACTAAGGCTTAAGTATGCCCTTGATAGTAGCTCAAATTTTGTTTCTTAGAAGTATAGGATGGAGGTGGTGCTAGAGGATAATGGGTTGAAGGAATTCATAGATTTTGAGATCCTGAAACCACCAACAGTTGATGTTCAAGATCTAGGAGAATGGAAGAAGTGTGTATCCAAGGCCACAAGGATCATATTGTAAGGTGTGAAGGATCACATAGGCTCGAATCTCCATCGGAAAAAAAACTTGTATGTAATTTGGCAAGCACTGATAGAGTTGTTCCAGAACAATAGCAACCACAAGAGGTTGGCGCTCAAGGTAAACCTTTAGAATATCAAGATGTAGAATACTGAACCAATTCAACAATACATGAGTCGGTTCACACAATGTCATGATGAACTTGGAGGAATGGGGGTAAATTTTATGGAGGATAATATCATAATCCTAGCCATTCGAGGCCTTCCCAAGAGCTAGCACAACTACAAGGATTCAATAAATGGGAGGGACAAGCTACCAAATTGGGAATTCCTATGGTTGGATATGTTATAGGAGGAGATAGGGTAGAATATCATAGATGGGACCTCATCCAAGGTTATGGATGAGGAGATGTTCTGCGGGAAATCCTTTCTATAGACATAAATGATCCCTCAAGTCCTATGGGAGGATATAGCAACAAACTAGAAAAATATGTGAAAACTTTTCTAGTTTATACCAGAAAACACAAAGGAAGATAAATGACCTACCTCACTCCAATGCTAAAATCCATTGGTGTCGTTCTCGATCTTCTCGCTTCCAAGTTCAATCCTCTCTACATCATTGTGGATAAATACCTATAGGGAAGATAAAATAGAACGGAAAAGGAATACATAGCATAATTCATTCTAACATAAACTATGTGATAGATCAAGGAGTATCACACTAAATGAGTAATGATTTACACGCTTATGGAAAGAAAACACATAATGTATTATTAATATAAAGTAGGCGAAGCATAGAACCACTTAAACCTTGATGTTGGAAGCCTCCTTTTAGGTGAGTTTCCAAATCCCAGCCAAGACCTTCAATCACTCCTTTCTCATTAGAAAAATGGGAAGCATTTAGTCCTAGTTTTAGCATAGGAAGGAAACCAAGCAATAGCCAACGAGTTGTGGATACTAGGGATATCATTTATAGCGAAGGAGAGGGAATCAAGGATCCATAAAAGGAAGGATAGGTTCCACAACTCAAGGAAAATATCCATGAAAGTAGGATCAAGGACCAAGAATGGGAGATCTCGCTCTAATCCTTATTCACCTGTAACCAGCTCATCGTTCTCAAGACTTCTAGAAAGAGAAGCTTCTCACCCACTTTAGGAAAAACTGCCTAAAGAGGATTATTGCAAGTTTTCCTTATAATATCTACACTAGCAATGCCAGGTCAGCATAGTGCAACAAGTTAGCCACATGGTTCACCAGTGGTGCAAAACGTGTTGATCATGAAAACTAGTTTTTTGACAAGTTTTCTCATAAATCTTTTAGGGAGATTTTTTCTTTTTTTCTTCAGAGATGATTTTGAACATGTTTCATGGTGAATACACTAACACCTTTCATCATTTTGATGCTTCAATATACGAGACAGGAAGTGTGAAAAAATATTATGTAAGAGATGCCCCCTAAAGCATGAAGGCAGAATAAGAGTGATGGGTGAAATGCTTTACAAGTCAAGGCATGGACTTAGAGAAACACTGTCAGAAGACCTGCAAATCAAGAATGATACAATAATCTGACATATTTGATGTAAGTATGCCTAACAATACATATATGTATAGGCATCTAAAAATACATGAATCCATGACATGGATGTAGCCATCAGAATAGAAGGGATCATGTGTATGGATCCACAGCATAGACACAACCATATAAATAGAAGGGATGATATGTATGGACCCACAGCATGGACGCAACCATCTGAATCGAAGGAGTCATGTTTACAATCATGAATAGCTAATAACTCCATGTAGTCTGTATTTATCAGATGAAACCTAGGGTCTTCGCTTCTGTCTCAACCCAACCAAAGTACGATTCCCACCATATGAATAGATGTTTTAGAGTCGGACATGGTAGAAAACCACCTCATTACCTGTCAATGATGTGAATCGTTAACAGGCATGAGAGAAACCACTAATAATGACAATGGCTCTCAAGGTATGACAACACAATCCACGAGTGTGAACAAGGACGTTGAAGTCAAACACTCATAGAATCATTCGATCGAAGGAAAATGATGTGAACCTATCTTAGAATGTGAAGAACCTCCCATTGAGGCATGTTTCTGGGAAAACTAGTGTCTTTTTGATCTGCTAGTCCCACTAAGACGGGTAGCTATCTTAGAAACAAAAAATTCAAAGCACTTCAAGATTTACTTTATGTATGATAGATAAGAGAGAATCAAAGAGCACCAACCTGTATCTTTCGCTTGGCTCCTTGCTTGTTTCCTCTCTCCCTTGATAGAGCTTGCCACTCTTCTCCTACTTGTTCCGCTTTAGAGAATATCTATAGAGGCAAAGAAATAACACACCATCAAAGCATAGAGATCTATGATATCATAAACAATGTAGAATCAGAAATACATTAACCATACAATTGCATCCAGAAATAACAAGATTTACAAATACACAATTATATGGTGGAAAACTCAAAGAACTTTATTGATAGTAGAAGTAGAAGAGAGGATTACAACCCAGTTGTCTGATCCAGCATCATCCTCCTAGCATGAAAGCCCTCTTCACCTCATGAAGAGAAAGATCACCCAACAATACAATGTTTCTTCTCAAAGAGAAACCAACAACACTTCCTTACAAATTACAAAATTCCAGCCTCTAGATCTCTCAGATGTGGGATCCATTTATTGATATTTGTAGAGGGGTGAGTCAGATTCTAGGTTTTTGATTAGTGTCATTTCACTAATATTTCTTGGTTCCACTTGGAGATTTCATGATCTCTTACTCATCCCTGGGCGAATTCAGAGAGGCAAGTGTCATATGAGAAGTTTCTAGAAGATTCTCTGGGTTTCCACTTAGCAAACTGTCTCTACCATTTGTCTACTCTAGCCCATCACACCCCACAGAAGGCTCTTTCAGTATGCATCGCACCTGGCCAATGTAGCGGCCAGTATGCATCGCACCCTAAGCATGGAGCAATATGTATGGTCCAGTTTTGGCCAGTTCTGAGTGGTCTTTCAGGGAGAACTTCTGGGAAATGATGTAATCAGTTTACCATGATCTTTTAGGGTATGGAACAACAATTTTAGGGGTTTAAGAGCCCTTGGTTTATCGACATATGTGATTGGGGTTGCAGTGCCCAAATATGTCTATAACAGTTGCCCCCTAAAGCATGAGGTTGTAAATCTTCTGATGTCGGGTGAAATGCTTTATCATGAGGATCCGAGGTTTTTCAAACTGGAAGGTGACCTGTATAAAATAATAACAATACATTATCTTCATATTATTTTCATGATCTAGCTGAGGCAGACATTCCCATGCTCAGCGTTATAAATTCATTTTCATGTACATAGGACAGATAATCATCTTCTGTTGCAGACTGGTGATTCTTGTAGAGACATCATCCCTTAGCTTGGATGATCATCTGTGTAGCTTCTGTGTACATTTTATGTCTTTATTTTCCCAAATATATCGCAGCCTGGATGGATAAAACTAGATGCAGGGTCTTCAAACTCATTCAATATTCACCCGATGTACAAGTCGATCCATTCGAAAAGATATCTTAAGTTGAACATGGAAAGACATCGCCTGATTACCAGCCAGTGATGTAAGCTGTTAACAGGCACAAGAGGAATCACTGATAATGATAATGACCTTCAAGGTACTACAGTACAATTCACGTGGTGTGAATATAGGATCTAATGTCGAACACCACGTAAAATCTTTCGGTTGAAGGCCATTGATGTAAACCTGTCGCCGGAAGTGAGAAACTTGCCATTGAGGCATGCAAGCTTCAAAATACTGAAAGGGTTGTTCCTAAGCCAACTTCTTGGATAATGAGTTGATGTCAACAAGAATTGGCTCATCATAGGAGGGCCTTAATGAATCCCACATCTACGACACGAAACGAAGTAAATGATTTTCTAGAGGTGAAAACGATTTGATGACGCAAGATTCAGGAATGGTGGTCATGAAAAATGGAGGTTGAAGGTATTGCAGTGGATGAGGCATTAGCTGGGTTGGCGAATTCTCTGAATGAATTCTCTTGAACATATCAGCGACACTGAGATGGATTGCTAGTGTTAACCCCAAAAATGGATGGCACGACAGACCAATGGTGATGTGACCGATGAATGGAATAACCCGACCCAAATCAATCATGGTGATGGAGTGAAAGCACCATGTTTAAGAGCAACCTACTACCAATGAAGTTCTTCAAGATTTATTCCCTTTTTCCCCAGTCATTGCTTACCAGTAGCTCTTTATTTTTGACAAGCTTGAGGAGGATAACATATGCTTGTTCTATAATTTGCCCTTCGAGCAAACCTGTCGCTATGTTTTAGCGAGCCTAGCGACAGTGAAACTCACTCTTGTCCGGATGGACAAGTTTGTCGCTATTGTTTTAATGAGTTTAACGACAAAGATAACTAGGTCCTTTTCATGTTTATAGATTTTGAAAAGAGACGGAAAGGAAACTCCAATAGTCCTTTTTCGTGGCATAATCCCTTAAGTCCAAAAAAGTATAAAATAATACAAAAGGGATGAATTTTCGATAGCTTTAGCGAGCTAAAAAAGACAAGCGCTCGATCTTTTTGTGGAATGATCCCTCAGGTCCAAAAATATTAAAATGTAGAGGAGGGATGGTGCTTCCCCTTACTTTAATGAGTTGGAAAGGCCAGTAGCTCGGTAATCTTTTCATATTTTACAAGTCTAAAAAGAGCTTAAAATAGACTCATTTTTTAGGAACGAGTGATGTTTTCAGGTAGGAAACTGGTTCTAGGTAAGTTTGGAATTTCTCAAACATGGCAGTGTAATGAGGGTGGCTAATAGAATCACTCGTTGTAGTTGTTCCTCAAAAGGGTAAATAATCAAGTGGAGGTGTATGATCGGCCAAAAGAATGGAGGTGACAGCAAGAACACAACCAAGGCTCAAAAGGCTGATAGCAATGCAATCACAAAGGTTATTTACCGAGGGTGGATTCATTTTTTAATGCGCTTGAATCTTTAGAAACTATGCTAAGTGGCGGGTTTATTTTTTAACGAGCTTGAACACTGTGGTAACATTGCTCATTGGTGGGTTTATTTTTTAACGATCTTGAACCCTGCGGTAACATTGCTCATGCCAGTTATATTTAAAGATGTCTCTTATTAGTAGGTTCATTTTTTAGTGAGCTTGCCCCATGCGAAAATTTTCTCATTTCCTTTTGTATGCAGGCTAGAAAAAACCAAACTACAAAACTAACTACACTAAGAGTTAATGAACTACTGAGGTTAGGTAGGATAGTTTAGATAAAACATTTCGTTTGCTTTTCCTGTGCGCTGCCGACAAAGGTGAATGGTGGATCAGACCATTAACCTAACCTAAGAAGTAAAAGTTAGGCTAAAACACCATGAGGTTAGAGTAAAACTGGTCACTTTTCACTTGAATAGAAAAGTTTTGCATGCCCCCAGGTGTTGAGAAAACGAGAATTTCCAGTTATCTTATGGAAGTTCCTGCATTTAAGCAGGATCATTTCATCTGCGGAGAAGACAAAACACCTCCTTGGCTCTGTCCATCAAAATAGACAAAGGTGAATGGTGTGAGCTTACAATCACATAATGTGTGAGGAGATAAATGTTCCAGACTAATCCCATTTCCTACATGGAAATGGAATTTCAGACTGGTCATATAACCTACAAGGAAATCTGTTTTTTCATCTGGGTTTGCCCACTGAAGCAGACTAGGGTGCATGCCCCCTGAGCTTCGTTACATTCACCGAATTACTCGCCGTAATTAGGTGGATGAACTAGAGGTTGAAGATACATTCTTGATGCAAAGAGACCATTTAGGGATGGTGTTTGACTCGCAGCTATGTTCGAACCGGGAAATGAAAGCTAGTCGACAAGCTACACCATTTTGCCTTCATGTGGGAAACACATCACTCGAAAGAGTGTGGAAATAATAGCTCCCATGCTGTAAACGTAGTGACACCCAAGGAGTAGATTGGAATCTACTGGCCCTTGGACTACCATCACATTCAAGTGAACAGTTTTCCTTCTCAAAGTTATAGGAAAATTTGGAAGGATTCCTAACGATCGATTGGTTCCTTTGTTGAAGCCTGACAAATTTCGATTCTCAGGCAGAAGCGATGGTGAACCAAGCGCTTTCCAAGCCATTGAGTAAAGGATACTCACGGAAGCCCCTTCATCTATGATAGTGCCAGACATGATCATTTTGTAAACTTGTACTATGATTCGGAATGGTACATCAGATGGAAGGTGGGGACCCGCTAGTAGATTCCAATCAAAGGAAACGACTAGATTGCTTGGAGGGGGGACCGAATAAATGGCTGGGTGAATCTCTTGAAATGCATAACGTCCCTCCTATCGAAAAGGAATGGATATATTTCCCCCATGTTCATCAGACTCTGTGTTAACAAAAAGAATTTTAACGGTGTCATTCTCATTCTCTTTGGAAACTATATCATCTGAAGGTGGACCTTCTGAAGGCAAGACTGGGTCAACTGCCGTCTCAACCTATTGAATTTGGTCCGATATGGACTCAAAGGGTTTATCTTCAATTATAGGCATTTCAACCGACAACTAAGGTATGTCAGTTAGATTTTCAACTAGTGATGGGCTTGGAAGGAGTTTCTTGAATCCAGGCGGAAGTCGCTGCGGTGAAGCAGGACGGTTATCCAACACACTTTTAGCTTCATCCAGAAAAGGGCAATGGTGAAGGGCATGATCGCCTTGACACAACCTACAAGGAAATCTAAATCTTCCTTTTTGTCCATTGACTTCGTTTTCCCTAGTCGATGGTGTGTTCTCAACATGATCGACAGAGGTTGATGACACCAGATGGTGCAAGCAGGGAAACCAGTCTCTCAAGATCTACGAAATGCAAGGACAATCTCGATGAAAGTGTTTTCCTTTGCAAATTATGCATGGAGATTTGGGTTTGGAAGGTTTGGTGTGCGGATTTTTGCCGAATGATGCATGGTTTCCCCCTTGCTTGACTGACTTCTTCTTCTCAGTTACTTGGTTTTTAGTATCACTAGTTTCACCAAGCAAAGAGGAAGAAGGAGAGGGAGAAACAAACGAAGTAGACAGTGAGGGAGCAACTCCAGTATCATCTGGTTGCTGATTCGATTGCTGAGGAATTACGGTGTTCTAAACGATAGAGGTTGAGAATAGCCATACTGGCAGGCCAATTGTGATTCCTGGAAGGGACAATGTAGCCATATATGGAGCACCAATATCTCCCCAAGAAGAGAAAGGACTAGGATTCCCCCAAGGGGAAATCCTTGATTGGTGGACTCCATTACCTCAACCTAAGATCAATGAAGGAATAGGGATGTTATTTTGAATTAAATAAATTTTATGACGCTTTGACACAACTTTGCTTTTTTCAATTTTTAAGAGTCGAGAAAAAGATAAAGGTGACTCTAGTTGCCTTCAATTTTTAATGAGCTTGAAGTGACAAGTGCTCAGATGGATCTTTTCTTTTAAGGAGTCGAAAGGGAACGAAAGTGACTACTCTGGAAATCTAGACAGAGGGATTACCAAACCAATTGCAAAACTTCAATACACACCTTGGTGGTAAATTAAAGAGAAATTACCAAGGACTTTACGTATGGCAGTCAATCTTCCCGAATGTTGTGTTTAGTGCATTGCGATCGATAGGGTGGCAAACATGACTTCCTCAAGATAAATAATATCAGCCTATTGTGGTCTCCCAATATATACTCAACGGTATGGGGAGCACAAGTCCGTACTGGCACTTGTCGTATCAAAGAGGAGGAATCACCCAACCTTCGATGAAAATAATAGTTATCAGGTTTTACGACGCCAGAATACGTCTCTAGCCTAAACTTCTAGATGTCGTGCATTAGGTTCCAAAGCATTTTTATGTTCATTGAGGTTTATTTTATAGTTTATCTTTTTTAGAAGTTTGCCTTTCAAGGTTCACTACATGATGTAGATGTAAAATTCCTAAATGTGCAATCTAAAATGATAAAGAGATGTTTGTTTTCTTTTAGCAATGAAAATCCTAGCTACTGAGGAAACAAGAGTACGATTCTTTCAACAGAGAGCAGAGAGCACACAATAAATGCACTTTTCCTAAATCATTTTCCGCATGAACTCTAAATGCAAATGCACATGCATGTATTTTCTTTTTCTGTTTCCTTAATGTGAGAATGCTAAAAAGGAAAACCAAGTACAGATTTGAACTATTTTCTTCAAAGCAACACTTCAACGATTTCTTTTCAAAACAAAAGGAAGACTAAGACGACACTTTCAATTTCAAATGGAAAACTGCTTTCAACACTTCAAATATTGATAATTCAAATCAAATACAATGGCAAAAGTACAATCGACTATCTAGAAGAGGAAGATTTTACGACAGTCTTCTTTTCAACTCAAAATGACAGTTACAACACTTATTTACATCAAAAACGACAGTTCGATTAAGCTACTTTTGACAAAGGAGGACTGTAAATGATGAAAAATACATAAAAAAAAACATTCACAAATCCTAATCAATGGAGGCTAAATTATGTAAAGGAATAAGGCTTTAGCAATGATATACTGATCATAAGCAGCAAAACTATTGAATAGAGCTGAAAACAAGGAAGAAAAAAACCAAATTCCAGAGAAGGAAAGAGTATCATTCAGTCATCGCACTTGTCCTTACGGGAAACAAGGATGCATCTCACCTACAACACACGAGAAGTGTGATGCATCCAAGCTTCTAGTTAGAGACAGTGTGATAGGACAGGGAACGAAATTGAGCTTGGTTTTTGCTCAAAATTTGTAGCTAAGTTCAGCGATTTAGGCTGAGGTATGATAGACATTAAAAACAAAGTATAGGGGTATGATCTTATGAGGTTATTGAGCTACCACAAGGGCACTTAGGATGTTTGCAAGTCAGATGTTCAGTTCATAAACCAACCTGGAGATTGACTGAAGCAACGTTGATCTACTTTGCACTTGCATAGCAAGAGCAGTTCGAAGGCTAGCTGGCTTAACTTCAGGCTTCGTCTGTAGTTTATAAAGCAAACAACAGTAACAAACAAACAAACTATTCACTCCCCATTGGAGTCTCCATTTTGTTTCCGGGAAAACTAGTGTCTTTTTTATCAGCTAGTCCCACTAAGATGGGTAGTTATCTTAGAAACAAACAATTCAAAGCACTTCAAGATTTCCTTTATGTATGACAAATAAGAGAGAAGCAGAGAGCACCAACCTGTATCTTCCGCTTGGCTCCTTTCTTGTTTCCTCTCTCCCTTGATAGAGCTTTCCACTCTTGTCCTACTTGTCCCAGTTTATAGAATATCTATAGAGGCAAAGCAACAACACACCATCAAAGCATAGAGATCTATGATATCATAAACAATGCAAAATCATAAATACATTAACCATACAATTGCATCGACAAATAACAAGATTTACAAATACACAATTATATGGAGGAAAAATCAAAGAACTTTATTGATAGTAGAAGTAGAAGAGAGGATTACAACCCAGCTGTTTAATCCAACATCATCCTCCCAGCATGAAAGCCCTCTTCACCTCATGAAAAGAAAGATCACCCAACAATACAATGTTTTTTTTCAAAGAGAAACCAACAACACTTCCTTACAAATTACAAAATTCCATCCTCTAGATCTCTCAAATGAGGAATCCATTTATAGATATTTGCAAAGGGGTGATTCAGCTTCTGGGTTTTTTATTAGTGTCATTTCACTGATAGTTCTTGGTTCCACTTGGAGGTTTCATGATCTCTTACTCATCCCTGGGCGAATTCAGAGAGGCAAGTGTCATATGAGAAATTTCTAGAAGATTCTCTGGGTTTCCACTTAGAAAATTGTCTCTGCCATTTGTCTACTCTCACCCATCACACCCCATAGAAGGCTCTTTCAATATGCATCACACCTGGCCAGTGTAACAGCCAGTATGCATTGCACCCTAAGCATGGAGCAGTCTGTATGCTCTAGTTTTGGCCAGTTCTGAGTGGTATTTTAGGGAGAACTTCTCAGAAATGATGTAATCAGTTGACCATGATTTTTTAGGGTATGGAAAAACACTTTTATGGGTTTAAGAGCCCTTGTTTATCGACATATGTGATTGGGGTTGCAGTGCCCAAATATTTCTATAACAAGGCATGCAAGCTCCAAGGTACTGAAAGGGAGTTTCTAGACCATCTTCCTAGATAATGAGCTGGAGTCGACAAGAAGTGATCCGTATAAGGAAGGTGATAATGTTTCCCACATCATCAACACAAAACATAGGATTTAGCAGAGTTGGTAAGAGTGATTTCAGGATTGTTGCAGAAAAGGAAAACAAGGTATAACTGTTTTGAATTGTAGATGGGACTTCCCTTAAACATATAAACGACACGACTCCAAACTTTGGCAGCATTTGACTGAACATAGGATCAAAGGTCACGATGACAATAGGATATAATCAGATGAGAGGCAAAGGGATTCCGAAAAGCCAAAAAGGAAAGTGATGAAGTGAGGATAACCCAAACCCAACACGAGCAACAGATAAGTGTCATGTTCAAGAGTGATATGTTTCCTTTATACAAAATACAGGACATGTTTACTTCCATTTTTCCCCACTATTTCTATTGAGTGCCTTATTATTTTTCATCTCAAGCCTAAAGATAATAGAATATGCTTGTTGTATAAGTTCATCCTTTGGATGAATCCATCTTAGTATTTTTAGCAAGCCCTAGGAAGGAGTAGCTTGGTCTCCTCATGGTGACAATTCCTTCATCATTTTAGTTTTACGAGTCTGACAGAGGGGTAACTCGGCATCTTTTTCATGATTAGAGAGTTTGAAAAAGAGGCAAAAAGGAAACTCTAGAGGTCCCTTTTCATAGATATTCTCTCGAATTTGGAAAGGTAGAAAACAATATTAAAGAGAACCTCTTACCAATGTGTTACCAAGGTATTCCTTTTTCATACATTAGTCTATCTCAGTCCATAGACGGGTTACATTTATACTGATTAGACGTCATTTCATTTACTTTAACAAGTTCGAAATGACAAGTACTCGACAATCTTTTCATATTTCGAGAGTCAGAAAAGAGTTGAAAGATGACACCAGGGGGGTTCCATTTTCATTTATTTTTCACAAGTTTGAAAAAGAGATAAAACAAAAATCGATAGTTTAGTCAAAATCAATTACTGTCACCAATAAGCCATAACTTGTCGCTAGACATCTGAACAAACATTACATGTTTCAAGAAAAATATTAAAATATAGGTAAAAACATGTCCTAAATGGTAAAAATACTTTTTAAAGGTTATATAAACTCAAAAAGTAAAAATAAACCAACCATTTACCATTTTGTAATTTTGAGAGCACAATTTACCCCAAATATCCCCAATATTCAGGCGAGAAGTATGATTGATCCAAGGCATAATTCGATGAACCGTTTGTTGCAGGTAAGAGATTTGTCCTTCCTATGCAAATTTGACAATATTTTTAAGTGATTTCAACCACGGGATAGGTAGTTAGGACAACTTGAAAAAAAATTATGTCGAAGGTGATCAACGTGGGTTTTACCCATCAAACCCATGCTGATCTCCTTGAGCTCAATAGTGCAATCATGTTGGAAGTGTGGAAAAAATTACAAACAAACATGCTGGTGTCGTGAATAATTTTTTTTCAAGAGATCTCCAAAATTAATAATTGTTTTACAAATTTTCTTCCATAATTGCTAATTAAAACTATGTACATTGATCTTTTACAGGTCATTTTCTGGAGAAAATGGTTATTGTGTGGAAGGAAAGTGGTCACGAAGTGGAAGACCATCAAGCAACACAAGATCTGAATTGCATAAGGGCTCTTCAGGCATGTATATTGCTCAAATTCTTCTATATCCTTGGGATCATAACCCATATGGAATTACTGCAACGTTTGGTAGGATGGTGGGAGGTAGACCTCCATATGTTGATCATAGGAGACCAGGAGCTCGAAATAGAAATTGTAGACATCTATTTCATCACAGGTTTCTCTAGGAGAGGACAAGGAGTTCAATTGTCTGGCTCTCGTACTAGCAGAGAGAGTACTGACATGTTGATAGCTAGACATTGCCTACGTTCCCGCAAGATAAAGAGTAGGAAGATTGATACCAAAACTATCACAAACCTTCCATTGAGAACAATTCTACTTGCTATAGTCTGAGTAGTTGGGTCCCACGCTCTGCATGAAGGAAACAGGTCTCACTTCCAGTATGTAGTAGATTGTCTTAGCCCTACAACATTCAACTGGTACGAAGGAATATTGGTCAACATGAAGGACCATCTCAGCAAATGAAAGACAAGGAGACTTAATAAATTTGGCTACAAATAGATTTTGGGGACGTTCATCCTAGAGCATATCCCATTGTTCAGGTATCAGTGGGTAGAGGTGGAAGCTCCTAGACGCAGGGATCCAAGTCTACTGAGGTGGGGTGAGTTGATGCCTCATCATGGAGGTGGTCAACAAATGTCTTTCCCCCATCATTATTTGGATGGATACAACAACAAATCATCATGGTAGATGATTGGTCTCATGATGGTACATATTTCTAGGGAGATCCCAATATCCCACTACCACTTGGAGCATAGTGGATTGACTCAGGTAAAGAACTATTTTTTTATTTTTTTCAAATTTTTTGATGTTTTTCATTATGTGAGCTGAGATTGAAACTTATGATATTTTTCAGATGTGGGACCAAAGAGATCTCTAGTGGTTTCTCCAATAGTGAGGAGGGTGGCATGGTAGGTTGAGGGTGTGCCCTATGAGGAGGGAGCCGATCCCGTGGTAGAGGTGGAACACAATTTAGAGGCCTTGACAAGAGGCATTCTAAAGTATGCTATGATTGATGAGGTGACACTCCAGTATCATAGGCATACTGTAGGAGTGTCATCTAAACTACGTTGGCTATTGGGACAAGTTATTAGGGTTGTTCCATGCTATCATGAGCACCATGTTCATGGATAGCCATGTCTCCAATTCTATTTTCTACAATCATGTAGGCTCGAGAAGCCATGTTTCTAAGAACACAATTTTTATTTTTGATGTAATAAACATTTTGTAAACATGTTTTACCCTATGTATTTGACGTTCCTATTATGTCATGGTTTTTGTTTTTACATATGCTGCAAATGTCGATCTAAAACATAGTTTGGTAATGCATCTATCAATGTATTTAGATGTCTTGGAATGTGTTGATATGTGATGTAATCAAAATTTATTTCCGAGAGACAAACTTGCAAATACATCTATAAAATGTTAGGGTTTCTGATGAAATAATGCATGTTTAATTGTAGAACAATGAGTTGTGAATCAAGTTTAACAACTAATGATCTAACACCAAGAGAAATAGCTTCTGACAATAGTTCGATGACTGCATTATATTCTACTATGTTATTAGTTGTATGAACTAAACATATACCTTATAAACTCACTAACTCATCATTGAGATTAAAGAGTGCCCACGCAGTGGAAGATAGATTCCATGTACTACGACAAGCACTATCAACGAAACCGACATAAGGAATAGGGTTTTTCAATATCTAAAAACCAAGTGGAACACACACTAAGAAGTGGAAAACATGTTTGAAAATACACAAACAATCACACCAAAATACTGCACACTAATGAAACATACGCTAATGTGCAAAGTTTCCATACAAAATCAAGCATAATACTTTTTAAGGTAGAGCCCATTGTGGGGCTCTGACAATTGATTTCCATCATAATCAACTAACTCATATGAACCCTCTTGTAATACTCATTTAACAATATAGGGTTCATGCCACATGGGTTCGAACTTTCCAACACATAGTTTATCATTAGCTTGATCATACAGTAAGACCATGTCACCTTTTGCGTATGTACAAGGGGTAATGATTTTATCATAGTGAGCTTTGACCCGTCCCTTTTTAGTCTCAGTTACCAATGCAGAAATTCAGCGGGTCTTGTCAAGATGTTCTAGGTAAAGCAACAATTCTTCCTCAGGTGAACTACCAAGAAGTAGCTCGATACTTAGCTTTAATGATGGGATTTTTCATTCTATAGGTAGGGTTTCTTCCAGGCCATATACCAATTGGAAAGGTTTAAATCCAGTTGTTGTTTTAGCAGCAGTTTGGTAAGCCCATAAGGTCGAAAAAAGAATGAGATGCCAATTATTTTTATGCATCCCAATGGTTTGTTGAAGCATAGTGACCAAAGCTTTGTTGACAACTTCAACTTGGCCATTGGCGTATGGGTAATACGGAGTTGATCTATTGTAACGTAAGCCCAAGTGAGCAGTTAGTTTTGTCATCAAGTGATTTTGGAAATGAAAGCCATGGTTAGTGACTATGGCTTGCGGTACACCGAACTGAGCTATAACATGGTTGAATAGAAATAGAGTCGCAGCTTCAGTGTTGGAATTGTAGGTAGGCATTTCCTTTGCCCATTTTGTGAAATAATTAATAGAAATGATGATGTATCCATTCCCCCCAACCGAGTGATGATTACAAGTCATGAAATCAATGCCTCATTTGGAAAATGGGCCAACAATTATAACTAGGTGTAAGGGAGCATGTGGGGTTTGCTATTTGTGGTTGTAGATATGGCAAGCATGACATTTCTCGACTGCAAGAATGCAATCTTTGAAAATAGGGTGACAAAAATAACCGATGCGAAGGATCTGTTGAGTGGTAGCATATCCTGACATATGAATGCCACAAGCTCTAGAGAGGCAATCATTTAAAGCCTTTTGAGCTTCCTCATGTGTCAAACATCTTTGAAGGACTAAATCCATACCAAGGTGGTATAAGGTATCCCCAATAATGCGATAGGGTTGGGATTGGTACCAAATTCGGCGTCGTTCAGAGCAAGATAGCTCTAATCTAAAGGTTTGAGTTTGGAGATATATGATGATATCTCCAAACCATGTATTGTGGTTTCTAGTAAGGAAGAGAGCTTCATCACGAATAAGTTCATTATATACAGTAGTCATGTCTGTAGAGGGAAGATCAAAAATCAAATCAGCAAAAACAAGTGATTTATTTTACTTAGCTTTAGTGAAATCTAAGTCAAACTCATGTAGGATGAAAATCCATTTGGATTATTTCCCACCAAGAAACTACCAAGATAGAATATAAGTGATGGGGTTACAATCATATATCACTATAGTTTTGCATAAGAGGATGTAGTGGTGAAAACGTTGGACAACATGGACTGTTGATAATGCCAACTTCTCTACATGGGCATACCAAGCCTCAGCATCAAAGTTATCATGACTGAAGTAGTAGATAACATCCTCATTTCCATTGTCATCATCTTGAATCAGTACCATACTAATGGTACTGTCAGTGGCATCCAAGTATAGGGAATAATCATGATGGTAATTAGGAGGATGCAACAAAGGTGCATTAATGAGTGTGGTCTATAAAGCATCAAAGTACTTCTGAACAAGGTCATCCCAAATGAATAGGACCCCTTTCTTCAAAAGGCCAGTAAAACCCTTGGCAAGCTCAGCATAGTTTGGGACGAAGTGACGAAGAAATTTTACCTTCCCTTGCAAACTTTGAAGTTGTTGTAAAGAAGACGGAGGTGGGAGATTGACAATGGCCTCCACCTTAAAAGGATTTATTTTGATGCCTTCTTTGGAGACTACGAATCCTAAGAGATGACCATATTAGATGCAAAAGACATACTTATGAAGATTTAAATGGATATTATAGTGTCGGAATGAAGAAAAATCGCTCGTAGGTGAGTCGGATGGTCTTGACGTTTAGACGAATGTGCGGGTAAATCATCAAGATACAGCCAGACAATATGTTTAATATCATGTAAAGCATAAGACATGGCCCTTTGGAAGGTGGAACCAACATTTTTTAGGCCAAAAGGAAGCTTTTTATAGGCAAAAGTAACCCAAGGATAGATAAAGGTAGTCTTATGTTAATTAACAAGAAGGATATTAATCTGGTTATATCTAGAAAATCCATCCATAAAGGAAAATGTTTCACTCCTAGCACATTTGTCGATAATTTGGTTGAAAAAGGGAGTAGGGTAATTATCCTTAGGATAGGCTTGATTAATATTGCAATAATCAACACAAACATGTATGATTCCCTCTTTTTAGTTACTAGAATGATATTGGAAACCCAATCTGTTAGTGGTATGGGGTAAATAAAGAAAGCTTTGAAACGCTTTAGAACTTCAACTTTAATAGCAACTACCTTCCTTTGATGCACCTGATGAAGACATTGTTAAATAGGTTTCACATCCAGGTAGGTTGGGATCTCATGCACCACAATACTTGGATCAATGCCAGAAATTTATTTGTAATTCCAGGCAAAGGCATCGCGAAATTCTTTGAATAGGGTCATATAGATATTAATTTCATTGGGAGAACAAGAAGCCCCTATGTGAATGTTTTCGACTATCCCTTGTTTGTTGATGGGTATGGTTGTCAAGATGTTTCACAAATTTCCTTTAGATAGTACCTTGTGAACCAAGATAGGAGTCTGAAAAGGAGTAGTTGTTGCATGGGAAACTAAAGTCTCTAGGCATGGAGGAATTACACTAAGGCTAGGAAGAAAAGAGGAATGATGATGAATATCATTCCAAGGGGTTAATTCAAGAGGCATGACTTCAACGATATTTTCGTTAGTGGGGAAAGTCTCATTCAAAGTATCTTCAGAATCCAAAGAACCAAGCTAAGAAGTTTGTGAATACGAGTCTAGGGCCATATTCAATCAGTCGTTGGTTTCAGATGCAGGTGTGGAATCCATAAGGATAGCTTGGTAATCTTGTTCAACGGGACTAAATGGCATGGTGTCACCAAAATTATCAATCTAATCAGGGCAAGGGATGATCCAAGGGTCATTACTATACGCGATCATGTTAACTGAGGAAAAATTAGTGGGAGGAGGAACGAAAAAATTTCCCATTAAGGAAAAGTCTTTGAAAGGACCTGCTCCGAAATTTTCATAAGGAATGATGGTTTTCCCAACATAAGGTACATTACCTATTGAAGTGTTAGAGGAAGATAAGGAAAATTGGTCTATTATGACAATTTTCCCTTGGTGGGGAAAATGAAGCACACATAAAAGAGAAGAGACCACACAAAAAAATGCATGAGTCCAGCTTTGGCCAAGTAGAACGTTATAATTGAGATTTGTGTCACCAACCTCCAGTTCCAAATTGACAATTTTTACTTCCAAGTAAATGGGTAAAGAGTTGAGAATACCATACGGTCGGAAACCTCTAACATCGTAAGCTTCCAAAATATTCGGGGACTAGTTGAGAGGAGGGGAACCAATGGCTTTCCAACATGATAAGGACATAATGCATGTAGAGGCTCCTTCATCAACAACTTTTCGGTCAATGGTTTTGCCCATGATAACAACTTGTATGAGAAAAACATGTTGAGGTGTTAAGTGAGGGACATGGTTTTCAAGATCAAAAGTGATCAGGTTGGAATCCGTGAGATCAATTCCTCGAATGGTGGATAGAAAAGCCTTCCATTGTGATGAACACGTTCGAAAGACTTGATGAGCCTCATAAATGGGTAATTATATGGGCTCATTTTACCTCATAGCCTAGTAAAATCAACCATTCTCTTAGCTTACTGTATGATTTTCTGATTATATTTATGCTTATAAGGTGAGTTGAGTTAGTTATTATTCCATGTGGTCTAACATGTGTTTAATGTAGATTATTGATGGATTTCGAGGTCAAAGTCAAGGATCTAGTGGTCAAACTGCAGCAGTAACTCAAAGTAGACAGAGGAGAGGACTTATAGGGGGGAATCCCCCTCATTTATTGCTCCTCACTTCGAATTCCTCTTCATTCAACTCGGAGTACAAGTAGTCAAATCATGCACTAGAAGGCGTCCGAGCAAGTAGAAGGTGATTGATAGTTATCTTGAGTTTTGGGAGCCAAGCCTCCCTGATTTTAAGGAAGCTATTGGTAGCTTCATATGTATAAGTAGAAAGGCTTAGGGCCTCACTAGGGTCGAATTTTTTTTTTCTTGTGTAAACTTTGCTCAAATTTCGAGCTTACTATTTTATGATAGTTTTATGTAATCTTGCTATTTTTTGATAATGAATATGGAATCCTTCTTGAGCTAGCACTGAGTTACCGCAGAGGGATGAAGCTCTTGGGTTAGGGCCCAATCCATGTAGCTAAGCTTCTTTTTACTTGTATTTGTATGCTTTACTTCAGTTTGTAGATTAGTTTGTTGTTAGATGTATTTCTGTGATGGTTAAGAATAAGTTGCTTTTGATGATTTAGTAGCTTGCTTCCATTTGTGCTTTCTATAGTATGTTAAGTAGTGATTAGTGAAGATTCAAAAGGCTAGCAACAGTGCCTTGGCCTCTGTTCCTCCCTCTGGGACCATGATTTGAGGCAAAGACTCTCTTGCTACCCCAAAAACACAGATTTTCCTCATTCCTAGGACTTCTAGTGTTTGCAGCTCTCTAGTAGGGTGATAGTCCAGTTTTTCTTTGCTTTAGATGTTCTTTATCATGTTCATTTCCTAATTTTCAATAGTCCTTTTGCATTCTTTCCTTTCTTACAACATTTCCTAACATTTCCTTCTATATATCATAGTTTAGGCCATTTTAATGCAAAACTCTTTTCTTTCTAGGATGCACTCATTTCATTGGTTGCTTGATTTTCTCGGTCGACTATTAGTTTCTATGCACCAGATCCCTTCCAATAGTAGGCTAGCTTACCAGCAATCACACCCTCCATCTGATCCATGCCCTATAGGTCTCCCAAACCTCACCTCAATTCTACCCTAGTTTCCTTCATTTTTCATAGAACTTCTTCCTCTCTCCTTGAGCAAACCCAATCATATTTATCTCTCCTAGTGATTCATGGTAGACCTTAGGTGCCCTAACACCTCATTCCAACCTTCATCCACCTTTTCCACCCACTCTCACACCCTCAAAATAGTGAAAATTGCTCTCGGCCTCCTCCTGTAGGCCTCCTGTAGTTTCCTTGTTTTCCTCCTGTAGTTTTCCTGTGTCCTCCTGTAGTTTTTCCTATAGGATTTCTTTTGAATTTTGAGTGCGATAAAAGCCTCTATAAGGCCACCTAAGACCTCCTAGGACCCATCCACGCCATCCTACATCCTCCCAAGCTCCAAAACTGCCCTCTAACACCACCTGTTCATTGCCACACTCACACACAATAAATTAGATGCATGTTAAATTCACATAAGAACACATAAAAATCCAAAAATATGTTTTTTTTCTTATTTACTTCCAGAAATAGCATGGTTAGATGTTGTTTAATTCCTTGAGTAGGTAATGACATTTCTTTCATGGTTTTCATAGTGTTTTTGGCAAAAGTAGAATTAGCTTGTTAATTAGGGTTTACTAGGTTTTGCTTTACATTCCAGTCTTTCTCCTTTCTGCAGTTAGAATAGCATCTGTAGAGTAATATTTCTTTCCTTTCATCACACATAGAGCTTCTTCTGAAATCTATAGAAGTTGTCTTGAGCTCCTAGTGATCTCGCACCGGCTGACCAAGTGACAACCTGCAGTGAGAACCAGTACTTGTGCATATAGAACCGACGCTTCCAAGTTTGTTACGAACTACTGGGTTGATAAAAGTAAATTTGGTAGCCCAGGAGTTGCAGCATTCTTGCTGCAATATTACCACTCACCACTTTTCGGTGCCATTGCCAGGGAAGCGTCAGAGTATTCTATGATTACTGCTTTCTTCTATTTCCTATTGCAACATTCTGCTAATAGTTTATTTCGGCAAAAGTAGACTAGTCATTTATTTTCTTTCAGTTTTGCATTTCCTTGCTTTCCTTTTCAATTCTGCAAATTTCCATTCAGCAAGTTCATTTCAACTAGTTGCAATTTGTTTTATTCAATCACAATTTCAGTTTTTGCAGGTACTATCAGTGTGGGGAAAAAGAAACAAAAAACCAACCAAAAATATTTCCTTTCATGCCTCGTAGGAGTAGATATAACTTAGGAAAAAAATTTCCCAACACCCCCACTACTTCACACAGCCAACCTTCTCTCTTCTTCAGTGGCTGCAATCAAGAAGAACCCTTAGGTGAACATCTAGACATATTTGAAGAACCTATAGGGGAAGAAGAAGAAGAAAACATTCCTCTGGAGCTAATGGCTGAAAACAGAAATGCTAGGGAAAATGGAGAGAGAATAGAGGGTACCTTCCCCATTTGGGAGACCAATGGGGACACCAAAATAAAGAATATAAGTCCTTCAGCCCTACCTCACTTCCATGGTATGACTACAGAAGATCCTAACGCCTTCTTGTTCGAGTTTGTTGTCATCTGTCGAACTTATGACTATGCAGAAGACGAGCAAAATTTGAAACTGTTCCCTTCTACTCTCAAGGATGGAGCACTACGTTGGTTCATGAGATTACCTAGTAATAGCATCACAACTTGGGCCTACAACACAACATGGAAGACCACCACCAAGTTCACACCCTATGAACTAGTTTATGGGAAGAATGTTTTGTTGTCAATAGAGTTTGAATTCAATACCCTAAGGGTGGTAGCTCAGTTGGACCTAGACCTTAGCCATGCATAGAAGGAGAGATTACTTCAACTCAATGGACTGGATGAATATAGATTGCAAGCCCTTCTCCATACAGAGGTAGTTCAGCTTTAGAGAAAGATATGGCATGATAGAAATATCAGGGAGGAGTAATTCCAAGAGGGGATTGGGCACTACTCTATGATTCAAGATACAAGGATTTCAAAGGCAAGTTGAGGACAAGATGGCTGGGACCCTACACTATGGAAAAATGCAATGACAATGTTTCAGTTCTGATCAGAACCATTAATGATGAAGCCATCCCCATGCTTGTCAATGGACATCGGTTGAAATTCTACAAGAAACCCCTCTCCAAGCGAGAGTTTATTGAAGATTTGAATAAAACCGTGATGGTATTGGAACATGTCTTAGCTTCCACTTCACCCACTCACTGAAGAAAAAAGAGAAAAAATAAGGACTCAAGTGAAAACCTCCATGAGGAGCTTGAGTCTTATCATTGGGTTGAAAACCTCTTCTAAGGCGGCCCACTGATGTCAAAAAAAAAGGGGAAAAGAATAAGATCCCTGGGTGAAAACCTCCCTTGGAGGTGACTGGGGTAGGAAATTAAGGTGAAAACCTCTCTAAGGCACCCTAGTTGTTTTCAAAAAAAAAAAAAAAATTATTGCATTGCAAGTTTGCAGGAGGACTACAGGGAGCAAAAGAAGGTGCCAAGGGGACCCTGAAATTCATACCAGCATCCATCTCGTATTCTCCACACCTTCCTCCATCATTTTTGGCATCTCTTTCACCCCACTGTACCTATTCTTCCAAAACTGTGTTTTCTATAGGAGGCTCTGTTTTTTCTACAGGAGGCTGATGTAGGAAGTACAAAGAGCCAAAAGTGTCTACAGGAGGCAGTTTGAGGGACAAGAAAAGCTTCATGAGGAACCTATAATCCCTCTTACCATCTTCAAACCTCCTTGCCATCATTTCCAAGCCTGCATCACACTCCAAGCATCATTATTATTATTATTATTTCTCCCTTTCCAAAAAAAAACACAGAAAAACAGTTTTTCAATTTTGAAAAGAAAAACAAAAATAAAAGGAGGAAAAGGAACCATTAAATTTACCTAAAGCTTACCTACTATCCCTCCATCATTCATCTCCACATCTGGCATCATTCTCGAGCTCCAAGCATAGGGAAATAGCTGAAGTTTCAAGGGGAGAAGCAATAACAAGAGCTCCTGTAGGAATTCCTGTAGCAGCTGATCCCATAGAAGTCCAGCACCAGTAGTAAGGGATAGCACATCTGAAGGTTGAAAAGGTACATGCAGCTCATCTCCTACAAAAGAAGAACCTGCAAAAACACACAACAACACATCAGCAAGTAGAGACAGCATGCATGAAGGAAAATGAAGGCATGCAGTAGAGAAAGCCACAACACCTCACAGTCGATGGCAACAAATACACTTGGATTACAGGTAAGTAGCTAAGTCACTCCTCTATTTTCATTTGTGTAATTAGGAATCATACAAAGGAAACGAGATGGTTGAAATTGAAAGAGGGAAAGGTGGCCAATTAACTTGGCCACCTTCATTTAGTTGACTCCACTTAACCGAGATATCACCCACACGTGTGCATAGTCAACTCAAGAAAAAGATGCGAAGGACAGGTAGTGGGAGGAAGAGTTAACTCCGATGCAGTAATGAGGGGATGATTATGAGGAGGGGTCATGATGACCAAGCAAGTGGGGACCAACGGTCCTAATCTGGGCAACATACACCTTGCCAACTTAGCACTCATAACCGAAAACTGCCATAAAAGGTAATGAGCACTCGTCCCCGCGTATTCTAACCACCTTTCCTTCAGTTTATCCTTGTAACTCAGCCACATAGCAGTCTTCTTATGCCTCGATAGCCTCATATCCACCATCCTCCATCGATTTCCTCCATATTTTTTCTCTCGGCATATTCTACAGGAGCCCTACAGGTTTTCTACAGGAGCACCTACAAGAGGGGAAGTGAGTCATTTTGAAGGGAGGAAACATGATTTTTGGCATGAATTTCAGTCTAAAGAGGTAGGGTTCATGAATTCCCTCTGTTGAATATCAAAATGTGAAAAATTTGGTCTCAAATTGAAGATAAAATGAGTCTTTAAGAGAGTAGAAATACATTAAAAAAATTCTGTTTTTTTTTTTTAAACACAGTCCCCTTTGTTTTTCTATTTCACTCAAAATTCTTTGTCTCCACCTCCATATCTTGGTTTTCAAAAGAATTACAGGTATTATGACAGGAGGAATGATGAGAAAAGAGCCCACTAACTCCACTATACTCCATGCACATCTGTTACAGGGAAAAGTGTCTATATAGAACTGCTCTATCCCACTAAGGTGTGACCGCTGCCTTAGAAACAAACAGAGAAAAGCTACTTATGTTTTTCCTTTATGAATTATGGATAGAGAGGAACAGAAAGACCAACCTATGTCTTGCGCTAATCCCTTGATCTGATCCCTCTCTTCTTTGATAGTCCTCAGCTACCTGCTCCCTTGCACGCCCAGCTTCACAAAGTACCTGTAAGATCACAGAAGCATAGCACTATACAAAGACATGGATCTATAATCATAAACAATCTAGGATCAGATGTAAATTGACCATACAAATGTAACAAGCATCAATGATACAAAAGCATGGAGGAAAACTCAAATAGCTTTTATTGATAAACAAGAAAAGAGCCAGGAGGAGTTACAACCAGTTGTTCCGACCCAGCTGTAGAGTCGATAATATGCCATTATTATTGTCACTTGTGAACGTTTATTTCACCCATTTCTACCATTCTTCATCATGCCATTTATTATAATTTATCATTTAAATCCATTTTATTAATTATTTATGCTCTCATGAATAAATATTATTTATTCTCCTTTATTTCTAATAAATTGATTATTATGCATTATTTTACCAATGATAGTTCTAATAAGTTATTTGTAACCTTATTTACCATTTTTAGCCTCCAAAGTAACTTCCAGATTGAAGATTTGATTTTTAAATCAGGCAACTCAGAAATTCGCTGGTTTAAGGAGTGATAGTTTTGCGGTTAAGATTCTGAGCAAATGAAGACGAATTTGGAAAATCCGGAACATGGGTTTTGTCCAAAACGGGCCCAATTATCTTCATGAAGAACAGTTTGCCCAAATTCGGCTTGTACAGGGAGAAACGCAGGGTTCTTTGAGCACGATTTTCTGAGATTTGTTGTTGCGGCCGCCCTCCAAATCTTAGCTGCAAACCCAAATCCGCCTTGTTCTTGTTGATCAATGGGTTAGAATCAACCTAAATTTGTAAGAGAAATCATGATTGTAATTATCTATGCTCTGATCTTTCTCTATTTAATGAAACCAAAGATCAGAGGGCGAGGGAGGAGAAAACGACTGTTGTTGTAATTATAAGTTTCAGAACAACTTTGATCATGGAGTCTTGTTGAGATCTGATTTTGTATACTTTTGTTAATGCAATCAATATAAAGGATTTGGTGTTCAATTCGTCCCTGCATCTGAAGTAAGTTACGGCGGTGCCATTGGAAGCTACGGGCCCGGCTCCAACGGACACTTGCCATTGTATTGTTATACGGTAAATTGTGTTTGGTTTGCTTATTTCTATTGCTTCAGCAATCTGATATACCTTTCATATGATAGACTATGCTTTATACTTAATATTTGAATCTGAATAAGTTATTTAACTCATGTCTCTGTATTACGCGAAGTGAATCTATTTGAATTGCATCTATTTCCATAGCAAGATATTTGTATAAATGTTATCATCATTGGATTCATATAAAATAAGTATTTGCGAGGCTTGAAGACAATATTACTTTATTCAGAAATGTAATCATATCATTCAATACTTTCAGATTGCTATATTAATGTAAATCATGTACATACGGGTGATAGTTGTTGTTTCGTAATTTATTAAGGATTGCTGTTTCATTTGATTGCTGTTGTTCCATTTGATTATTGCTGTTCCATTTTACTGCTGTATCATTTATTGCTGTCCCATTTCCATTTCGCCGTTCCGTTTTACTTTCTGCTAATTTATTTACTTACCTTTATTGCTTTGGTGTGAGGGAAGGTCTAAAGCTGTAGTGAGTCAGCAAGTCGCTGCTTAGCTCCCAGATCTTTGGTCCATGCTCTAATTTCCTTTCCATTTACTTGCATTTACTATTTTAGTGTGGGAGGAGGATCAAGGCTGTCGTGAGACACAGCAGACGCTATTATGCTCCCAGATCCATGATCCATACTCTAATTCCTTTTCCTTCATCAATTTCTAGAGGAATGAGTTATTGCAACTGTATCCTCGATTGATGGTTATTTGAATGAATGATTTAGTTTAGAACATTTCAGTTTCTTGCTTTAGATTTTGTTTCCAGCTTTCATTTACGTTTGGGTTTTAAGCACTATACTGCGAAACATTACTCTTAAGTAAATAGCCGCCTCAGACAGAGTACACTCTTGAAATAAAAAGTCGTCCCTGGGTTGATAATTAATGTGAGGTAATTAGGAGTTCACAGGACACCTTTTTATCGCCCCACATTTTGGCGTCGTTGCTGGGGAGAGTGTAGCCATTTCTAAAGAGTAGTGTGAATCCGATGAGTGCCTGCTAGGGAAGAGTTGGATCTTAAAAACGGAAGGTAAGAACCTGCGTACGGAGCATGTAAAAGCCCTGCTCCCCCGTCCGCTTTCCAGCAGGACTGTTAAAGAACCTAGAATAGAAATAGATGTTTGAATTTTTGTGTGAATTATTAGGAAAAATAGAATTTTTTTTAAAAAATGAATCACATGATTTCACTTAAGTGGTGATGTAAGCACCACCCATTCCACTAACCGATTGACAGGAACATTTGAAGAAGGAGCCTCGAAGAAACACATGAAGAACATCTTAAACTATGGTAAGAAATGGCTCACATTTCTACTTTTGAATTTCCTATCAAAGATCTAGGAGGAGTGACACAAATGCACATAATTCCCCCATCTTTACCAAATTTTCATGGTTTAGCAAATGAAGATCCACATACATTTTTGTTTGAGTTTGAAATACTTTGTAGAGGATATGATTGTTATACTAATGATCAAAGATTGAAAGTGTTTCCTCTTACTCTAAAAGGAGTAGCTCTCCGATGGTTCATGAGCCTAGATGGGAATTGCATCCAATCATGGGAGGACATGAAGAACATATTCTTGAAGAAGTACCAAGACTATTGCAAAGCCAATGAAGATATTTTCGATATGATACAAGGGGAAGAAGAAATTTTGGAGGACTATGTAGATCGATTTCATTATAACCTTCAAAAATCAAAGCATAAGCATTTGGAAAAAGAGATCTTAAAAACACTCCTTCTTAAAGGAATCAAAGATGAATTTTTAGAACTTTTAAATCTGATAGGAAAAGGTGATGTTTTTCAGTTATCATATGATGATGTTTGTGAGTTGTGCATAAGGTATTCAAGAGGAATCTCCAAGGCTGGTAAGAATCCTAGAGATGTTTTTTCTTTGTTTTCCAAATCTGCTTCAAGAACAGGAGACATAAGAGCTGAAATCAATGTGTTATTTGAAAATTTTAAAGTTGATTTTATTAGCTCTCTAAATGAAAAATTGGATGTTTTGCAGGTTCATAAAAATGAAGAATTTGATGAAGTGTTTTGTTCTCATGACCGAAAGGAGCATCTCATAGATACTCACTCTTCCTTATCTATGATGGAAGTGGCATATCAAAGAGGTAAGGAAGCTGCAACAAGGTCAAAACCACAGAAATCAAGGCCTATAAGTATGGTTCAAAACACTTTTTCTCCATTTTCATACTTGCATAATCCATTATGGAATGATAATGTGTTAGGGCAGCCATGTCAATTTCAATATAACCACCTATCTTGTTTACAAGTTGGGCATGGTTCATCTTATGATGGCATGACTACTCTCCCTCATCTTGTAGCACAAGCACATTCTCCATATTCTCCACCAGCTCTTTCACAACACCTTGCTTGCCCATCAAAACCATTCACACAACCCAATCAGCCACATCATCAAAATGCTCCATTCCATAGACATTTTCCTGCTCAACTAATTCCACACCCTCACCATAATAAACCAGTACAACATGCTTACAATGTTGAGCTGGAAAGTTTACGCACCCTTCCCACCCATTCTATCTCACATGCGCCATTAAAGAAAACCTACAATGAGATTCAGAATGTTTCAAATGCAAAAATTGTAGAAGCTATGGAAGAAAATGAGGTTTCTTTTACTATGCATCAACAAGCTATTTTAAAAGCCCAAGAACTTCATGATATGATGGCTATGCGAAATCAAGAAAATAAAGGATACATTGAAGATTGGTTTCACTCCATCATTTGTTTGCAACATTGCTCCATACTTCCACAATTTTTGACATCATCTTTTCAAGGGAAGTTGGCTTCTCATACCCTAATTTTCATTAATATGCATTTTTCAAAGTTGGGTATGTGCATACATGAAGCCTTATTTCGAAAATGGCTTCACTGGAAGTACTCATATACGTAGTTATATTCATTTTTCAAATCAAAATAGGCTAGGGTAGAAAATAAAATAAATAAGGGAATAAATAAATGCATTTTGTTTTTCCATGTAAAACTAGGGTTTTTGTTGCAACATGCTATGCAAATCAACATCGGTGATAATTTTTTTATAATTTGTGTATGTAGATGATTTACAATGGAAATAATAAGTTCTACAAACACTCATTTTCATTTTTTATCACCAATTTGAAAAAATGCTTGAATATCATTTTTTTGGCTTGCGGGCTTGATGAACTTTCTGGAAAAACAGTCGGGACAGTCATGTTTTGAGGGACCAAAAGTGAATATTTTTAAAACCTGTTTCTATCCTAAGTATCCCTTGATGTTTAATTTCCAATCCAATTTGAATCACTCAATTTGGATTTGAAACGAAAAAGTTAGAGCCAAAACATTGACCGGATGTCTAGCGGGCAGCTCAGGAACAGAGTTGGGACAGTCAGTTTTTGGAGGCCTAAATGAATGAATTTTTAAAACCTGTTTCTATGGTATATTCCTCTATGAATCTAGTTTACAATGCAATTGGAATCACTCATTTTCGATATCGTATGGGGAAGTTATGATCAAAATACTGACTGTCTATCGTAAATCAGCACCCTTAAAACTATGTCTTTCCAGCTGTTCCTTAAAGTATTTGACCTATCAATTCTTCTTGTCTTCAAAACCTGTTTCTATTGGAGATCAATAAATGAATCTATTTTCATTTTCAATTTGAATCATTCGAATCCGACATCAAACGAAAAAGTTATGCTTGAAATATCAACTGTTGGTCTAAGCCGGGTAATCGAAAATGACTCTATTATGCAGGTTGTTCTAAACAAATTTGACATATCATATGATTGAATTTTTAAAACCTGTTTCTACTGGAGATAAACCTTTGATTTAGCTCTCATTTGGATTTGGAATCACTCAATTTGGACGAAAAACAAAGAAGTTGTGATTAAAACACTGCTGGTTAGTATGGTCGACCACTGCTCTCCCGCAGGTAACAAATAAATTTTACTTTGTTATTTTCTCTATGGATTTGTTATAACAGAGTAACTACTTGTTGTTTTTTGCATAATTCTTGGATTAGGGGAGCCCGATCACCTCTCTTTCTCCATGATTGAATGTTTTATTGCAGGTAGACACTCGTTTTTTGCAGGTCCTGGGAAAATAAAGAAGGTCAATTTATGGACGAGTGATTTTTCAAAGAAATTTTTATAAAACAAAGGAATTTTATCCAAATCATTACCCAACGGATTCATAATAGAACAAATGAAGAATTGATTTCAATTTCAAGATTCATGTCATGTCTTTGCTGCCAAAACATTTTTCGAATAGATCATTTTTTTGACATAACATCATAGCTGTTGCAACTCAATTTAATTTACATATTGTTTTTAAATAAAATGTTGTTTTTTTCTAATTTCTTTTATATTTTGTGTTTCAGGTGTTGCTTCATTCAAAGTGCAATTCATCCTCAGCATCAATGCAGTGAACAGCTAATTCATTCTTTGCGTGTTTTTGCTATTTTTGCTGTTCCTTTCGAAATGGAACAACATTTGTGTGTTTTTGCTGTTCCTTTTCGAAATGGAACAGCATTTGTGTGTTTTTGCCGTTCCTTTTCGAAATGGAACAGCATTTGTGTGTTTTTGCCGTTCCTTTTCGAAATGGAACAGCATTTGTGTGTTTTTGCCATTCCTTTTCGAAATGGAACAGCATTTGTGTGTTTTTGCCGTTCCTTTTCGAAATGGAACAGCATTTGTGTGTTTTTGCCGTTCCTTTTCGAAATGGAACAGCATTTGTGTGTTTTTGCCGTTCCTTTTCGAAATGGAACAGCATTTGTGTGTTTTTGCTGTTCCTTTTCGAAATGGAACAGCATTTGTGTGATTTTGCTGTTCCTTTTCCAAAAGGAACAACACTTGCGTGTTTTTTTGCTGTTCCTTTGTGAAAAGGAACAACACGTGCCTGTTTTTGCTATTCCTTTGCGAAAAGGAACAACACTTGTGTGTTTTTGCTCATCCTTTGCGAAAAGGAACAACATTTGAGTGTCTCTGTTGTTCCTTTCTCAGAAGAAACAGCATTTGTGATTTTTCGAACGACATTTGCATTTTCACGTTTTTGTATGTATTTTTGTTTTTTTGGTGTGCATTTTCTTTGATGTTCCTTACACGAAACACCGCTTTGTGAGTGTTTTTGCTGTTCATTCAAAAGAGCAACACTTTGGGAATATTTTTGAGGGCAACCCTTTCCTTTCTCTTGTGGGATTATTCATAGTCAGCTCAACCACATTCTCCTGATTCTCTTTCATGGCATGAAGTACACTATTTTTATGAGGACAAGAATTATGGATTCTTTTGAAGCAAGTATTATCATTTACGTTATGATCTTTAACAAGACAGCTCCTTGATGACAGATTTTTTTTTTTCAAAAGAGACACAATTATTTATATACTACTTTACTGCATTGTTTTCTGTTGAACATGATATTGATTGATCATCTTAATACCATGCTGGTTCCATCATCCCTGGTTATAATCTTCTTTGTCTGTAATAAATGAGATTATGGGTATATTTCTCTCTATTGACATCTTCAACTTCTTCCGCTATCCCTGCTCTTAAGGAGTACTGAGCCTCCCTCTTTTTATCATAAAAATGTATAATAATAACAAAATTTTGTTCACAGATGGAGGATAGGGGGTCTCATTACGAGCCAGCCTACCATGTTCATAAGGCTGTAACAAAGTGACATTCCCATTATGGCCACCACACCAGGGTTATGATCCATTGGATAGCCAAATTATCCTTGGAACAGGAGGTCTCATCACGAGCCGGCCTGATCACTTTTGCTACCTCCTAGTGAATGGCAGTGTGGTTACCTGGTTACCACGCCAGCACACTGATCTCTTCTGTAGAACAACACTAAAACTCTCCAGTTATAAATTGAGGATTCTGGCTCATATGGGTTAAAAAGCAACCCTGCCGAGGCTATGGACGCCTGCTGGCAGCAGCGGCTCTGCTTATGGTATTGAAGTTATATCTTTTCATCAATTATTATTATAATACCCTTTTCTTATTTTCTTTTTATCAGAGAAGTTATTTCCTTAACTTTTTCCCTGTTTGAACCTTTATGCATGAGAAATTGTTTTATGATCAATCACATCATTTTCAGCTAGAATACCGTCAGCAAAGCATCTTTTTAGCATATTGTTGTCCTTTTTCATTTTGCATAAACTATCATCACTCCAAAGCGTCCTATCTCTTATTCATAACTATCTTTATACACTTTGCTCTCAAAATAACCATAACTTTCACCGTCCTATCATTGATAAGTGTACTCTGCCTCCCTTACTGATATATTGTTCATTCCATTGCCTTGCCGTCAGCACCACCCCTTTCATATGCTTTATGGTTATGGAACCCATTTTCCAATTGGAGGGGGGAATGTATGCATTATGGGATTGCATACGATATGATTACTGCACTTTGCCATACCTCGTTGATTTGAGTTTTTCTAATTGCAATTTTGCATGCATCTTATCTGTTGCTATTCAAAGCTAACACTATGGATTCAAGAACATTGTATGCAAAATAGTGCTTTGTTTACAGGAGAACAACAAGTATGCAGGGGAAATTCTATTCGTAGCATGACCACACTATTGCACTTCACAGTAGAGGCTCGTGAACGTGAACAATTCTTCAGATATGATGTGCTTCTCTGGATTCCACCTTTTGCATCACTTTCAGCACCAACTCTATCTACATCAGCTTCAACAACTGCCAGTCCATATATGTCATTCCACATTTTTTTTGGAGGTAAAACTTGAGGTAAAATCGCATAGTTTTCTAATTTATTATGAATTTAGGAGAATTTCATCAAAATCTATTTTGAGCATTATTTGTCATCTTTCATTCCACGTCTTTACCACTTCCCCTTTTTCAGCAGCATATCATTTCCGCGTATGGGGGAGTGTTCCTTCATTTTTTCTGATCACCATGCCATTTATATCCTTTATCATCCATTGCTATTCTTATTCACTCTCAACACCTCCCTTATTCCATGTTGTTTTACACCAAGCATAGAATTCAACAGCTGGTAGCAACCACCTCTATTTGTTTTCTAGCATCGCATGAGGACATGCTAATTTTTCAAAGAGGGGGAGGAATTGCTATGCATGATGGATATTTTATACTTTCTTCCTTATTTAAGGCATACAATTTCATTTTTTTTTATTTCCACATATTTTTAAAACTATGAACCCAATTCTTGTAATTTTTGGAAAACACATACCTATCATTAATACAAACCCACACAATTTCAAGAAATAGTGGTTCATAAAATTTCGGAAATCATGCACTCTCACCTACAGCCATTTTGTTTATATCTCATGATCCATGCATCAAAACAATCTGATTTTTGGATCATAAAGGCATTCATATATTATAAATTTACTTGCCAAATTTCAACAAAAGCTGGTTTGTAAGTTTTTGAGAAAATGGTTCATGAAGTTTGCTGTTACATATCATATTTTGTTGCAACTTCATATATACATATAATTGAATGTCAATGTAAAAATTGTTATGCCTTCATCAAGATCACCAAAAGTGAATATTCATTAATTAAGGAAGAATTCATTTGTTCTATCCATTTCATGAGCTGAGATGAACATATTTTTTTATTGCTTGGTTAACACATGGGTTTTTGTCTTTGGGTTGCATGAGGACATGCAATATATTCAGTTTTCGTTGCATGAGGACATGCAACATATTGAGTGTGGGGGTGTGTAGAGTCGATAATATGCCATTATTATTGTCACTTGTGAACGTTTATTTCACCCATTTCTACCATTCTTCATCATGCCATTTATTATAATTTATCATTTAAATCCATTTTATTAATTATTTATGCTCTCATGAATAAATATTATTTATTCTCCTTTATTTCTAATAAATTGATTATTATGCATTATTTTACCAATGATAGTTCTAATAAGTTGGTTGTAACCTTATTTGCCATTTTTAGCCTCCAAAGTAACTTCCAGATTGAAGATTTGATTTTTAAATCAGCCAACTCAGAAATTCGCTGGTTTAAGGAGTGACAGTTTTGCGGTTACGACTCTGAGAAAATGAAAACGAATTTGGAAAATCTGGAACATGGGTTTTGTCCAGAACGGGCCCAATTATCTTCATGAAGAACAGTTTGCCCAAATTCGGCTTGTACAGGGAGAAACGCAGGGTTCTTTGAGCACGATTTTCTGAGATTTGTTGTTGCGGCCGCCCTCCAAATCTTAGCTGCAAACCCAAATCCGCCTTGTTCTTGTTGATCAATGGGTTAGAATCAACCTAAATTTGTAAGAGAAATCATGATTGTAATTATCTATGCTCTGATCTTTCTCTATTTAATGAAACCAAAGATCAGAGGGCGAGGGAGGAGAAAACGACTGTTGTTGTAATTATAAGTTTCAGAACAACTTTGATCATGGAGTCTTGTTGAGATCTGATTTTGTATACTTTTGTTAATGCAATCAATATAAAGGATTTGGTGTTCAATTCGTCCCTGCATCTGAAGTAAGTTACGGCGGTGCCATTGGAAGCTACGGGCCCGGCTCCAACGGACACTTGCCGTTGTATTGTTATACGGTAAATTGTGTTTGGTTTGCTTATTTCTATTGCTTCAGCAATCTGATATACCTTTCATATGATAGACTATGCTTTATACTTAATATCTGAATCTGAATAAGTTCTTTAACTCATGTCTCTGTATTACGCGAAGTGAATCTATTTGAATTGCATCTATTTCCATAGCAAGATATTTGTATAAATGTTATCATCATTGGATTCATATAAAATAAGTATTTGCGAGGCTTGAAGACAATATTACTTTATTCAGAAACGTAATCATATCATTCAATACTTTCAGATTGCTATATTAATGTAAATCATGTACATACGGGTGATAGTTGTTGTTTCGTAATTTATTAAGGATTGCTGTTTCATTTGATTGCTGTTGTTCCATTTGATTATTGTTGTTCCATTTTACTGCTGTATCATTTATTGCTGTCCCATTTCCATTTCGCCGTTCCGTTTTACTTTCTGCTGATTTATTTACTTATCTTTATTGCTTTGGTGTGAGAGAAGGTCTAAAGCTGTAGTGAGTCAGCAAGTCGCTGCTTAGCTCCCAGATCTTTGGTCCATGCTCTAATTTCCTTTCCATTTACTTGCATTTACTGTTTTAGTGTGGGAGGAGGATCAAGGTTGTCGTGAGACATAGCAGACGCTATTATGCTCCCAGATCCATGATCCATACTCTAATTCATTTTCCTTCATCAATTTCTAGAGGAATGAGTTATTGCAACTGTATCCTCGATTGATGGTTATTTGAATGAATGATTTAGTTTAGAACATTTCAGTTTCTTGCTTTAGATTTTGTTTCCAGCTTTCATTTACTTTTGGGTTTTAAGCACTATACTGCGAAACATTACTCTTAAGTAAATAGCCGCCTCAGACAGAGTACACTCTTGAAATAAAAAGTCGTCCCTGGGTTGATAATTAATGTGAGGTAATTAGGAGTTCACAGGACACCTTTTTATCGCCCCACACCAGCATCAACCTCCCAACAAAGAAGCCCCTCTTCACCTCAAACAAAGCTTAGATCACCCAACAATCTGATGTTTGTCTCTAGAAACCAACAACAATTCCTTACAATATGCAAAATTCCAGCCTCTGGATCTCTAGGATGAGGGATCCATATATAGATATCTGTAAGGAGGATGAGTCAGCTTGTGATTTGATTAGTGTCTTCTCTATGATAGTTCTTGCTTCCACTTGGAGACTGAGGGCCTCTTACTCATCCTTGGTCGAATTCAGTGAGGCAAGTGTCATAGGAGAAGATTCGGGAAGCTTCCATTGCCTCTCCACCTCGTGGAATGACACTGCCATTTGTCATTTCTCGCCCATCGCACCCCACAGAAGGGACTTTTGAAATGCAACGCACCCTCACAGTGTATTTAGGTGAGATGCAACGCACTTAGCCAGTGGAGCAGCTGCAATGATCCTGTTTTGACCAATTCTGAGTAGTTTCTCATGGAGAACTTCTGGGAGAAGCTGTAATCTGTTGACCTTGTTCCTTTAGGGGTTAGAACAACACTTTTAGGGACTTAGGAGCCCTTGGTTTATGGACATTTCATGCTTGGGGTTGTAGGGCACAAAAATGTCTATAACAACATCCTCAAGTGGTGGAAATATTTACAAGGGAAAACCGGATGAATTTCTTTGAGAAGTTTAGAGGGTTTAATGATGAAATTGCCCATGAATTTGCTCTCTCTCTGGTCCCTCACACAAGAACTCATGCAACTGTAACCATTAGAGGCCTCTCCATTTAAATAAACCTTGAATTCATCAATAGGGTCACTACGCTTCCTCTTGGGCTGCCTTGGAGTAAAGATGAGAAAATAATTGGCCAAGTTGCGAAGAGGAAATTTTTCCAAGATAATCAAACCTCTGTTGAAGACAAAAATGGAATTAGGAGGGCTAGTGTAGCATATCCCTGGGATGAGGTTAGCTACCAAGTGATCAAATACATTTCTTGTGAGGGGAGGCACAATATTGTTTATGGATGTCATTTCATAATCCTCCAAGAATTGAGATATGGCATGGATACCCTAGCACATCAAAAGTTTAGTATCCCTTACTTTCTCCTTCAGTCCCTCATTGACTCCAACACCAAGGTACAAGAAGGAAATTCACAGCAGCTAGCTCACCATGGCCTAATCAAGATCCTAGTAGAAGAAGCCCTCCATAGCCTTACAATCCATATAGCATGGGAAGTTTTCAGAAATATGACAGTTGAGGATGACATTAAGGCATTAACCTATGATGTCAGTCCTACTGTCAGTGAGGAGGGAGAACAACAAAGAGGAGAAGATGAAGCTAGTGGTGACATAGAAGAGCAAGAGAGGAAGGGGGAAGAAATTAAATGGAGGAGGGGAGAGTTGAAGAGACAGAACAGGAGGTAGAAAAAGAGACAGAGCAGGAGGAGGAAAAGGAGACAGAAGAGGGAGAAAAGGAGGTAGAGAGGGCAGAGCAAAGAGAAAAGTCCCCTGAAACTTTGGAAAGAGAAGTAGAAACTGCCCTCACTACCCTCAATACACCAGTCAAGTAGAAGCAGAAGAGGAAAAGAAAAACCTCCATGTATTTCAGGGCAAGGAATAGTACTAGAATTAAAACAGGCAAACCTCAGCCCTCATCAAAGACTCCCATTAACATTGAAGATTCACCATCTGCCAAGGTGAAAGAATCTCCTTCCAAGAAACCCATAACCTATGAAAGGAGGACTACAAGATCTTCTAGATGGAAGGGAAAGACAATTCTATAGGACCCCAAACCAGACCTACAGGAGGCTAAAATAGTCCTATAGGAGACACTGTCCAAGCTACAGGAGAAACAAAAACTTGAGGAAAAGATAGGAGGACAGCCAAAGGTGAAAGAGGAAGCACAAGACGTACAAGCACCTGACCCCTAGCCTAATCTTAATGACCTACAAGAACCTAACCCCTAGCCTAATCTTGACTCCTATTACAGACTACTTGAGGGAGGCAAGATAATCCCACAGAAATTTACAATTCCACTGTTTTTCGAATTGGAAAAAGAGAGAGTGAGAACACATAGGTGGATGAAAATAGCCAAGTCCAAAGGAGTTGAGGATATTGGCCACATGGAAGAAAAACTCAGGGAAATGGGCAGGGAATTGAGTGCTCTCAGAGACAAAGAAGCCATTACAAGAAGCCACCTTGAGAATGAGAATGAATTACTAAGGAGGCAGCTATAGGAGAAAGAGAATCATTTGGCATACATGGCCAACTTATCCATAGAAGCATTACAATGCAAAACACCAGCCAAATCTTATGGCCTTTATCTGAAGGATCAATGGCTTCAATTCCAAATAAAAACTTTGGCACAACGAGGCATAATGCCTTTCCAAGACTACAGGCAGTTCATGGATTTGTGTGACCAAAACACCTCTGAGGACAAAGCAAAGATGGCAAAGTTCTATCTACACAACATGGCCCTCACAGACCTGAATGTGTAGGACCCCAATGCCAAGCTAGCAGATCTGCAATTAATGGCCATGGTGTCATGGATGAACCATGAAGAATTGAGTGCAGCAGAAATGAAAAGATTGTTAATAAAAGAGCAGAATGGACCATTGATGATAATCTCTGAGCCATCAGATCCTATGGCACTCATCATCACACACAACCTACTTGCCAATGACCCTCAGATTGCCCCTAAATATCCAGCCAATCAGGAACAAGCCATTGCACACTTTGAAGATATGCTTAGGCTACTTGCGGATGACTGTGTGCATGCATGCATGAGAAGATGGAATTCCCTACCCCACATCTTGTAAATCAGAGAATATCATTCCCCCATGAGGCTAAAGGAGGCATTCAAAAGAGTGCCAATGTACAACGGCTCCATGCAAAGGCTGAAGGTCAATTGGATTGGCATCAAATTGAGTCCTCCACTCATATTAGGCATGCTGGAAGGCAGAAGAAAAGAAGAAGAGAAGGAGCAGTGGAAGGACATAGACAGAAAGGCAAGATTTTATGGAGAACATAAGCAGACCATATCAGAATCCTGGAATGCTAGGGAGGCCACCAGGGCCATGAAAGACCGAGAGATTGACTAGGTTGCTCAGAGGATGAGCAACACCTTCAGTAGGGGGGTGATGATGAGCCTCATAAATGGGTAATTATATGGGCTCATTTTACCTCCTAACCTAGTCAAATCAACCATTCTCTTAGCTTATTGTATGATTTTCTGATTATATTTATTCTTATAGGGTGAGTTGAGTTAGTTATTATGCCATGTGGTCTAACATGTATTTAATGCAGATTATTGATGGATTTCGAGGTCAAAGTCAAGGATCTAGTGGTCAAACTGCAACAATAACTTAAAGTAGACAAAGGATAGGACTTATAGGAGGGAATTCCCCTCATTTATTTCTCCTCACTTCAAATTCCCCTTCATTCAGCTCAGAGTACACGCAGCCGAATCATGCACTAGAAGGCAGTCGAGCAAGTGGAAGATGATTGATAGTTATCTCAAGTTTTGGGAGCCAATCCTCCCCAATTTTAAGGAAGTTGTTGGTAGCTTCAGATGTATAAGTAGAGAGGCCTAGGGCCTCACTAGGGTCAATTTTTTTTTGCTTTTGTAAACTCTGCTCAAATTTCGAGCTTACTACTTTATAACAATTTTATGTAAACTTGCTATTTTTTTATAATGAAGATGGAATCCTTTTTGAGCTAGCACTGAGTTACCTCAGAGGGATGAAGCTCTTGGGTTAGGACCCAATCCAACCAACCAAGCTTCTCTTTACTTGTATTTATATGCTTTACGTCAGTTTGTGGATTAGTTTGTTGTTAGATGTATTTCTCTTATGGTTAAGAATAGGTTGTTTTTGATGATTTAGTAGCTTTCTTCCATTTGTGCTTTCTGTATCAGGTTAAGCAGTGATCAAAGAAGATTCAAAAGGCTAGAAACAGTGCCTTGGCCTCTCTTCCTCCCTCTGGGACCATGATTTGAGGAAAAGACTCTCTTGCTTCACCAAAAACACACATTTTCCTCATTCCTAGGACTTCTGGTGTTTGCAGCTCTCTAGTAGGTTGATAGTCCAGTTTTTCTTTGCTTTAGATCTTCTTTATCATGTTCACTTCCTAATTTTCAATAGTCCTTTTGCATGCTTTCCTTTCTTACAGCATTTCCTTCTATACATCATAGTTTATGCCATTTTAATGCCCTAACACCTCATTCCAACCTTCATCCACCTTTTCCACCCACTCTCACACCCTCAAAACAACGAATATTTCTCTCGGCCTCCTCCTGTAGGCCTCCTGTAGTTTCCCTGTTTTCCTCCTGTAGTTTTCTTGTGTCCACCTGTAGTTTTTCCTGTAGGCTTTCTTTTGAAGTTTGAGTGTGGGAAAAGCCTCCAGAAGGCCACCTAAGACCTCCTAGGACCCATCCACACCATCCTACATCCTCCCAAGCTCCAAAACCGCCCTCTAACACCACCTGTTCGCTACCACACTCACACAAAATAAATTAGATGCATGTTAAATTCACATAAGAACACATAAAAATTAAAAAATACATTTTTTTCTTATTTACTTCTATAAATAGCATGGTTAGATGTTGTTTACTTCCTTGAGTAAGTAATGGCATTTCTTTCATGGTTTTCATAGTGTTTTTGGCAAAAGTAGAATTAGCTTGTTAATTAGGGTTTATTAGGTTTCACTTTACATTCCAGTATTTCTCCTTTCTGCAGTTAGAATAGCATTTGTAGAGTAATCTTTATTTCCTTTCGTCACACATAGAGCTTCTTCTAAAATGTATAAAAGTTGGCTTGAGCTCCTAGTGATCTTGCGCCGACTGACCAAGTGACAACCTACAGTGAGAACTAGTACTTATGCATATAGCACTGACGCTTCCAAGTTTGTTACGAACTACCGGGTTGATAAATGTAAAGTTGGTAGACCAGGAGTTGCAGCGTTCTTACTGCAATACTGGTACTCACCAAGACTTCCAAAGCCAACACTAGCGAGGGTGCTTGAGCCATATTCTCTACAATATTGTAGTTTCAGCAGCTCGCACATTTGGATTATAAGGTGATTTCCGAATAACACCTTTAAGGGGTGGTTAGATTATGGAATTAGTTCTAGGTTTCCCCATATGTAGAGGATAGGAATTGGGTGAAGTGGAGGAAGAGGGTATATTAGTGGCATCTTTCTCCACCATGGGTCTTTCAGGAGGAGGATAATATTTTGATCTAGTGGCTACGAAAATAAGTTCCGAGCCACTCATGAACACTTAAGAGCTTCTAGAGGTCTGAACATGGGGTTGTTCTACCTTTTTCATCTCCTTAGATGCGAAAGGTTCCTTCATCATAGATGGTGTCCCTAAGGTTCCTAACAAAGGATGACTTACTTTGGCACATCAGGGGGAATCCTTAATGTAATGATCTTCATAAAAATAAGGCAAGTATATTTAGGATTTCACTTTGATGAATCATCAACTGACAATTTTTGGGAATCCTATTTGGGAGTATCCTACTTATCTTTTCCTTTACCCTTTTTCTTTCATTTTAAGTATTTATCTATTGCGGTAGACTACACATAATTTACCTCTAAGGTTTTACCATGATTCTTTAAGTTGTCTCTAGTATTGTACGTTGCATCATCCTAAGTAGATATAGGTTTTGTAGAAGCAGTCGAGGTACTACTAGAATGATGTGCCACATATCTAATGATACCATCAATGGGTAGTGTATATGTAGGTGTGGAAGATGCAAGACCAGTTGAAGGTTATTGGATACCAGGTAGGAGTTCATAAAATGTGCCATATTGTGAACAGACAAGATCTAATTACTGGGCATGGGCGATGGCTTGTTCCTCAGTTACACAACCACTCATGGCTATGTTTTTAGCGATAGGAGGGATGAATTATTTGGTAAACCATTCAATCAAAAGCTGATTGAGGATGTCAAATTTGATGAGACGACATCTACGTCTGCATTCATGAATATGATTGGAGATATGATTGGAAATCGTTTGTTTGAAAGATGTTAAGGGACGGGTTCCAGTATCATACCAGACATGAAATTGGAAATGGGTGAAGAAAGACATGGCCAAAATATTAAAATCTTGGAAAGCACCTCAAGGGAGATGGATGTACCATTTAGAAGCAGAACCCATTAAAGTCCACTAAAAAAGGTGCAATCGGATTGAATCATCAACCCAAGACTTAGATGAACACCAAAGGTGGTAAGTCATAACATGTGATTGTGGGTCTTCTCTAGATTTACCTTCAAACTTAGGACAATCGCTAGGTATTTTTGCTGGTACTGGAGGCCAATACGGTGAGTGTAGTATTACTTCATTTGTAAGTTGTGACACATATGATAGTTCCAACATTTCCAAGAATGGCAGTTGTGGATTATATGGGATGTATGGTCTCTGGTATGTATCAAACTAAGTATTCCAACCTTGCTGAGTTTGGGTCTACCCCCACTATGGTGGGTTTTGTCCATAAGGTGGTTGACCATAAGGAGGTTGACCATATGAAGGTTGACCTTAAGGAGGTTGACCATATGGAGTGTTGCAGATAATTATGAAAGGAGTTTTTTCTCTGTGATATTGTGTCCAAATCAGATCACCAGACGTAGAAAAATAGAATCAATGGAACAATAAGCTAATTCCCAACCCAAATGCCCAATTGTGCAGCAAGCAGTCGAATATATGCTATAAATATAAGAGACCACACCTAGAATCCTCGCATGTCGGGGAGAGGTTTTGATTTCAATGCAGATGATGTGCTCCACTCAAGTGATCCAACACATCCACACCATATTTCTGTCCTTGCACACAGTCACAACTAAGCGAAGACAACAAATGATCTTCCTCGGAAGATCGTTAGATCAAAAGCAACAGATGTCAAAATATAACATACTGAACACAAATTAATTTAAGGAAGGGAATATATATTTCCATTAATTATGAAAGGAAACAATACAATGCTAAATTTTAACCTCCAAGCCTCTTCTCTGCAATGCTGCAGAGTTTCCCCACTATATCCAAGAAATGAGCATGAAGAGTAGTATGTCAATGGAAAAAGACCTCACATGCTATAGCATAATGATCCAGGTGGATGTTGGTGGCCACCCACCTATCCCATTTGGACCCCCACAACTGTCTCTTTCAGTTTCCTTAATTATAGCACAGTTTACTATTTTTAGCAGTTTTTCGGGTCCTAAACTTCCGGAGCCATTTTGAGAACCTAAACGACGTTTTTTGGGAAATCCACCGCCAGCGATTTTTTTGATAAAAATCATCTTTTCCATCGTAGTCCTCGGAGAGATCTTTCCAACGGGCTATCATGCGCATCAAACGGAGATAATACGACCAATTCGCGACCCCGGGAAGTTGGCTGTCCAACTCACCCCAAAACGGGGCCCACAATTTGGCGTTTCATCTTCTAGGGTTAGGTTTTGGAATGTGAAGGGTTTTCCATTGTTTCTCAATAATAAATAGGCCTTCGAGCCTCATTGTAAAGACAGTTCGAAATAGTTCAGAGGCATGTAGCCGACACATCTCTTCTCAGAGATAAGCTACCATCGCCCTAGCTGGGTTATTTCTATTTGTAAGCATATTTCAATATTCTCCACTAATGAAATGAAATATTATTTCCGCTGCATCTCTATTTTTATGGTTATCGCATCTCTGTATTTATGGTTACCTCTGTAATCTATTGCGTTCCTGTTTAAATCTGGATCAGTGGTATCAGAGCGGTCTGCTTTTTCTCTGTTTTTCTTTGCATGTCCCCAACGAGGTCAGGATATAAGGAGTTAGGGCTTGAATTGGTCGAACCTTTGCAAGAACAGCCTCGCAAATCTCGATGACCTCCCATGGCGGATGAGAAGAAAGATGAGGGGGCAGGAGATCCTATCAGAATCTTGCTCGAAGAAGCCCTCGAGCGGCAAAGGAACGCGATGATGGATAGCTTTGCGCAGATCCTTCAACGGCTACCCAGAGGCGACGCATCGGCTTCCAACAACTACTCTGGAAACGCCACACCGTTTAAGGTACAAGTTAATTTTTAAATCCCCATATTCAAGGGTCAAATAGACGCAGATGCCGTAGATAAATGGTTAAATCTGCTAGATGGGTATTTTTCTGTTCATGAATTTTCAAGTCGGGAAAAGATTGTTTTCGCTCTTCTCAAAGCAGCCCCCCACGTCAAGGACTGGTGGGAAACATACTGCGAGCAGAAGGATGAAAGTACAGGCTCACTGTTTTCAGCCGCACCCACTTGGAATGACTTCCGGGATGCCATCAAGGAGCAGTACTACCCTGTCGGAAGCTATGAGGACAAATACATCAAATGGACCACACTGCGGCAGGGACGAGACCAAGATGTGCCAGAGTTCACAAATATTTTCCATACCCTTCGCACACAGTTGGGTATCAAAGATTCTGAGCTGCATCTGGTACTCAAATACTGCGGCTGCCTACACAGATACATCCAGGAAGAGATGGAGTTCTTGAACATCTCCTCACTCGGCACAGCATACCGATACGCTGTTAAAATCGAGCAAAAGTTCAAACAGAAGAAGCGAGACTTTGGATCTGCAAATCCAAAGCCCAAAGGACAAAGCCAAGGCGGGGTGACCCAAGACAACGCGTCGAAGCTGCAAGAAAAGAACACCACCACGAAGCCGAAGAACGACACGGGAAAGTGGTGTGAGTTCCACAACAGTCCCACTCATAACACAAGTGAGTGTCGGACCAAGCAGTCGCTAGTGGCCGAGTTGAAGGCTTCTGAATCAGATGCATGTTCCGACTCTGAGTCAGAAACTGACAAGGGGAATGACAAAGGGAAGCAGATCATTGATGCGAATCCCAGCGCCACTGTTGCTACTGCCAAGATCCAGAAAAATGAGCCTGAAGATCCAGAGGAGGGGGAACGTCTTTTCCACTCACAGATGTGGGTGAAGGGTTCACCACTGCAATTCATTGTCGACAGTGGCAGCCAAAAGAACCTCATTTCAGCAGAGGTCGTGAAGCGGTTGGGCCTACCAACTACACCACACCCACAGCCGTACAGTATCGGTTGGCTTCACGAAGGACGAGATCTTAAAGTTCGCCAACAGTGCCGCCTTCCCTACAGCATCAAGCCCTTCACGGATGAGGTATTGTGTGATGTTACACCTCTGGATGTTTGCGATGTACTATTAGGCCAGCCATACTTGTGGAGGCAACACGCTGTGTATGAGTCAAGGTCTCGCGCTGTCATTATTTCTTTGGATAATTCATTATACAGGATACCGGAGGTAGCCCCACCTACCGCCACCTCTTTGATCACTGCCAAGAAAGGAAGCAAGCTCATCTCCCAGACTAGGAAATTCATTTTTTGTCTGGTTCACTCCCAAAGTAAGGGGAAGATCGTTGCTACATCCATGACCCCCGCAAAGGGTTCCTCCACACAGCAGCAGCAGCAAAGGGATACGGTCATGACAGAACACAGGAACAACTTCTCCTCACCCACAGGGGTACCACACAAGTTTCAGGTGGGCAACAAAGTTTGGTTACATCTGCAGAAAGAGCGCCTTACCAGAACCCATCAGAAACTCAGACCACTCCGACATGGTTCTTACACCAATAACAAGGCTACGGGCAACAATGCTTTGAAGCACAACATTCCTCCATTCCTTCGCTTGCACCGAGTGTTCAATGTGGATAGTCATCGACCATGCTCCCCACCATTTCTAGACACATTAGAGATTGCAGAACAGCTCACGAGAGACCCAGCTCAACAGAAGCTTCCTCATCTCAGGGAGGAACTCAACGCAATGGGGACCATTGCTTCCTAAGGGGGGAGGAATGATCCAGGTGGATGTTGGTGGCCACCCACCTATCCCATTTGGACCCCCACAACTGTCTCTTTCAGTTTCCTTAATTATAGCATAGTTTACTATTTTTAGCAGTTTTTCGGGTCCTAAACTTCCGGAGCCGTTTTGAGGCCCTAAACGATGTTTTTTTGGGAAATCCACCGCCAACGAATTTTTTGATAAAAATCGTCTTTTCCGTCGTAGTCCTCGGAGAGATCTTTCCAATGGGCTATCATGCGCGTCAAACGGAGATAATACAACCAATTCGCGACCCCGGGAAGTTGGCTGTCCAACTCACCCCAAAACGGGGCCCACAATTTGGCGTTTCATCTTCTAGGGTTAGGTTTTGGAATGTGAAGGGTTTTCCATTGTTTCTCAATAATAAATAGGCCTTCGAGCCTCATTGTAAAGACAGTTCGAAACAGTTCAGAGGCATGTAGCCGACACATCTCTTCTCAGAGATAAGCTACCATCGCCCTAGCTGGGTTATTTCTATTTGTAAGCATATTTCAGTATTCTCCACTAATGAAATGAAATATTATTTCCGTTGCATCTCTGTTTTTATGGTTATCGCATCTCTGTATTTATGGTTACCTCTGTAATCTATTGCGTTCCTGTTTAAATCTGGATCACATAATCTCAAGATCTAAGTTTCAATCCTATCTCTCCAAAACTAGTTGACCCTCTTAGATGGTCCAGTATAAATAGGTAGAAGAGAGGTCCTGGGAGGATGTATCTGGATGCTTAGGAAAAAGAGAAGTCATAGAAACTTCTAAGAGATAACTCATCGCTAGCTTGAATATATAAGGAATTCAACTAATCTCCTAGTGACTAAGACACTTTAGAAGGCATCCTCGGTCACTGGCACTGAAAGGGGAACACAATTCAGTAGTCTATCCCATAGAGTGGGCCTAAGAGTGACTCTAGGTTTATAGTTGCTCCCATAGGCTGCTGTGCGAGCGACGTTGGGTAAAACTGGAAGAAAAAGAGTCTTGAGTCTGGAAAAAGTAATTTAGACTCAAGTACTAAGATTCACTGACCTAGAGGGTAAAATAGGCTAATAACAAATGACCCCTAATGTATGAGGTCAGAAGAGAAGCTCAACACCGAAATACATTATGATAAAAATCAGAGGTCAAGATGGGAGTGAGGAAACAAAGCTAGGATTTTGTATCGGACAACTTTGAAGGTGATTAAATGTATCTCCCATGTATACATTGAGGAGGGCCTTAATGTATCCCCCCATCAATCGACATGGAAAAAAACAGGATGATGTGATGAATCGATGAATTCATGAAGCGATGAATTACAACTAACACAGGGATGGATGACTCAAAAAGGTCAACATGCTACTCCAGATGGCCAACATAGGATAAGACTTCCCTTGAATGCATAGAGGCACGACACAAGAGTAACTTGGTAGAATTACTAATGAGCACCATGTGATATCATGCAACAAAGAAGGAGGCATTGAAGCACGCTTCATATGACTAGAAGAGTAACCAGCCAGAGGATTAAAGAGACTCATATGGATGGTACAACTCCTAGGCAAGCTAAAGCCCATCTGTGATATAATGAAACAAACAAGTGCCATGTTCAAGGGTGATGCAACGAACATTTCCATTTTGATGACTAATGGAAAAAATGTTCCCTCCATTCTATTTTTTATAAGTTCCTTTTTCATAAAGTTGTCCCCTAAGCTTTTTTGTAAGTAGCCTATCCCAATTCGAAAAAGGGTTAAACTTGTGCTAGGTAGTTGACACTTTAGATACTTTAACAAGCGTGAAGTAGACAAGTTCACTCGGAAATATTTTCTAAATTAGGGAGTTTGAAAAGAGCTTAAAGAAAACTCCCCTTGGAGGAAGAAGTGGTATAGAAGGTAGAAGCTGGTTTTGGTAATGTTGGAACTGATCATGACATATGAAGGACAAGAGGTTGGCTAATATGACCACTCATTGAAGTAGTTCCTCCAAGAAAGGGTAAACACCAAGTGAAAGCGATGGAATCCTCCTCACGTAAAGCCGGAAATGAGATGAAGAAGAGGACATGTGGCTCAAATTCTAGGTCATGGTGGGTTAGAAGGAGGAATTCCGAAAAGGAGTAAAAAAAGACTACATGGACACCAAAACAATAAGGAGGTTCTAGCTAGGGTATCCATGAGTAGGTAAGCTCTACTGCCAAGCAACAGCGTGCATAGAAGAAAGTGGCTAAAGTGGCAACTTGACGGGGTTAGACCCAAGGCATAAATATGGTACTTACGGCCAATAATACAATGATGATGGTGATATATGACCTACCCCTATATGTCAGTAAGCAGAAATATACCTCAGGCCCCATGGATGTCAAAATAGAAACACCACCCTCTCCTATAAAAACCATCTAGAAAGACTAGAACTAGGGTTAAATCACACAATGAGATAAATAAACATGGAAGAGGTAAAATTACGATCACATGTCTTTTTATTATTTAATTTTTTTAAAATTTTTGGATTTTTGGCATAAATAAGGCATGACAAATATTTGCATCACACACCAAACAAGAAAAAGATAAAGGACCACACTCCTATGTACAATATATACAGGCACAACACATTCCAGTAGGTCACACTAATGTGTGCCCATAACTAGGCATAGGTCCAAGGTTTTCTATACGCAAACTCATGGAGGGTAAAGGGGACCATATGGCTCACCAATCTAGGGCCATGCCAAAGAAAGTCAAACTATCCAATCTAGAAAGGTTGACCATGCCATCGATAGTCTAACATAACTGTGCTCTCAAAATCAACCTAAGGACATAAGGGAGGATCAAGACATAAAGGATGTACAAGACACTCGTCAACAGGTGGAGACGAAGTGGGCAATTTATTAGCAAGTTCGGTAGTATAATCCAAAGACTTGACTTGGTCCATGGGTGGTAATACCAAGGAACACTAGGAAGGTGCCCCCTGAATCGATTCAAGATTTATATTTCCAAGCTCTACTTATTCCACATTAGGGAGACTAGGGGTAGGAAGAGGCACAATTTCCCTAATATTATCAATGGATAGATAAAAGACCTCCAAGTTGACTAAATGGGGAGGATTGTCATCGAGGGAGTCATGTTCCGAGGGGCGGCCCATGTGGGAAAAATATCTGGATCATATTCCATATTGGGATGGAGTTTATGACCAACGTTAGAAGGTAATGATGAGATTGTTGGAGAGGAAATATCTTCCACAACAGGTGGCAGAGGGTGCTCACTAGCTTGATCAACTTCCATAATAACAGGAAACACCACCCAAGGCTTAGGAGGTTGATGGATTACACAAGTTTCAGAAGATATCATATGCATAGGAGTTGTGGTAGAAGTAGGAGTGTTGGGTGGAGGGAGTTGAGGAAAAACCCCCATAAGAGATGAGATTTTAAAAAAACCTACACTAATTATCTGAAGTTTATCGGGGTCATCTCCAATGAGTGGTATAGAATTTCTAGTAGTGGATATTTGAGCAGATGACATGCAGAAGTCAAGTTTATCGATAGTGATAATTTTTCTTCATGAGGAAAGAAATGTAAACAGAAAATAGATGAGATGATTGCGGTCATTGTGTAAAACCAACTATGACCAAGGAGTAGGTTGTAATCTAACTTGGCCTTGACAACCTAGACATCAACATGGATCCTTTTCCCCCTTAACTCAATGGAAAAATTCAGAAGAACCCCCTTTGGTACAAAGTTGTGTTTGTCAAACACTTGGAGAGTCGTGTTATACATTGTGAGCGCTTGAGAGCCAAGTTCCTTCCAACAAGATACATACATAACACACGTGGAAGAGCCCTAATCCTCCAAGGTGCGATGAATATTCCGATGGAAAATATACACAATGATCTAGAAAGAAATCTGATTGGAAAGACGAGGAGCGGATTTATCGGTGTTAAAAGCGATGAGATTAGATTCAGACATATCAACTCCACCAATGGAATACAACAAGTCTTTGCGCTGCTGAGGACAAATTTGAAAGACCTCTAAGGAAGACATGGCACAAGGAGCCTGGGAAATATCTTCAACAATATTGTAGTGTTGGTAGGGTGATAGACAAGCTCCATAGGCTTATCAAAAGTGAGAGGTCTAGTGGAGGTAGGTGGAGTTGATGAGTCCTTACAGGGAGAACTCAACTTAGGAACATCATAAGATTTGGCTACTGTATCCACATTGACATCTTCCTTGCACATGGAGACAGATGAATTATGAGAAGATGACCCCTCTTTGCCCCCTTACGGAGGTCGATAAGGTTGAGCAACCATCTATTGTTGGGGTTGTGCAGGGAGTGGATGAGTTAAAACGACAGGTTGTTTAGTAGATGGTGGTGAAATAATCCTATGGAATTCATCCATTCAAGGGCATTTGTGAGTAAGGTGGTCACCTTAAAAAAATTTACAGGGGAACTTGACTTTACAACAACGTTTACTAGTACCCCCTCCTTGACTCTTAGGGTTGGGTTGAGACTCCTGGGAATTTTAATTCTTTTGTTCATTTTGCTTATTATTATTTTTTCCACCAATTTTTTGGTCTTTATTGGGTTGAGTGGACTTAACCGGGAGAACATTGGTGGACTGCTTAGGAGGGGATTCTTTAGCAGAACCAGACACACTTGTTGGGGCTTGAGATGTAACAATCAATTGCCCAAGTTGGGTAGTAATTTGGCTCATAGAATCAGAAATAGACCCGATCACGCCATCAACATGTGGGCCAAGAATAGGTTTTGGAGGGTCAACATAAGGGCTAGGGGCATTTGGAAATACTTCATAAAGCATACTTGATTGTGAATAGATGAAATTTAACTGTTGGGAAGCTAAAATAACTTGTTCCTTGGTAATAGATCAAAACATAAACGCATCCTTGGAAATATGAGGTCGAAGAGATCGAATGAACCATTTACATAAGATCTCATTAGGTAACTTGGTTCTTACTAACCATTTTTGATGATGCCACTCATGAATATGATTAGAAATTAACATGGAATTGTCTTTCTTGAAATTGGACAAGAGGTCAAAATCAATATCATACCAAGTGGGTAATTAGAAGTGTGTCAAGAAAGTTTGAACAAGGGAGCAAAAGTAATCATAGGATGCAATATCTAACTCGATATACCACTTTGCGACATCCCTAGTCAGTTTACATTGGAATAAGCAAAGCTTAATAGAATCATCCACCAAAAAATTGGATGAACACTGTTAGCTCTACTACATACTTTTGGTATTTGTTGGGTAAAAGACAAGTCTGGCCATATGTTATGCTCAGAAGGGAGCCCGCAGTAGTTCGCTTCCTCCTTCTCATTCATTTTTCCTACGCTCGCATGAGCCCCACTTTCTCTATTTTGTCTCCTTAAACATCTTCTTTCTCCACTAGCACTGTTTTCTTTCAAAACTCAGCGTGAATCCATATTTCTCCCATGAACCTGCATTTCCTTAAGCCCGGGCACTTAACCCATGAAACTGCGCCCATATAACATCCTTTGTTTGTAGTCGTTGATCGTCCCGATCCAATGGTCTACGCCTTTGCCCCCCCGCACGTTAAACCTCGTTCATCTCCCCACCATCTGATCGTCCATCTCCAGATTTGACGGTAGTCGCTCCTCCCGACACCACAACCTGCACACTTGTTAATCCACGAGGAAAGCGGTTTTCCTCTACCACGTGTCGTGCAAGGATTGGATCGCAAGCCCATTATATGTTTACCGCCACACACCAAAAGTGGTGCGATAATTTCCACCATCCACCCAAAACCATTTTCCTGGCCGTTAAATTCCCCGCAACTTCCACGCCCGTCGACCGCCCACAATCTCCCTACTCCTCTATCTTCCGATATCCTCCGTAGACTGATCTCCGCTGTCCATATATGTGATCCGATGGCTCATAGTCACTCTGCCCCACGTCTTCCCATCGCCTCCCACCATGAGATCTTAGCCATCCTTCAGTTCCATCCAACGGCTAACATTTATTCCCAGTGCTTCGTTCATTTTCCATGCAGTTTTCGTGTTTTTGGCCTATCCCGTGCATCTGAAGGAAGAAAGTGATCGCACTCTGCGCAGTTAATCTTCAACTACCTTATTCAAAAGATAGCACAACCAAGGAAGGAAATTATAGCCCCAAGCAATTAAACGCCTTCAGTAGTTATGGAAATTTATTCATACAACACTCCACCTACTCAAGGAGTACACCTAAGTACTAGAGAATGTTAAATTTTTTTCATTAAAGCAGTAAATCGTAGTAGAGGCCCATATCAAATATTTAATGTGGTTGGTGGTCAGTTATGACCTCTCCACGCATAGGATAGCAGATGTTTTTGCAATCAACCTCCATATATACCGAGAAACAAAATGTAATCAGGGTTGATGGATATTGTTTTGATGTAAGGTTCAACTTCTGGAGACTGTAACTACTGTGACACCTGCATCATCTGGTCTTCATTTTCAGCTAATGCAAGCTTCTTTTACTGTTAATTGCTCACTTTCCACTTCTCCTTTGTTCCAGGCTGTGCCTGTTATGCATTTTTCATGTGCTCTTGATGTTTAGCATTAGAGGGTATGTCATCCCACCTCTGTGTTAGAATCTAATTTGTATTATTGAAGGCATATGCAGGTTTCTGTTTTCTTGGTGCCAAAGAGTTGTCATCCTGTCTGTGCATTAGGAAATAGATTTACAGACCTTTCTACTGGTTGCAGTTGGCCATCACAGGGTCCTGTGCATCTGCTAGTGTGGTCAGCATTCTCCATCTTCACCTGTTCCTCAAACTGTGAGTAATTGGTGGTCTAAAGCCTTGTAGTCTGGGGGTGTTCACCCATGTCTAGGGTTAAGCATAGTAGAATTGGTTATCTGGCTTGAATATGCATCATTCCTTCCATTCATCCACCATTTTCCAACATTTTTGTTGAGTTTGTAATGTTCCTGAGCATCTTTGATCTACAACCTAGGAGAGTTTCTTGGGGTGATAACATTAATTGGAGTCGTTGCCACGGAGAGGAGATTGAAGCTCAGCTTCCTTGGGAGAACGACACAATTCCAGATTTTGATGATAAACAAGGTCTGGGCACATTTCTGGTTGTAATCATCTATCTGGCGACTCCACTAAAGGAAGACCAATCTTTGGCGACTCCACATTGAAGTTCTGGCTCAGTTTGTGAGACATACTCGAAGAAGTCCTCAAAAATCACTAGTTCAACATTGCCTGACCCTGAGAGGACTGTCAAATCGAAGAAAGCATCACAGAAAGGGGCATCAGGATCAGGTAAGCCTAAGAAGTCTCATGCATCTCTGAAATATAAAGTTATAGCTGAAGATATACAATTTGAAGATTTAGAGCCCAGCACTATTAATAAGGAAATTCCTTTAGAGATTAATACAGCCCCTTTTCCATCTAGTTCTCCTTTGAATCTCAGTCCAAATAAAGCTTCCCATACAGTCAAAAACATCCCTTTGTCTCTGCCATCCATCACATTACTTCCTACCATTCAATCTGCCAGTATCCTTCCACATATCCTAATCATGGCAGGCCAGCAAGCACCCACGAAGATAGAAAGAATTGTAGCTGCCAGATATGGACCTTTGGTCTTTCCTGTTCCTTTAAATCCCATGCCTGTGGGAGAATATCATAAATATATGCCTAAGTTCACTGGCACAGAGGGAGTAACAGTTGAAGAACACCTAGAAGCTTTTTATAGTTATGTTGATAACTTAGATATAAGTGAAAACGATGTGTGGATGAGAGTTTTTGTCCAGAGCCTTGATGGAGAGGCTAGGAAGTGGTTCAGAGAATTACCCCAGAGATCTATAACAGATATTGAAGCCTTAGATGATGCATTTTTGAAGCACTAGGGAGATAAAAAAGACTTGTTGTATTACCATACTGAGTTTGGTAACCTGAAGAGGGAAAATGGGGAATCATTGCCTGATTTTAATAAAAGATTCAATCGTATGTATAGTAAGATACCAGTTGAGGTAAAGCCTACCCCCACCTCTGCCAAACTCACTTATGCCAATGCTTTTGACTCTGATTTCTGCCTGTTGTTGAGAGAAAGGAGATGTGCTACTCTGGCAGACATGCAGGATGCAACCCTAGAAGTAGAGTCTAATATCATGGCTGCAGAGAAGCTTAAAAGTCAAGCTGACAGAAGGAGGCAGAGAGGTCAAGCTTCTACCCCCTCTGCATCATCTTCAAAACCCAAATTAGAAAAAATGAATAAGATGATAGAGTCATTGGCTGCTGAAATATCTAAGCTGGAGATTGAGCAAAATTCAAGAAAGACAAGGCAATAGAACACATTTGCTCCAAGAAATTCAAATCCATTTAGAAGAGAAAATGAACAGTAGCAAATCATTCAGAGGGGTGAAGAATCAAAATAAGAACAGAAAGTTAAATCTCCTTTCCAAAATCTAGTCATGGAGGAGGAATAGTTTGAAGATGAGGATGAAATTCACTGCATGGAAGATAAAGGCAGTGTTGTGTTTTTGACACTGGCTGCGTATGAAGAATCTTTGCTACAAGAACAAGACAGTCAAGAATGGGATAGAGAAGTTGTCCTACAAACTAAGGAGCAGCAAATATATAACCTGAGGTCAAATGCAAAAAATGTCAAAGAGAATCCTGCCCAAAGAGTTGTTGTCCAAACAGAGTCACAGAATATCAGACAGAGAAGACCAGCAGCTAACCCAGTCATCCTAAAAGCACCAGTTCAAGAGGTAAGAGGTTCTGACAAGTTACCTTCCTCTTTCAGTTTTGAGTCAGAAGTCCAGAAATTAAAAATATTTGTGCCTCTGGTAGAGTTGGTAAAGAGTGAAGTGTTTAGAAAGCCTATCCTTGAGTCCCTTGAGCTGGAAATCACACAAACCTCCACTGACTCTATCAATTTGCAACATGACAAGCCTACTATTGTGCTTAGCCCCATGATTGAACCTGCTGATAATAATTCTCCATTTTTCTATGTCTCCTTGACCATTCATGAAAAAATCCTCCACAACTACCTGCTAGATACAGGGGCCAGCCACAATTTAATGCCTAAAGCTGTCATGGAAGAGTTAGGCCTTGATATCACTAGACCATATCATGATTTATTCTCTTTTGATTCAAGGAAAGTGAAATGCCTAGGATTAATCAAAGACCTGGCCATTACCCTAACTCAGCTGCCCATGAAGAGTATGATGATGGATATTGTGGTAGCAGATGTCCCTCCCAAGTTTGGCATGTTGCTATCTAGAGGATGGATTAAGAGACTAGGTAGGACATTACAGAATGATCTATCTTATGCTACTGTCCCAGTTTTTGGAGGAAAAAGCGGGATATTGTACAGAGAAGCACAGTTGGCATACATCATCAGTGATGAGAAGAACCCTACTAATCATCCCACTTATGCTGTGGACACGGATTTTGGAGCATGTATTCTCCAAATAGAAGAATCTTAGAAGGCCTCAATGCAGATCAGGAAACCAATTCAAGCCAAAGAAGAGCAAGGAAGTCAGGTTTGGGAGATGCTCTTTGATGGAGCATGTTCCAGGGAGACCGCAAGAGCAGGGGTGGTGCTAGTATCTCTAGAGAAAGAAAGCACATATCTGTCTTTTAAGCTTTCTTTTCAAATCACAAACAATATAGCATAATATGAAGCTCTACTATTGGGCCTTAATGCAGCAAAAGACAAAGGAATCATGAACATAAAGGTGTTTGGAGATGTTGATTTGATCATTCAACAAGTAAATAAAACATTTCAGGCAAAGCACCCAAGGCTAAGAGCATACAGAGATGAGGTATGGAGACTCAAAGATTCCTTTGAAAATTTATGTATTTCATATATTCCTAGGGCCAAAAATCAACTTGTTGATTCCCTTGCTATGTATGCTAGCATGTTTGTCCCTCCCATGCCTCCCAGACTAGTTTATGAAGTCCAAATGAAATACAGACCATCCTTGCCTCATAATGTCCAACATTGGAAAGTTTTTGATGATGATTATGAGATAAATAGGTTCCTTCAAGTCATTGATGAGTTTTCTGAAATGCAAATTGACGAAGAGAATGAAGCCTTGCAAGAAAGCCCCCAGCCCCAGCTTAGAAGTAAAATTATCAAAGATAGCATTGTCCATCGTCTCAGCAATCATATTCTTAAAGGTTTAATTCCTCTAGAAAGACTATTTGACTAGAATGATGTGCCTTACAAAGCTGCTCAAAAAGAAGACCAATCTGCAATCTGTAAGTATGACACAGGAAGTCCAAGTCAGCCTAGATACATAAATTTTTCCACTCATCTATCTGCTGACCAAAGTTCTAAATACTGAAAATTAATGAAGCAATTTGCTGATGTGTTTGCCTAGGAGTATAGTGACCTAAAAATTTATGATAAAAAGATTATTTAGCATCAAATCCCTTTAGAGAAAGACACCATTCCTTTCAAACAGAAGTTGAGACCAATAAATCTTATGCTTCTTCCTCTAATTGGAAAAGAAATTAAAAAATTGTTGGCTGCCAAGATTATAGTTCCTCGTAGATATTCCAAATGGGTAGCCAATCTAGTAGTGGTGAGGAAGAAAAGTGGAGAAATCAGACTGTCTGTTGATTTCAGAAACTTGAACAAGTGCTCAAAGAAAGACAATTATCCCCTACCGAAGATGGAGCATTTGCTGTAGAAGGTCTCAGGAGCCAAAATGATGTCTTTCTTGGACAGATTTTTAGGTTTTAATCAGATTGTTGTGCATCCAGATGACCAAGAGAAGACTGCATTTACGACTCCTTGGGGCACCTTTATGTACGCCAAGATGCCTTTTGGGTTGATGAATGCTGGAGCTACCTTTCAGAGAGCTATGGATATAGCATTTGTGGGAGAGAAGGATAAATTTGTTCTTATCTACCTAGATGATATAATGGTATACTCAAGTAGCCATCAAGATCATTTGCAACATTTGAAAAAAATGTTCTTAAAGTGTAGAAGGTTTCGGATTTCAGTCAATCCTAAAAAATCATAATTTGCTTTAGAAGAAGGCAAGTTGTTAGGACATGTTGTTTCTGTTGCAGGTGTTCAAATTGACCCAGAAAGAGTAAAAGCAATACAGACTTTGTCTGTCCCTAGATCAAAGAAAGATATCCAGTCCTTTCTGGGTAAAATAAAGTTTGTGATGAGGTTTATTCTAAATTTTGCAGAATTGGTGAAGCACGTTACCTCTATGTTAAAGAAAGGGTTAGAGGTCAGATGGAATGATGCAGCAAGAAAATCTTTTGAGTCCATTAAAAAAGCTATTATGGAGGCTTGCACTTTAATAAACCCAAATTACAGCAAGGAGTTCCATATATTTTCATTTGCCTCTGAAGACACCATTGTAGCGGTTTTATTGCAAGCAGATGAAGAGGGTTCAGAGCATCTGGTCACATTTTTCAGCAAAAATTTGAGGGATGCTGAACTAAGGTATGACATTATTGAAAAACAAGCATATGCTCTTATCAAATCCTTGAAAGCTTTCAGAGTTTACATTCTGCATTCCAAGATAATCGCATATGTGCCCTCTGCTAGAATAAAAGATGTCTTGACATAACCTGATGTTGATGGAAGAAGGGCTAAATGGATTGCAAAGTTGATTGAATTTAATATAGAGCTGAAGCCCACCAAACTCATCAGAGGTCAGGGTCTTGCCAAATTATTGGCTGAAGAAAATTGTAGATCATTGGATAATGATTTCCTATGCACAATTGCAGAAATTGGTCAGGTAGATAAAGAAGAGGAAGCAGCTAAACCAGAGAGAGAGCAGTCAGTGGCCAAGAATCTAGCTTCTTGTGATTGGTATTTTGCAATAGTTAATTTCTTGCTTAAGGTAGAAATCCCTTCAGAACTTACTCAAAGTCAAGCCAAAACTATCAAGCTTAGGGCAACAAAATATTGTATCTATGAATATCTACTCTATTGGAGGGATCCATCTGGAATGCTTTTGAGGTGTTTAGACAAAGAACATTCAATAGAAGTCATGCAGCAATTTCATTCTAGCATGTGTGGAGGGCACCATTATTGGAAGACTACAACCCACAAGATCCTCAGAGCTGGGTATTACTGGCCCTCCTTATTTTCTGATGTAGTCTCATTTGTTAAATCTTGTGACAGGTGCCAAAGGTTTGAAGGAAAACAGTAGTTGAAGTCCTTGCCCTTAAAACCAATACATGCGAAAGGACCTTTTCAGCAGTGGGGCTTAGATTTCATTGGAGAGATCAATCCACATTCCAGTGGCCAGCACAGATGGATATTAGTAGCCACTGATTATTTTACTAAGTGGATTGAAGCAATCCCTACCAGGAAGGCTGATCATAATGTGGTCATGAAGTTTTTAATTGAAAATATCTTTACTAGATTTGGTTGTCCACACAAATTAGTCACAGACAATGCAACAGCCTTTAGGGCAAAGGAATTGGTGGAAATGTGTGATTCAATGGGTATTAAACTGGTTCATTCCACCTCATATTATCCTCAAGGAAATGGTCTAGCATAATCTTCTAATAAAATCCTGATAAGGATAATTAAGAAGCTCCTGGAGGACAATAAAAAAAATTGGGATTCTAAGCTCAAGTATGCAATGTGGTCTGACAGAGTGACCATTAAGAAATCCACAGGGAATTCTCCTTTCAAGCTGGTATATGGCACTGAAGCTATATTCCCCATTAAGTTAACTCTCCCTGTGGCAAAATTCCTTCAAGAAGAGGAGAATGAGGAAGAAGAAATGGCAAAGAGGATTACTGATTTAGCAGAGGTACATCAGATTAGAGAAAAACTAGTTGAAAAGGTTGCAACACATCAGAAAAAGATCAAGGAAGCCTTTGACAAAGGGTCAAAGACAAATAATTTTCAGGTTGGAGACTTGGTTTTGAAGTGGGATGCACTAAAAGAAAAGAAAGGCAATCATGGGAAATTTGATGCTTTCTGGACAGGGCCTTTCATCATTTCACAGATTCAGGGGAACAACACCTTCATACTAAAAAGTATGGGAGGAGAGGCAGTTTTTGATGGCCCAGTTAATGGGCGTTTTCTTAAAATTTATGTGATTTAAGGTCTTTTAGCCTTAAAATTGTAAATATTTTGTTTTATCAGTTTTAGTATAGGTTCAGTCAGACTCCATGCCCAATGGAACACTAAGAATTTTGATAATTGGTTTTCATTGGAAATTCATTGATCTATAGGTTCTTGAGACCTCACAGGGAGGATCTCATCCCCAGAAGGAGCCAATGTTAGCTCTGCTACATAATTCGGTATTTGTTGGGTAAAAGACAGGTCTGGCTGTGTGTTATGCTCAGAAGGGAGCCCACAGCAGTTCGCTTCCTCCTTCTCATTCATTTTTCCTACACTCGCATGAGCCCCGCTTTCTCTGTTTTGTCTCCTAAAACCTCTTCTTTCTCCGCTAGCCCTGTTTTCTTTCAAAACTCAGCGCGAATCCATATTTCTCCCATAAACCTGCATTTCCTTAAGCCTGGGCGCTTAACCCATGAAACCGCACCCATATAACATCCTATGTTCGTAGCCATTGATCAGCCCGATCCAACGGTCTATGTCTTTTCCCCCCCGCACATTAAACCTTGTTCATCTCCCCGTCGTCCGATCGTCCATCTCCAGATCTAACGGTAGTCGCTCCTCCCAACACCGCAACCTGTGTGCTCGTTAATCCGCAGGGAAAACGGTTTTCCTCCGCCACATGTCACGCAAAGACTGGATCGCAAGCCCATTGTATGTTTACCACCGTACACCAAAAGCGGTGCGTTAATTACCACCATCCGTCCAAAACCGCTTTCCTGACCGTTAAATTCCCCGCAACTTCGCGCCCGTCGACCGTTGGATCTCCCCGCCCGAGATCCAACGGCCCGCGATCTCCCTGCTCCTCTATTTTCTGATATCCTCCATAGACTGATCTCTGTCATCCATATATGTGATCCGATAGCTCATAGTCGCTTTGCCCCGCGTCTTCCCATTGCCTCCCACCATGAGATCTTAGCCATCCGTCAGTTCCATCCAACGGCTAACATTTATTCCCAGTCCTTCATTCATTTTCCATGCAGTTTTCATGTTTTTGGCCTGTCCCATGCATCTGAAGGAAGAAGGCGATCACCCACCAGCACTCTGCGCAATTAATCTTCAACTACCTTATTCAAGAGACAACACAGCCAAGGAAGGAAAGTACAGCCTCAAGCAGTTAAACGCCTTCAGCAGTTATGGAAATTTATTCATACAACACTCCACCTGCTCAAGGAGTACACCTAAGTACCAGAGAATGTCAAATTTTGTTCATTAAAGTAGCAGATTGTAGCAGAGGCCCATATCAGATAGTTAATGTGGTTGGTGGTCAGTTATGACCCCTCCACGCATAGGATAGCAGATATTTTTGTAATCAACCTCCATATATACCAAGAAACAAAATGTAATGAGGGTTGATGGATATTGTTTTGATGTAAGGTTCAACTTATGGAGAATGTAACTACTGTGATACCTGCAGCATTTGGTCTTCATTTTCAGCTAATGCAAGCTTCTTTTGCTGTTAATTGCTCACTTTCCACTTCTCCTTTGTTCTAGGCTGTGCCTGTTATGCATTTTTCATGTGCTCTTGATGTTTAGCATTAGAGGGGATGTCATCCCACCTCTCTGTTAGAATCTAGTATGTATTATTGAAGGTGTATGAAGGTTTCTGTTTTCTTCGTGCCAGAGAGCTATCATCCTGTTTGTGCATTAGGAAATAGATTTACATACCTTTCTACTGGTTGCAGCAGGCCATCACAGGGTCCTGTGCATCTGCTGGTGTGGTCAGTATTCTCCATCTTCACCTGTTCCTCAAACTGTGAGTAATTGGTGGTCTAAAGCCTTGTAATCTGGGGGTGTTCACCCATGTCTAGGGTTAAGCATAGTAGAAGTGGTTATCTGGCTTGAATATGCATCATTCCTTCCATTCATCCACCATTTTCCAACATTTTCGTTGAGTTTGTAATGTTCCCAAGCATCTCTGATCTACAACCTAGGAGAGTTTCTTGGGGTGATAACAAACACCACAATGATAAGTAGTGATATGCATGGATGGATTCTGCCCAATATTTCCTTCAAACTTGGGAATATTAGATGGTAATTTGGTAGGCATGGGTGGCCACTAGGGATCATGACGCATTGGGTCATTAGTCAATTTCTCAAAATCTAGTAAATCAAGAGAAGATAAAAAAGGATTTTGAAGTTTGCTAAAGGGGTCATAGGTAGGAGAAGGCCCATGACCAAATCTGTGCCCCCCCATATAAGGAGTAGGATGATGCACTTGCTAGTGAAGAAAAGGGTTCACCTCGGTGTAAGATTGTTGCGAACCAGGATGACTGGTAAATGGATGTTGCCCCTCGAGGTAAGTACTGCTAGAGAGAAAAGGACCCCCTAAAGCATGGGTGTTGTTGGGGTTGTACCCAAGGATAGAATAAGGAACACTTTGCATAATAGGACCGACATAAAGGGGATAACTCGTGTGAGAAAGAGTACTGGTAGGGGTGTTGCCCCCAGGTAAACTAGCCCCTCCAGTAAAAGTATTGGTAGGTGGTGCCCCTCCAAAGATAGAATTGTGTGAAGCTTGTGACATAATAGAAGAGACGTTTCCCCCAAGTTGATCATGGACAATTGGTGGTTGCCCCCACATATAACTAGAAGTAACCATGCCTAACTGAGGGACAGGAATAGTTGGTTGGGAAAAATGTGGTGAAAATATTTTTGAACCTATCGACTGACTAGGTTGAGGTACCATGGTTGGAATAGGAACTGGTGTGGGCATGGGAATATTTGAGAAATTTATAGGAATCATAGAAGAAACTATTGGAATTCCCTAAGAAGAAGTGAGAGGTGTGGACAGAGGAGTGAGTATAGCCACACTAAGAGGTGGCAATGATTTCATGGTAGCTAATACTTCTAACGCAAAAGGTAAGGATGTCTCAGACTCCACCATAGGGTAAAGTACACACAAAGGAAGGTGGGTGTAGGCAGGTGTGGAACCGTCAAGATTTAGTTGCAATAACTCCATCCCTAGAGGATCAGTCAATGGTGGATTGGTAGGGGTATCAGAGTCGTTTGCCAAATTCTTGATATAAATCAAGTCACTATCTGAAGGAGTCACCAAGTATAGATTCCAAGACAATGTGTTGGTCTATGTCTTGCGCACCGATGGGCACTCTCCATGCAGGGGTAGCGAGTCCACCTCATTCAGGAGGTTAGCCATGAATACGATGTGACCATCAATGAACAAATTCAGCCAAGGTGATAACTTATAATTTAAATATAATTATGTTAGTGCAAACACCCTAAGGCCAAAACTATTGACTCAAACCAAACAACACACACTAGAAACGTCCTAGAAGATAGCACATGCAAACCAAAATACAAAGAAGCTGGTGGTGGAATAGTTATACTAGCGACCTGCTTCCCAACCCTTTTATCTGCAAACTCAATGCAAGTTCCCTTGTTAGTCGTGGAGCACCCTCCAAGAGGACTGAGAGAGTATGACTAATATATGTCCTAGGTACAGAGAAGATGAACCCGACCATGCACTTGTGTATGAAAGCTAAGAATATAGGCCACTATGTTAACCACATATAATAACACAGCCTAGGGGGATAGTCGTAGGACAACTGCACACGCAAGGGCAGGAAACTTAACCCCAAAAAGGAGCTAAGACAGAAATCCCCTTGAGAGTTGCCTCCCAAGTGGTCCCCAAGTGATAATGACATTGTTTGTATGTGTGGTGACTCCGCTATATCACGCCACCCAAAACTAAGTGAAATGGCTTGTGTAACTCTACCTAGCCCAAGTGTGACCTCATGCTTAACCCTCTTGTGAGAAGGGCTTCCTAGAATGCACTACTACAAATGGATTTAACTCCCTACCACAAGCTACTAAGTTGATTTTTACGTCTTGGAGCAGTCAACTCACACTCCTATCTCCAAGACACTAGCCTAAGCTAGCATTGGTGTACTACCAGTGAAAGTAAAATATGAATCTAGTTAACTCTATTATCTTATTAATTTTAGTGGTTGTTGTTTACACACGTGGGATGTGGCGTGAAACTGAGATGGTGCAATGACTCTTAGTTAGTCACCCTAATGTAGCTATATGAAATTTTTCGATTTTCAATTCAATGAATGCTAATGACAGGAGGATACAGGCCTTCTAACACACCAATGCTTATTATGACGCACCTCTCCACTAAATCTTCTTGAATGAAAATTATCACAAATTTTGTGAATTAATGAACCAAAGCATACCAAGAAGGAAAACCAAAACAATCTTAAAAGAAACTAAAGGAAAAGACTCCCAAGAAAGAACGTAAAGCACTCCAAATGCATCACAGCTAGGAAAAACAAAGCCCAATCAAAGAAACACACTGGAATCAATCAAATCAAAATCCAAAAGTGAAAAATGGAGGGCAATGTCATCAAGCTAGGGTTGTAGTACAATGGCCCAACCAATGTCAATGGTCTACAAAGGTCACAACCCGACCATATAGGAAAAAAAGGCCTAAACAAGATCAAATGAGGGCGCTACAAAAAAAATTAAAACACACACAATAGAACATTTTTAGTTGAAAAATACACAATCAGTTACAACACCACCAAACGTGACAAAGATAACCCAAAGAAGAGAAAAATTGCTCAACAAGAGACAACAATAATGAATGAAAGAGACAAAATTCTATCAATAAGGTGTGGATCAGGCCTAAATAGTTGCTGATAATAGCCAATCAGATCTGGAAGTGGAATCTAGAGGTGAAAATGAAAGCCTCAACACAAAGCATGCAAAAAAATTCACAAACAAAATGAAGGGCCAAGAGAAATGGAAAACCTTGAATAGAAAAGATTAGACTAGACAAATACAACAACCAATCAGCAACAACAAACCATGAATAACATAGATCTCCAATAAATCAGTGAAAGATGAGAGGTTCTAAGCCCAATCAAAGACAAAAAATCATTCCTAATGAAAAGTGATCAATCTAAGGAAATCAAACAAATAGAAGCAGATATGGACTAGATCCAACAGATGAATAGGAGGCTAAAACTGGGAAAGAACAGGGGTGAAGAAACTCAAAACATATCATGGCCTTTTCAAGGGATAAAATCCCAGTCGCTGGCACAAAACTGGATAAGAGCGACTAGGGACACTCTCTGCACATCAACAAGAGAGTGATCAGGGACTCAGGTTACACGGATGACTCTCTGTGAGAGTGACCTAGGGAAAGAAATTTGACTAGAAAAATTCAATTACCCATAAAATCCTCATATGACATCTGTTTTCAGTGATTTGTTTTTTCTTTTGGATGAAATTCCAAGAGGAATCTATAACTGTGGTAAATTCAATCAAATCGTGTATATAAAATTGCAGAATTTGATTTTAATTCCTAGATTTGTTCTTCTCTCATACAAAAAACAAAAATAAAACTCCAGATCTAAGATCAACTCAGATCTGAAAAAAGTAAAATCAATGGAGATAAAAATGAATCCAAAAAAATATAGAGAACTCAATGGGAACAAGAGAAAACAAAAAAACATAAAGAAGAAGAGGAGATCTCAAACAAAGAGGGAAAACTAAAAATTCTCTCATTGAAAGCACCAATTCTGTTGTAGCTAAATCTGCAAGGATTTGTTGCTCTGTGATCGCGTGTCCAAATCATATCACCACACAAATAAGAATAGAATCAGTGGAACAATAAGACAATTCCCAACCCAAATGACCAACGATGAAACATATAGTCAGATTTATGCTATAAATATAAGAAACCACACCTAGAATCCTCGCATGTTGGGGAAAGGTTGTGAGTTCGATGCAAATATTGCACTCCACTCGAGTGATCCCAAACATCTGCACCAGATCTCTATCCTTGTACAGATTCACAACTAAACCAAGACAACAAGTTATCTTCCTTGGAAGATCGTTAGATCAAAAGTAATCGATATCAATGTATAACATACTGAACATAAATTCATATAAGGAAGGGAACATAGGTTTCCATTAATTATTAAAGGAAACAATACAATGCTAAATTTTAATCTCCAAGCCTCTTCTCCATAATCCGACAGAGTTTCCGCACTATATACAAGAAATGAGCATGAAGAGTAGTAGGCCAATGGAAAAAGACCTCACAATCTATAGCATAATCTCAAGATCTAAGTCTCAAGCCTAGCTCTCAAAAAATAGCTGACCCTCTTAGATGGTCCAGTATAAATATGCAGAAGAGAGGTCTTGGGAGGATGTATCTAGACACTTAAGAAAAATATAAGTCATATAAACTTTTAAGAGATAAGTCCTAGCTAGTTTGAATAGATGAGGAATTGAACTGATCTCCTAGGGACTAAGACACTCTAGAAGGCATCCCTGGTCGCTAGCACTGAAAGGGGAACAAAAGTCCCTAGTCGCAAGCATGGAGTGGTCCTGAGAGTGACTCTGGGTCTATAGTCACTCCCATAGGTTGCTGTGCAAGCAAATTTCGGTCAAACTAGTAGAAAAAGAGTCCCAAGTCTAGAAAACATTCGTCAAACTCAAGTATTGAGGGTCACTGACCTAGAGGGGTAAAATAGGTTGATAACATGGAGGATGAACATAACGGGGTTGACCATATGGAGGTTGACCTTAATAAATTTGACCATACTTAGTCTGGTGACGATATTGGACATATGGACTCTGCGACCATATTGTTGTTGGTAAGGTATTTTTGCATCTGATGTGACTGTGGCAGTAGTTGTTGGTAAGGTACCTGTTGTGATTGCAATGGAACCTGCGGCAACGATTGATGATAAGGTCCCTATTGGGATTGGTAGGAAACCTACGACTGCAGCTACAGGTAAGCTCCCTAATGGGGTTGGATAGAAACTTGTGGTTGTGGTTGTTGGTAAGGTCCCTGTTGGGATTGGTAGGAAACCTATGGTTGTGGCTGTAGGTAAGAATCCTATGACTATGGTTATGGGTAAGGTCCATGCTACAATTAGATAGGGATTTGTAGCTGTAGAGGAGGATTACCAGTCCCATAAGCATACTACATTTGGAGACCATAGTGCATTTGAGGACTTGCCTATTAATAAGGAGTTTGGATCAATTGATGGCTAGTAGGAACCCAAGGTTATAGATAGGAAGGTTGAGTCAAAGGGACTTGTTGACCTTGGAAAGGGGTTCCCATGTTGTTACGTGATATAAGTGGAATTGAAATTCCACCTAGGTTATAAACAACAACAATGGGCTTACTTTCCCCCGATGTGGGAGGAGCGGGTGCGTAGTTTCCACTAGAAGCAGGAGGTAGTTTCCCCATTGACAGTGGAACAGATGAATTTGTATGTTTTCCACTCACATTAGAGACCATAGTTAGTGTGGCTACAATAGGAGAAGTAGAAAGATTAAGAGGAACATGTGTTTCACTTATCGTTACTACGGGTTGAGAAGTCAAAGCAGGTTGGGTAAGGATCTGCGCATTTGGAACAAACGAGCTAGTAGTAGGAGTGAAACCAGATGACCAAATAGGGTTATGAAACACTGAAGTTGTAGCAAAATTGTCAAAAAAACATTGCTAAGAGAGTTATAATGTGGTGCAACCAAGGGTGCACTATAAGCAGGAGGAGTATGGAGTTGAAGCATAAGGAAAGTTTTTAGGAGGAAGAAGTAATAGTGGATCAATCTTCATACTTGAAATATGAGTTCTAGAAGTTTCCAAAGGAATACCTTGGGGTGTTGAACCTACAGGCGAGTTATCACCTTCTGTCACCATAGTTGGGAACAATTCTTGAATGGGAACCCGAGTTGCTTTGGGAGAAGGACTCAAAGGTACATTAGGAGTATCAAAAGGACTATACAGATGTGGATGTGACAAATACACAGGATATGTAGGATCTGATTCAAAGAGTGGATTAGAAGGAAATGGAAAGAACTCTGAAGTAGGTTGAGGACTAGCTGGAGGAGAGTCTCGAGATGAGCCTACCAACTCTAGTGGTGGTCGGGAAGCAAGGGGTTGGATACTAAGGACAATTCCAAGTTCAACACCTTGGTTTTCAAGGGATTCAAAGTCAACAATATTGGTACCTATTACTCTAAATGAATCAGGTGCATTAGCATCTCCATTGTGTGTTGTATCCGGGGTCTTATTTTGGACTCCTTGTCGTTCTGCCACGATGTCTTTTCAATAAATCAATCACTAATGTGTGTTAGGAAATTATTTGGGCTTAATTCTGAGTTTACAATTAACCATTAATGTTGAGGACAAAAGGATCTTTCGTTTCATGGGTATGATGTTATTCCATCATCGATTGATTTTAGAAATTAACAAAAAGAAATAAATCAAAAGGGATCAACTAGGCATGAGGATTTACCAAGAAACCATGAACTGTAGTATACACCTGTTGGAATTATGATACATATGTTGTACTTGATGGCAACCCACTCATCTCAGATGATAAATTATAGTGCAGTAAAGTTCACGCACTTTCATGAAGATAAAAGTTTCTTTCATGAAGAAAAATTTTTCCTTCATGTAGAGAAAAGTTCACGCACTTATATGCAGAGAAAAGTTTATTTCATGTAGAGAAAAGTTCACGCACTTTTATGCAGAGAAAAGTTTATTTCATGTAGAGAAAAGTTCACGCACTTTTATGCAGAGAAAAGTTTATTTCATGTAGAGAAAAGTTCACGCACTTTTATGCAGAGAAAAGTTTATTTCATGTAGAGAAAAGTTCACGCACTTTTATGCAGAGAAAAGTTTATTTCATGTAGAGAAAAAGTTCACGCACTTTCATGCAGAGAAAAGTTCCTTTCATGAAGAGAAAATTTCATGCACTTTCATGGTTGGCTCATGGTATTAGTCCGACATTTTTTGATCCTATGGTTTTGGTCCGTGGTATTGCATCCAAAAGTGTTGATCTCACGCACTTTCATGATTGGTTCATGGTATTAGTCCTATAGTTTTTGATCCTATGGTTTTGGCTCATGGTATTGCATCCAAAAGTGTTGATCTCACGCACTTTCATGGTTGGTTCATGGTATTAGTCCAACAGTTTTTTGATCCTATGGTTTTGGACCGTGGTATTGTGGAAGGCCTAAGACTATAAAAGAGGAAGGAGATCATTTGGCAAAGAATCATCGAATGAATTGAATATCTAGTAAGTGCTAGATCTGAAATATTTGTGATTGGGTTATGGTGCAGATCTGGATCTCAATGAAGGAGGAACCTTAGCACATAAAGAAGGATAAGTTCTTTTGATGGGTCATAATCTTTATGCTTGAATAATAGTATCTTTTCATGATTTTGATCTGTTATATGAGGCGCATGCTTGATCTATAAATCTGACAATCTGGGTTAATTAGTGTCTGAATATTTGAAAGAAGGAATTATCCTTTATAGATCTACACGCAAGTTTCAGGTTGTTGAAGTAGCGTATATCTTTAAATTATGATCTAGTTTCCTCTGTCTATTGCTGCAGTATTCTGGGTTCAGAATTTGGTGTGTGGTTACTGTTACTGTGTTCTGGGTACAACTGTCAAAGAAGTATTTACTTGATTCAGTGCTAATTGGTAAAGGAGATTGTTTGATGCAGATATACTTGATGATTGATTGATGTTCATGGATCCAGTTTGAAAATTTATGAAACGTGGTCCCTGGAAGAAAGAGAAGGTTGTAGCCTTCAGTAGGCCAGCACCTACGTACTAGTATCTTGGCTAGTACAAGAGCTAAGGGGGTTGTAGCTCCCTTCCAGGAGAAGCTGGAGAACGAGAGAGGGTTGTAGCTCTCTGCAGGTTGTAGCCCGCGTACTGGTAAAGGACTGCACCAGTACAAAATCATTGTAAAAGGAATTTCTAATTGAAAGAATATAGAGACATATTGTAGTAGGTGGTTTCCACCTTATATCTAGTGTTCTTTTGTGTGACTATTTTCTTTTCTTGTTCCTGCTCATTATTTTATGATACTGACATACAAAGTAATGATCAATATTTGAAGAATTATTCAAAGTATAAATAAGGAAGATAGATTGATAAGAATTTGATAATACTAATTCATCCCCCCCCTCTCAGTATTATTTCCAACAAGTATCAGAGCAGGTCCTTCTGAAGAAGCTTGATCGCTTGAAGGAAGATCTATCATCATGAGCAACTACGAGAGGGAAGCATCAATCAGGCCACCGATTTTTGATGGAACAAACTTCGTATATTGGAAGGTAAGAGTTACTGCCTATCTTCAATCTTTGGGTACAGAAGTATGGGACATTATAGAAACAGGGTATACTTTTCCATCAGCTACTCCTACAGATTCAGCTGAGAAGAAGAAATATGAAACAAATGCAAAGGCGGTTAATACTCTTCTAGGATGTCTATCTCAATCTGAATTCATGAACGTTATGAAATATAAATCCGCAAAAGAAATATGGGACAAGATTGTTTTGAGCTACGAAGGAGATGAAGAGGTAAAACGTGCAAAACTTCAAACCCTCAGGATTCAGTATGAGAATCTCAGAATGTATAATGATGAAAGTGTGGCTAACTATTTCCTTCGGGTAGATGAGATTGTTAATTGTATGAAAAACTTGGGTGAAGAAATAAAAGAGGCTGTTGTGGTTGAAAAAGTCCTAAGATCATTGTCGCCCAAGTTTGAATCTAAAGTGTCTGCAATAGAAGAAAAGGAAAATCTACGAACTCTTACTATGTCTCAGCTACACGAAATTCTAACTGCTTATGAAATGAGAAAAGGAGGTCCATCAGACAGGAGAGAAGCTGCTTTTAAGGCTTAAGGCAAAGGAGACTACTATGAATCAAGTCACGTGCCAGAAGAAGAATAAGAATCAAATTTTGTCAGAAATCTTCAACGGGGTACTGGAAGGTTCAGAGGTAAGCTACCTTTTAAATGTTTTGCTTGTGAAAGAGTAGGTCATTATGCTGCCAAATGTCCTCATAAGGATAAGATTGACAAAGGAAAGGAACCTGCCAGATGGAACAAGAAATAGAATGCAAATAAGAAAAGCTACTACACTCATGAAGACAGTGATGGTCTATCAAATAGTGATGAAGATGAACGAGGTAATGACTATAAACTTTTAATGGCATTTGAAGATGATGATTACATGGATGCTATATATGTGGATAGTTTTTATGAAGATATTTCTAGACTTAAGACATGTATAGAAGAAAAGAATATGATCATTGATACTCTACAATTTCAAATTGATGAAAAAGAAAAATATCTTGAAAAGTTAGAAGGTGAAATTGTTGGCCTTAGAAAAGAAATTGAGAAAACAAAGGCTATTAATCTTAAGTTTGTCAAAGGATCTGAAACTCTAGATGAGATCATCAATGTACAACGTTCTCCGCTAAACAAGACAGGTATGGGGTATAATGGAGAAACATCTCAAGCATCCACCTCAAAGAGTTATCTTGATGCAGCAAGAAGGAATGAGCAAAAGCACAATGGAGATCACCAGGTAAAGCAGGGACGAATTACATCAAGAACGAACAAAGACTATCAGGTAAACCAGGGGCAATCTATCTTAAGGATGAACAAAAGCTACAACTAGCCACAGGTAAAATGTTCTCAATTTGCTTCAAGAATGGATAATCATTTGGCCGCTAGATTTGATAATCGCAGAAGTTTCTTCAATGGGCAATGTTTCTCTTGCCATAACTTTGGTCACAAAGCAGCTCAATGTGTTGCATATAAAACAATCATGACTAGAGAAGCTCAAAAACAAAGAATTATGATCGGGATTACAAAAAGGACCTATAACAACTTTTCGGCTCTTGAAAATGAAGTTGAATGTTCTATTTGCAATAACTTTGGTCATGAAGATTCTGAATGCAAGAGCAGGTTTCAGCAGACAAAGGAACAAGCCTCAAGCACCAGAACATGGAGAATAAAGGAACCACAAACAAAAAGATGTGGGATAGCATTTTATGCAGAAGGACAAGAAAATCTATGGTACATTGACAGTGGATGTTTGAAACATATGATAGGTGATAAAGAAAAACTTGAATCATATTCTGCTTTAGAAAAGGGAAAGAAAGTCTCTTTTGGAAATGATACTCCTGCAGCTATAAAAGGAAAAGGCATTGCTCAATTAAAAGAAAAGGTCAAAGCTGGAAATGTTTTGTATGTTGATGGATTGAAGCATAATCTTCTAAGTGTCAGCCAGATGTGTGATCAAGGAACTGAGGTGATATTTAGATCAAACGGATGTCGTGTTCGTGATCTTGATACAGGTGAAACAGTGATCAAAGGTAGAAGAACTCCAAATAATCTATACATATTTGAAGAAGGACAACAACAATGCTATTTGAGCAAGGATGATGAACACTGGTTATGGAACCGAAGGTTGGGGCATCTAATTGTTTCACAAATAAGGAAAGCATGCAAATATCAGGAAGTTCGTGGTCTTCCAGATATCAAAATTCCAGACAACACCATATGCAAATCATGTCAGTTTGGAAAGCAAACCAGAACTAACTTTCTAGAGAAGGAAGGATCAGCTAGCATGCCTCTTGAGCTAGTCCATACAGATGTATGTGGTCCATTTAGGAAAAGGACACCTCGAGGAGAAGAATACTTGATACTATTCATTGACAATTTCTCCAGGTTTGTTTGGTTAGGACTTATGAAGCACAAAGACGAAGCATTCGAGAAATTCAAATCCTTCAAAGCCTTGGTTGAAAATGAATCAGGTTACAAAATTAAGTGCCTCAGGTTTGACAGAGGTGGGGATTTTACCTCAAATGAATTTTTCGATTTCTGTGAAGAACATGGGATAAGAAGAGAATTCTCTACAGCTAGAACTCCTCAGAAAAATGGAGTGGTGGAAAGGATGAACAGAACAGTCCAACAAATGGCGCGTGCTATGTTGGATGAGTCTGGAACTCCCGCAACTTTCTGGGGTGAAGCCGCATATGCTGCAATTGTTATTCTCAACAAAACAAATGTCCGAGTGAACAACACTCAAACTCCTCATGAGCTCTGGTATGGTGAGACTCCTTCGGTAAAGCACTTCAAAATCTTTGGGAGCAAATGCTATATTAAGAATACTGATGAGCAACTTGGAAAACTTGAACCTAGAGCAGATGAAGGCATTCTTCTTGGTTATTCTCCACACAGCAAAGCATATAAGTGCTACAATAAAAGACTTGGAAGAATTGTTGACAGCATTGATGTAGTGGTTGATGAAAAGGGATACATTCCTAGGCAAGTAAATCATGAAAATATCGAAGAAGATGAAGACTACCCTCAAAGACAGAATGATGAAGAAGAAGAACCTCAAGAAGCACCAGAGGAACAGATAAGGATAGAAGAGAAGACTCCATCCCAGTACGTTCAGAAGAATCATCCAGAATCTCAGATTTTGGGGCAGAAAGAAGTAGGTGTACAAACAAGAAGAACAATTGCAGAACCTTCAAGCTATTTGGCATTACTCTCCTCCACTGAACCACAAAATGTAAAAGAGGCATGCAAAGATGAATGTTGGGTCAAAGCAATGGATGAAGAACTTGAGCAAATCGAAAAGAACAATACTTGGGAATTGGTTCCTAGACCAAAGGATAAGAATGTTATAGGGACAAAATGGGTCTTCAAAAATAAGTTGAATGAAAATGGGGAAGTAATTAGAAACAAGGCAAGACTTGTTTGTAAAGGGTATGCGCAGCAAGAAGGAATAGATTTTGAGGAAACTTTTGCTCCTATTGCAAGACTTGAGGCCATCCGAATGTTCCTTGCTCTCTCAAGCTTTCAAAAGTTCAAAGTATTTCAAATGGACGTGAAATCAGCCTTTCTGAATGGAGACTTAGAAGAAGAAGTATACATTGAGCAGCCAGATGGTTTCATTCTTGGAAATGATCCAAATCTTGTATGCAGACTAAAAAAGGCTCTCTATGGTCTTAAACAAGCTCCAAGGGCTTGGTACTATCGTTTGGACAAATATCTTCATCAACAAGGTTTTTCAAAAGGATCAGCAGATAGCAATCTTTATATAAAAATTGAAAATGACAAATTGCTAATACTTGTTGTGTATGTAGATGACATTATCTTTGGCAACAATGAAGAATCTATGAGTCAAAGCTTTGCCTTGGTGATGCAGAAAGAATTCGAAATGTCCTTGCTTGGAGAATTGACATATTTTCTTGGCCTGCAAATCCAACAAAAGGAAGGAGGGATCTTCTTGTCTCAAACCAAGTATCTCAAGCAGATTTTGAAGAAATATGGCATGGAAGATGCAAAACCAGTACGTACACCCATGGTCATAGGATGTAGCCTCAGTGCAAATGATGAATCAGCAGCAGTACATCAACCAACCTATAGATCTATGATTGGAAGTCTACTTTATTTTACAGGTACCCGACCAGACATCATGCATGCAGTGAGAATAGTTGGAAGATTTCAGGCAAATCCAAAGGAAACTCATCTTCAGGCAGTAAAGAGAATCTTCAAATATCTTCAAGGGACTCAAAATTATGGCTTATGGTATCCTAGAGATACAGATCTCACACTTCATGCTTATACTAATGCAAATTGGGCCGGAAGCGTGGATGATAGGAAGAGCACAAGTGGTGGTGCATTCTTTATGGGTTCCAGATTAGTATCTTGGTTCAGCAAGAAACAAAGTTCGATTGCCTTGTCTACAGCTGAAGCAGAATATGTTGCTGCTGCATCTTGCTGCACTCAACTCCTTTGGATGATGCAGACCTTGCAGGATTTTCAAATCACTTCTACACCACCCATCTCCATCTTATGTGATAATACAAGTGCAATCAGCATTTCAAAGAACCCAGTCATGCATTCAAAAACCAAGCACATACCAATCAAGTATCACTTTCTCTGGGAACAAGTGCTTGAACAAAAGGTCAAGTTGGAGTATGTTCCTTCTAAGGAACAGGTTGCTGATATACTCACCAAACCATTGCCTAGGGAGACCTTTGAATACCTCAGGCAAAAGCTGGGGGTTGTTGATGCATCATCTTGTTGTTGAATCTCTTCTGATTGTTGGTTGTACGCAAGGTTCATCTGAAGTATATGCGTACATGTTCTGGGTTGCAGATTGGTCAAAGATCGAATGGCACAGGTTCAGGGGGAGCATATCATGCATTGTTGGCATTATAGAGGAAGTACAGAAGGAGATCATGGATGCTGATCTGAATATTGCTGCAATACGTCTCTATCTCTTTCATGGTCATTTATGGTGTTTGATGGATTATGGTTCTTCTTTGCAGATCTGGTTTATAGTCAGGGGGAGCATGTTCTTAGGGGAGCATAACCCTTTGCCCTTAATGTCAAAGGGGAAGAATGATTGGTTGTTGTTGCCATCAAGTCCAAAGGGGGAGATTGTTGGCATTATGACACATATGTTGTACTTGATGGCAACCCACTCATCTCAGATGATAAATTATAGTGCAGCAAATTTCACGCACTTTCATGAAGATAAAATTTTCTTTGATGAAGAAAAAAGTTTCCTTCATGTAGAGAAAAGTTCACGCACTTATATGCAGAGAAAAGTTTATTTCATGTAGAGAAACGTTCATGCACTTTTATGCAGAGAAAAGTTTATTTCATGTAGAGAAAAGTTCACGCACTTTTATGCAGAGAAAAGTTTATTTCATGTAGAGAAAAGTTCACGCACTTTTATGCAGAGAAAAGTTTATTTCATGTAGAGAAAAGTTCACGCACTTTTATGCAGAGAAAAGTTTATTTCATGTAGAGAAAAAGTTCACGCACTTTCATGCAGAGAAAAGTTCCTTTCATGAAGAGAAAATTTCACAAACTTTCATGGTTGGCTCATGGTATTAGTCCGACAGTTTTTGATCCTATGGTTTTGGTCCGTGGTATTGCATCCAAAAGTGTTGATCTCATGCACTTTCATGGTTGGTTCATGGTATTAGTCCTATAGTTTTTTATCCTATGGTTTTGGCTCGTGGTATTGCATCCAAAAGTGTTGATCTCATGCACTTTCATGGTTGGTTCATGGTATTAGTCCAACAGTTTTTTGATCCTATGGTTTTGGACCGTGGTATTATGGAAGGCCTAAGACTATAAAAGAGGAAGGAGATCATTTGGCAAAGCATCATTGAATGAATTGAATATCTAATAAGTGCTAGATCTGAAATATTTGTGATTGGGTTATGGTGCAAATCTGGATCTGAATGAAGGAGGAACCTTAGTGCATAAAGAAGGATAAGTTCTTTTGATGGGTCATAATCTTTATGCTTGAATAATAGTATCTTTGCATGATTTTGATCTGTTATATGAGGCGCATGCTTGATCTATAAATCTGACAATCTGGGTTAATTAGTGTATGAATATTTGAAAGAAGGAATTATCCTTTATAGATCTGCACACAGGTTTCAGGTTGTTGAAGTAGCGTATATCTTTAAATTATGATCTAGCTGCCTCTGTCTATTGCTGCAGTATTCTGGGTTCAGAATTTGGTGTGTGGTTACTGTTACTATGTTCTGGGTACAGCTGTCAGAGAAGTGTTTACTTGATTCAGTGCTAATTGGGAAAGGAGATTGTTTGATGCAGATATACTTGATGATTGATTGATGTTCATGGATCCAGTCTGAAAATTTATGAAACGTGGTCCCTGGAAGAAAGAGAAGGTTGTAGCCTTTAGTAGGCCAGCACCTACATACTAGTATCTTGGCTAGTACAAGAGCTAAGGGGGTTGTAGCTCCCTTCTAGGAGAAGCTGGAGAACGAGAGAGGGTTGTAGCTCTCTGCAGGTTGTAGCCTGCGTACTGGTAAAGGACTGCACTAGTACAAAATCATTGTAAAAGGAATTTCTAATTGAAAGAAGATAGAGACATATTGCAGCAGGTGGTTTTCACCCACATTGGGTTTCCACCTTATATCCGGTGTTCTTTTGTGTGACTATTTGCTTTTCTTGTTCCTGCTCATTATTTTATGATACTGACATACAAAGTAATGATCAATATTTGAAGAATTATTCAAAGTATAAATAAAGAAGATAGATTGATAAGAATTTGATAATACTGATTCACCCCCCCCTCTCAGTATTATTTCCAAGAACACCTTGGCAAACCAAGGACTTAATGTTCAACAACTAATCTCCCTAAATTTTGTTTTTGCTATATCATGGTATACAAGGCAATATATTACTTAGTTACCTATATATGGATAGCAACCTATTTGGGACTCCAAAAATATACGTGACAATAGGTGGGAGTGTAGTTCATAGTAGTGTTGTCTAATGTGTAACCATTCAATAAGAACGTCCCCATATACTTACCATTCGTGGAGCTCCTCCGATATACTCGAAAGTATTGTAGAATTGTCTCATACACTTCCATACGTGGAACGAGATTTCACCCTCGAGATACAACGTTGGAAAATAACAACAACTCCTATGTTTAATGATAACGGAACATGTCTCTAGCCTAGAACTCTAAATGTTTTCGTTAATGAAAAATTTTCCTTAGGTTAATTTAGTTAAATTTTAAGTTGATCTTCAATTAGGTTTCGGTTTTAAGGCTTAAAGATCGATGCCACCTGAACACCTATGATGCAACTAGTATGAAAAAATCATTCTTTTCATTTCAATGAAAGTTATCTAACATAGGGAAGAGGTTCAAACATTGATACAACAATCAAGTATGTAGAAAACAAATCTTCCTAACTAGATCTTCCACTTTCACTATTCCAATGCACCCAACAAAAATAAAATGAGATTTGATTCACTAACATGTAGCTACATGAATGGTTCACTTTTCTTTTTCAACGCACTCACCAAAAGTAAAATAAAATTCAATTCAAATGCACCTATATGAATTTTTCACATTTTATTTTCAATGAATGAGAATGCACTTCTTTTCAGCTTTCAGAACTAAGCAATGTAATCTATGCTCCATTATAATCCAAAAAATGACTTTTCAATGAAATTTAACCTAATGCAATTCGAAAAGTAAATTTTGAGATGAAAACTAAGTAAATTCAAATGTCGTTTCTTTTATGATTTCCAAAAGAACTAATAATGCTTTAATCAACAACAAATCAATATTCCTTCCACACACACAAGCAACAAAGAACAAATCCAATTGACCTAAGACCTAAAGACTCAACCAGAATTCACTTTCACTACTCAAAGAAATGGAATGGACTTTTGCAGATCAACAAGAAATCAACCAAAATACTGACAAATCCAAAGTAGACGGAGCACGAGGATACTTCAGAGATCAAGTCACACAAGAAATTTCTGGGAGAAACCTAAAAAATTCTCAAGTTTTAAGGATCAACGCAACTATAACAGTCAAACCCTGTGTTGACATGGCTTTCAGCACTACCGTAATTGAAAAAATCGTGTTGGAAGCATGACTGTTCCTGGATAAAATGTATTGGGTGACAAAGAATTGGAAAAATAAAAAGAATTTAAAATAAAGATCCAAATTTGAAACCCTAAAGAACAAACTACTTAGAATGCAAACCCATAATGAACCAAAATTATATATTACAAGGAGGTTAGCCAAACTGATTAAAAAACAAACAAAAAAACAAATGAAAAAAAAAAACAAAAACCAAAAAACAAAACAAAAAAACCAAACATAAAAAGGAGGTTTGAAGGGCTATAAGCTCCCTAACAATGTCACCATTTTGTTGTGCACGCAATCCTTAATGCGGACAAAAATGATCCCTCTAGTCCTATGGGATGACCTACCAATAAAGTAGACAAATATGTGCAAACTTTCCTAGTTTTGTAGGTCTTAACCCTGTACAGAATTACCTGCATACAAATTCTAAAAAAAGAAAACAAACAATGGTGAGAGCATAACACATGAAACAAATATACACATATATTTTCCCCTAGATCCCAAAACTAGGACTACTAGATTGATTTTTCATTATGTTCCTTTCAATGTTACAATATATATATATATATATATCTATATATATATATATATATATATATATATATATATATAGATATATATATATATATATACATGCAAAAGCATCCATTAACCCTGGATTAGAACATAACCATAGTTCCCTTGACCGGATCTACAAAATACCATGGACCGAAAACCATCACGCCCAAAACCATGTTCGAAATCCATGCACAAAACCATAGGTAGGTTCGCCCACCTAATATAGGGTCCAAAAAAATTTCCAATGTGTTGCCGTGAACCCCATAGAGGGGGGCTACCGTCCCCTTCAAACCCCCCTATGACCCCCCCGCTGCACCCAGTGCAATGAAGGGGGGGCTCCTCCCCTCCTCTAACCCCCCAGTTTAACTACTAGGGCTAGTCGTAGAAAGAATATAACACAACCGAACAAGTTTATACTAGAAAACACAAAGGAAGATAGATGACCTACCTCACTTTGATTCTAAAATCTGTTGGTGTCGTTCTCGATCTTCTCGCTTCAAAAGTTCCAAGTTCAATCCTCTCTATGCCATTTTGGATTAATACCTACAAGTAATATCAGTTAGAAACAACAAAGGCATACATAGCATAATTCATTCTAACATAAACTATGTGACAGATCAAGGAGTATCACACTAAATGAGTAATGATTTACACACTTATGGAAAGAAAACACATAACGTATTATTAATATCAAGTATGGGAAGCATACAACCACTTAAGCCATGATATTGGAAGCCTCCTTTATGTGAGTTTCCAACTCCTAGCCAAGACCTTCAAGCACTCCTTTCTCCTTAGCAAAATGGGGAGCATTTAGACATAGTTTCACCATAGGAAGGCAACCAAGCAATAGCCAACTAGTTGTGGATAACAGGGATCTCATTTATAGGGAAGGAGAGCAAGTTAAGGAACCATAAAAGGAGGGAGAAGTTCCACAAATCAAGGGAAATATCCATGAAAGTAGGATCAAGGACCGAGAATGGGAGATCTCACACTAATCCTTATTCACCTGTAACCAGCTCGTTGTTCTCGAGACTTCTAGTGAGAGAAGCTTCTCCTCTAGTTTAGAAAAAACTGCCTGAAGAGGATCAATATGAGTTTTCCTTATAAAAGTCATGCTGGTAGCGCTAGGTCAACAAGTGCAATAAGTTATCAGCCATTAGGGGATTTTTGAGGTCTAAAATGGGCCTTCTAAGGAGATTATAAACTAATATGGAAATAATAAAATAAGATTAGATGACATGATCAAAATTTAGAGGGAAAAAAGAAAACACTATTTTTTCACCTTATCTCCCTATGGGTTTACTTAAATTTGAAATGGAAACCCTCATTGGATGCATAATTTGATTCCTCATCCAAGGAGTATCCATGTGCGTACTTTCGATGTGCCCTACTACACGAAAACTGAGAAATACATGAAAAATGTGATTGCACTCATGTTTTTTCATGTATTTGTCATTTTTCGTGTATCAAGGTCCATCAAAAGTATGCAACATGGGTACTCTTTGGATGAGGAATTAAATTTTGCATCCAACGAGTACTCCTACTCAAAATTTGAGTAAACCCTTAGGAGATAAGTTGAAAATACGAGTTCAAAAATTAGTTTTATTATTTTATTATTTTCTTATATTTTTACTCTTTTACTCCAAAAATGGTGAATCATCCCCCATGGTTGACATCATCATCTTGAATCCTATTGGTTCTTATCAATTTTATTTTGGTTTTACATTTTTCTTAGGAGGCCCATTTTAGACCTCAAAATTCCCCTAATGACGGGTCACCAGTGATGCAAAATTCATTGATCCTGAAAACTAGGTTTTTTACAAGTTTTCTCAAAAACATTTCAAGGAAAGTTTTTCTTCTATTCTTTAGGAATGCTTTTGAACATTTTTCATGGTGAATACACAAAAAAAATTCCTTATTTTGATGCTCCAGGATATGGGATGGGAAGTGTGACAAAATACTATGTAACAGGAGAATTGTGCCTTAGCTGGAAAAAAAAACAAAGGGAAAGGGAAGAAATCCCAACCCAAAGGAGAATATGGTCAAGGGGACAAGAAGAAAGAATCATCCAAAATCAACTATTTTCATCATCACCATTGATGAGCCCCAAAAATGCACAATTATTTGGGCTCATTCAACCTCCTCATTTGACTTAGTCCACCATTCTCATTTGTTTATTGCATGTTTTTGATTATTTTTATGTTAATAGAGTGAATTTGGTTAGTCATTATGCCAACAAGTCTAATGGGTGCTTTGTGTAGCCTTGTTGGTCAACTTGGAGACAAAATGGAAGGTCTTAATGTGCACTTGGCAGCCAAATTCGTGGGAGAACAAGCTAGAGGATTTGTAGGAAGGTGTCCCCCTCATTTATGGGCCCTTACCTCGAATTCTCCACCATCAGCTCGGAGTTCAAGGGCCACCAAATCAATCAGCTCAAGGGCAGCCAAGCAAGTCAAGTTGGACTGCTGTTAACTACATGTCTTGGGCAGCCAAGTCCCTAACTTTTAGGAGGACTGTTGGGTCCTCAAATTGTATAAATAAGAAGGCTTGGGGGCTCATTTTGGTTAGCTAGTGGGTAGTCATTTTGTGTAGCTAGTTAGTCAATTTGGGGATAGCTAGTTAGTCAATTTGGTTAGTCATGTTGTAGCTCGGTTTTTGCTCCTTGTAAGCCAGTTTTGGCATGTCATTAGATTCATGATTATTCAATAAAGACAGGCAGCTTTTGATCCAATTCTGAGTTTTTAAGAGAGCAATAGACCTCCTCTGTTTTGTAATGTTAATTTCTTTTTGTTTCAGCACTTTAGTTCATTACTTTACCATGCAATTTGAAATTACAGGTTTGCTGAGTTAGCTTTATGAATTTGAGTGAGTTTAGCTTATGGTTGAAATGTTTTTAGTTGCATCAGTTAGATTAGCAGGTTGATAACACACAGGAGCTCCAAGGAAAACGGTTGAGAAAGCCTCCACTGCCATCTCTGTTTGGAGATTGGATTGCAGCCTATACCAACCACAAAAATACGCATTTCTTTACTTTGTGCTTGCTGCAACACAGTCATGGTTATGTTAGATTCTTTCATGTACTTCACACCTGCACTACACACCTTCATCACAGCTGCATGCACATCTCTCTTCACGCTTTGGATTGCTGTTCATCGAATTCATAGCACAGATAGCCTTGGTTAATGAATCTTTGTCTTGGTGACAGTCATAAGCCATTTGTTTCCTTTACACTGCTCTCCCTCGTTCCATTACCTCCTCCTTCGTCTTGATCATGCATGCAACCACATCCTTGACCTCTGCTCCGTTCTGTTAACTCCCAAAGTCCTCCACTCCTCACGTAACTTCATTCTCTAGCCCTTTCTTTGACATAGCCCTCTATCTTCCAACCTACTTCCTACACTCATTCTCCATCCTATTCCTCCACTTCTGAGCCATCACCAGCCTTATTCCTACCTTACATATCTCCCCCTACCATTCCATCACTCCTCCATCACTTCAAACACCCACGGTAGGTCATCCTGTAGCAATTTGTAGACTTCCTGTAGAAACCTCTGAGTTTCCTGTAGGATCCCCTGCAGACATCCTGTAGGAGGCCACTCACTCGGTTGCTGAGCTTCTGAACGTGAGGAACCTCTGTGGACGGATGCTAAGGATCCCTGGGGACCTCTCCTAGCCTCCCCAACCTTTCCCACGCTTTCCTTCCTGCTCCATCCCATCTGCACAACCAAACCCTAATAAGCACAAAATCACAATCATTCCATCCACTTAAAGAAAAAATACAAAAACATGTCTTTTATGATGCAAGTAGCTTAGATCCATGCATTTTCACTTATTAGAGGTAATAGCAGCATTGGTAGAAGTTTCATTCACATTCTTTGCATTATAGAGGTTAGACTAGTCAAATTAGGGTTTCCTAGGTTTACATGCTTTGATTTGCTTTCAGTTCATTTTTGTCAAGTAAATTAGATTTCCTTTGAGAATAGCTTTCGTCCATCATTTAACAAGCTTCTTCTGAGAGCCTATAGAAGTTGGCTTGAGCCCTAGCAGACTTGTGCCAGCTGACCAAGTGACAGCTGCGACAAGAGCTAGTACTTGTGCATATAGCACCGTCGCTTCCAAGTTTGTACGAACTACCGGGTTGATAAAATTAAGAGACAGGAAGCCCCAGGAGTTGTAGCATTATTGCTACAATACTGGAGCTCACCATCTTTTTGGCGCCGTTGCCGGGGAAGCGGCAGAGTATTGGTGATTGTTGCTATTCTTCTATTTTCTACTACAACCTTCTGCTAAGTAGTTTATTTCATTTCCATTATGCAATTTCATTTATGCAAAAGTAGATTAGCATTTCTTGCTTTCATAGATTAGCATTTCCTGCTTTCATAGATTAGCATTTCTTGCTTTCCTAGAATAGCCTTTCAATTCCGCATTTCAATTCTGCAAGCATAGATTAGTGTTTCAATTTCGCAAGCGTAGCCTAGCATTTCATTCTTGCAATTTGATTTGAGCAAAATAGATTAGTCCTTTCCTACTTTCATTTCAATTTCGCAAGATAGTTAGTTGCAGTTCAATCTATTTCATGCCTTGTAGGAGTAGAGATAAGTTAGAAAAATGATTGCACAACACCCCCACTGCTTCACACAACCAACGTTCTTCTTCGATGGCTGTGATGAAAGAACCCCTGGGTGGACATCAAGACATATCTGAAGAACCTCTAGGGGAGAAGAAGAAAGAAACACTCCTCTGAAGCAAATGGCTACAAGCAGAAATGATTGGAGAAGTCCCTTGTCCAAAGATGAATTTGAAAATCAGATCGAAGGTTTCAAGAGTGATATGAGGCAGTTTCTTGCCATGCAACTGGATACCTTGCGGATCCAAAAGAAGCAAGAAGAAGCCAAGAGGGCTTTGGCCATTTTTTGTCCTAGGTGCACTAGAAAGCATCCTTGGAACGAATGTCCAATGCACTCTCTAGAAGTGTGTTTCATCTATGAAGAATACCATCCTACAGATCAGTGCCCTTCCTTGCCCAGAATCAAAGCTACATATCAAAGAGCCAAGGGAGCCACTGAATCACTTTGTTATATGAACCAAAGGAGGCCACATAGACCCGTACCCTACCAGCAGGAACTACAAGGGACACCCGAGACCTATTATGACCCTTACCAAGCCACCTTCATGCCTTCTTGGGGTCCCCCTGCTCATCCTTCCTGGTCTACACCTCCTCCTTGGTCATATCCTCCTTGTTCCTTCACAGATCCATATTATGCCCAACCAGCTACTCATTCGTTTCACTCTTATGCTCAGCCACAGCCTCAGTGGAATGCACCTTATCAAGAGTGGAGGCCCCAGTACAACTCTCATCCCGCTCATTTTCCTCCACCACCTGCTCATCCACAACCATCGCCTCCTCCTCCACCAAGGCAACCCCAAATGCCTACCCAACCACAATGCCATCCATCTCCATTTCAATTTCACACCTCCACTCAGCTACCCGTACCTCCATTTCCGAAACCATACAATGGAGCAGCTCAACCCAATTGCAAATCTGAGGCACAACATGTGAAAATGATTCCTCGTGAGCTCAATGATGTTCACCAAAGCTCAGGAAAAGTAATGCAAAAAAGAGATCATCTTGAAAGCATTGAAGGACCAAAAGCAAAAGAAGATTCAAAAGAGGAGATCAAAGAACCATGGGCTGCACTTGATGAAGAAAAGAGATCAGAATCAGAGATCGAGAAAGCTTCCTCATGGTTACCATCAAATCCTCCATGTACTCAAGAGAAAGATCAGCAAAAAGAGGAAGATCAGAAGGTCATGATAGAAGGTGACATGAAGAATGATCCAAATCAGCAAGATAACCAAGGATATCAAAGCTATATTGAGATATGGTTTCAGAAGGTCACTAAGTTGCAGCAGTACTTTCTTCCTCAGTTTTGTTTGATCCCTTCAACGCCAGATCATTTGGTCTCTGAGATCTGGATACTTGTCCAAGCATGCATTTCGAGCCTTCACATCATTCTTTCTCTAATCTCGATGTGCACATGGCTCCATTGGAAGTATTCTTATACTTGAAAATGATTTTGTTTTTCAAGTAGGTTAGGGTAGAAAAATGAAAAAAGAAAAAAGAAAAAAGAAAAAGAAAAAAATGAAAAAAGGAAAATAGAAATCTAAGGTGAAAACCTCCTTGGAGGCGCCTTAGATTGGCTCATTGATTGAAAACCTCCATGAGGCGGTCAATGGGTTGAAAAAAAGAGAAAAATGGGATAAGATCTTTGGGTGAAAACCTCCCTTGGAGGCGCCCAAGGCAGGCAATTAGGGTGAAAACCTCCATGAGGCGCCCTAGTTGTTTTTCAAAAAAAAAAAAAAAGAGAAAAAGAGAAAGAAAAATAAAGCTAATCTCCATTGAATAAGTTCATGTTGCAGCAATGACATTGCAGGTTAAAGAAGGACGTTTCATGACAGGAGGAGCACTCAAATCAAAGACAAAGGAGTTTTTGTGCCTTCTACAGGAAGTTTCGTATCTTCTACAGGAAGCTTACAAAAAAGCCAAATTGATCTCCGAGGAGGACCTGAAGGCTTGGAAAATGTCCATGAGGCCTACCCACATCCATGTTTCCATTCCTCACCCCTTTTCCATCATTTTTTTCATGTCATTAAGCTTCTTTCCTCAAAGCTGTGTCTTCTACAGGAAAGCTCTGTATTTCTACAGGAAACATCCTGTAGAACCTTTGGACGAGCCAAATCCAATTTCAAAAGTGAATCTAATGGTGGGAAGCTGTTGATTAGGCCTACAAGCACTTGTGTGTCCGCCCCTTGCCTTCATCCATCATTTTTTTCACCTCCTTGTGCTTCTCATTGTGCTTCTAGAGGAACTTCCTGTAGAAATTGTGGGAAACTAGGCATGCATTTCAAAAAGTGGTTTGGCGAGCATGGTAGCTTCCTCAAAGGTTTAGAAGCCCTCATGCCATCTTCCAACTCCTCCTCCATCATCTCCATACCTGCATCACAAACAAAATTCATTTTGTCATCCCATGCAAGCACATGCAAAAAGCCTTGAGGCAAAAATCCATAGAACCAAATTTGTTTTTGCCATAACTTGAAAACCATGCATCCTTTTGACAAACCGTTTTATGGGGAATTGTACAAGGTTGAGGACAACAGGCCTGAGCAGTTTCATGCAATTCCGGTGCACGGTTTCCAAGAAATCAGCCTCCATCACCATCAGTCATTTTTGCCTTTTCTACATAACCATGCATCCGTTTCAAAACCTGTTTCATGGGGAGATGCACATGGATGATAGTAGCCTACCCAAGCAGTTTCAGCCGATTCCGATGCACGGTTTCCGAGAAATCGACCTCTGAAATCTTCAGCCATTTTCCATTTTTCTCGAAATCCGTGCATCCATTGATCACGAATTTGCTATGGGAGATGCATAATGATGATAGAAACATGCTCAGCAAGTTTCAGATCGATCCGCTTTGGCGTTTGGGAGAAATGTCGAAAACAAGTTCTGGTTCGGGGAAGATGCAGCAACAGCAGCTTGAATGTGCAGATTTGAACGTGGAAACAATTGTCTGGAGCTTGGATCCGGCCAGAGGACACCTGCACATGAAAAACACAATCAAAGATTAGCAGCCAAGCCATCATGCAATCATAAAATCAATGCATGCAGCAAGGACAGGCCACAGCAGCTCACGGCAACCATTCAACTTCGAGGTATGTGACTAATCTCATTCTTCTATTGCATAGATTTAATTGGGAACTGCATAAACGAATGGGATGAGGGATTAAGCCACGAATGTAGCAAGGCTCAACTGATTGTCTACTTCAGAACTCCGCCGGCAGCCACGCAGTGCACGTGGACAATGGACTCACGTAAAAATTAAAAAAATTGTAAAAGAAACAGTGATCAGGAGTTTAACTCTAGTGCAGTGATTAACAAATAGAAGACATGCAGTTCATAAAATCACTTCAGTTCGAAAAAGCCAGAGTGCATGTGTTTTGCCACCTCATCACAAATCACGAAGAAATTAAAGACGGCTTGGCTGAAACTCGTGAACTACTGTCCATCTGCACTTTCCACGTCCTCCACTGAAGTTTCCACAATCTATGAACTTTACATCCTCCACCGATCTTTCTCGGCCATTTTTCAAGACCCTTCGGCTTATCGGCATTCTACAGGGAGCACTGTTTCATTCTACAGGAAACGAGAGCCGCCTACAGGATGTCGTCTACAGGAAAGTGCAGCAGAGCATAGAAGCCTGAGTTTCTCTTCATCAAGTTTGGAGCTTGAAGAAAGGTGAAAATAGCTGAGGTAGATCATGCTATTTTATTGTTCGTTCACTTGCACGTGATATTGCAGAGGGTATGAAAGCCGTGGAATTGCTTTTAGAGCTTTCAAAGGATCTGGGCTGTATGTGAACTTAATGTTTCCACTTATCAGATGTGTATTCTAATGCTGTTTGAACAGGCAACAAATATCCTAGCTGCAGATCTGAAAAGGTGCTTGCAATCTCTTGCCTGTGTAAAGGGAAAATGTACTGCGTAAAGAACCTATGGGCAGGGATATAGGTGAAAAAGATACATTCCAGTTCAATGACAGTTTCGCCAGCAAGTTTTACAAGGTGAAAATAGGAACAATGGCTGCAAGAAAAAAGAAAAGAACCACTCATACAAGGCCTGTTCATTCGCACAAATACCACATTAGAACAGTATTATTGAATGAATCGATGTAGAATGTCAAGCCCCACTTGCATACAGCCTTATCCATTCTTTTGATGTTTCCACAGCCTCAATTTCATTTGTCTTCCAGTGTTTTGCAATTATTTTCAGAAAAGAGGGTCATCTGGATTTGGTGCACTTAACAGTGCTTGCATACTCAGTAAAATTGTTCGAATTTGCAATGATGGACTCCACTTGATGGAGATCGAAGAGATGCAGTTGCAGGATCTGTCTTATGATCAAGGAGCTCAACATACAGTTTATATTGGCTTGCATACCTCAGTATGAACTGCAAATTGATATCTCTCAATGGGTATTTGAATTCCACGGTTGCAATCACAATTTAGACACACATGGAGATCTAACCTTCAGGTAGACTTCATGGATATGATAAAGAAGCAACAGTGAGGGTCTCAATGATGATGTAACAAACACAAAAAGACCACCACAGAAGGAACAGGCAGAGGAATGAGGGAAAAGGACAAGTTGTTGAGGCCAAAGCAGGGGGTGGTAAAATAACACAAATTCCAAGGGAGAAGCGGTTGCAAGCACGAGCAGAGGAGACTGAAAAAGGCCAAACAAGTAGGGGCACACCCAAGGCAACCACAGCACAGGTCAAGGAGAAGGAACCCCCAACCAAGCAGACCAAAACAGTTGAAACGATTTCTACAGGAAGCCAAAACTCAGCTACAGGTCTGTTTCTACAGGAAGACAGAGTCTGTTTCTACAGGAAGACAGAGTCTGTTTCTACAGGAAGACAGAACAGTTTCTACAGGAAAGTTTGAAAAGAGGGAAGCCAAAGGAGAAATCGGCCGAGATGCTAGCCAAGGACATCACCAGGGCCATCAAAGACAAGGGGAGAGATTTGGTTGCTCAGAGGATGAGCAACACTTTCAGTAGGGGGTGATGATGAGCCCCAAAAATGCACAATTATTTGGGCTCATTCAACCTCCTCATTTGGCTTAGTCCACCATTCTCATTTGTTTATTGCATGTTTTTGATTATTTTTATGTTAATAGAGTGAATTTGGTTAGTCATTATGCCAACAAGTCTAATGGGTGCTTTGTGTAGCCTTGTTGGTCAACTTGGAGACAAAATGGAAGGTCTTAATGTGCACTTGGCAGCCAAATTCGTGGGAGAACAAGCTAGAGGATTTGTAGGAAGGTGTCCCCCTCATTTATGGGCCCTTACCTCGAATTCTCCACCATCAGCTCGGAGTTCAAGGGCCACCAAATCAATCAGCTCAAGGGCAGCCAAGCAGGTCAAGTTGGACTGCTGTTAACTACAAGTCTTGGGCAGCCAAGTCCCTAACTTTTAGGAGGACTGTTGGGTCCTCAAATTGTATAAATAAGAAGGCTTGGGGCCTCATTTTGGTTAGCTAGTGGGTAGTCATTTTGTGTAGCTAGTTAGTCAATTTGGGGATAGCTAGTTAGTCAATTTGGTTAGTCATGTTGTAGCTCGGTTTTTGCTCCTTGTAAGCCAGTTTTGGCATGTCATTAGATTCATGATTATTCAATAAAGACAGGCAGCTTTTGATCCAATCCTGAGTTTTTAAGAGAGCAATAGACCTCCTCTGTTTTGTAATGTTAATTTCTTTTTGTTTCAGCACTTTAGTTCATTGCTTTACCATGCAATTTGAAATTACAGGTTTGCTGAGTTAGCTTTATGAATTTGAGTGAGTTTAGCTTATGGTTGAAATGTTTTTAGTTGCATCAGTTAGATTAGCAGGTTGATAACACACAGGAGCTCCAAGGAAAACGGTTGAGAAAGCCTCCACTGCCATCTATGTTTGGAGATTGGATTGCAGCCTATACCAACCACAAAAATACGCATTTCTTTACTTTGTGCTTGCTGCAACACAGTCATGGTTATGTTAGATTCTTTCATGTACTTCACACCTGCACTACACACCTTCATCACAGCTGCATGCACATCTCTCTTCACGCTTTGGATTGTTGTTCATCGAATTCATAGCACAGATAGCCTTGGTTAATGAATCTTTGTCTTGGTGACAGTCATAAGCCATTTGTTTCCTTTACACTGCTCTCCCTCGTTCCATTACCTCCTCCTTCGTCTTGATCATGCATGCAACCACATCCTTGACCTCTGCTCCGTTCTGTTAACTCCCAAATTCCTCCACTCCTCACGTAACTTCATTCTCTAGCCCTTTCTTTGACATAGCCCTCTATCTTCCAACCTACTTCCTACACTCATTCCCCATTCTATTCCTCCACTTCTGAGCCATCACCAGCCTTATTCCTACCTTACATATCTCCCCCTACCATTCCATCACTCCTCCATCACTTCAAACACCCACGGTAGGTCATCCTGTAGCAATTTGTAGACTTCCTGTAGAAACCTCTGAGTTTCCTATAGGATCCCCTGCAGACATCCTGTAGGAGGCCACTCACTCGGTTGCTGAGCTTCTGAACGTGAGGAACCTCTGTGGACGGATGCTAAGGATCCCTGGGGACCTCTCCTAGCCTCCCCAACCTTTCCCACGCTTTCCTTCCTGCTCCATCCCATCTGCACAACCAAACCCTAATAAGCACAAAATCACAATCATTCCATCCACTTAAAGAAAAAATACAAAAACATGTCTTTTTTGATGCAAGTAGCTTAGATCCATGCATTTTCACTTATTAGAGGTAATACCAGCATTGGTAGAAGTTTCATTCACATTCTTTGCATTATAGAGGTTAGACTAGTCAAATTAGGGATTCCTAGGTTTACATGCTTTGATTTGCTTTCAGTTCATTTTTGTCAAGTAAATTAGATTTCCTTTGAGAATAGCTTTCGTCCATCATTTAACAAGCTTCTTCTGAGAGCCTATAGAAGTTGGCTTGAGCCCTAGCGGACTTGTGCCAGCTGACCAAGTGACAGCTGCGACAAGAGCTAGTACTTGTGCATATAGCACCGTCGCTTCCAAGTTTGTACGAACTACCGGGTTGATAAAATTAAGAGACAGGAAGCCCCAGGAGTTGTAGCATTATTGCTACAATACTGGAGCTCACCAACCATCTAGGAAAATATGCAATGAAGTGTCCACACAACAAGGCAAAAAAAATCCCTCAGGAGGAGCGACATGTGAAGCTTTGGCTTCATAGTTCGAGCCTGATTTCACCCTCATATATTGTATGGTGAGCATGGTGATGGGTAGTGTGTGGTATCTGTATAGTGGAGCCTCATTTGATATGACAGAAAACTGAGAATTTTTCAGTGGCCTGGAGGAGAAGGAACTCCAGATGCACATCGGGATGGGAGATGATGGAAGGTATAGTGCAAATGGTATTGGTACAATTAATTTTCAGAGGGAGTATGGGTCCCCTCTCAAAGTCAAGGATGTCATGTATGTTCCAGGTCTGAAGAAGAATATCATTTTAGTTTCTATGTTGGAAGACCATAGCTACGATGTGATATTTAGAAAAGGAAAGGCTTTCCTGAGATACATTTCCATGGTACAAGGGAAGTGGATAGGGGATCGTGCGAATAACCTCTACAAATTAGATGTGGAAGACTGTGTAGCATTGAACACAAAATTAGAGAAGGTGCAGAGTCGAGATATCAGTGAATTATGGCATAGAAGACTTGGCCATTTTCATCATGACACTTTGAATATCATGCAACAGATTTCTACAGGACTTCCCAAAGGAGCACTAGAGAAGCAAGGTACATGCAAAGGTTGTACTTTGTGGAAGTACACAAAATCCACCTTCAATGATCGGGACAGTAAAGCACAATCAGTCCTTGAAAGAGTTCAGTCTAACGTGTGTGGACCTTTCTCGACAGCCGCCACTACCAAACACAGGTATTATGTAATATTTGTAGATGATTTCTCACAGAAGCATTGGATCTTCTTCATGCATAAGAAATACCATACATTCTCCAAGTTTGTTGAATTTAAATAACTTGTTGATAAAGAGATGGGAAAGAAAGTGAAGGGCCTCAGTAGCGATAATGGAGGTGAGTATGTGTCAAATGAGTTTAATTTTTTTTTGCAAAGGAAGGCATTCGATAGAAGTTGGTAACACCCCAAAAACCACAACGAATGGGGTGGATGAGAGGAAGAACAAAAGTATTGTGGGAGAAGCAAGGGTGATGTTATATGACCAAGGCCTACCACTACACTTATGGGCTGAAGCATGCAACAAAATGGTCTATTTGCATAACGTGAGTCCTCATCAGATTCTTGACATGAGTACAACAAAGGAATATTTTTTATGGAAGAAACCATATGTGTCACACTACAAGATCTTTGGATCATCAGTTTATTGTCATGTTTCCAAGGAATGAAGGAAAAAGATAGATCCAACAGCAGAGTTGGGCATATTTGTGGGGTACACTGAAACACCTTGTAACTATCCCCTATACTTGCTATCTCTCAGGATGACAATTGTTTGTAGAGATGTGAAGTTTGATGAGGATAATGCAATGAGGTGTTCTCTTGAGAGGGAGATTCAGTTGCATTCAATTGAGGATATTTTCACTATAAATGAAGAACCTTGGGAAGTTGTGGAGCAACCACAAGAAGAGGAGCAAAGAGTGGAGGCATCCACTCAAGCAGGGTTATTGAGAGATGGAAGGAAATGAACCAGGGAAAATGATAGATTATTACATGATGCTAGAGATAATTTAGGAGCACCCACATCACAATGCAGGCAGAGGAGGTCACCAGATCGGTACACTGGCTACATGGCTCTGATGAGTGATCTTTTAGAGATTGAAACATCCTCAATCGAGGAAGCTGTAGAGAAACTAGTATGGGTTGATGCTATGCTAGAGGAATATGATTCCATTATCAGAACATTGTTTGGGAAGTGGTCCCAAGAGTAGAGGACAAATCAGTGGTGACTTTGAGATATATCTACAAGGTGAAACAAGTAGCATACAAAAGCATCAAGAAGCACAAGGCCAAATTTATGGCCAAGGGATTCTCTTAGGCAGAGGGAATTGACTATGATGAGACCCTTTCTCAAGTAGAAAGGTACTCTTCCATTATATCAATTATAGAACTTGTAGCACAGATGGGATAAAAGATACATCAAATGGATGTAAATACAACATTCCTCAATGGAGTTATTGAGGAAGAGGTGTACATTGAACAATCAGAAGGTTTTGAGATCTTCGACAGACAGTTGCATGTGTGCATACTCAAGCAAGCATTATATAGATTGAAGCAAGCACCCTGTGCTTGGTATACCAAGATCAAAAAATATCTTACCAGGTTGGGCTTTACAAAAAGTGACGCAGATACAAACATTTACCATATTGTTGTTGAAGTTAAATTATTGATTATAGTATTATATGCCGATGGTTTAATTTTAACCAGTGATGCGAAGTTGATCAGCTCTTGCAAAGAGAATCTTGTAAGAGAATCTGAGATGATGCACATAGGGCTCTTGTATTATTTCCTCGGTTTGGAGAGATGGCAAGGAGATGGGGAATTGTTTGTCTCTTAGTGAAAGTATGCCAACGAGACACTGAAGAATTTTTTCATGGAGAGAAGCAAACCCATGGACACTCCTCTAGTAGGAAGTTGGAGGAAAGAGGATGCCACTTAAGGTGAGGAAGTAGAGGCTACCATTTATAGGCAGCTTGCACTTATGTATTTGGTGAAAACATGACCATACATATGTTATGCAATTAACCAGCTTAGTTAATCAATGGTTAAGCTAGCCAAATTGTATTGGAAGCTGGAAAAGCATGTGTTGAGATAGCTCAAAGGCACCACTCAGTTTGGTCTTTGGTACAAATGGGCAAAGGGAGTGAAGCTGCAAGGCTTCGAAGATGCAGATTGGGCAGAGACTCCATCAGACATGAAGAACACATGAGGATGAATTTTCAATATTGGGTAAATAATGGTTTCTTGGTACAAGAGGAGGTAGACATCTGTTGCACTCAGCTCAGTAGAAGCTAAATACATGGCTGAAAGTCAAGAAACATGTGAGGTGATCTCGATGAGAAAGATGTGTGTTAGGTTATTTGGTCAGGTGATGGATCCTACTATGATTTACTGTGATATTCAGAGTTGTATCAAATTCTCTGAGAATCTTGTATTTCATGATTGATCTAAGCATATCGACATCTCGTATGACCATCTACGAGATTGTGTGCAAAGGTGGATCATATTGTTGGAGTACATTCCTATAGAGGAACAAGATGAAAATATTTTGACAAAGGGGTTATCAAAGGCAAAGCTCGAGTTCCATAGAGGAAGGATAGGGGTATAAGATAATCCCTTTCTTGTTGAGACAGAGTGTTGAAAATGCAACAAGAAAATCTAGTTTTGACTTTGCCTTGGTCAAACTAGATCAAAATTCAAATTTCAATTTTAGTAAAATACTTGGAGGTAGTGAAATGAGGTGATATGGAAATTATCACTCAGTTAACTCAATTAATTCAAGTAGGAGACACTTCAGTTTAGTTTAGTATGATTGATTGCTAATTTCTAGCAATTTGTTTCAGTTAATTTGGGTTATTATGAGTTTAACTAGTTCTAACTATTAGAGAACTAGTGGAGGGTCCGGTAGTGGGGTGTGTACCTCAATGATCAACCAATTAACTCATTAATGAGTCCCATAATAATTGATGCATGCAAGAAACTTGAGTTACCGAGTTGAGATTCGATTTCAAGGGAATTATACTATTAGTTGTAGACAATTCCAAATTATACTGGTGGTGCATGCAGTCAAAGAAGGGCCTACATGGATTGTGCAGTTCTGGAAGGGTAATTCCACTAACTAATAGGGACTAATTCCTTATTGAAAAACACAAGGAAATAGGGGCTTGGGTAGGCAATAATTTGGTTAAATATTGACCAAATCTATTTTGTTAAGAAGTGAGATAGATTATACTAGTGCGAGAGTTGCTCAGGCTTGAGAAAGCAATATTGTATTTCTTTTAATTGAATCTCGGAGTACCCACAGTAATGATCATACTTGTCGACATTTGGTATTGTATTTCTTCTTTGTTTTCTGATTAATGTGATACATATAGGAAGGGGTTTTGAGAAGTTTCTTTCCCCTAGATAATTCTCCGTTTTTGTGTATTGATTCATGCCGCATGTTTATGATTTCCTTTCTCAATCATGAATTTCTTTCCTTAGATGAGTAGAGTATATTCAAGTTTTATGTTTTAGTAAATTACATGAGCGGTTTGAATCTACATAGGAATTTATACAAAGCCAATCAGAAATCATATCATGATATTAAAGATGATCAACTTGATTGATTTGAAAAGATGGGCCTTTTTCAAATGCAATTGAGATACCAGAGTATTGAAGCACAAAAACACTATTTTCAAAAACCCTAGTTTGAGGTTTTTCATGGATTTTGTTAAGAACGTGAGGACCTAACATAACCATCAACGAGAGTTGAAGTGCCTCACCATCCTGAAAACTTTTAAATCTTCAAATGGTAGATTTTTGTATAATGGCAGTTTTGTAAGATCAACATATGGATGCATATGGTCATCGTAATTTGTGAGAGGAAAACAATTAGTGAATATATTGCTAGTTTGATTAGGTCTGTAAGTTCAGAGGGAGTCACCTGGATGCGGGTGACACATTCAGGTATTAATGTTTTTGCTGAAGAATGGCGGCGAGGGGATGGGCCACCTGTCTGATGACGCCTCTCCCCATAACACCCTGAGGTGCCTTCATAACTATCTGCAGGCTGCATTCAATACAAGTCCGGAGTAGCAAAAAGCTATTCATTGTTGGGTTATGAAGATACCTCGTATCAATCCTTCATCGTCTCCCCTACTCTGCAGTATCTGTCTGCCTGAGGCCTTTGTGCCCAGCCTTCACACTACAACTGGCCATTGCTACTGGATTGTTTGCTGTGCGGATTTTGATAATGGCTTTCATCATTCTCATTCAGCTCTCTGCATTCTAATCTCTGCCGAGTACAGCCCTGGTTCGCCTCTCATTTCCACTGCTAGTGCTCCCTCTATCATTGTCCCTCTGGTCTCTGCTCCCTCTGAGCGCCCAGCCAGCGACATCAGTATGGTTAGGCACCGCATGCGTAGTCGTAGGGGAGGAACTAGAGGAGGAAGTTCTCATCCTCCGATTGAGCGCTCCACCTCCTCTCCTTCCCCGGAACTGCATCATCCTCCTTCTCTTGGGGAGGGTAGATATCTAAATACCAAGCACGGGCGAGGTCAGGCTCGTTCTTCCAGTGCTGCTCAGGATGACTTTGTTGTCCATTCTGATAATTTTCCTCCACCCCTTCAACCCGCTCCTCACTCTGCCCAATTCAAGTTTTGTAGTTCCCTGAACAGACCCATCATTACCGCTTCTATCTCCATCTTATTCTCTGAAGAAAACTCTCAATCAGTCTCTCAGGTTGACAACTCCAACTTGCCGTAGGAGGGTGCACCCAGATGTAGCAATTGCAGGAATACTGGTTTGAATGTGATGGATGACAGTCTCTTCACCTCGCTTGGACCGAACTTTGGTGTCATTCAGCATGGTGAAGGGGGCAGCTCTGCTGCCATGCGCCCCTCTGGTGGTTCGAGTCAAGATGGTTCAGCTATGCAGGTTGCATCTGGTGATGGGGGAGAGACTCACAGCGGTGGTGGAGAGCCACACAGCAGAGCTTCAACGAACGTGGCGGATGAGTGGGCTTGCCCAATCATCGAGGAACCTGTCCCGGATGACTTCTTCCAAGACGATGTGGCTTCCAGATAGTAGGATGTGACAGACAGAGATTCGGCAGAGGATGCCTGAGGTTAGAACTTGGCCGGCTATGGCTGCCTCAGTGTCTTCTATCTGGTTTCTTTTGGTTTTTGCTAGTTTTTGTGTGGATGTAGGTATCCTATCTAGACTAAATGTCGGGGTATCTTTTTACTGTCTTTTTGTGGGGTCTGGAGTCAAAATTGCTACCATTTTTGGAGGTTATGCTCTTGCTGGACTGGTTTCCCCAATGTTGGGGTAGTCCAAATTTCGTTGATACTACGATAAACTTGGTCGAGGCTCTGTCCTCTTTGTATTTTTTCTGTACATATTAGTAGACTACTTTTACATAGAAAAAAAACGTTCAGAGGGAGTCGAATGAATAGGATGAGTCTCACAAAAAGACTAAGTAATGTGGTTTCATGGCTCGCTTACAGTGAAATGCATGATAACACCATCTTACACCTGTTAACAATCTACACCAGCTGACCAAGAATCAAAAGGATTTGAAACGATGGTTGTGCACTTTCTTCAGTAAAAAATTCAGGGTGCAAAGAGTACAACATATCAAAATCTTTTGAAGATGAGATTTCATCGGATGGGATGGTGTTGAGGTAGGAATCTGTTGTGGTAAAACACAACCCCCCCATTATTGATTTGTTCACTTCAAATAATGGGGACCCTTTTTATAAAAAATTTGGCTAAAAGCCTTTTAGGATTTTTATTAAGTTGATTATCCTATGCTTTTGTTAATTTTTCATTTTTAGACTTTCGTTTTTGATTGCTTTGTTAAAATCGATTTTTTATAAGCTTCCCATTGATACTTGTTTCGCCTCATTTGGTCAACTGGTTTGTAAATGGCACTCCTTTGAAGGCTAATCATTTCTGTCGCCTAGGTTAAAAATGCATAAAATGTACAATATTCCATTTTTGTAATTAGATTAATTCAATAATTCATTTATTTTAAATATTAACCCCTAGTTAGTTATTACTAACATTTTTCAATTTTTGTTTTACTTATACAGCCAAATTATGAAGCATCGGGATTTTAGTAATTTACTCCAATTTTCAAATAGATTACTAATCTCAAAAACCCAAAATGTCAAAGTAGTTGTAGCTTAGATAGACAAACTATGCCTTAAATAATTTCATAACTTAACCTCATTAAAATAAAATAAAAAAATAAAATAATATAAAATATATATATATAATAATACTTTATATTGCGGGATCAGATGATCGCATTGGAATTTTTAATCGCATCAAATTTTTTTTAATTACAACATTTTAAAAAACCTCAACAACCTCTTTTACCCAATCGGAAGATCGCATCGGAGCTTTCAAACGTAACAAGTTTAAAATCCTTGACAACTCCCGATCGCTGAAACAAAACTCAAAGGGGCATGAGACATTAAACCAAAGTTTCAATGGTAATTCGATTTATTTTTTGAAGTTTCAACACTCATACGAATGAGTGAAGTAGGATAGTGTAATCTAATATTAAAATAAAATTAGTATTTAATATTTAATTTTAAATTAATTAATGTATAAAATATAATTAATTAAATTAAATTACAATTAATTATTATTTAGATTAATATTAATTAATAAATAGTTTATTAAATAATTAGTTAGTTTATAATTAACAATTAAATTAGAATTAATTATCAGATAATTGGAGTTTAATTTAGAATTAGATTTTTTAATTAAAATTCTGATTTTTTAATTAAAATTCTGATTTTTTTTAGCCTAATAACAAAATTTCCAGAATTGTGTCAGAGTTGACTCATCAACTTTGAAAGCTCATAGATTTAGTTTTACTTGGCCAAATGAGGCCCAGGACGGTTCACTGGAAAGATAAAATTAAAAAGAACGTTTCTGAAGAATTTTTACTAACAGATTTGTTCATTTATTGGGTCAAAAATCAGGCAGAAGATCAAGCTCTGAATTTTTAAAACAAAATCAATTTTCTGAGTTTTATTTTCTTCATTTTCATTTGCCCAAGTCTCTTCTAAGTGCAAATTCATTTGTCAATAATATTCTTGGCCAATGAAAATCATCATATGCATCAATAGAAAACTCAGATTTCATTTTCAAATTAATTAATTGCATTTGATTAGATTTGTTTTAATGCCAGAAATGACATTTTGATTTTATTTTTACATCTTAATTTATTTTGATTTCTTTTTGCAGAAAAATAGTAGAAAAGATATGGAGAAAAAGATCTCAATCAATGAGAAGGCTCCAGTAATTAAATATTGGAATTTTTAAAAAAATAAATTTGGATTGGACAGATTTTTCTTCAACAAACTTTCCTCTCAAAAATATCTTTGAAAATATTATAAATGACAAATTGCAGAATGTAATAAGGGGTTGCTCTCCTCTGCAATTTTGGACTTCTAAAAGCACTTCTGCAATAGGAATTTAGAGTTGTAGGAGGGAGGAGAGAAAATCTCAAATCTGAGGATTATTAAGGATTTTTCCTTTGCATCTTGAATTATGTATGATGGGCAGAGTTTGCACTATTGAATCTATAGTTTTGAAAGAAAAAGTTCAAGCAATGTAAAAGACTGTTGGAGACCAAGGTCAGAGAAATGGATTCAATAAATTGGCATTTCTAATACTACTGTTTCAAATATTAGCTTCATTTTTATGATAACAAGAATGTGTTATTTTATTGATGTTTGTGCACTTTTGTTGATATGGGCAATTTGTCTCAATGTTGTTATTATATATCTCTACTCTTGTGGATTAAATTCTGATTTCTGAGTAACTATTTTATTCATAAATCTGTCTTATAAAATTGATCTATTGAATAATGATGTGTTGTAAACTATTTCCGCATATTATTGTTTACTTATTGGATTTACCAATTTGACAAATCAATATCATTCTTGTGAACTACTCCCTGAATGTTGTTGGTTTATTATTTCAGTTAAGAGGTCTCAATGGGATGTGTTTTAGTATTCACAAATGCCAGTTAATTGAACTACTTCGATAGCTTGCTCTTAGTTGAGTTAGATTTATATCTACCTAATTGAAATAGGATTAAGTTTAGTTTCTTTTGTTTGCATTATAGAATAAGTTTTCATCTATATTAAGTTCTATATTCTTTTAAGTCCTCTTTTCAAAGAGGCAAAAAATTGTAGTTGTGGCTTGGTTGAACCCAAATCATCTTAAGGGTCATTCTCTTGCCTGGTAAGCAAAAAGAAGTGATCTGATATCCCTATCTATTGGTAGTTAAAAATACATTGTAAACCAATAGCGATAGGGAAAAAGTAACTAAACCTAGTTAACCCAGTCAGAGCCACTACTCCAAACAAAAAAGGCACTGCTTTAAGGTCCGGACCAGGTGGTTATCCCCCAATTTTGAGACAAACATTTTTGACCCTCAACATTGGCACTAGAAAGAGGGCTTGAAACTTGTTGTCTATTGGAATCTTTTCAATTTTAACATTTTATTTAAATCACGATGGCTCATCTTAAACTTCCAATTTGGAGTTGTATCCATGGACGTGCATATTCCAATATTCCACCCGAAGTGGTAAGACTCTTGTCTCAGCTAAAGTTTAATGGTAAGAGAAATTATTCTACTTTTAATCATGTCTTTTAATTTATTTAAAAAGTTTCAGATTATGATTTCCAAGGAATTGATGAAGGCATTTTATGCAGAATTTTTACTCTCACATTCGCGGCAAAAGCCAAAAACTGGTGTAGAACTCTTCTAGTTGTCTCAATTCACAGCTGGGATCAATTTGTCACAATTTTCATTTGTAAATTTGACGGCTATGATTATGAACAGATATGTGATAAAATTTAATATCTACGAAGATTTGAAAATGGGCCTGTTAGAGATTTTAATATTCGATTTCATTTGAATTGTTTAAAATTTAAAGTCAACGATAAACCTACAGAAGAATAATCACTAAATTGGTTTGAACATAATTGCTCTCTTCCTCCCATTACCAATCCAAATGAAATTAGTTCAAGCTTTGTTCCATCCCCTTCCACCATAAATGAGAATTCCAATATGGATGTGAAAACAAATTATGATGAAATAGTCACACAAAGCTTAGAAAATATTTCTAATCAAATGCAAGAACATAACAACAACAATTTTGGAGAAAGAGTTGCATTAAAATCTAACAATTACTCTGCAGTGAATTCATAAAATTAGATCGCAAATCATCAAGTACAAACAGCAATCAAAGTAAATAATAACACGCAAAATGTTGTACAAATTCATGAATTTTTTCAGGATGAGCAAATGCCAAATTCAAATAACCAAAACAAAATTCTTTAAGAAAGCACGAGTAGACAAATGAATGATCTACAATCTGAAATTTACAATGAGCATAATGTACAATAGTTATCAAACAGAGACATTTTTAAATGCATTATTTCATATTCACATTTTTCCCTTTATCCTGGTATTTTTAATGATTGTAATTTTTCCCCTCTTGGTATTAATGATATTTCAGAAAATAAAGAGGATGATTTAAATGAATTACCAATAAGTTTTTATCAAGATAGAGAAACAATTATTTATCATTCTTTTGCCATTAATGAACATGAAATTTTTATTCATCCTTGTTTTGATATAATGAACGAGATCGAAGGGAATTCTAGAGAATATTGTGAAGTCGTTTATGATAATTACTCTGACATTGAGGATGTTAATCTCTATTATTATCAAGAGAATCCTCGTGTTAAAATTCAAATAACATCTGAGAATGATGAACGTTTCAATTTAGAAATTATTCCAACCAATCCTCATTCTAGAGCAGCAAATTATCTTCATGATTTCACCATTCGATAAAACATTCCAATTTATGATTCATATCATGATCAAGCTCTTATTCCTACTAATAATGATAATTCTCTTTCTAATTCACAAGTTGGAATTGGCAATTACTTAAATTCTATAATTCTGGCCAATCCATGTGAAAAAGAAATTATTTCAAAACAATCCCAATTGTGTTGTAACATTAGTTATACCGATAGTAATTTCATTTTATTTTTTCTTTTTTCACTTATTTTGTTTAAATTTAGATTTATTTTCTGATTTTATTTCTAATATATTTTTTGACACTTTACGCTGGAATATTGAGCACTTTAATAGTGAACATGTTGAAAATAATACTGAGAGGGGGGTGAATCAGTATTATCAAATTCTTTTTCCACTTATATAAAGATTAGCAGATCTAACTAATGAAACTTGTGTATACCTTCCAGACTTATAATTTAATTTATTCTTCAGATGTTGATCATTAATTTGTGTGTCAGAACCATATAACAATAAACAGGAACAGAAAAGTAGAGCAAACAGTCACACAAAAGAACACAAGATATAAGGTGGAAACCCAATGTAGGTGAAAACCACCTGCTGCAATATGTCTCTATCTTCTTTCAATTAGAAATTTCCTTTTGCAATGATTATGTACTGGTGCAGTCTTATACCAGCACGCAAGCTTCAACCTGCAGAAGGCTACAACCTTCTCTCATTCTCCAGACTCTTCTAGAAGGGAGCTACAACCCCCTTAGCTCTTGTACTAGCTGAGGTACTAGTACGTAGGTGCTGACCTACCGAAGACTTCTCTTTTCTTCCAGGGACCATGTTTCATAAATTTTCAAACTAGATCCATGAATATCAATCAAACATCAAATAGATCTGCGATCAACCAACTTCCTTGTATAAATACTGAATCAATAACTTCTCAGAACACAGTACCAATAACCAGACACCAATTCAGAACTCTGAACACTGCAATAATAGACAAAAGCAACTAAAATATATTTCAAGAAAAAGTCTGCAACTTCACCAATAAAAACCTGCGTATGTCCGCAGTATTCAGTTCTTTAACCTACGAGTATCCGCACCTCCGCTGTGTCGAACCTACGGGTATCCACACCTGTGCTGTATCGAGCTTGCGAGTATCTGCGCTTGCGCTGTGTCAAGCCTACGGGTATCCACGCCTGTGCTCTGTCAAACCTATGGGTATCCGCGCCTGCGCTGTGTCGAGCCTACCGGTATCCGCGCCTGCGCTGTGTCACACCTGCGGGTATAGATAATTTATCAGACTTCACTTATACCCTAAATTATCAGATTTACAGATCTGATTATGCACCAAAGATATATCGACCCATCAGTAGATCTGTATTGTAATGCTTAGGTTTCTCCTTGATTCAGGTCCAGCTATAACTCACCAACCGATCACCAGTGTTTCAAATCTTGCTCATCTCAAGATATTCAACACATTAGTTGCACCATCCAAATGATCTCCTTTCCTTTTGATAGTTTAGGCCTTACTCAAACCATGGTCCAAAACCATAGAGATCCAATACTAGGGACCCAAAACCTGTGTTCAATGCTTTAGATGCAAACACCACGGACCAAAACCATAGGATCAAAAATGTCAGACTAAATACCGTGGACCAACCATAAGATTTCCCACGTGCGCGCTTTTCTCTGCATGAAAGTGTGTGTATTTTACGTCCCCACTTTTTGTTCGGAGCACCTGCGTACATGTCTGCCGCTTTTATTCGGCGCACCTGCGTATGTTTGCGGCTTTGTGAATAGAAACTTGCGGGTATCTTATTTTCTACTATTTTGAGAGCCTGAACTTGTGATCTGCTATTTGAGTGAGTTGCCATCAAGGGCAACACTTATGTCATCGAGCCAAACATGTGTCATAATGCCAACAATCTCCCCTTTTGGACTTGATGGCAACACAAAGTCACTCAAAGTCTTATCTCCACCTTTGACATCAAGGGCAAAGGGTTATGCTCCCCCTGAGTACATGCTGAAAGATCTACTCTTCTGTGCTGTCCAAGCTCCCCCTGACATATAGGGAAGATCTGCAAGAATATGTTCTACAAAAGAAATATTACTTTATACATCATAATTGACCTTCCTATCACCAAAGACTCATACATACGCCTCCCAACCAAGTGGGGATACATGATATAATAAGCATATTATATTATCCATCCTAGGCATAGTGGGGCACCAAGATAGGCCATTACATGACCTTGACAAAATAAAGATAGAGACAAAATATCAGCAGCATATGTCAATCATTATTCAGATCAATATTCATGTTCTCCTTCTGCACTTGCTCCTTTTGAAATCAGAACAACTGAAGAATTGAACCAAGATCTTCTAAGATAATGCCAACAATGCATTATTAGAAAAACAGATGCTCCCCCTGAACCTGTGCCAGATTGTTTCTGACAGACCCATATCGGACTCTTCTCATCCTTGCTTTTCTTCAAGTCGACTGTAACCAGTGTATGTACGCATATACCGCATATGAAACTCGCATACAACCAACAATCTCTGAAACAGACAAGATTCAACAGCAAGATGATGCATCAACTACCCCCAGCTTTTGTCTGATGTATTCAAAGGTCCCCCTAGGCAGTGGTTTGGTGAGAATATCAACAACTTGTTCCTTAGAGGGAACATACTCCAATTTGACCTTTTGTTCAAGCACTTGTTCTCGGAGAAAATGATACTTGATCGGTATGTGCTTAGTCTTTGAATGCATGAGATGATTCTTTGAAATAGTGATTGCACTTGTATTATCGCAAAAAATGGAGATAGGTGGAGTACAAGTGATTTGAAGATCTTGCAATGTTTTCATCATCCAAAGGATTTGTGTGCAACAAGATGCAACAACGACATATTCTACGTCAGCTGTAGATAATGCAATAGAGCTTTGTTTCTTGCTGAACCAAGATACTAATCTAGGACCCATGAAGAATGCACCACCACTAATGCTTTTCCTATCATCCACGCTTCCTGCCCAATCTGCATTAGTGTAGGCATGAAGTGTGAGATCTATACCTCTAGGATACCATAAGCCATATTTTTGAGTTCCTTGAAGATACTTGAAAATTCTCTTAACTGCCTAAAGATGAGTTTCCTTTGGATTTGCCTGAAATCTTCCAACTATTCCCACTGCATACATAATTTCTGGTTGGGTACCTGTTAGATAGAGAAAACTACCAATCATGGATCTATAGGTTGGTTGATGTACAGTTGCTGATTCATCATTGGCACTGAGGCTGCATCCTGTCATCATAGGGGTACATACTGGTTTCGAATCCTCCATCCCATATTTCTTCAAGATCTGCTTGAGATATTTGGTTTGTGATAGAAAAATGCCATCTTTGTTTTGTTGGACTTGTAAACCAAGAAAATATGTGAGCTCACCAAGCATGGACATTTCAAACTCTTTCTATATCACCAAGGCAAAATTTTGACTCATGTCTTCTTCATTGCTACCAAAGATGATATCATCAACATACACAACAAGTATCAGCAACTTATCATTGTCAATTTTTATATATAGATTACTATCAGTTGATCCTTTTATAAAACCTTGTTGATGGAGGTACTTATCCAACCAATAATACCACGCCCTTGGAGCGTGTTTAAGGCCATAGAGAGCCTTTTTGAGTCTGCATACAAGTTTTGGATCATTTCCAAGAATAAACCCATCTGATTGTTCAATATATACTTCTTCATTTAAGTCTCCATTCAAAAAGGCTGATTTTATGTCCATCTGAAATACTTTGAACTTCTGAAAGCTAGAGAGAGCAAGGAACATTCTTATGGCCTAAAATCTGGCAACTGGAGCAAAATTTTCTTCAAAGTCTATGCCTTCTTGTTGCGCATATCCTTTACAAACAAGTCTTGCCTTGTTTCTAACCACATCCCCATTTTCATTCAGCTTATTTTTGAAAATCCATTTTGTCCCTATGACATTCTTATATTTTGGTCTAGGACCCAACTTCCAAGTGTTATTCTTTTCAATCTACTTGAGTTCTTCCTCCATGGCCTTGAACCAGCATTCATCTTTGCAAGCCTCTCTTACATTCTGCGGTTCAGTGGAGGAGAGCAATGCTAGATAGCTTGAAGCTTCTAAAATGGTTCTTCTTGTTTGTACACCTGCCTCTTTCTGCCCCAAAATTTGAGATTTTGGATGATTCTTCTGAACGTATCTGGATGGAGTCTTTTCTTCTATCCTTATCTGTTCTTCTGGTGCTTCATGGGTTTCTTCTTTGTCATGAATCTGATTTGATGTTGATGGATAGTCTTCGCCATCTTCGAGATCTTCAGATTTTACCTACCTAGGAGTGTTTCCTTCTTCATCAACCACTACATCAATACTTTCAACAATTTTACCAAGTCTTTTATTGTAAGCTTTGTTGTGGGGAGAGTAGCCAAGTAAAATGCCTTCATCTGCTCTAGGTTCAAACTTGCTAAGATTTTCATCAGTTCTTTTAACGTAGCAATTGCTTCCAAAAATTTTGAAGTATTTTACCGTGGGAGTCTTACCGTACCAAATTTTATGAGGAGTCTCAGTGTTGTTTACCCGGACGTTTGTCTTATTGAAAATATTAACAGTGGAAAATGCGGCTTCTCCCCAGAAGGTTGCGGGAGTTCCAGACTCATCAAGCATAGCACGAGCCATTTGTTGAACCATTCTACTCATCCTCTCCACTACTCCATTTTTCTGAGGAGTCCTTGCAGCAAAGAATTCCCTTCGTATTCCATGTTCTTCACAAAAATCGAAAAATTCATCTGAGGTAAATTCCCCTCCTCAAACAGATCTGAGGCATTTGATTCTGCGATTTGATTCGTTTTCAACCAAAGCTTTGAATGACTTGAACTTTTTGAAAGCTTCATCTTTATACTTCATGATTCCTATCCAACACATCCTTGAAAAGTCATCAATGAACAATATGAAATACTCTTCTCCTTGAGGTGACCTCTTCCTAGTTGGACCACATATATCGGTGTGGATAAGTTCAAGTGGCTTGCTAGCTGATCCTTCCTTCTAAGGGAAATTAGTTATGGTTTGCTTACCAAATTGACATGATTTGCATATTGTATTGTCTAGAATTCTGATGTTAGGAAGATCACGAACTCCCTGATATTTGCATGCTTTCCTTATCTAAGAAAAGCTAAGATGCCCCAGTCTTCTGTGCCATAGCCAGTGTTCATCATTCTTGCTTAATTAGCATTATTGTTGTTCTCCCTTGAGTACGTATAAGTTATTTGGAGTTCTTATGCCTCTAATCACTGTTTTTCCTATATCAAGCTCACGAACAATACATCCATTTGATCAAAATATTACCTCAGTTCCTTGATCACACATATGACTGACACTCAATAGATTATGCTTTAAGCCATCAACATACATAACATTTCCAGCCTTGACCTTTTCCCTCAAATGAACAGAGCCTTTACCTTTTATGAATGTAGGGGTGTCATTTCCAAATGAGACCTTCTTTTCCTTTTCTAAGGCACTATATGACTGAAGTTTTTCTTTATTACCTGTCATATGTTTTGAGCATCCACTATTGATGTACCATTGATTTTCCTATCCTTCTGCATATAAGACTATCCCGCATCTTTCCGGTTGCGTTTCTTTCTTTTTCCATGTTTTGGAAATCAATGAAGCTCGCTCCTTCTGAGTTGTTTGCCAAAACCTGCTTCTACATTCAGAATCTTCATGACCGAAGTTGTTACATATAGAACATTCTATTTCATTTTCAAGAGCAGAGAAGTTATTGTAGGTTCTTTTCATGATTCCTGTCATACTCCTTTGTTTTTAAGCTTCCCTAGTCATGATAGTCTTGTAGGCAACACATTGAGCAGCTTTATGACCAAAGTTATGACAAGAAAAACATTGGCCATTGAAGCAATTCTTGTGATTATCAAATCTACCAACCATATGATTGTAGTTTCCATCAATTCTTGAGCCAAATTGAGAATTATTTACCTATGGTCGGTTGAGGCTTCTGTTCATCCTTGACGTAGATTGCCCCTGATTTACTTGGTAATATTTGATCATTCTTGAAGCAAATTGTCCCTGATTTACCTGGTGATCTGCAATATGCTTTTGCTGTCGATTATCAACTTACTCACTTCTCCTTGCTGCATCAAGGTAACTTTTGGAGGTGGATGGCTTCTGCGCTTACTTCTAAGCTTGAGATGCTTCTTCAGAATATCCGAGACTAGTCTTAATTAGAGGAGAACGCTGCATTGTGATAATATCATCTAGAGTTTCAGATCCTTTAGCAAATATAAGATTAAGAGCTTTTGTTTTCTCAATTTCTTTTCTAAGTCCCACAATTTCAAATTCTAACTCCTCATTGTGTTTATCTTTTTCAGCAAGTTGGAATGTTAGAGTATCTATAATCATATTCTGTTCCTCTAAACAAACTTTAAGTTTAAAAATTTCTTCATAAAGACCTTCTTCATTTATAGCATCCAAGAAATCATCATATTCGAAAGCCATCAAAAGTCTATCATCATTACCTTGTTCATCTTCATCACTATTTGAAAATCCATCACTGTCTTCATGCGTGTAATAGCTCTTCTTATTTACATTCTATTTTCTGTTCCATCTAACAGGTTCCTTACCTTTGTCTAGTTTATCCTTATGAGGACATTTTACAGCATAATGACCGACTCTTCCACAAGCAAAGCATTTGAAGGGCAGCTTACCTCTGAATCTTCCAGTTCCTCGTTGAAGGTTCTTGACAAAATTTGATTCTTCCTCTTCTTCTGGCATATGTCCAGCCTCATCGTAATCTCCTTTTCCTAAAGCCTTGAATGCAGCTTCTCTCCTGTCTGATGGTCCTCCTTTTCTCATCTCGTAAGAAGTTAGAATTCCGTGCAGCTGTGACATGGTAAAGCTCTGTAGATTCTTCTTTTCTTCTATGGCAGAAACTTTTGAATCAAACTTAGGAGACAAAGATCTTAGAACTTTTTCAACCAAAACAACTTCTTTTATTTCTTCACCCAAGTTTTTCATACAATTTACGATCTCATCTATATGTAGGAAATAGCTAGCCACACTTTTATCATTATGCATTCTGAGACTTTCATATTGAATTCTAAGAGTTTGCAATTTTTCTCGTTTTACCTGTTCATCTCCTTCATAGCTCAGAACGATCTTGTCCCATATTTCTTTTGTGCTTTTGAGCTGCATAACCTTGACGAATTCTGATTGAGATAGACTTCATTGACAGCTTTTGCATTTGTTTCATACTGCTTCTTACTAGTTGCATCTGTAGGAGTTGTTGATGGAAATGTGTATCCAGTTTCCATGATATCCCAAACTTATGTACCAAGAGATTGAAGATAAGAAGTGATTCTTACCTTCCAATAGACGAAGTTGCTCCCATCAAAAATCGGTGGCCTGATAGATGCTTCTTATTCGTAGTTGCTCATGATGATAGATCTTCCTTCAAGCGATCAAGCTTTTCCTAAAGGACCTGCCCTGATACCAATTGTTGAAAATAATACTGAGAGGGGGGGTGAATCAGTATTATCAAATTCTTTTTCCACTTATATAAATATTAGCAGATCTGACTAATGAAACTTGTGTATACCTTCCAGACTTATAATTTAATTTATTCTTCAGATGTTGATCATTAATCTGTGTGTCAGAACCATATAACAGTAAGCAGGAACAGAAAAGTAGAGCAGACAGTCACACAAAAGAACACAAGATATAAGGTGGAAACCCAATGTGGGTGAAAACCACCTGTTGCAATATGTCTCTATCTTCTTTCAATTAGAAACTTCCTTTTACAATGATTCTGTACTAATGCAATCTTATACCGGAACGCAGGCTTCAACCTGCAGAAGGCTACAACCTTCTCTCGTTCTCCAAACTCTTCTGGAAGGGAGCTACAACCCCCTTAGCTCTTGTATTAGCTGAGGTACTAGTACATTGGTGCTGACCTACCGAAGACTTCTCTTTTCTTCCAGGGACCACGTTTCATAAATTTTCAAACTAGATCCATGAATATCAATGAAACATCAAATAGATCTGTAATCAACCAACTTCCTTGTACAAATACTGAATCAATAACTTCTCAGAACACAGTACCAGTAACCAGACACCAATTCAGAACCCTGAACACTGCAGTAATAGACAAAAGAAGCTAAAACATATTTCAAGAAAAAGTCTGCAACTTCACCAATAGAAATCTCTGTACATCCGTAGTATTTAGTTCTTTGACCTGTGAGTATCCGCACCTCTGCAGTGTCGAATCTACGGGTATCCGCGCTTGCACTGTGTTGACCCTGTGGGTATCCACGCTTGCACTGTGTCGAGCCTGCGGGTATCCGCACCTGCGCTCTGTCAAACCTGTGGGTATCCGCGCCTGCGCTGTGTCGAGCCTGCGGGTATCCACGCCTGCGCTGTGTCACACCTACGGGTATAGATAATTTATCAGACTTCACTTATACCCCAGATTATCAAATTTATAGATCTGATTATGCGTCAAAGAGATCTCGACCCATCAGTAGATCCATCTTGTAATGCTCAGGTTTCTCCTTGACTCAGATCTAGCTATAACTCACCAACCGATCACCAGTATTTCAGATCTTGCTCATCTCCAGATATTCAACACATTAGTTGCACCAGCCAAATGATCTCCTTTCCTTTTTATAGTCTAGACCTTACTCAAACCATGGTCCAAAACCATAGAGATCCAATACTGGGGACCCAAAACCTGGGTTCAATGCTTTAGATGCAAACACCACAGACCAAAACCATAGGATCAAAAATGTCAGACTAAATACCATGGACCAACCATAAAATTTCCCATGTGCGTGTTTTTCTCTGCATGAAAGTGCGTGTATTTTACGTCCACACTTTTTGTTCGGAGCACCTGCATACATGTTCGCAACTTTTGTTCGGCACACCTGAGTATGTCTGCGGCTTTGTGGACAGGAACCTGCGGGGATCTTATTTTCTACTATTTTGAGAGCCTGAGCTTGTGATCTGCTATTTGAGTGAGTTGCCATCAAGGAAAACACTTATGTCATCGAGCCAAACTTGTGTCATAATGCCAACAGAACACTCAATTGATGCATTGTCCTATTGGGAAATTGAAGTTTCATATTATAATCATGAACATCAAAATCTATTAATATTTCAATTTCAATCAATGCTAATGTTTTATCAAAAGCTTCTATCTTCTCAAAGGCGGTGTCAACAAGAAAATATATTTTTACAATCTGGCCAGCAATCTAATCCAATTAATAATTTTTCATTTTATTTGACATATTTCCATCCATTTTTCATTAATCTATCTGAAAACTGTTTGGAAATTTTTCCTTTAAGGAAGATTGTTAATAGCTTAACATTTGTACATAACACTAAAAAAAAATTCCAGGCCTTTGAATTTAAAAGCTCATATCCATAATCTAGCTTGTCATCTCCTCTTATGAACATTTTCCAATCCTTAATGGAAACCCATCCAGATTTTTATGATCCAATTGGAATTCAGTTGGAAAAGACATTTCAAAAGAAGGTGATTGTAAATAAGTTGCTAACAATAACTGTACATTCTAATTACAGATTTAATTTTCTTAGTTTAATTAGATTTGTATTTCTATTACTAACATTTGAACTGTGTGCATATAAAGGAATTAAAATGAGAGAATGGTTACACTGGAAATATGACTATACCTAGCCATTTTCCTGCATATGGTTAGAATAGGAGTAGAATTAATGTAGTTAATTTATTTTCAACAGTTCTGCAGATATAAATAAAGCAAAGCAATCAACACTTCTCATACATGTTCAGTGAAACATTTTCTCCTCATCGAAAACTTTTTTATTTTTGCTTCCCATTTTTAAATCAATTTTTTTTTTTGCAGCAATATCTCTACCGATAACTACATCTTTGCCTATTCTAAATGATGTCTTGACTTTAATTGAATTCGCACTTGGCACCCATCACCTCAAAGCCTGTTTTCTCCATTTCTATATGTCCTTATAAGATTTTCTTCTGAAATTTATTTGTTAAAGGTTTTTAGGATACAAAGCTTCATGATCTCATTAATCACATGAAGTTTATGTTATTTTCCTTGAAATTGGTTAAAATAACCTTAAGGGTGTCCATGCTACTATGTGCACACATTTAAATATGTAATTATATTCTTTCATAATGAGTGGCTTTATCTTATTTTGATCTTTAGTTTATTATCTGATGCTGCAATACGCATCATATTTATTTACTAAAGGCATTATTGAACAGTCACTATAACAATACAGATTTTTCTCAAGTTAATTCGGAATGAGCAGAGGTAATAAATTGTTGTTGCAATTCAAAAGGGAGCATATTCTCATTTTCGTTTCTGATGGATTCTATGAATTTCAAATTTTCTGAACATGAATAATTGATTTCCTTCAGCTTGATTTCCCACTCTAATTTAGAATAAATAATGAGATGATTTTGAACAAAGTCAGAATTTTGATAAATCGAAGGAAGAATTTGAAGATTCATGAGGTAAAATCTACAGACAATTTCCTTCCAGGTACGCATTTACAAGTTCATTTTCATCTATTATTAGTTTCTCTTTTCCTTAGTTTATTTTTTATTCTTGTTCTGTTTTATTTGCAGGTTTTCATTTGTTTTCAAAACTTGAAGTAAGTAGCAAACCCATTTCAAATTTGCAACAGGTTCAGGGAAATTTTATTTGTGATTCATTAAAATTTTAACATTCTTTAACTTTGCTTTCATTCATTAGAAAACCCAATTGAAATTTAAAACAGTATCACAGGATTCATATCAGAAACATTTCAACTTGATTTTCATATTGCTGATACTACAGTGAATATATATTCGCAATATTCTCATCCCGCTCATCTTCGTCAATTATTTCATTCTGATATCACATCATCCATATCACAACCATTTGTATCGTAATATTTCATCAGAAGTAGCTCTTAGCATTTTCTGATAACAAATTGATGATGCAAGACCTCTGATGTGTTACCTCACTCATTCTCTCATAAAATGCCATATCGCATTTCGCATATCAGAGGTTTTCAGTTGAATATACTTCTATTATCTTGAATCACCGACCTCCGATAATATGACTTCGTCAATATTGCGATATCCACAAAATTATGGACCCGATATGAAATTTAAATCAATTTCATAAAAATATCGCATCCATTCAATCGTAATAATAGTAGGGGCATAATTTTAAAAGTATTGATGTCTCGGATCCGATATGATATTAAAATCTCATAATAAATTTATCGGGTCCATTCATCATCGCATATCGGCGTATCAAAAATATTACATCCTGTACTTAAATTTGCCAATCGTCGATTTCTTTTAAGGTCCAAAGCCGGTCCCACCTAAGAGCCCTGTCATCCACCGCATCACCGCTATCACAAGAATCATATTGGCATTTCCGACATGACTACTTTCCAATATTCTGATATGCCGATATCATAATTGAATCATCGCATTTTTATTGATGATCATATCACAATTCCGAATTTGCGATGTGCGATGTGAGAAGTATAAATTACGACATGACCATTCCCCGATCCTCGATATAACGTTCCTTCAATATTGTGATCGCTCAATCTTACCGCATATATTCTCATCAAATGTTTTCCATTGCAACAAATATATCGCATCGCAAAATTAAAATGAAATCTTATCTTAAAATTTTCTGATGCGATAAACTCCAATGCATGTCTCTATGCCATTAACATTTAACCAATATATGGCATATCAACAAAGGTGAAATTTTGTAGATTGAACTTTAAACATAATGAAGAAACATGCAACGCAGATCATCCGATAAGGCGTTGTGTTGTATGAAATATTTTAAAGCAATCTTCGGTAACCGCTATGGTACTAAAGTAATTGATGATAAATTTGCAGCATATTTAAATCATTTTGATTTCTCATATATTTCAATTTTAAGTATATAATTCCATAATTAAATATGAAATTAAAAATCTCTATATCTTCAATTTTAAATTGCATTATCTTGGATTTGGTCTTAATTCTGGAAAATTTATAAAAATCATGGAGTTTATATGAAACTTATAGTACTTTGAGAACATTCATCACTGCAAATTCTCATTCTCATTTCTGATGCATTTGTTTTAATTTCAATTCCCTTGAACACAAATCATTCCCTTTTTTACATTTTGCTACTTGCTTTTAATAAATAATGATTTTGGGTTATAGGATTTTTGTTAGTTTGACTTCTTCATGTTTTAATGTTAACTAAAAGAAGAAGTTAATTAGTATTGGAAAAACTGATACATCTCAGATAAGATCAAATGCAATCATCCAATGGTAAGATTCATGTACCCACTTTCATTAATTTTCATTTCGTTACTTTAGTTTCAGTTTTGTTTTTCTGATATATAAATCTGTTTTGTAGCTCTTCATAAAAGCTTTCAATCCTCTGCCAAATCATATTTTGGAATTCCTATACTCTTTTCTTGGTTTTATTTTAAGAAGTAGCAATAATCTTCGTTGAAACAGCTACACTAAGAAGTTTCTGAACCTATAGTTTGTTTCTTTAAACATTCCTTTTATTGGAAAATAATTAAGATGATGCTTTGAGACAACAAGATTGACATCAGAAAAAAAGTTTTCATTGTGGCTGAATTTTATCATCACTATTATCTAAAGCCTAAAACATTTACAACCCTACAAGGTATAATTTTTCTGAATCTCGACATAAGAAGGAATGATTACATGATTATTTTCTTTTACTTCATGTTGTTGAGACATTGGTATAAACATTCTTGTTAGAGTTTATCTTTCAAAACTTGGATTTTCCTTTCCACTTTTAAATTTCTTCATTTTTTTTTGGTTTGCTGGTTTATTTTCTCACTTTAGCTTAAGAATTCTTTTCCTTTTGTTTTCAGTTTTAATTTTGGTCACTCTACCATGATTTATATGGAAAGCCTTCTTGTTACCTAACAATGGTCGGCATATATAGGGAAAAATTGTTAATAGTCTACTATTAGCTTCTTCTTTTTTTAACAGTCAGTTGCTGTATTAATAGCTGAAAAAAAGAGTGGAGTCAGAGCTCCTGAGATACATTAAGTACTGAGGACACCTTGGATCATTGGAGTTACAAAACAGAAACCTCTCCTTGATCCTACTCCTACTTGTTCTGCTTCTAAAGATATCTGAACTGTTGTAGATTCTTACATATTGGAACAACAAAATTTGACATTTGCAAAGCATTTTAATCTATTTTTAATCTATTTCTATATGACTAATGTGTCTTGCAGTAGATTCCTCCGGCTTTTCATCTCCTTCTGCTTGCTTGGCACTTGAGTACTATTATCTTTTTCTTAATATCTCTTAATAAAGTTTGTTTTTCTTATTATAAAGATAGACATATTTAAGGAAGAGATTACAAAACAAGAGAAGTTGACAAAGTATCATAGAATCTAAGAAATTTCTTTTTCATCAAAATTGTAATTATTTTGAAATTTAAATATTTTATTAAGATCTTTCAAAGTTCTATTATCGGGCAAGAAAAGTTATTTTTAACCAAGTAAAGACACTTTACAGCAAAACACCTTTAACTCTGAAATTGTCATTCTTAACTCTTAAGGAGTCAATGATTCTTCCTGTCCAAAAATGTCTTATTTTTCTAGAGTGTAATCCAAAAATATATTTGAACTTAAAAGATAAGAGGTCTCATCATGAACTTGCTTACCATGATCATAGAGGAAAAATAGGCTGACATTACCAACACTGCTAAACAAACCAAACCAGGGTAATGGCTTATGATTGAAAACAATTATAACACAAGGGCTCTCATTATGAGCCAGCTTGTTTAGTCCAATTATAACCAGTGAATGGCATCGTCAAAATCTGGCTACCAAACCAGGACAATGGCTTTTAAGAACTAAAAAAAACAAATACAAAAAAAAAACATATATAAATGGATTTATCTCTAGGTCAATAGTTCTTAAATAGATGGGATTCTGAATCATTCATGATTAAAAGATAACCCTGTCGAGACTATAGATGTTCGCTGGCAACAGTGGCTCTACTTGTGATAAATGAATATATTTTAAAAGCTAAGCTCTAAAGTGACCCCTGTTTTATCTCTACAACTAATTAAAGACTAATATAGAGTTTTGAAATATTTTAATTTATGAGAAATTTTAAGAAAATTATAGTAAGATGATTCTTGCTTTTATTCAGACTAATGAACCTAGTCAAGCATTCCAAAAATAATTTTCTCTTCTTTAATTATTTTTACTTTAATTTTAGGAAAATCTTATTCATATCAAACAGAGATAATTGGTTCTTCTCCCGTGTGTCACCATTGTTGTGATAAAACACAACCCCCCATTATTGATTTGTTCACTTCAAATAATGGGGACCCTTTCTATAAAAAATTTCGCTAAACACTTTTTAGGATTTTTATTAAGTTGATTATTATAAGCTTTTGTTAATTTTTCATTTTTTATTGCTTTGTTAAAATCAATTTTTTATAAGCTTCTCATTGATACTTGTTTCGCCTCATTTGGTCAACTGATTTGTAAACGGCACTCTTTTGAAGTCTAATAATTTATGTTGCATAGGTTAAAAATGCATAAAATGTACAATATTCCATTTTTGTAATTAAATTAGTTCAATAATGCATTTATTTTAAATATTAACCCCTATTTAGTTATTACTAACATTTTTCATTTTTTTTACTTATACAACCAAATTATGAAGCATCGGGATTTTAGTAATTTATTCTAATTTTCAAATAAATTACTAATCTTGAAATCCCAAAATTTCAAAGTGACTATAGCTTAGATATGAAAATTATGCCTTAGATAATTTCATAACTTAACCTCATTAAAATAAACTAAAAAAATGAAAAAATATAAAAATATATATATATAATAAAACTTTATATTGCGGGATCGAAAGATCGCATTGGAGTTTTTAATCGCATCGGAGTTTTTTTAATTGCAACATTTTAAAAAACCTCAACAACCTCATTTACCCAATCGAAAGATCGCATCAGACCTTTCAAATGTAACAAGTTTAAAATCTTTGACAACTCTTTATCGTCGAAACAAAAGTGAAAGGGGCATGAGACATTAAACCAAAGTCTCATTGGTAATTCGATTTGTTTTTTGAAGTTTCAACACTCATAAGAATGAGTGAATGAGTGAAGTAGGATAGTGTAATCTAATATTAAAATAAAATTAATATCTAATATTTAATTTTAAATTAATTAATGTATAAAATATAATTAATTAAAATTAATTATTAATTAGATTAATATTAATTAATAAATAGTGTATTAAATAATTAGTTAGTTTATAATTAAAAATTAAATTAGAATTAATTATCAGATAATTAGAGTCTAATTTAGAATTAGATCTTTTAATTAAAAATCTGATTTTTTTTAACGTAGTAACAAAATTTCTAGAATTGTCCCACATTTGACTCATCAACTTCGGAGGCTCATAGATTGAGTTTTCCTTGGCTAAATGAGGCCCATGATGGCTCATTAGAAAGATAAAATTAATAATAATATTTCTGAAGAGGTTTCACTAACAGTTTTCTTCATTTATTGCACCGAAAATCAGGCAAAAGATCAAGCTCCGAATTTCTAAAACAAAATCAATTTTCTGAGTTTTATTTTCTTCATTTTCATTTGCCCAAGTCTCTTCTAAGTGAAAATTCATTCGTCAATAATATATTTGGCCAATGAAAATCATCATATGTATCAATAGAAATATTAGATTTCATTTTCAAATTAATTAATTGCATTTGATTAGATTTGTTTTAATGCGAGAAATGGCATTTTGATTTTATTTCTACATCTTAATTTATTTTGATTTCTTTTTGCAAAAAAACAATAGAAGAGATATGGAGAAAAATATTTCAATCAATGAGAAGGCTCTAACAATTAAATATTGGAATTTTTTAGCAAATAAAATTGGATTTCGTAGATTTTTATTCAACAAAACTTTCCTGTCAAAAATACCTTTGAAAATATTATAAATGATAGATTGCAGAATGTAATAAGGGGCTAATTTCCTCTACAATTTTGTACTTCTAAAAGCACTTCTGCAATGAATTTAGAGTTGTAGGAGTGACGAGAGAAAATCTCAGATCTCAGGATTATTGTGGATTTTTCTTTGTATCTTGAATTATGTATGATGGGTCGAATTTACATTATTGAAGCTCTAGTTTTGAAAGAAGAAGTTCAAGCAATGTAAAGGACTATTGAAGACCAGAGTCAAAGAAATGGATTCAATAAATTGGTATTTTTAATACCATTGTTTCTGGATTTAAGACCTATGTGGTTTATTACTTTCGACTTAGTTACCGTAGAATCCACAGTAAGAACCATTTTCTGCCAACGTTTCAAATCCCAACTGGGATCCATCATCAATACAACTTGAATGCTTGATAGAAGAAGAGCTTAGCTGAGAGATTAAATAGTAATGAAGAGAGTAAACTGAGATGAAAGTCTGCTCTCAATATCTGATAATTATTGATGAGAGTAGGTTGTTAGAGATTAATTTAATTAATTAATTAATTAATTTAATTTTTTATTTTTTTTTTAAATTAATATCAATTATCATTAAGATTAATCATTATCTTAGTTAAAAATTAATATTAATATTAATTTAAGTTAACTAATAATAATCTTTTAATAATTAGTTACTTTTAATATAATATGATAGTTATTATTAATATTACTTTTATTATTAATTATTATTAATAATATAATAAATAATACTAATAATTAGAATTAGAATTTAATAATAATTAGTATTAATGATATTATAATAATCATAATTAATGTTAAAAATATTAATCTTAGTATATTGTATTAATATTTAATTTTTATAATAAATGTTTGATCATTAATATTTATTATTATTTATTATTAATATTAATTGTAATTATTATTATTATTATCATTAATTATTATTATTAATATGATAAATAATAATTAGAATTATAATAATTAATAATAATAATTAGTATTAATGATATTATATTAAAAATATTATTAATCATCGAATATTGTGTTAATATTTAATATTAATTATAATATATGTTGGTAAATTTTTATTTTTTTTAAATCTTGTGAGAAGAATTATTAGTGTAATGGGTTAATATTAAAATTAGTTAAAATTATTTAAAATGAATAAATATTAATAATAATAATAATTATTATTATTATTATTATTATTATTATTATTATTATTATTATAAAACGAGTTAATTTTCCTTATTAGGGGAAGTCAGCTTCCACTAATCTCCATATCATTGTCTCTGTTGAGATTATGTGGGTGTTTGATAATTTCAAGGGCTTCTCTGATCTTTCGCCTATGGTGTTGCTCTTTCCTAACGATAATTGAGGCGCTCTCCAAGCAGACATGGTGCTTAGCCTTTGAGGAGTGTTCTGCCAGGGCGGAAGTACGAGATCTTTCATTCTTAATATCAGCTCCATGTTCCTTGAGTCTGGTCTGCATGGAGCAACCTGTTTCACCAATGTAGCTTTTTCCACATGAGCAATCAATTTTATAGACCCCTTTAAGTTGATGTCTATCAATATTATCCTTGACAGATCTCATACCTTGCCTAATAGTTCTAGGAGTTGAGAATTGCGTGCTTATGTTTTTCCTTCTTAGGATTTTCGCAATCTTATCTGTAACCCCATGAATGTAAGGTAGAAAAACCCTACCACCCTCAGGTTGATCTTGGGCCTTAGGTTCATGAGATAACATCCTTTTCTCGGCTTTCTGAATTGCTCTTTTAATCTCATTTTCTTTGTAGCCTATACCCTTGAAGGTTGAGACTAAATGCTTCTTTTCTTCATTCAGATGATCAGCGTCAGAAATTCGAAGGGCCCTGATAGCAAGAGTGTTTAGAACACCAAATTTTTGGGCTGGATGATGGTGGGAATCAGCATGGAGGTAGTTTTATGTATTGGTTTATTTCCTGAAAACTTTATGTCCTATGGAGCCATCCTCTTTTCTCATGATGAGAATGTCTAAAAAAGGAATGCCTCAAATACTAGATTCATGTTTATGATAACAAGAATGTGTTATTTTATTCATGTTTGTGCACTTGTGTTGATATGGGAAATTTGTCTCAATGTTGTTATTATATATCTCTGCTCTTATGGATTAAATTCTAATTTTTAAGTAACTATTTTACTCAAAAATCTGCCTTCTAAAATTGATCTATTGAATAATGATGTGTTGTAAACTATTTCTGCATATTATTGTTTAATTATTGGATTTAATAATTTGACAAATCAATATCATTTTGGTGAACTACTCCGTGAATGTTGTTAGTTTATTATTTCAGTTAATAGGTCTCAATAGGATGTATTTCGGTATTCACAAATGCCAGTTAATTGAACTACTTCGTTAGCTTGACATTAACTAAAAGTCATACATATTTAAATCCTTACTATTTAATTATCTTGCTCTTAGTTGGGTTAGATTTATGTCTACCTAATTGAGAGAGGATTAAATTTAGTTTCTTTTGCTTGCATTATAGAATAAGTTTGCATTTAGATTAAGTTCTGTATTCTTTTAAGTCCTCTTCTCAAAGAGGCAAAAGATTGTAGTTGTGGCTTGCTTGAACCCAAATCAGCTTAAGGGTCATTCTCTTGCCCGATAAGAAAGAAGAAGTCATCTAATATCCCTATCTATTGGTAGTTAAAGATACATGGTAAACCAATAGCAATAGGGAAAAGGTAACTAGACCTAGTTAAACTAGTCAGAGCCACTACTCCAAACGGAAAATGAGCTGCTTTAAGGTCCAGACCAAGTGGTTATCCCCCAATGTTGAAGCAGACATTTTTGGCCCTCAACAAAATCATATAAGGAAATCCTAATTTTAAAAACCTTAATTTGTCCTATTTCATGGATCTCATCAAGATTGTGAGAATCTGATATAACCATCAGCGGAAGTTGAAATGCTTCGACTTCTTGACGCGTCCTTGAACCATCAAAAGGTTGATCATGAAATCTTGGTGGCTTAATAAGGTCATCAAGTGAACATGCAAAATCATCATAAGAAATGTAAGAGAATACATTATTGGTAGGATGAAAGTTGTGGAAGCATCCAATTTGGTCAAATTGGGAATCTAGCACATGAGACTCTTCAAAGGTTAAGAATGATGATGAATCAATCAGAGTACAATCTTGAATTTATCAAGAAGTATGGTATTTTTCTTCACTTGTTAGAGATCGCTTATAGAAAAAATCATGAGCCATGGATTCAATATTGTCATCCTCTGATTTTGAAACACACCCCTCAAGTAGGTGATTGCAATAAAACCCAGAAATATTCAAATCATTTGGTGAAACCATTATTCTATTAGATTCATGGAACAAATGAGGGTACAACAGATGAAAAGGTTCAGGTGAATATGCCTCAGTTTCATCTAGATTTAGTTCATAAATCAAACCGTGGACATTGATGTCAGCTTGAGAAAGCAATGAATCAACACACATATTATGTTATGTGGAATTGATTGAGTACCTGTTGTCATCTAGTACAAATAATTTTGTTGGGGTTGTGAATGAAGGAGAGTGTAAAGGATCACTGGAAAAAGCATCACTCTCAACCAAATCTAATTCAATATTTTTCTTCACCAAAAAAGAATCGATTCTTGTATCATACTCCATGGAACAGATTGCTGCTTCAGAATCATGGTCAACAAATGAAGGAGGGAGCATAATATGAGGAGACTCAAGGAAAGATTCAGGAAGATGAGTAATAGGATCATGTTGAATCTTGTCAACAAGGATATATGTAAGTTCAACTTGATCCTCAGGTTGTCCAATTTCAAAAAGATGTATGAGAGGATTGGGAGCCTGACCACTTGATTCATTTCCTTGCACACACTCTTCACCATCTGAACTGTTTATGATCGAAATTTCATTAGGTAATGAACCAGAAGGAGGATGAGAAATTTCACGTGCAGTAATTTCCTCCGTAGAGGCTTGAGGATTTTCTCAACTCATGGAAACAAGAAAGACCGAATTAGGGATAAGATCTGGTCAATTTGTAACTTGCAGACTATCATGATGATTATTAGAATCAATATTTGTTTCATATTGAAGGTGTTGCAAAGAAATGAGAACAAACCGTTGAAATTTTTCATTCAAATACATCCAATCAAAATATCCCTTCAGAAATTCACAAAAAATATGAACACATCTAGAAGAAAAATCCTATAATGATTCTTTAGGTTTCATTTTAAGCTTATTTATCCTTTTAAGCACATGTTAAGCACAATACATGTCAAATGCTTATTGAAGCTTAGTTATGAGTTGCAGGAATGAATGGATCGAAGTTGTTGGCAATGTGTGGCACCATTACTTCACGAGACCTTCAAGAATGAGGGTAAACAACTTACCAATAACATCCTTATAATGCATTCTGTTAGAGTGATTGATCCCATATCTGATCTTTTATCGAAACAAGATTTATTATATTTTAAAAAATATTAATCCATGACTTTGTAAAACACCAGCTAAATTGCTTTAAAACTTGAAATTGAGAATAGGAACTTGAAAATAGAAATTTCAGCAACTCAGTGAATATAACAACAAACACATTAACACAATGATGCCAAAGTTTGTTAACGGAGTTCAGCTATCTTCAAGCCTACATCTCTCAGCCCTGATCTTCAGTGGGGAGGCCTTTATATTAAATCTTCAAAACCATAAATACATAAGATAAAAATGATTAATAAACAATCCTGAACAATCTTGCTGGAAACTGCTCTGTCTCAGGATCCTATAGCAACTCTCGGTTTTGAAAAAGGCTTCCCAGATCTCCAAAAAAGTGCCTTCAAAGTTCTCAGCTTCGCTACGTGAACCTGATAAAAAACTTCTCTGTTGCATAAAAATTTCACAACTCCTCTGATGGCGCAATGGTGAAATTCTTAATTTATAGGTAGGAGGTCGAGGGATCAAATCCTAACCTCTCTGTGGTGGTTCGGATTTTCAACTGTATTATATAATTTTTAGTACATATATTTATCAACCCTTATCACTCCACATTAATATATCCATATTATAACAAACCAAACAACAATAAGTGGGCGGGATCCTCTAGACCCACCCCTCCCCAACTATATAACATTTATTATAACCATTTATATACGTTGGTGGATTAATGTTAAGGCAGAGATTTTAGCATGGAAGATGAATAAGGATAAGCTTTGGGTTGTTGATCCAGGTCCAAGTGTGAAAAAGCACCCTTCCAAGACATTTTACTTTCGTGATGTGTTAAATTTCATTTTTAAATGAACATAAATGAATACATGTGCATGTTGTAAAGAAGAGGAACATGACAATCATCAGGACATGAAAACATAAGGCGTTGATAATGGAGTTCGTCCAGGAGGGACTATGTCTTCGGGCCCCGGTGTCAAGATGGTGTAGGTCGTTGCATTAAGTACTGTCAATAGTGATGATTTACATAAGAGATGATGTCGTGATCATACAAGGAAAATGCCCTCACATAGGAGTGGCTCCAAGAGATGTTCCACTGCAAGAACTCTTAGTCAAAAAGACTCCTATCAGTATGACACAAACTCATGCATGATGAGCATCCCGCCAACATGGCATAAAAGGGATCTTAATGCAAACATGCATGATGAAAACATGAGTATCCCATCAACATACAACAAAGGGATCTCAAAACACAACATGACAAATCATGACAACAAGTACATCACACATATGATTTTGCATCACATCAAGCAAGAATCATGAGACAAGTATGAAAACAAGATCCCACATCAAACATCAAACAGGGATCTGTGCAGCACAATGCATAGCAAAAGAAGTACATGAATACACTGCATATACCTCATAGTGAGGGGCCATATGAAGAAGCGGATGTCAAACTATTGAAGTTGCTCGAACCATCAATTTCACGACATTGAATCGCATGAAAATGGCTACTCACACATGAATGTTGATACCTGCATTCCCCTTAGAAAAGTGGCTAAAAAATAGAATGAGAAAATGAAAAATTTGAACACACCATCAGATTTGTGGTGTCGAATAGTGCAAAATCAACTGTCAAATTTCTGAATTCTAAGAAAGTGTGAATCTAGGGCTCAAGGAATCTTTCAGATTCCCCTTATATTCCTCAAAGATTCCCTCCTCTAGTTCCTCTGTAAATCGGCTTCTCAGATCAAGAAACTGCCTGTGCCATCGGGTTCATGTCGCTGCGAGGTGTAAGATCGACATAAAATTCATCCAATTTGGACACTGTGAAAATTTCACCGTCCTGGAAATTTTTCTCAATCATGGTTCCACCTGCATAAAACTAATTAAAAAATGACTCTGCCTGATTTTCTGTACCCACTCATGGTTCCTCCATCTACCCCTGTTCACTAAGAAAATTGGCTTATATATAATTTTGTTGGCGGAATCTACAAGAAAGTAGTTCGGCACAATGGTAGAGTAAGAAAATCGTTGAGGAGGGGTCGGGAGATCAAATCCGCCCCTCCCTTTTTATGATCGCATAACAGTTTAGAGACCTTGTATGGGAGGCACATTAAATCATTGGTGGGGGTCGGGTCCACCTTGGGCGGCCCGCCCCTTAACCTTCGTCATTTGAATGTATTGAATGACACATTGTGGTTCATGGCACATTGTATGATGGTTGGTGTGTGTGAGGGTGCCCGGGAGGCGGGCCGGCCGCACCAGCCGGGTGGGTTAGAGCCCCGCCACCCTTAGCTTTTGGTTGGCTATTATGTTTGGTGGGGCATGGGCTGGGTCCACTGGAGGTGGCCTGCCCACCGACCTTATAATAAATATATTTACATATGCAGTGTTTGGAGGAGGGTGGACCGACGGGGTCACGGCCCATCGGTTTTGATATTTTTTTTTAATTTATATATATGTAACGAGTTTGATGGGTGGTGGGGGTGGTGGCCCACCACCCCAAATATTTTTTATTTTATTTTATTTTTTTAAAATAAAAATAGTCATTTTTAAAATTTTTAAAAAGGATCGAAGTAGACAAATTAACCAACACACAAATTCACCCGGAATCTAGCCTAGGTTGGCCGGAATCTGGTGGTCGGGTTCTGTTCAAGTTGTGGCCTCCTTAAACCTGCCCAGTTAGCAAAAATTCAACCGAACTTTGACTGCTTCTAACTTGCGCATACGGACTCAATTTGACAAACTGTTCACACCATCACGATCAGGACGACGAGATCTACGCTTTGGTCCTAGTTCGAAATCATTTTGATCACTTTGATTTTCGAGCTTCCATAAGACCTCTTTGTCCTGTGTGTGTCTCTGGAGCCACTTGGATCAATCCTCCCTACTGAGGAGCTTTTGGTCCTCCAAAAGCATGAAGAATAACCTGCAACTTCTTTGTACCTTATCTGTATCACAAGCGTCATGAAAGGTCTCTCTTCCATCTCCTTCACCTTTGTTCTTCAGAGCCTTAAGTGATGAGTTGACACTTGCAACCTCTGCAACCTGTAGTACATTGTTTTTCAAATTACATGCTTGAATTTCATGACCAACTAATGACCCAAGCATCCCATACTTGCCACGAGTTTATAACACATACTCGGGGGTCAAGTTTACATCAAGATGGACGCAATACCCCAGCTATGAAAACAAGGCCAGCATATCATTGTTACTTCAACAAGTGATGGAAAACCCATCATCACTACAACACATGATTTACAAAGATAAGGCCAGACGCTATTGATTTTACAAGTGATGGAAACACGACATCACTTTCAAAGTTTAAAATGCAACTCAAAATAAGACCAGACATCATCGTTGCCTAAAAAGTGATGGAAAACACATCATCACTTTTACATTTTAAAATGCAACAAATGATTTACAAAAACACGACCATGAAACACTAACATATCTAAAAACCATTTTTCACTTATCAATGTGAATGGGTTGCCTCCTTGTGGCGGTTTTGCTTGTCGAACAATCATTTCACCTGGTTCATGCACCGACACTCTGTCTTTAAGGCATTGTTTTGGATGGAGCCTCCAATAAGTGCCTCTTTGATGGCCATTTCTGTCGCAATTACTGCAATAGATCTTCTTCCTCTAGACCTGTTTTACATGTTTCTTTACCTATTGTTGAGAGGGTCTTTCATGCCTCCTCCCGTTGTGTGTTGTTGTTCTTTTCCAACACTTGGAAAATGTATGGTTATGTAATCCACAAAAGGCACATGTCTTTTGATTCCATGTTTTGCGCTCATCATTAACAACATGATCATAATCAAAATGAACATTCGAATGTCGAGAGTGGTTATACCTTTCCTTGTTGTCTTTGGTGTAAGTATGGCAATGAGAGCTTGCCTCAGCTCTTTCCCTACAATGGAAACTGCCATGGGATGATGGGGATGTTTTCCCATCATTCTCTTTCCTCGACGAATTTTACAATGTCTCGGACAAATATGGCACCGTCAAGCATTCTCCTTTAGTGTATCTCAAGCCTACAAATTGAGGTCTCTGCATAACCTCCAATGGTTGAGTTATGGCTTGGTTATTAACACCAAGTTTTCCTTTTTCCTCCTTGTGCCTCGTCCTTGTAAGGAGCCTCATGTTTGTCCCTGTAATTGGGATCTCCACATCTCCAACAGAAATCATGCTATGTGAAGACGAAACTGAAAGGAAATCAACATCTTTTACCTCCTCTGTCGATTTGGTGAGAACTGATGAGGGCTTCCCATCATCTATTGTCGGTGGTTCTCTAGCTATCTCGGCACATTCCCCAACTTCATTCCCAACATACCCAAGTCCTGTTTGATAGGAAAATTCTTCTACTTTGATGGGGTTGACAATGCCTTGGCCATTAACGCCGAAGCCTTTCCCTTCATACCCCATTCTCTTCAACAGTTTGGAGCCAATTCTTGTGGTATGATTTTCAAAAACAACAAAATCATCATCAGGACACATACATGAATTCAGAGAACTACTTTTTACCTCACATGGGTCATGTTGTAGCTTTTCCAATGCCTCATCCTTTGCTTACAGTTGTCGTAGCAAACTATGTTTCTCCTCTTTCTATTCATGTAAATGCATCTTAAATTCAACGTTCTCTTTTTGAAGATTCTGGTTGTTGTGCTTCAGTTCTTCCAGGGCCTCTTCTGTTATGAAACCAGCTCAAGAAAAGATAGAAAAGATAGATCAACGCCTTAGAATTCAGCCTCTTCGAGGGGGCAACCTCCTTTACATTACATAAATGAACAATTCTTGGATGATTCAAATGACAAAACCTCCTTTCTATATATAGGAGTCTAAGGAGTCACAATATAATCCAGCCGACCTAACAATAATAATATAAAGCCACAAAAATAACAATAGAGGGATTCTATGGGGCACAGTAATAACAATATGGGGACAATAGGGGCACAACAATATTAATAAGGGATACAACTACAATAGTAATGGGGTAATCACTAGTATTATAGGGACCCAACATGCCCCTCTCCTTCAAAAAAGTGTTGTCCTCAATGCTTGAGTAGTTCTGGATACTTCTGCATAAAATTCTCATCCTCCCATGTGGAATCTTCAGCGGATAAGTTCTTCCACTTGATAAGATACTCTGAAATTGATCGATTTCGTAGTTGTCGAGTTCTTTTTTCTGTGATTGCTTCCAGTTCCAATATAATTTTTCCTTCCTCGTCAAGTTCTGGCAATATTGTTTGAACTGGGAGCTTGTCGCCTATAACCTTCTTTAAACATGAAACATGGAAAACTGGGTGCAATCGAGAAGCTGCAGGAAGCTCCAATTTGTATGCCATAGTACCAATCTTTTGCAACACCTTGTACGGACCATAATACTTTGGTGATAATTTATTATCCTTCTTAGCTTGCTTTAGGGACATTTTCTTATATGGTTGTAGCCGTAGGAATACCCAATCACCTACATCAAAACTTCTTTCACTGCGATGTTGATCTGCCTGTTTTTTCATTCTATTTTGTGCCAACACGAGGTTATCCTTTAAGAGTTGGAGGACTTGTTGTTGATGTTCGATGTGATGTTCCACTGCCTGAACCTTAGAATTTTCTCTTAAATATGATGTGATGGATGGTGGTTGATACCCATAAAGTGCCATAAATGGGGTCATTTTTGTTGCTGTATGGAAGGAAGTGTTATACCACCATTCAGCCAGAGGCAACCATTTGACCCATTGTGTCTGTTTATCAGATACAAAGCAACGAAGATATCCTTCCAAACATTTGTTTACTATCTCAGTTTGCCCATCAGATTGAGGATGATAAGATGAGCTATGAGCTAACTGAGTACCAAGACAAGAAAATAATTCTGTCCAAAAATTTCCAGTGAAAATGGGATCTCTGTCACTTACAATAATCTTTGGGTTTCCATGTAGCTTTTGAATTGTTTCCATAAATGCAGTAGAAACTGTACTGGCTTTAAATGGATGTGATAATGCACAAAAGTGTGCATACTTGGTAAGTCTGTCAACTACCACCATGATGACACTCTTTCCCTCAGACTTGGGTAAACCTGTGATAAAATCCATTGAAACCTCCTCCCAACGTTGGCTTGGAATGGATAAAGGTTGTAATAGACCCGGTGTCTTAATTGTTTCAACTTTATTTTGTTGGCAAACCAAACATTCCGCCACAAAATTTTGAATATCTGATTTAAGGCCATCCCAAAAAAATTCCTTCTTAACCCTGTGGTAAGTTTTTAAAAATCCTGAGTGCCCTCCTAAGGGAGAAGTGTGCAATTCCATAAGAATCTTTTGTTTTAGCTGGGAATTCTTACAGAGGTATAAGCGATCTTTGTACCATAACGAATCATTTTGCCAGCTAAATGTATCAAACGTACTGGAATCTTGTTGTAACTTTCGAATAAGTGCCCACACTTCTTCATCATTCTTCCATTCCTCCCTTGCTTCGTTTATCCAATCTGGTTGGATAATAGAAATGGCGCACAACAATGCTTCCACATCCTCATCCTTTCTTGAGAGTGCATCTGCCACCACATTTTGCTTCCCTTTTTTGTAGATGATTTCAAAGTCATAACCCAACATCTTTGTGACCCACTTTTGTTGCTCTTCAGAGGATAATCTTTGTTCTAAAAAGTATTTAAGGCTATCATGATCCGTTTTTACCTTGAAGTGTCTTCCCATTAGGTAGGGTCGCCATTTCTTAAGTGCATGGAGTATTGCCAACATTTCCTTCTCATAAATAGCTTTGCTTAAAAACTTTCCCTTGATTGGACGACTTTCAAAAGCAATGGGTCTTTCATCTTGCATTAGAACAGCACCAATTCCATTTCCTGAAGCATCACATTCCACAATAAAGGTTTTTGTGAAGTCCGGTGTAGCTAAGACCGGTGCTTGGCACATTGCCTCTTTAAGATGTTCAAAGGCCTTTGTTGCTTCCGGAGTCCATGAAAATGCATCTTTCTTCAATAATGTTGTTAGAGGTGCTGCTATTCTCCCATAATTCTTAACAAACTTGCGATAATACCCTGTCAACCCAAGAAATCCTCGCAGATGCTTTATGGATGTGGGGATTTTCCATTCCTTAATGGCTTTAATTTTGCTAGGGTCTACCTTAACTCCTTCATGAGATACAATATGACCCAAATATTCCACCTCCTGGACTCCAAAGAAACATTTGGATCTTTTTGCATATAATTGTTTCTCCTCCAATAGTTGTAGCACCTTGTCAACATGTTCAACATGATCCTTCCAAGACTTGTTGTAGATTAGTATATCATCAAAAAATACTAACACAAATTTTCTAAGGAATGGTTTGAAAATTGAATTCATCAAACCTTGAAATGTTGAAGGTGCATTGGTAAGGCCAAAAGGCATGACCAAAAATTCATAATGACCCTCATGAGTTCTAAATGTCGTTTTTGGAATGTCTTCAATCTTCATTCTGATTTGATGATATCCCGAACGAAGATCCAACTTGGTGAAGTAAATTGATCCATGCAATTCATCCAGTAATTCATCAATGACAGGAATGGGGAACTTATCTTTAATAGTGAGCTTGTTGAGCTCCCTATAATCCAGACACATGCGCCATGATCCATCCTTCTTGTGCACCAATACTACTGGAGCAGAGAAAGAACTTTGACTTGGTTGAATTATACCAGCCTCTAGCATTTCTGCAACCATACGTTCAATTTCACTTTTTTGGACATAGGGATATCTGTACGGCCTGATGTTTGGAGGAACACTTCCTGGAATCAGATGAATAGCATGATCATGATCACGCATAGGTGGGAGACCTTTGGGAGTCTCAAATACCTTGGAATGATTGTCCAGGACTTTTTGGAGATCTGGAGAAATAGATGATTCCAATGTGGAAACATCTAGCGAACATAATTGTGCAATTACACCTCTTTGCTCCTTTTTTAGAAGCTTTGTCATACCATTAGAGCTGATTATCTTTCTTGGTTTCCCTGCAATACCCCTTAATTCAACTTCCTTTCCTTCTGTAGAAAATTTGATGAAAAGTTCTTGAAAATTAAAAGCTATTGTACCCAAGGATTGTAGCCATTGGACTCCTAGTACAACATCAACACCTCCCATTGGAATGGAAAGCATTGGGCTAGTCAATACATATTCTCCCATGGATAGCTTGATATTATGGCACTTTCCAGAGCAATTTATTGTTCCTCCATTTGCAATCATCACTTGACACTCTGGTGCTGGATATAGGAAGCAATTCAATTCTTTTGCTACCCTACAATGAATAATTGTGGGTGCTTCCTGAATCAATCAACACTATTACCTTTTTCTTCTTGATTTGTCCTTCTATCTTGATGGTTTGAGGAGTGGTAATTCCCGCCAATGCATTACAAGATATGGTCGGATTTATTTGTTCTTCATCTAGGCTTTGTTCCTGGAGTATATCTTCTTCTTTTGACCTTTCTTGCTCCTTTTCTTCTTCCTCTTCACAATCTATGTAGAATAATTTCTTCTCAGCACACTTATGACCTTTAGTGTATTTGCTATCACAACTGTAACAAAGCCCTTTTGCTCTTTTTTCTTCCAATTGTTGTGGTGTCAACCTTATAGGTTGTGGAAGACTAGGGGCAACAACACTTCCTTCTTTATAGTTGTGAGTGGTATGCTTCCTGGTTGCCATAATTTTGCTTTCCATTTTTCTTGCTAACCTGAATGCCTTCTCTAATGAATCAGGTTCCCAAAGGCGAACATCATGTTGGATATTATCCTTTAAAGACCCTATGAACACATCAATCCTATGCTCCTCTGGAATATCTTTTACCCTTATGTTCAATTTTTGGAACTCCTCAATGTGCTCCATTACTGAACCCTTTTGTTTGAGACTTATCAATTGGCTAAAAAAAGTGTTGCTTTTTGTATCTTCATAATGTGCTATCAATTCTTCCGTAAAAATTGCCCAAGTGATAAATTTTTTATGAGAGAAAAGCCATTGATACCATACAAACTGATTTGGTTCCAAATATACAGTTTCCATACGTACCTTTTGTGTGTTTTGCACATTATTGAGATCGAAGAACTGCTCCATCTGTAATATCCATGTGGCGGGATCCTTGCCATCAAACTTCCTCATATCGATTTTTGGAATATGGTGGGTCTTTGATCCAACATTAGAGTCTATGGAATCATGATTAACATTTCTTTTGTTCACATCATGAGTTTCCTTTACAACCTTTTCACCATTAGTAAGTATTTCTTGTAGAAAATTTGTCAAATCTGTCTTCAAATCTGTCATGTCTGTCTTCAAATCTGCCATGTCTCTCTTCAAATCTGTCTTCGAATCATCCATCTTAGCTTCCATGCCCTTTATCTTAGATTCCACACCATTTATCTTAGATTCCACGCCATTTATCTTAGCTTCTGTTAGCTTTTGTGAGCGTGACATTTGTTGCACTTGTTCTTGTAATTTTGATATATCATGTAGCATTTCTTCCTCTTCTTCATGAATCATGCTAGAGCTTTCAGGTTCCTTACTAGGTGTTTGCATTTTCTTTCCTCGGGACATCAGTTATCGATAATAATGCTTTACTATGCCCTTTGAATTCCGTTAAACCAACCTTACGCAAAAATTTTAAAAAAACCTACACACCTTTTTTCACTTTATAGAAGCCTGATATTGAATCTGATGTATCTCTGTAATTTCAGATCATCCGGTTCTAAAATTGTGATCTATAGTAGCCTTCTGCGTCCTATTTCCAATGCCACAAGTCTGACCCAAATTGGATTCTCCAAGAAAGAGTTATGTGAAATCTCCCACAGTGACTTGCTTCTAGACTAGTTCAGTAGAGTGAACTTGTACGACGTGCCACGAGTCACTGTTTCAACCTTTGGATCTGAAACATGCACACACGAAACTACAGTCCGTCCTCTTTCTGTAACTTCTTACGAAATTTCAATCCGATCCCCAGAGAAAAAGTTATGATGATTTTCCCCAGGTCACCTGTTTTGAATGTAATTCAGGAGTCTGCAAAAAGACCAAATTCCTTAGATCATATCTCCGCAAATATAGCGCGAAAAGATCTGAAATTCGGACCCAAAATTCAGCGTGATTTCTTCTCAAATGGGTTTTTTTTTCGACTTCTGAAACGTCATAGAACAAAGTTATAGCGAAAATGCCATGATGGCCTGTTTGGAGCAGCGAAACCCTAGAATCCAAAGCTCTGATACCAAATGTTATGAAACCAGCTCAAGAAAAGATAGAAAAGATAGATCAACGCCTTAGAATTCAGCCTCTTCGAGGGGGCAACCTCCTTTACATTACATAAATGAGAAATTCTTGTATGATTCAAATGACAAAACCTCCTTTCTATATATAGGAGTCTAAGGAGTCACAATATACTCCATCCGACCTAACAATAATGATATAAAGCCACAAAAATAACAATAGAGGGATTCTATGGGGCACAGAAATAACAACATGGGGGTAATAGGGGCACAACAATATAAATAAGGGGTATAACTACAATAGTAATGGGGTAATCACTAGTAATATAGGGACCCAACATCTTCTGTGGCTCGCAATTGAAGCTGCAATCGCTCCTTTTCCTCTGTCTCTTTCTGTACAGTTTCATACATCATTTCCACTCTTTTGGAAATTTTGAGCACGGTCTCGTACATCCCTTTTTCATCCTTTGTCACTGCACGTTCCATTATTCACGATGCAATTCACATTCATGCAAAGATTGCTCTGATACCACTTGATCTAGGTCCAGATGTGACAAAGGACCCTTCCAAGACCTTTTACTTTCGTGATGTGTTAAATTGCATTTTTAAAAGAACATAAATTAATACATGTGCAAGCTGTAAAGAAGAGGAACATGAAAATCATAGGCACATGAAAACATAAGTCATTGATAACGGAGCTCGTCTAGGAGGGACTATGTCTCCAGGCCCCGGTGTCAAGATAGTGTAGGCCACTGCATTAAGTGTTGTTAATAGTGATGATGTACATAAGAGATGATGTCACGATCATACAAGGAAAATTCCCTCACACAGGAGTGGCTCCAAGAGATGTTCCGCTACAAGAACTCTCAGTCAAAAAGACTCCTATTAGTATGACACAAACTCATGCATGATGAGCATCCTGTGAACATGGCATAAAAGGGATCTCAATGCAAACATGCATGATGACAACATGAGTATCCCATCAACATACTAAAAGGGGATTTTAAAACACAACATGACGAATCATGACAAGTACATCACACATATGATTCTGGATCATATCAAGCAAGAATCATGAAACAAGTATGAAAACAAGATCCTACATCAAACATCAAACAGGGATTTGTGCAGCACAATGCATAGCAAAAGAAGTACATGAATACACTGCATATACCTCACAGCCAGGGGCCATCTGAAAAAGCGGATGTCAAACTGCGAAAGCTTCTCAGACCATCGATCTCACAGCATCGAATCGCATGAAAATGGTTGCTCACACATGAACGCTAATACCCACATTCCCCTTAGAAAAGTGGCTGAAAAATAGAATGAGAAAATGGAAAAATTGGAATAGACCATCAGATTTGTGGTGTCAAATAGTGCAAAATCGACTGTCAAATTTATGAATTCTGAGAAAGTGAAAATTCGGGGCTCAAGGAATCTTTTAGATTCCCCCTAGATTCCTCAAAGATTCCCTCCTCTAGCTCCTCTGTAAATTGGCTACTCAGATTAGGAAACTAACTACACCTTCAGGTTCGTGTCATCAAGAGGTGTAAGATCGACATAAAATTTGTCCAATTTGGACACTGCGAAAATTTCACTCTCCTAGAAATTTTGCTCAGTCATGGTTCCCCCTGCATAAAATTAATAAAAAAATGACTCAACCTCATTTTCGCTGCCCTCTCCTGGTTCCTCCATCTGCCCCTGTGCACTGAGAAAATTGGGTTATATATAAGTTTGCTGTTGGAGTTTACAAGAAAGTAGTTTGGCACAACGGTAAAGTAAGCAAATTGTTGAGGAGGGGTTGGGGGATCAATTCCCGCCCCTCCCTTTTATCACCGCATAACTGTTTGGATACCCTGTATGGGGGGCACATTAAATCATTGATGGGGGTCGAGTTACCCTTTGGCCGCCAGCCCCTTAACCTCCGCCGTTTGAATGCATTGAATGACACATTGTGGTTCATGGCACGTTGTATGATGGTTGGTGTGTGTGAGGGTGCCCAGGAGGTGGGCCAGCCGCACTGGCCGGGTGGGTTCAAGCCCTACCACCCTCGGCTTTTGGTTGGGTGTTATGTTTGGTGGGGCATGGACTGGGTCCACCATAGGTGGCCCGCCCACCACCCTTATAATAAATATATTAACATATGCGGTGTTTGAAGGAGGGTGGACCGGCGGGGGTCACGACCCATCAGTTCTGATTTTTTTTTTAATTTATATATATGTAATGAGTTTGGTGCGTGGTGGGGATGGTGGCCCACCACCCCTAATTTATATATCTATCTATCTATATATATATATATATATATATATATATATATATATATCTATATATATATATATATATATATATATATATATATTTAAATAAAAATAGTCATTTTTAAAATTTTAAAAAGGACCAAAGGAGGCAAATTAACCAGGCCACAAATTTTCTCAGAATCTCACCTAGGTTGGCTAGAATCCAGTGGCCAAGTTCTATCCAAATTGTGGCCTCCTTAAGCCTACCCAGTCAGTGAAAAGTCGATCGAACTTCGATTTCTTCTAACTTTCGCATACGGACTCTGTTTGACAAACCATTCAAACCACCACGATCAGGACGACGAGATATATGCTTTGGTCCTAGTTCGAAATCATTCTAATCACTTTTATTTTCAAGCTTCTAAAAGCCCTCTTTGTCTTGTGTGTGTCTCTAGAGCAACTTGGATCAGTTGTGTTAGTATAGATATGGCAGGACCGCCATTAATGGTAGACTCCACCATTCTTTTCACGTTCATACATATGACAAACCTTAAATACATGCATTTTGACTTTATAAATAAGAAACATGCATAGCTCAATGGTAAGGCATGGAGTTTGTAGTGAAGAGGTCATGGGTTCAAATCTTGTTAGCTCTACCAAGATGTTAACAAACTTTTGATGAATCCGACGAGGCCACTTGTCACCCTCTAATAGAGCCACGTGTCACCTTGGGATTGGTCTCTGTGCACCCAATCGCAGCGTCCCACTTGTCAACGCAGCACTGGTTCATACACGCCAATCCTAACTTGCCACTTGTCACCTTCTCGTGCTTCCATGTGGCAGACAAACCTTTAACTTTGACTTCCCATTGACTGTTGACTGCCTGTTGCTTTGACTTTGACTTTTTGGAGTTTGTCCTGAAAAATTTGACTTTGAATAACATTCACATACGGACTCGGTTTTCACTCATTCAAGTTGTGTTGGGATGGTTTCTGCGAGCTCTACGTGATGGCACTACTTTCTCTTGAATCCAACAAATTTGAAGTTTTGGCGTTTTCTAGATCCTTGATCATCCATCGATCAATTTCGAATGAGTGATCGAAATGAAGAACTTGAAGCATGTGTCCAAATACATTTTTCCGACCCTCATCATCAAGCTTCAACTATGACAAGTGATAGACTATTTCCATAGGCACCGAAAGATTAAAACTTTTAGAAAATCAACTTGGGATAAAGATTTGGGACAGATCCAATTACATATATGAAACTAAATTGTAGGCTCCAAGGGCTTAACTTGTCATCTGACCCTCCTTGTAGTTCGAAAATCTGTTGACGATGTTGGATGCTGCCAACAGATAGGGGTTCTTCTTGGCATGAAGTTTCAATTAGACCTCACACCATTTGGGATAGGAGCCCCATCTGGTATGTGGGCCTAACTTCCACCATGAATGTTTTGCTCTTGGTTGTCAAACGAAAAGATGTCAAAGTGAGGGAAATAACGAAATGCCTAGATAATGGGACAAGGTCAACGTAAGATTGAGAGACTGCAGAAAAAGGTACAAGAATTTCACAACAACGTTAAGAAGAAGTATGCCATGAGAAGGATCAATGAGAAAAAATTGCCTCAGACATGCATAAAAAAGAACATACTAGAGGTTAATTGAAAATTAGTTCACAATAGGTCACCGACATGGTGTGGAATATGTAAGCATAGACTCAAAATCAAACATACATGCAATAGTTATAAACTAGTCCATAACATATTTAGTTTGAAAGCATGCATACAAATACAGTGAAAACACCAAACAACCGATACAACCACTATAAGTAAGCATGGGAATCAATGCCAAAAATGAATAAATTCTTATTATTGATGCTGCAAATACAAGTGCACATCGTGTAATTCACCAAATCCCAACAATGTAACATGGGCTTCGTATACCATTATCCAATGCAAAACCCGAGCCTCACTACAACTCACCCTACTAGATACCAAGAGTTGAGTGCCTCTAGCTCTCAAGCACATATCAACTATATACTATTGGTCCTAGCTCAAGTGCTAAAATCCTCACAAATGAGGCATGAGTGTATATTTATATAAATGAGGAGGATGACCTTTCACCTTCTCCTTTGACCTCTCGACTAAGGCTCACGACTCTTGACCTTTTGTATTCCTTATGGTCGCAGTCACGCTTACTAGTCATAGTCACCCTTGTAGTCGCAATCGCAATTTCTAATGACATACACAGTTTCAAAGTGCGACTTGGTTTGGTTACATGCGATGAGAATATTATTAGTCGCAAGTCACATTTATATATGGTTGTGAGTAAGTCACAAATCACATTAGTATAGGCTAGTCAATAGTTGTATCATCAGTTGCAAGTTACATCAGCAAAGGCTAGTCACATCTTTAAATCACTGTGTTGGTTGAAAAATCCTCTTTATAGTAACGGTCGCATCTTGAAGTCATAGTGTTCATCGCATCTTCAAGTCACAGTGTTGGTTACAAATCCTCTTCATAGTGTTGGTTGCATTTCCTCTTCACAGTGTTGGTTGCATCTTCAAGTGACAGTGTTAGTCACAATGTTGGTGACTAAAAATGTAACTTGCGACCTAATGGAGAAATATAGTCAATTCTAGTAGCAAGTTGCAATGATAGAGGGTGGAAAATGTCTAGTTGTGATGGAAAGAGAGATTAAGGGCCAAAGAGTCATTTTCATGTTCAAAGTCTAAGTTGTTACCTCACCTGATAGTGGTGAAGGGTGAATTTTCAAGCCCGAGAAGCAATTACATTTTGTTCTATAGGTGTAGTGAATGTGAGGGAAGGGCATCTTGGAGAATGAGCGTATAAGAGAGATATGCAAATGAAGAAGGGTAGATATTCTAAGTGTGAAATAAGAAGGGGAAATATGTATGTAAAGCTAAAGTTTAGGGAATATGAAGGATCATGGAAACTGAAGAGGAAGGGATATGAAGAGACACAAGAACAAATCACAATCGCAAAACATAAGGATAGGGAGGTCGCAAATCGCAAAACCATTGACTAGTTGCAAGTCCGAGATCGAGTGACTAGTCGCAACTTTCATTTCCAAGGACAGGTCGCATGTAGTAATTGTGACTTCGGGGGACTCACACGGTGAGAGTGAGTCACAAGTTGCATAGAGGATATGTCGCAAGAGAGGATGGATTATGAGGTCATGGAGAAGAAAGGTCACAAGGTCGTAGGCGAGAGTAGGTTGCATAGATCGCTAACCTTCTCAGATGCAATACTGTGATTATGCGACTAAGGAATGGTTAGTCGCAAATTGCAACAAGAGGTAGATTGCAGGTCACATAAATATATAGGTTGCAAGGTCACACAAGGGACTAGGTCGCAGGAGTTGTTAGTCTCTGCAACTATTATTTTGACTTAGTGACTAGGGGTATGATAGATAGGTTGCAGTGAGAGTTAAGGTCGCAAGTTGTTAAAGTGAGATAGGTCACAAAAGGAGTGTTCACAAGGTCGCAGAAGAGACCTGGTCATATAAGTTACTATCTTTTCCAGTCACAATTTTGTGACTATGTGACTAAGGGATCTAAGAAAATCACAAATTTCACAATGTGTTAATGTTATTATTGGTGGATATACGACTTGATAGAGACTGAGATCAGCGACTAGGCGAAAGACTTAGATCTTTCAACTTTTAAGGTAGAATTTTCTAAGTTCTAACAAAACCATAAATAAGTAAATATGGAGTGAAACTCTAAGAGGCTATTACTAAAGGATGGTAGAGAGAGTCTAGTGTAGGGGGGTTCAAATGGATACAAATGTGGATGAGACCCGGTTGACCCCTACAACAATATGCTAACATTGAACTACATATGGCTTGCGTTTCATCTTACAAACCTTGAGATAATGATATATGCTTCTTGCTATGAGTTTCATCTTAATGGTGATGAATCTTTTGATTTAGTTGCAGCCTTGTCCAAACCCTTGGACATACAAAAACATACATAAATACCCAAACAATATACTCTCTACATAAATAAATAGTGATGGAAGAACATCGTTGCAGAATCCAAGAAAAAATGAATAAATTCAAATGCCCTATACCCTAGTGTCAAGGATGAAGTTGGATAGGAAAACTTAGATCATGTGCTTATACAAAAATTGTAGCTTCGATGATGGCTGTGTTATTAAAGGGATTTGACCATTATGAGAAATAACGATAACCATTAAGACCTTAGAAAATACAGGGGGACCCAAAATTTAGATATAAAAATAATACATTTTGGGTGTTTTTATAGTGGCTACGACAATTGGCGAACCACTGGTAGAATTTTTGGATTCGTTCGCAATATTTATGTCATGGTTTTTAGATACTTTTAGATTTTTCCCCGTTAACCTTGATAAGAAACCACCAAAAATTAAAATCCTTGAAAATAACTCATAGTCACGTGAATAACATATTTACCATCAATTACTACTGACCATAATTTAAGAAAATGTTTACATAAAAATGAATAAGAGCAAGATGTAAATAAATACACTTACTAGGAGTTGTTACTCTCCACCATTATTAATAATTTTTTTCAACACTTTCATAAGTAGGAGTAAAAATGTAAATGTGCAATGTTAATTATATAATTTTACTTTATTAATAAGAAATCAATATAAATTTATTAATAATAAATTAAAATGATTATCAGTTCAAGCCACAAATAACTAAGTAAATAAAACAACTCCATTTTTAATATTTATATTTTTTATGGAATATATTGAACCTATACCTTTAACATATATCTATTTGTACTTTACAAAAAGAAAATGTAAAACCTTCTACATAACCTCCTCAACAAAAACATTATCACTACAATAAGACATTATTATTCTAGTTACAATTAACAAAATTTCTCAATTTACCAATCAGTAAAACCTAAATTGTTTGGATTCTAAATCTTAACACTAACTTGAATTCCATATTTTTACTTTAATTTAGCTACGTTTGAACTAAATGGCAGGTACTATCTATTATGTAGCACTTGCTTGATCAGTATTGATCTAACACGGAAACTCCCTGTTATAGTGGTCTCCTCTGTTTTATGTGACAGTTGAGGCAAATCCCCTATAGTGGTGGTAACTCGACTCTACCTTGTTATTGAAGCATAGTATTGTATTCTTATTAAAATATGTGTTTTTATGTGCTACAAATCTTATTTCCATATTGAATTAATCTAATGATAAAGACATGTTTTTCATTTTTGAAAGTTATTTGTCTAAAATGAGATTGGTACTTATTGATTTACACATTGGCAAACTGAAAATGATGAATTTAAGTGTATGCGAGTGAGAGAGGATGGAGGTATTAAGAAATATTTTTAAAAATTATGAAAATATCCCCAACCTTACTCTACTTCTCATATATAGGATTAGAATTAAGAGAATAATCAGATTAAACCTAAAACAAATAATTAAATAAATTCTTATATAATTTTTTAAAAATTAAAAAATTAAAAATTAAAAATTATTTTTTCAGTGTAATTGTATAAATATAGATTAGTAGCCTCACATTGTGTTTTATTAGGTGAAGTTGTCAATTGCAGCAACTCATTTGTAGCTTATCCTTGTTGAAACTAGGAAACTCACTTGTTCTAATGGATGCAACACTCCTATTTCACTGAAATATGTGTTATACACACAACAAATTTTATTGTCACTTTGTGTAGTTTTTTATATTTGTTTATAAGATTGGCATCCATAGATGCCTATTTCTTCTTTTCTCTATTTCTTTCATAATTGAGACAAGGCCATTAATAACCACAAATAACACCCTCTTTCTAGTCTATACATCCCTAGTTAGTTAGTTGTTTTATATATTAACCATTTTCTATTATATTGATTATTATTGTATCACTGTAGTGTATGATTTTAACTTGAGACTACATGAGAAGAAAATGAATAAAACTGGAAAAATAGTGTCTACAACAAGAATATCTGTTGGACACCTAATCCTCTATGGGTTGATGTGGAATGTGAATAGCCACCGGAGTCCAAGAAACGTTGGAAGATGAATCCAACAATCATGTACAATGTATTACAAATGAACATCTTGTGAATAATACATGCAATCTAATGCTTATCTTATACATTCGTTGTTTGCATTCCATGTGAGTTTGACATGGTATTAGAGCGTAGGTTAGACTTAGACATTTTCAGATATTGTCAGCGCTGCATTCTTTCCAAGATTTGTTTGCCATTTCTTTATTTGGCCAGTCAGCGATAGAAATAAAGTTACTCTATGTTTATAATGTTACTCGGCTCAATTCTGTGGCTTTTCTCAGTCATGCTTCCCTGAGCGCTCTGCCAGCACTATCTGTCTAGTTGCACTAAACATTATCGCTTCTCTCTCTCATTGAAATCGGGTCTGATACTATTCCTAACGTCTCTATCACCTACCTACCCTAGTTGTAACACCTCGGCATCTTTGTTTGTCTCTTCAGACTTATCAAGCCTGGACCCTATCTGTTACAATTGTTACCAAGCGCTCAACTCACTCGAATTTGAATACTACAAGTTCGAATAGGATACACATTCGATATTATATTGTACTTAGACATTGTTTCATTCTCTCCTTAAGAGCAGAAACTTTTGTCTAGACCTGCAAATTCGAATGTCTTCTCTTTGTCGAAAATAAGGTTTCATTGATACGTTGATAGTCTGTCTACACCTGCCTTAACATTCTATCAATGCAACACCATTTTTGCAATCCCTACCATAATGTATACACCTGAATTTACCATATTGTCTACATGGTAGTCTGTTGTCGTAACGTTGCCTTGAGTACTATATGTACGTTGCTCTTTGCTTTGAAACACCTGGTGTCGCACACACTAAATGGCTTATAGACACGGTATGGCATGGTTTGACATTGTTTTTCTGACTGAGTTGTGTTTTTTCCATGGAAATATATAAGCTGTATCTAGAGTGCTAACCACTAAAGTGGCTCATTGCACCTATCGCTACAAATCGTATCCCAAAGAACGCTATATTGTTGAACGCTAGTCAAAACTCCAGTGACTCTGCATTGAAAGAAATTGTGTGTTGGCTCCTTTCAATGTTGTGCTAATTCTACTTGGGTGTGAGTCTGCATCCTGTGCATTGTCTTAGCCTCCTGCGTTGAGGTTTGAAGCAGTGTGAATACCTTATTGATGGAAGTAGCGTGAATATCCTACTGATGGAGCTAGTGACCTGTGAAGACCGTATGGTCTGCATTGAGTTAGTTTCCATGAAAATTTCCATGTAATGGAGTGTTGAAGTAACTGATTGTGTATAATCTATTTGTGAATGCGCTGCAGTGAATTTGCCAATTGGTGTGACCACCTGAAAATGCAATCATATAAAGTAAAGAGAGACCATTAGATTCAAAGCTTTTGCGTAGCTGATTGACATCAGAATTGCCTCTGGGAAAGTTGTTAAGGGCATTGACTTCTAGAGAGACATGCCATCTCTGCGGCCGTTCAATACATGCCATGGTGGTCCGTGCATCAGAACAGTTCCATCTCTAGCCTAAACAACCAGAATCTCTGGACATGAGACAATCCTTAGGCATTCTTTTTCCAATGCCTTCTTAGACAGGACAACCACATCAAACCGATCTCTCTCGGCCCGATTGCCTCTGGTGGATGAAATTAATATAGACCCATCGCATCCCTCTATAAAACAGGCATGGAAGATGAGTCTCAGACTGCTGATGGGTTTCGGCTCGTATCAGAAAAATGTTGATGGGCGCAAAGCCTATAGGAGAAGAAGCAGGTATCATCTTCATATTGATTTGGGGGGAGTATAACAAGACTCCACGTGGAAATGCAAATTGTGTGGTAGATGTGACCGCAACGCATTTGAGACACATCCTCCAATGCGTTGAATGCCTGCGACTCTGTTGAATGCTGGCGACTCCACTCCACCATGCAGCCCTCCGCCAATGGTGCATACCTACTGCTCTGTGATATTTAAACAATTAAATGTGTTGGTTCAACTATTGAAGTCGTTGTTGCATTGAATGGTGTGTTAAAGTCTGGTTCCATTTCCAGGATACCATGAAATTCTTGATTAGTTATATGCATTAGACTATGGTTCTATTGTCGTTGAAGGTTGAGAGAAGCGGAGCATATCACATTCCCCATTCAAAATCGTTGTAACAAATTGGGCAACTCATGTCACTCTTTTGAAACAGACATTGTTAATTGTTGTATTGGGATTTTTCTGCGGTCATTCTATCGGTAGTTCCCTCCGGTGGCAACAGAAAGCCATATTTCATTAGTAAGCATCCAAACATTTTTTAATGGTTGTTTGGAAAAAATAAAGCAAAAATTAAGGTGGATTGAGGTTAAGAGAATTAAGAGGGTCGGAAAACACCATATATTTCTATGTTGGGTGATAATTTAGAAGTATAATTCATGTGGTGTATTGTGCGCTGTATTTGAATGCTGGACTTGTAAAACAGCATAGATTATTCCAGCAGAGAATTATATGTGCCCTATATCGGTTTGGTTTCTACATTACAAGTGATGTTTTTTATATTTGGAATATTCAACACGCTGGGATTTGTCAAGTCGTGCTAGACCATTGAGTCTTTATTTTTGCTCAGAAAATGGCTAAACTTGATTATATATTAGAACTATTAAATACTTTAATACATTCCACTATAGATAAGATGGTAAACATCAGCAAAGACAATCTTTATGATATCAGAATCTCGAAAAGATTGATTTTTTGCAACTAGAATCCCAATTCCAACAAGATGAGCTTCAAGAGGAGAGTTTTCATTCTAAATCATTTTTTGTTCAAAACACTCCCATCGGAAACAAGTCAATAATGAAGTTCATTTAGATTAAGTGTCCAATGAAGGAGCAGAGTTACATGCGGAAATTCAGCATACACTTCCCAAGCCCATCATGAGACCTTGGGAAGAGCTTGTCCATAACAAACACATAACAGGTCTTGGATATGATAAGGAGTTGTCCTTTCATATTCCAGACTACTCCAAACCAATCCAATTTCAAAGTGCTATATTTCTTCACGAATGTTCATGTGCTACTCATGATAGTTCACCTTCAGCTGTTTTGGATTCTGGTCCTCTTCCACAGCTGCCACAACAGATTGTTAAATGCCAACATTGTGACAGAGTTTCCCATGTGAAAGATCATTGTTTTGATCTTCATCCATGTCATTCTTCAAACAGATGCTTCAAAAACAAGCCTCCTGTTAGAACAAAGATTCATCTTGGATGGATCCCCTCTTGGCAATGGGCATCAACGCCAAGAAGATATTTCAGTCATATGTCTGAACTTGTTCTAGAGTATTGAACAATCTTGCAGTTGAGTTTTGTCCATCCACCTTGTATCTAATAGGCGGAAATGATGGTCATCTACAAGCTTCAAAGCCACATCAAGTGAGCCTAAGCCACAACCTTCCATACGAGATTAATAGTTGTAGCCAAAGACAAAGATACCCTTGAGCATACCTTGAGTTGGTGATGCCTCTTCAAAGAATTGGCAACACTTCCTCTAGCAGAAGATTTCAACTTCTTGCAAGTTTTGGAAGAGTTCCAGGAATTGCATTAAGCATTCTAGAGTTGATGGTAATCCTTAAACCATCACAAGTTGAGACCTCCATTTTCAGGTTGAGGTTCTCCGTTTTATGCGGGGTGAGACGTCCCTTTCATGGTTGAAGGTTTCCCTCTTCAAAACATCAGGAGCACTTCCTCTAGTAGAAGACCTCAACTTCTTACCAGACTTGGAAGATTTCTGGGAACTTCACTAAGCGTTCCAGTGTTGATGATCATCCTTAAACCACCCCCATTATACCAACATTTTAGAGAGCACATTCAGCCTATTGTTGCCATGCATTTTTGCACATTTTGTATCACAACCCTCTTCTTGGACTCATACATACCCCTTCGGATTGGGGGGAATGTTAGACACCTAATCCTCTATGGGTTGGTGTGGAATGTGAACAACCACCGGAATCCAAGAGACATTGGAAGATGAATCCAAAGTCATGTACAATGTATTATAAATGAACATCTTCTGAATAGTACATGCAATCTAATTCTTATCTTCTACATTCGTTGTTTGCATTCCATGTGAGTTTGACAATATCTAGAAGGGAATGTTCAAACTCTTTACACATCTCCCTACAAGTCATGCACCAATAAGTAGTATCAAACAATTTCAAAAGATATAAATCATATTAAAAGACCACTAAAGAAACAAAAATAGATTGTTTAAGATAACTATGCATTCATACTATAAAATCTAAAACTTATCTGATAACAATATGTAAATTGGCTAAGTTTAGGGAAAAAATGACTTTGATAGAAAATATAATAATATGTTCTAAAACTTGGATTCAACCTTGGAATAGATAAATTCCATTAAAAGTATTGACTTGAAAAATATAAAATTTAAGTTTACATTTAAAAAAAAGGGGATTAAAAAAATATATATGAAAATATTTTATAAACTTGGGAAACTTCACTAAAACTGGAACTAGAGAGTGGCACTAAGTGAGATAGGAGACGGGTGCTGAACCCTCTAAGTAAGATAGCAGGCAGGTGTCAAAGTGAGCAGGGAGTAACAGATATTGAGTTGGGAGGGTAACGAAGACTAAGTGGGCCAATCAAAATACTGGAGATGGAAAAAGCCCCGAGATAGGATCACCGACAAAGAAATACTACAAAACGAAATCCAAATCGTTGGATTCGATCGACTACGCCACTTATTTGGTCGGCACAGTATAAGTATTTTTCTTATCCTCTACCTTCTACCTTTATCCTCAAAGGCAAACAATAAATCCAATGCTATTGGGTATTGAATGCGATCTAAGAGACAATATTTAATGCAATCTAAGAGCTTGACGGGACAGCTCTGGTCGTTCTCCTGGATACATACATGGACAATGTAAGATGCCTACGGGACAGCTCTGGTCGTTCTCCCGGATACATACATGGACAACGTAAGATGCCTACAATGCAACAACTATAAGAATTTCGAGCCACCTCTGGTCGTTCTCCTGGATACATACATGGACAATGTAAGATGCCTACAATGCAACAGCTATAAGAATTTCGAGCCACCTCCGCCTCCGCCTTCGCCGCCACCACCATTCCATAAGAACGCCACAGCCACCACCATTTCTATCTAATCTTTCTATACAAAAACTATTTTCAGAAAAAGATCATGTATCTTTAACTTTTACATAAAATATATTATTCTACTTCTAGTCACTGACCCAAATCAGAATTTATTATTTTCTATCTAATCTTTCTAGACAAAACCAATCTTCAAAAAAGAAAAATTGCAGAAAAAACTGCATAGTTGTGGCTAAATCATGAAAAAAACACAAAGTGGCTAAACAATATTTATGCTCTCAAACCCATGATGAGATCTATTGAAAAACGCAGAGAAATATATCTTCATGGGTGACCTGTTGCATATTTCTACACAGAATCTGCTATATAATTATGTTCCCTATAGATATGAGAAAATGACAAATTGAATTTTTTTAACATTGATCTTATCCAATGCATCTAGTTTATGAGCATTGGTAGTCCAAATGTTGATGTCTTCATTACCCAATCTATAATCACTTTGAAATCTCTGAAAATGTCCATAGAAGCAATTCCAAGTCACCTTGCACAAAATAAAACCGCCAAAAAAACTAAAAACTCTACTCTAATATAGAAGCAATTCCAAGTCACCTTGCACAAAATAAAACCACCAAAAAAACTAAAAACTCTACTCTATTATTTTTGTTCTGACACCATTCTTCCAAGAGATAAAAATCTCCAGGCTTCAAAACAACATAAACTTCGCTACCACATTCTGCCCCATCAAAAAAACCTACTAATTTTTTTCCACATATCCTCCAACTAGTAAACCCTTGTAGAAAATTTCTTGGTTTTCTGCCCAATCTACATATAAAAACTTGTTATCTTCAAGCAAGTGTATCTTACATCTACCGCTATTGCTTCCAAAATAAATGCATTTAGGTTTCTCCAAATACCCATAGAATGTAAAAAACAGAGTCCTATAATCTCATTTATAAATTTTACAAATTACACCATTAAAATAAATAAATAAATAAAAATTCTCTTTCTAAATTAAAAAAAAAAAAAATACAAAAATACAACCAATGTTTTTAATAATACCTTTACTACCATTATGATTCATAAATGAACTATGGTGTACTTTCACCCATTGATGTCACGCTAAGCCCATTTTTGTGACACAAGTACAGTTTTAATTAGTTATTCATTTTATAAACATATGGACCAATTAAAGTATTGTGCTTTATGGTTGCTTTAGTGGGGAGAGTTCGATGTTATGATCGGCTACGTGCGCTCAAATCCCATCAGCCACACTATTATTGCTAATTTTTCATTTTTTTGGTGTGTATATATATATATATATATATATATATATATATATATATATATATATATATATATATATTTATATTTTTTAAATTCAATTATTTTTCAAATTTTGAAAAAAGAGTAGGCGAGTCTCACAAGAGTTGCATTAGGAAAAAAAAAACTATGGGAGGGAAATCAATTGTTGTGTGTTTTTTTTTCTGCCATGACATCTCAGTATTGAATGGATTGTACGACACGTGTCTAACACATCGTCTCACTTGTCGTGGTAGCTGGGGAATTAACAACCGCCTTGTTTCTCGTGTTTTTCCTCCTCTTTTAGGGTTTAGCATTTACTGCATTTGGAAGGTTGTGTTATTTTGCTTGGGGTCAGTGTGTGGGTGTTCTTCTACCCCATTATTGTTCAATCGATTCCTTGATGTTGGTCAACATACACTCTGTGATTGCACTCGACTCGTTTCATTGCTGAGAGAAGTGGTTTGTGTGCTGAGAGAAGCAATTTGTGGGGAATTCAAGGGTTTGAAGGTTGTGATTCATGGCTTCATTTTTTATGCCTCGTTGCTCCATGGTTGTGGTGCACCAGTGCTTGGTATAGTCGTTCATTGTCGACCGAGCCCCAAATTTCCATCAGCTCAACAATGGACATGGTGGACATGGGGTTTTCACGCTCCAGTGGGTTTTTTCGAGGTTAAGTTCTCTTGCTTGTGAATTTTTCTAGCATTTTCACTGGTTTATCTGCAATTATTTTTAACACATTTGCGATTTTTGTGACAAGTGAGCATGGTTGGGTTTGTAGATGAGGTGTCGTGAAGGGTTGAGGTCTTCAACACTAATGCAACATGGTTTGTGTAGCTTGGTGGCTTCATCGATGACTACCTCGTAGGATTACATTCCTACCAGTTGCTAACTCTGTGTTTTTAAACACATTCAAACCATGGGAAGTTTGTGCTCTTTGGTGTTTTTATTTTACGGTTCACTGTAAATTTTGCTCGGCGTTCATTGTAAATATTTCCTTGTTTTTATGCTTAGGGTTCACTGTAATTTTTGCTTGGGGTTCACTATAAATTTTGCAGGGTTTTTTTGAATGGGGTTCACTAAATTTTTGCTCTGGGTTCAGTGTAATTTTTCTAGGGTTTTATGCTTGAGGTTCACTATAATTTTTGTGGGGTTTTTTTCTTGTGGGTCATTGTAAATTTGAGGAACCCTCATCTTTTGAGTCTGATTACCAAAGAGAATAAGTCATTTTGATCCTGAAAACCTTCTTTGTCGACATTCCATGGCCCTGACCGCGCCTTGGGCAGAAAATAAAGATATAAAAGTGCTACTTTCTTTGGGGGTTTATATATTTCTCAAGTTTGTTCATTTGATCTTTCAAAAGTTGTCAAATCCCCCACCCGAAGGTAGTAATTGGGCCCTAATCCATTGCACATTCTATGATTACTTCCATCTCACTAGGAAGATTTTGGGGTTCACCTTCGTCTGTCATCTTGTGTTTCTTATAGTTCAGCGAGGGTAGTCTTTTTCACCATATTTTTCAGTTTCTTCTATTTTCTCCACATATATAAATATGCATTGCAATATGGCTAGCTATGCCTCGATAAGGACCTTTGCCCCAACCTTCCTATTAGAGGTATTAGACTTTCTGAAGATCCATGCTGCAATATCTTGGTGTGTTGTGCAGAGCGATTGATTTGAAAGAACTCAATGAGACAAATGAGAGGAGATATAACATGGGTAACTCGTAGGCCTCCCAACTGAATATTTCTTGTCCATTCTATAATTTATGACTTGGTCTTTCAACAGTTTTGAGCCACTCCCTCGGGTACCTTGGACATTGCAAATTCCACTATAATTTGGTCTAATTTGTTTTCAATTTTTGTGAACGATGTCTTTTTTTGTTATCTATGTTTATTTGATGAAATCTGACCTGGAAGGAAGACTTAAGTTGGACATCGGTCTCTCTATTCTTGATGATCCGATCTATGATACTTGTAACCTCTTTTGTTTTAACTAATGAAAGTAAGGTATTTTTTCTTGTTGCCTTCTTTTTCTTGACTAAATCCTTCTTTTTCCATTTTAATTCTTGAATGTCAATTTTCTTTTTTTTAGACTCAACTAATAGGGCTATATAGTTTATGAGGCAAGTAACTGTGAACTTTGGCCCAAACGAGGACTACGTAGTGTTCCATGCCTTTTTTTCATTGACATTATCTCCACTGGTAGCTTTAGTAACCAACTAAATAACTTCTCATTCCCTACATGATGCATGCCATTGGTTGACACTTGTCATTCAATATCTGGGACTACTAATTGAACTATATTATTCTCTTTGTATGATTCCTCATTATGTGCACTATCTTCTTCCATTGGTCTATTGTCCATAAAAAAATGAACAATTTTGTTGTTTAATTCTACTCGTTGTAAAGGCATGTTCATGCTTTCTTCATTCGTTCTTATGACACCATGCTTATTTATATTCATCATGGCTTCTACCAGCCATGATGGTGGGGTTACTTGCTTGGAAATGTCAATTGGTCATTGTTGCTTCCTAGTGAAATAGTAACAATATATTTTTCAACCACATTATCATTGTCAGTTTCATGATCAACAAAGTCATTAAGAATATCAACAACTGAAGTTCCATGTGCTTTAGTTGGTAGAACAACCTCCATGTTACTGCTAATTTTTTCATGATTTTATTGTGTTTCACTTACCTGTTCATCATCATCACCATATAAGTGTCCTTGAGAGAGGGAAATTATATTATCAGCTGCAACTGCATCTTCATGTTCATCCACTTCTCCTTGAATTTCAACATCTTCTTAGACATGCCCTTCTTCTTGACCATTTACATGAAATGCCTGGCTACAACCAGTATCATGCATAAGAGCATCATAGTTCAATGGCCATATTCTAGTCCTCCTAAAGCCAACCTTGACATTTGATGTTGTGAGAGCCCTCTTAAAGACTTTACTTACAGGCTATGCTAGCTGAAACCTTTTCACCTCGAACCCTAGATTCTTCTCCATCCATGCAGCTCACTCTGACCTTAAATAGTTCTTGAAAGTGGTAAACTCACTGGCATCAAGGGGTTGAAATCTGTGAGTGGTATGAGCAGGAAATGTTGACAAGTTGATGCCCAATTTTTTTTCCTCCTCAATTGTTTTCACAATAATGTGGCTTCCATGACCATCTAAAATCAATTGGTTTATGTTCTCAAGTGAGACACCACTTGGAATAGATGCAATAAAGTGACAAATCCAATTTAAAAAAAATTCCGTAGTCATCCATGCATAAGGATGTGCAGCCATGCATGCACCTGGTTCACAGTTTTGTATATAGTTTTCCAATTGATTTTTACCTTTGAATAGATAAAAGCATGGGATTGAAGCGCCAATTGCATTGACACAACATAGAATAGTTATCCACTCCCTGCTCTTAGGCAAAATCTTGGAAAATTTCATCTCCCTCTCTTGGAAATTACTCGCATGTTTCGTGATAGTTCCATATATGGTCTACAACATAAGAATACTTATTTTATGCACTAAAAAGAGTGTCATAGAAATTAGACACAATTGCAAGGCATAAATTTAAAGCTTTGTCTCTGTTAAGGCCCTCAGTTGTACACAATACAAGGTTTGGATGCATTTTTTTGAATCCAAACCACCATGATTTACTAGGAAACCCATCTTTGAATGGATTTGAGTTGTATCAACTCTATCCCATGTCCCAATTGGGCCATCTCCTTACACCACTCAACCACCTCAGCCTCCTCCTCTTCGGTCATAACTATAAGAGACCTTGTACGTTTTGTATGAGTCATCCCATTTATCCAATAATGTATTGAGGAGGGTGAAATACCATGTTTTTTGTAGATGCCCAAACTGAATACCCATTAAACTCTATGTCGTCAATTGCAAGTAACATGTCTTTTTTTTCCAACCTCTTATAACGTTGATCTTCTTAGTTGAACTTGCCCCTTGAACTGTAGTTGGTGGTGGCTCTGTGGTTGATGGTGGGACAACATCAGCCTCTGCCGCATGGCCATCCTCAAAAAATTTGTTGGGAGCATTGTGGACATTCACATCACCTGTTCCTTCCTCATCTGATGAAGAGCATCGCAGCTAGGCACCCCTGGTCACTCACCTGCCATTTCTCCTTGTATGAGAAACATAACTAACTCTTGCCATAGATGAAACTATCTGCAAATTTATTGCATGCATTTAGTTAATAATAATTGAATTTTGCTTTCCTACAGGCTATTAGTAATTCTTCTTTCCTACAATAAATTAAGAATTCAAAAAAAAATAGAAACAACTTAACAATTTTTCATACATATGCCTTTTTGACAGTATCCTTGAAAAATCAAATATACAAAAGGAATTTGTTGTATGTATTCAACTATATTAATAATTGTTTTTTTGATAGCTTGTTTTTCCACTTAGAATACCATGCTTATATTTGCACTTGGAAAATTACTACCAGTGTGTTGAAATTCACCTATAATTGGCTATATGTCTTCAATTATATGAATAAGTTATGGATTAAATATTTTATGCGTTATAATAAAATGATGTAGACATTGGAGGAATTTCAAATAAACCTAGCGACACCTGGTTCATTTTCTAGTTAATATGTTGATCTGGTCTAGTTCTTTTTTATAAATTGTTTTATGACTTAAATTGTTCAGCCTCATGTCCATGAACACTGATTTTACCAACATAAAAATCAATCAATCAATTTCTTTTTAATGGTTAGTGATTCTCGTATTGTGGGAATGGTTCTTATTTTGCGAATAGTGTTATTCCTATAGATAACAATCTCCAGGCATGAAGGAAGTTGTAGGTTTTCCTTGCTAAAGGAATTTGCAGCAACTCAATAGAAGCTCTAGTCATGAAGGAATCTCTAGGCTTGCCTTAGTAAAGGTTTTATTGAGATGCTAATTTCCTTTAAAAATGTTGAGCCCCATGTCCATGAGCACCGACTTTGCAAACACAAAACTCGGTTAATTTCTTTCTAATGGTTAGTGATTCTTCTATTGTGGGAATGGTTGTGTTTCATGCTATAGAAAATATTCATGTTTAAAAAAACAACATAAATCGATGTTGGGTTGGGAATTAAACTGATGTGATTCCTAAAATTGAAACCTTGTTGGGCCTACAATTTTCTACATGCCTCTTAGCCTATAATCATCAACTCAAAACCTAGATAGTGGTAGAATTGGAAAATTCATCTAGAGGTGGTAGAGGAGGTGTTCCAAGGTTAGCAACTCTCTCATAGAAAATTTTGTATGTTCTTAGATGGAGCCTCAAAAGGAAAAGCAGGTCAATGGTAGGTGTAGGAGGATCATTTTCAAAAAGTTTGTTTTGAATGGGAACCAGATAAGGCAACCAATAATCAGGCAAAGGCATTTGTTTTATATCAAGGGATCCTTCTCCCCGATTTCTTAATAAATTTCGTTAATTCCTAATCAATGTTACAGATGCCATCATATGACCAAGCCAAGTGGCCCATTGAATTTAAGATGTAAGGCTAGAATTTGAAAGGATATTCAAATGGAACAGTTGCAGGCATGTGGATCACTTCTAATGGTGATCATTTTGCTACTTCCCTTGCATCTGTATGAACTGCAGGGGTCAATGGTCTGTGCGGATGACCATTTCCTTCCCCGAAATGTAATGCTTCCATTGTCAGTAGGCCTACACAATGGAATACATCTCTTTGTCATAAGTGGGATACTTCCAGACTGTGTCTGAAAGTGTTTCACTATGATATGCCATTGGATGCCCCTGTTGAGTAAGGACTACCCCAATATCATAGTCAGAAGCATTTCTCTCGATCTCAAGTGGCTGTTGCAAGTCTAGTAATGTGAGAACTGGTGTAGAGCAGGGGTGATGTTAGAACTCTGTGAATGCCTTCTGTTGAGATTCAGACCAAAATAATTTTTCTTTCGCTCCTCCCTTGGTGAATTGACTCAAGGGCCAAGTGATATGAGAGAATCCCAACACGAACCTGTGGTAAAAACTGGCAAGACCTAAAAATCTACGGAGCTCTGTCAAAGTGGTTGGAGCTGGCCAATCCCGAATGACTTGGATCTTGGCTAGATCCACATGCACTCCCCGTTCATCAACAATGTATCCCAGATACTAAACCTGGGTCATCCCGAAAGTGCATTTCTCCAAATTGGCACATAACTTGTGTTGCCGCAGTGTTTGGAGAACCTTTCGGATGTGGTGGAGGAGCTCTTCCCAACTCTAGCTAAAGATCAGGATGTCATCCAAGTATACCACGACAAATGAATTGGTGAATGGCTGCAAGATGTCATCCATCAGCCTCATGAAGGTTGCAGGAGCATTTGTCAAACTGAACGGCATAACCAACCATTCGAAAAGGCCCTCGTTGTCTTCGAAGGCAGTCTTCCACACATCTAAGGGTTCGATTGGTACCTGGTGATATCTTGATTTCAAGTTGATCTTGTTGAAATATTTTTCCCCCTTCAGTTGGTCCAAAAGGTCATCAATCTGTGGGATTGGGTACCTAATTCGAACAGTTATCTTGTTCAACCCCTGATAGTCAATACAGTGATCATCTTGGATCCATTTTGTAGGATTTTTAATCATTAGGATAACAATTTTAGAATCCTATCAATGATCAATTTTTGATAGTTAAAGTGCTTGCCTATTATTATACCTTGCTCCAGGGATGAGAGTTTCGCCGCATTATTAATTTCATTTCCTATATTTCCCACATAAATGTGAGTAGTTTGTCCATGATATCTCTAAATACCCCTCCAAAACTAACAAGGCTAGGATTACCCCTAGAGGCCTCATCAAAGGTTAGTTTTAAGAAGCTAGTAGAGGTGGTTTCTAGTTATTAGGACTTAAGGGAATAGGTTGGGGTTGTGGAGCTTAAAAAATTATGAAGGATTGGTTAAGCCCAAAAAGTGTGAGAATGCGTGATTCCTTGGAACTGCATCCCTAATCTTGTGTAAGCCAAGGGGTTGTGAGGATTGTTTCTCTTACCCTTCCTAATATTTAATGACTAATATTTGAATATTATTATGTTCCTCTCCTTCCATATTTCCCACATTATAAATCCTTGAAAACAATTTCATGTTATATTCACTATAACACTTGTAAAAGGTCAAAAGTTACATTCTTAAAGTGTAACATGGATATTGGTTCCATCCCAATTTGATCGTCTAAAAATTATGGCCAAACAATTCCATGTTTTTGATGCAAATTTATAGTTATTAAGTAGATGCTCAGTTGTTTCTATGCTTTTCCAGCATAAGCTAGAGTCTACCTGGACCTTGAAAACCCCATTTCTGGAGATTGTCCTAGGTTAATATCTTGTTTTGCATGAGAATCTAAAGAAAATGGATCACCTTGGGCCAAAGTTTAGATTCCCATAGCTTTTTCCATTTACTTTTGTTGGGGTGTCCTTCTATGCCAACTAATAATATGTAAGCCTCCTTTAAGCTAAAAAATCCTTTAGGCCAATGTCCTTAGTAGAGGATATCTTTCCCAATTTATATTTTAATTCTTCCAATTTCTAGTTCGTTTGTGATGGTTCCTTGTGTTTCGAATCTTATCTTCACTAGTCAGTGTGTGCACTTCTCCCACTGCCTCCATTGTTGTTGAGATTGAGGTTGTACCCAATACTATTGGACTGCTACTCTACCTTGCAATATCAAACAAGTTTTTAGCTCATTCAACTCTCCTTTTTCCAAGCTGGTCCATTGCTTATAGGAATCCTACCAAAAGAGGGCTAAATTTATGTGCCTGATTTCCCAAAACTTGTGAGCTTGAATCAAGTGTTTATTCTTCCAAGCTGAATTTCGAAGATGAGAAACCTCAATTCCACCCCCCATCCAAATCAATAGATTATCGTTTGTTCATGGCATGCATTTTTCCTTCCATACTTTACTCCATAAAGCTTCCTGGTTTTGAAGACACCACCACCAAGTTTTGGCTCCTAGTGATTGAGTGAGAATTTTAGGGTCTCTTAGTCATAGACCCCCTAGGTGGTTAGGATAGTATAATTTTCCCAGGTGACAAGGGCCCATTTTTTTTACTCTCTAGCTCCCCCCAAAGGAGGGATCTCTGTATGTTTCTTATTTTTTCTGGAATGGCTTTAGGGGTTGCCAAGGATGAGAATAGGTACATAAGGATGGCTTGCAAAAGTAATTTAATAAAGGTAAGTCTAATAGAAAGGTTGAGTGTCCTAAAGGTCCAACAATATATCTTTTTCTCTATACTTTGCACGAGCTTTTCCCAAACATTTGTTCTCAAAGACTTCTTACAAGTGAGGCTCCAATGCATTTAGACAAAAGGGAGCTTCGTTATATACCCCTTCATCTTGAGATGTTTGAATGGCCATAGGGGTATTGAAGAAAAATATGTTAGGCTCAAACATTTTAGGAAACCAAAAACCAATATGTAGGAATATTATAGGGTTCTCTCACCTCTGAGTAGGGTACAAGCATCATAAGTAGTCATTTTGTAGTTGAAATGTTGAGGTCTAAGCATGGTCAAGTGGGAAATAGTGACGGTTGGAAATAATACTGAGAGGGGGGGGGGGGGGGGTGAATCAGTATTATCAAGCCAAATATTTCCTTTTCTAAATTCCATATGATATGCGCTACTTCAGTTAATACAACCCGCGTATATACGCAACTATAGATAACGAAAACCGCGTATATAAATCAGACTTATAATTTGAATTATCTTTCAGATGTCAGTTATTAATCTGTGATTCAGATGCACATAAACAATACCAGAAACAGTGAAACAGAGTAGAAGACAGTCACACACAAGAACACAAGATATAAGGAGGAAACCCAATGTGGGTGAAAACCCCCTGCTGCAATTCGTCTCTATCTTCTTTTTAATTAGAAACTTTTCTTTACAATGTCTTGTACTGGAGCAGAATTTACCAGTACACACGCTGCAACCTGTAGAGAGCTACAACTCTCTCTTGTTTTCCAGCTTTCCTGGAAGGGAGCTCCAACCCCCTTAGTTCTTGTACTAGCTTGAGATACTAGTATGCAGGCTCCTACCTGCAGAAGGCTGCAGCCTTCTCTTTGCTTTCAGGGACCTCGTTTCATTAATTTTCAGACTAGATCCACAAGTAACATCAATCATACATCAAGAATTTCTGCATAACCCAAACTCCTTTTCACCAATCATAAGCTAAAACAACCAAGCACTTCTCTGATCAATGAACCCAGAACACAGTAACTGTAATCAAACACCAATTCTGAACCCAAAACACTGCAACAATAAAACAGAAGCAGCTAGAACGTAAACCAAGACATATACGCTACTTCACTGTTCATCAACCTGCGAGTATATGCTTCTGTACCACACCCAACCTGCGTATACGCGTCTTTCATTCACAGAAAACGCGTATATACGCAGCTTCAATTCGTTGAACCTGCGTACAGATCTATAAAGGATAATTTATTCTTTAAGCATTCAGACATTAGTTAGCCCAGATTTATAGATCAAGAGTGTGCCACATATAACAGATCAAAATCATACAGAGATACCAATGTTCAAGCCTTGAGATTTAGATCCATCAATAGTCCTTATCCTTCTTGCGTTCAGGTTCCACCTTCATTCAGATCTAGATCTGCACCATAGCCCAAATCACCCGTATTCCAGATCTATCACAATATCAGATATTCAATAATTCAGAGGATGCCTTTTCACATGATCTCCTTCCTCTTTTATAGTTATAGGCCTTGCACAATACCACGGGCCAAAACCATAGTAATCCAATACCAAAGGCCAAAAACCTGGGTTCAACTCTTCTGCCAAGATACCATGGTCCACAACCAAAGGTTCAAATTCCAAGGACTAACAACCACAGACCAAAAATAATTTTCCCATCATGTACGCACTTTTATGTGTATAAAAGTGCGTGTATACGCATACGCGACTTAGGAACGTATAAACCGCGTGTATACGCGACTTCGGCAAGGTGTACCTGCGTATACAAGATTTGCTTCATTCTGAGCACTTGAACTGAGATTTGTCACCAAAGTGAGTTGCCATCAAGGACAACACCTGTACCATAGCGCCACATCTATGCCAAAATGCCAACAATCTCCCCCTTTGGACTTGATGGCAACCCCAAGATCCTCAATGTCATTCTCCCCCTTTGTCATCAAGGGCAAAGGGTTGTGCTCCCCCTGAGTACATGCTGATATCTCTGCTCTGCTGTGCTGAACATGCTCCCCCTGGCTGTAGGCAAGATCTGCAAAAAAAAGATGTTCTTCAAGAAGAACCATGGCTTATACATCATAAAAGACCTTCCTATCAAAAAGACTCGATACATACAACCATCACCCAATCAAGTGGGGATACATCAGAAATTTACATATGACAACAGATCACAACAATCATCCCAGGCATAGTGGGGAAACCAAAATAGGTCGTTACATGACCTTGATAAGAAAATATACATGACATAGAGACGAAATATCAAGACTTATGACCAATAACTACTATCAGCAGCATCTGACAATCACTGTACATATCAGCAATCATGTTCACCTTCTGACCTTCTTTCTGCAGCTGATCCACCTGAGCCAAAAACAACCTGAGTACTAGGGCCAAAAGCTTCTAAGGTAATGCCAACAATGTATTATTAGAAGATTATCTGATCCCCCTGAATCTGTGCCTGATGGTCTCAGACTCTCTTCAACCAGAGTCTACCCTTGCTGATTTTCTTCAGAACTCCACATACGCGACTGCACCTGAATAAATCGGCGTATGTACGCGGATACCGCTCATCCAACTCGCGTATACCAACTTTTCTTGGAACAAACAAGCTTCAACAGCAGGATGAAGCATCAACGACTCCCAGCTTCTATCTGAGATATTCAAAAGTTTCCCTGGGCAGTGGTTTGGTGAATATATCAGCAACTTGTTCCTTAGAAGGAACATACTCCAATTTGACTTTTTGTTCCAACACTTGTTCCCGAAGAAAATGATACTTGATCGGTATGTGCTTGGTTTTTGAATGCATGACTGGTTTCTTTGAAATGCTTATTGCACTTGTATTATCACATAAGATAGAGATAGGTGGAGTACAAGTGATTTGAAAATCCTGCAAGGTTTGCATCATCCAAAGGAGTTGTGTGCAACAAGATGCAGCAACCACATATTCCGCTTATGCTGTAGATAAGGAAATCGAACTCTGTTTCTTGCTGAACCAGGATACTAATCTGGAACCCATAAAGAATGCGCCACCACTTGTGCTCTTCCTGTCATCCACGCTTCCGGCCCAATCTGCATCTGTGTAAGCATGCAGTGTGAGATCTGTATCTCTAGGATACCATAAGCCATAGTTTTGAGTTCCTTGAAGGTACTTGAAGATTCTCTTTACTGCCTAAAGATGAGTTTCTTTTGGATTTGCCTGAAACCTTCCAACTATTCCCACTGCATGCATAATATCTGGTCGAGTACCTGTCAAATAAAGCAAACTCCCAATCATGGATCTATAGGTTGGTTGATGTACTTCTGCTAATTCATCATTTGCACTAAGGTTTCATCCCGTAACCATGGGGGTACATACTAGTTTCAAATCTTCCATGCCATACTTCTTCAAGATCTGCCTGAGGTACTTAGTTTGAGACAAGAAAATACCGCCTTAATTTTGTTGGATTTGCAATCCAAGAAAATATGTCAATTCTCCAAGTAATGACATTTCGAATTCTTTTTGCATCACCAAGGCAAAGCTTTGACTCATAGCTTCTTCATTGCTCCCAAAGATAATATCATCTACATACACAACAAGTATTAGCAATTTGTTATTTTTAATTTTTATATATAGATTGCTATCTGCTGATCCTTTTGAAAATCCTTGTTGATGAAGGTATTTGTCCAACCGATAGTACCAAGCCCTTAGAGCTTGTTTAAGCCCATAGAGAGCCTTTGTAAGTTTGCATACAAGATTTGGATCATTTCCAAGGATAAAGCCATCTGGTCGCTCAATGTACACTTCTTCTTCTAAGTCTCCATTCAAAAAGGCTGACTTCACGTCCATTTGAAATACTTTGAATTTTTGAAAGCTAGAGAGGGCAAGGAACATTCTGATGGCCTCAAGTCTAGCAACAGGAGCAAAAGTTTCTTCAAAGTCTATTCCTTCCTGTTGAGCATACCCTTTGCAAACAAGCCTGGCCTTGTTTCTAATAACTTCCCCATTTTCATTCAACTTGTTCTTGAAGATCCATTTTGTTCCTATGACATTCTTGTCTTTTGGTCTAGGAACCAACTCCCAAGTGTTGTTCTTTTCGATCTGCTCAAGCTCTTCATCCATTGCCTTGACCCAATACCCATCCTTGCATGCTTCTTTTACATTTTGCGGTTCAGTGGAAGAGAGCAATGCCAAATAGCTTGAAGCTTCTGCAACTGTTCTTCTTGTTTGTACACCTGCTTCTTTCTGGCCCACAATCTGAGATTCTGGATGATTCTTCTGAACATATCTGGATGGAGTCTTCTCTTCTATTCTTGTCTGCTCCTCTGGTTCTTCTTGAGGTTCTTCTTCTTCATCATTTTGTCTTTGAGGGTAGCCTTCATCTTCTTTGATGTCTTCATGATGTACTTGCCTAGGAATGTATCCCTTCTCATCAACCACTACATCAATGTTGTCAACAATTTTGCCAAGTCTTTTATTGTAGCACTTGTATGCTTTGCTATGTGGAGAATAACCAAGAAGAATGCCTTCATCTGCTCTAGGTTCAAGTTTGCCAAGTTGCTCATCAGTATTCTTAATATAACATTTGCTCCCAAAGATTTTGAAGTGCTTTACCGAAGGAGTCTCACCACACCAGAGCTCATGAGGGGTTTGAGTGCTGTTCACCCGGACATTTGTTTTGTTGAGAATAACAACCGCAGCATGTGCAGCTTCACCCCAGAAAGTTGCGGGAGTTCCCGACTCATCAAGCATAGCACGAGCCATTTGTTGGACAGTTCTGTTCATTCTTTCCACAACTCCATTCTGCTGAGGAGTTCTAGCTGTAGAGAATTCTCTTCTTATCCCATGTTCTTCACAGAAATCGAAAAATTCATTTGAGGTAAACTCCCCACCTCTGTCGGATCTGAGGCACTTAATTTTGTATCCTGATTCATTTTCAACCAAGGCTTTGAAGGATTTGAATTTTTCGAATGCTTCATCTTTGTGCTTCATAAGTCCTAACCAGACAAACCTGGAGAAATCATCAATGAATAATATCAAGTATTCTTCTCCTCGAGGTGTCCTTTTCCTGAATGGACCACATGTATCTGTATGAACTAGCTCAAGAGGCATGCTAGCTGATCCTTCCTTTTCTGGAAAGTTAGTTCTGGTTTGCTTTCCAAACTGACATGATTTGCATATGGTGTTGTCTGGAATTTTGATATCTGGAAGATCGCGAACTGCCTGATATTTGCATGCTTTCCTTATTTGTGAAAAGCTTAGATGCCCCAACCTTCGATGCCATAACCAGTGTTCATCATCCTTGCTTAGATAGCATTGTTGTTGTCCTTCTTCAAATATGTATAGATTATTTGGAGTTCTTTTACCTTTGATCACCGTTTTACCTGTATCAAGATCACGAACAAGACATCCATTTGTTCTAAATATCACCTCGGTTCCTTGATCACACATCTGGCTGACACTTAGAAGATTATCTTTCAATCCATCAACATACAAAACATTTCCAGCCTTGACCTTTTCTTTTAACTGAGCAATGCCTTTTCCTTTTATAGTTGTAGGAGTATCATTTCCAAAAGAAACTTTCTTTCCCTTTTCTAGAGCAGAATATGACTCAAGTTTTTCTTTATCACCTGTCATATGCTTCGAACATCCACTGTCAATGTACCATAGATTTTCCTGTCCCTCTGCATAAAATGCTATCCCACATCTTTCTGTTTGTGGTTCCTTTATTCTCCATGTTTTGGTGCTTGAGACTTGTTCCTTTGTCTGCTGAAACCTACTTCTGCATTCAGAATCTTCATGACCAAAGTTATTGCAAATAGAACATTCAACTTCATTTTCAAGAGCCGAAAAGTTATTATAGGTCCTTTTTGTAATCCCAGTCATACTTCTTTGCTTTTGAGCTTCTCTAGTCATGATTGTTTTATATGCGACACATTGAGCTGCTTTGTGACCAAAGTTATGGCAAGAGAAGCATTGTCCATTGAAGAAACTTCTGCGGTTATCAAATCTACCAGCCAAATGATTGTAATTTCTACTGTCATCCATTCTTGAAGCAAATTGAGAAGATTTTACCTGTGGCTGGTTGTAGCTTTTGTTCACCCTTGAGAAGGATTGCCCTTGGTTTACCTGATAGTCTTTGTTTGTTCTTGATGTAATTCGTCCCTGCTTTACCTGGTGATCTCCATTGTGCTTTTGCTCATTTCTTCTTGCTGCATCAAGATAACTCTTTGAGGTGGATGCTTGAGAAGTTTCTCCATTATACCCCAAACCTGTCTTGTTTAGTGGAGAACGTTGTACATTGATGATCTCATCCAGAGTTTCAGATCCTTTGACAAATTTAAGATTAATAGCTTTTGTTTTCTCAATCTCTTTTCTAAGGCCAACAATTTCACCTTCTAATTTTTCAAGATGTTTTTCCTTTTCATCAATTTGAAATTGTAGAGTATCAATGATCATATTCTTTTCTTCTATACATCTCTTGAGTCTAGTAATTTCTTCATAAAGGCTATCCACATCTATAGCATCCATATAATCATCATCTTCAAATGCCATTAACAGTTTATAGTCATTACTTCGTTCATCTTCATCACTATTTGATAGACCATCACTATCTTCATGAGTGTAGTAGCTCTTCTTATTTGTGTTCTGTTTCTTGTTCCATCTAATAGGTTCCTTTCCCTTATGAGGACATTTGGCAGCATAGTGACCTACTCTTCCACAAGCAAAGCATTTGAAGGGCAACTTACCTCTGAACCGTCCAGCACCCCGTTGAAGATTTCTGACAAAATTTGATTCTTCTTCTTCTTCTGACCCATGTCATGATTCATAGTACTCTCCTTTGCCTGAAGCCTTGAAGGCAGCTTCTCTCCTGTCAGATGGACCTCCTTTCCTCATTTCATAAGTAGTTAGAATTCCGTGTAGCTGAGACATAGTAAGTGTTCGTAGATTTTCCTTTTCTTCTATAGCAGACACTTTAGATTCAAACTTGGGGGACAAAGATCTTAGAACCTTTTCAACCACAATAGCCTCTTTTATTTCTTCACCCAAGTTTTTCATGCAATTAACAATCTCATCTACCCGAAGGAAATAGTTAGCCACACTTTCATCATTATACATTATGAGATTCTCATATTGAATTCTGAGGGTTTGAAGTTTAACACGCTTTACCTGTTCATCTCCTTCGTAGCTCAAGACAATCTTGTCCCATATTTCTTTTGCAGATTTATATTGCATAACCTTCACAAATTCTGTTTGAGATAAGCATCCTAGCAGAGTATTGACTGCTTTAGCATTTGTTTCATATTTCTTTTTCTCGGCCGCATCTGTAGGAGTAGCTGAAGGAAAAGTGTAGCATGTATCTATGATATCCCATACTTCTATACCAAGAGATTGAAGATAGGCAGTAACTCTTACCTTCCAATAATTGAAGTTTGTCCCATCAAAAATTGGAGGCCTGATTGATGCTTCCCTCTCGTAGTTGCTCATGATGAATGATCTTCCTTCAAGCGATCAAGCTTCTCTGAAGGACCTGCTCTGATACCAATTGTTGGAAATAATACTGAGAGGGGGGGGTGAATCAGTATTATCAAGCCAAATATTTCCTTTTCTAAATTCCAGATGATATAAGCTACTTCAGTTAATACAACCCGCGTATATACACAACTACAAATAACGAAAACCGCGTATATAAATCAGACTTATAATTTGAATTATCTTTCAGATGTCAGTTATTAATTTGTGATTCAGATGCACATAAACAGTACCAGAAACAGTGAAACAGAGCAGAAGACAGTCACACACAAGAACACAAGATATAAGGAGGAAACCCAATGTGGGTGAAAACCCCCTGCTGCAATTCGTCTCTATCTTCTTTTTAATTAGAAACTTTTCTTTACAATGTCTTGTACTGGAGCAGACTTTACCAGTACGCAGGCTGCAACCTGCAGAGAGCTACAACTCTCTCTCGTTTTCCAGCTTTCCTGGAAGGGAGCTCCAACCCCCTTAGTTCTTGTACTAGCTTGAGATACTAGTACGCAGGCTCCTACCTGCAGAAGGCTGCAACCTTCTCTTTGCTTTTAGGGACCTCGTTTCATTAATTTTCAGACTGGATCCACAAGTAACATCAATCATACATCAAGAATTTCTGCATAACCCAAACTCCTTTTCACCAATCATAAGCTGAAAACAACCAAGCACTTCTCTGATCACTGAACCCAGAACACAGTAACTGTAATCAAACACCAATTCTGAACCCAGAACACTGCAGCAATAAAACAGAAGCAGCTAGAACATAAACCAAGACATATACGCTACTTCACTGTTCATCAACCTGTGAGTATACGCTTCTGTACCACACCCAACCTGCGTATACGCGTCTTTCATTCACAGAAAACGCGTATATACGCAGCTTCAATTCGTTGAACCTGCGTACAGATCTATAAAGGATAATTTATTCTTTAAGCATTCAGACATTAGTTAGCCCAGATTTATAGATCAAGAGTGCGCCACATATAACAGATCAAAATCATACAAAGATACCAATGTTCAAGCCTTGAGATTTAGATCCATCAATAGTCCTTATCCTTCTTGCATTCAGGGTCCACCTTCATTCAGATCTAGATCTGCACCATAGCCCAAATCACCCGTATTCCAGATCTATCACAATATCAGATATTCAATAATTTAGAGGATGCCTTTTCACATGATCTCCTTCCTCTTTTATAGTTATAGGCCTTGCACAATACCACGGGCCAAAACCATAGTAATCCAATACCAAAGGCCAAAAACCTGGGTTCAACTCTTCTGTCGAGATACCATGGTCCACAACCAAAGGTTCAAATTCCAAGGACTAACAACCACGGACCAAAAATAAGTTTCCCATCATGTACGCGCTTTTATGTGCATAAAAGTGCGTGTATACGCATACGCGACTTAGGAACGTATAAACCGCGTGTATACGCGACTTTGGCAAGGTGTACCTGCGTATACAAGATTTCCTTCATTCTGAGCACTTGAACTGAGATCTGTCACCAAAGTGAGTTGCCATCAAGGACAACACCTGTACCATAGCGCCACATCTATGCCAAAATGCCAACAGTGACCCCCCTAAGTAAACCTTCTTGAGATCAAGCATCATGAACAACACCTAGAAACATTGAGTTAAGCTCTTTATAGGGATTCTTTCACATTTGAGTCGATTAACACATTATACTTAGGCATAATTAATGGGTCTCAAGTTTATCGTTGTAGTTAAGGGAAGGAAATAAGAACATCTAGCCACAAATATTTATTATCAGCCTCAAGCACCATGGGCAAGTCCTTGAACCACCAAATTAGACCTTTTCTAGATACCATTTTCTTCCAAGGGTCTAATGGACACCATGATTAGGTTAATTGCGCACCAAAAATGGTTCTATGGTCCTAACCAAGGTTATGAGTTAAAAATGAATATTGTAGGCTTTAGGCACTATGATCAAGGTGTCCAACCATGACACATGCATTCTCTCTGGTGTCCTTGACCCCATATGGTATTTTAGGTACTATTTGGTAAGTTTTGCATAAAGGGCATATGCCTAAGGGTCTTCACTGTGCATGGTTATTAATTTATGTAATAGGAATATATATTAATTAGTGGATATACATGTTTTCCTCTACATGTTTAATGAGTTGGATTATTTGGTTTTAGCTTACGATTGAAAAACCTATTAGATCAACCTATGTAAATAAACACACATCCATTTTTCCAACTTGTTATTCTTATTTTTATTTCAATGACATATTAAATATTATCCAAATGTTTGCTAACTAAATCACACAAGGTTTATAAATCTTTAAACAAATATAATGGAGATCATCTTTTCCTCCTTGATGATATTTATCCCCACTATCTCTATTATTCTTCCTTCCATGTCTTATTCTACCAACTCTTCCTCTAGAAGAATCTTGTCACTGATTCCTCTCTTTTTGTGCAAGGCACAAAAATTCTTCATGGGATTGATAAGCTATATTCCTCTTCCCAAAAGCTTTCTCCCTTCTTGCAAACGCCTCCACAAGAGTGTCAAAAGTATCATCCTTGAGTTGGGAACTAACTTGTAAGGATTGAATATAGTGATAATATGTAGGATAGAGGGCCTTGACAAAGGCTATGATAGTGATGTCCATTTTAATTCCAATGGCTTCCACATCATGCATCATAGGTCTAAATTATGAACTAATTCCAATTATGAGAGTGAGTCAAATAAATATTTTGACTTCTTTAATGCATCATAAGAATTTGTAATTGGAATAATGTGATGACTCACCTCTTCCAGTTTGTTTGAAACGAAATCAATTTCTATATGTTTGGAAGAGATCGATAAAAGTAAAACGACGAATCAGGCCGCAAAGCCATAAGAAAGCCACCCAAAAAACCTTCTGAATCTAATGAGAAGAAAGTCTAATTCCTGCACCATATTTCTAAAATTGAAACCACATAGGCACTCGATGACACAGTTTCTTGAGTCATTATAACATCGAGGATGTGGGCTCGAATGAGCCACTTTAGAGTCATTTTTTTGGGTTTGGTCCTAAACTCCCTAATATTCAGAGACAAGACCTTCATTTTCCTTCATGGGAGGGGCCTTCTATCTAAGAAAATTGGATATTATGGTATTTTATCCACTTAGAATGTCTTCCCTAACCTTAGATTGGGCCTTAGAAAGCAAGGATTTGTGGCTGTCATCACTGACAGAAGGAGCATCCATGGCTAGACCACCAGATGTTGAGCATAGGAATCTTATATATGTCCATGTATGTATGTGCAGTTGTCAGGGCATCCAAGAGAACGGCCAGGCATGTCCCGTCAAGCTCTTAGAATGCATTCAATACCCAATAGCATAGGAAATATGGATTTATTGTTTGCCTTGACAGTTGAGCAAAACCTTATTTAGATACAAATGTAAGGTGAGTTTCAACCGTTTCTTATCATGGCGAGATTATAGAAATTAGATTATTTTGCTGCATATAACAAGTTTATGTCTGTATAATCAAATGTTTCCTTATTAATGAACTGTACAACTCAAAACATAACTTTTTATGACAAAGATAATAGTTAAAGTAAAAAGAGAAATTATCTAAAATAATATTATAGCTATTAAAAATAGAAAAAAATAAAATAAAATATTTTTTAAAATATATATATTATAAAGTTAATTTTGTAAAGTATAAAATAAAATATTTAAAATATATATGATGATGATGATGGTTAACGTCCGGTGAGACCAAACAACATTAGTCTATCGGACCTAAAGAAACAAATTCTTTATTCTAATTTAAGATTTTATTCTTATGCTCAAAAAGATTGGAGAGAAGCCTATAATTTTGACATTGTAAAAAGCTAGGAAGCTTAGTGTTGTAACAAAGATTGTGAAACTCAGATCTAATATGGTTGTACGTGGGGCACTCTAAGAGGAAGTGGTTTTCATCCTCGATGTTCCTATTCTCACATATATGGCAGATCCTTTCCATCCATGGTGTTTTAGGAACTGCCCAATGACCTATTTCACTATGGAGCTCATGAGAATTCGTTCTAATCTTTGCTATATTAATTTTCTTCTTTGAGCTAGTTAAAATAGATAGATACTTTTGATCTTCTAGGGTGGGGTTGATGACCTTCTTGATGATGATGATGATGATGATGGTGGTTAACGTCCGCTGAGACCAAACAATGGTCTATCGGACCTAAAGAAACAAATTATCTATTTTGATTTAAGATTTTATTCCTATGCTCAAAAAGTTTGGAGAGAAGCCTCCGAGCTCACTATAAATAAAGATTGTTCAGATCTAATGTGGTTATACGCGGGGCACTCTAAAAGGAAGTGGTTTTCATGCTCGATGTTCCTATTCTCACATATATGGCAGATCCTTTCTGTCTATGGCGTTTTAGGAACTGCCCAACGACTTGTTTCACTATGGAGCTCATGAGAATTCGTTCTAATCTTTGCTATATTAATTTTTTTCTTTGAGCTAGTTAAAATAGAGTGATACTTTTGACCTTCTAGAGTAATTTTCTTTTAGCCGCTAAATCTTTCTCATACCACATATATAGTAAAGTTAATTTTACAAAATGTTATATAAACGTGAGTCAAATAACCAAGCAATTCATAGTCAACGCCATCAGGAAATAAAACCTGCCCTGCCGCACGATAATAATAATAATAAGCATTGTCGTATAAGAGATACAATTTTTTTAATCGACTCCGCTAACCTCGCTTGTGATGGAGTCGGTGTCGTATTCTAAATACAATGTCAAAATTTAAGCGTAGCAATTTAATAAGTTGAGATTAAAATTGAGTTGAATTTGAAATATTTGAGGTAACTTGAGTTTTGTCTGATATAGACGGTCGGTTGCAAAACCTTGTTATGTGTTCCGTCGCATATTTTAAATATAATTTTAAAATTTTTAACATCGAACGACGAGCATGAAAATTTGTGTTGCAAACCTGCAGAATTTGGAAGAGGTTAATTTTGCGGAAAATTTTTCCAATTTCACGTAAATAGTAAAGCTCAATAAATAATAAAATATTGGAGTAACTTAAATTTTGTATGATTTAAATTTTATATATGTACTTAAGTATTTACAAAATATTAGACTATAATATTATTAAGTATTTACAAAATATTAGAGTATAATATTAGTAAAAATTGTACTTGTTAAGTCACTAAGTTCGAAAAAACTATTGCTAGACTTGGTAGAAATTTCCTTACTTGTAACCTGAAAAATATATTTAAAATAATAAAAATTGCATGGCCTTCTACGTAAAATTTCACTTTCACTTGAATTGCCATTCTAGGATGACGTAGTATAAGTATGTCCAAGAAATATAGGAATCCAAGACATCGTGGAAATATCGAGATATACTTCATGCAAGGTTAGTTATATAAATTAACAAATGTTGCTTCTTCCGTTGGTATATTCAATTTAAGTTCATGAGAAATGAGTAAAGTATGAAGCTTATTCACAACAATAGGATCAAATTTGGCTGGTAAATTTCTTATAATCTTTTTATTTTTTTTCCCAAATATTTTAAGGATTAGGTGTTTAAATCTTTATTTTTTTTTCCAAATATTTTTTGGATTAGGTGTTTAAATCTAGATTACTGAGTTTACATATTTGATCTGTAAATGGAGCACTTAAGGCTTATTGTCTAACTTACAAGAACCTTTCTCACTTCCAAAGCTTTAAATTCTCTTAAGTCTTATTGATTAATCAATGCAGAATTAAGAAATGCTTGAAAATATGGGTGTATGCTTGTATTTGTTTTCAACTGATTACTTGCTTTAATTTTTGTTCTTGTGTTGTAAATTAGTGTGCTGACATTGATGTATAAATACATATAGCAGTAAATAAAACAACAGAGATAATGCATCTATAAAACACACACAGAAACGACAATTTAATTAAGAGTTCACTCACATTTCTTGGGCTACATCTTAGTGAGCTCTAGTCAACTCAACTAGGCTCTCTCGGATTATGGTATAAGTCTTTTTACAAGCTCTTTGGCTCAACTCCTACTGTTCTACACATAAACAATGGGTTGAGACACCATTTTATCCCTTGGCTCTTGAAGCTCTAGCTCTTAGCTCTGGCTTCTTTCTGCCTTCTATTAGGTTAGAGCTCTCCTGGCTTTTCACTTGGCTTCCAAGTGACTCCCTTGGCTGCCTTTTGCTTCTGCACTGCCTCCTTCGCCTTGACTTCCTGCTTTGGCTTCCTTTTAGCAACAAAACCCAACAACAATCGACAACTACTCAGCAACTTTGACATCCATGGCTTTTAAGCCAAAACGGGGCTGTTGATTTATTTCCCTCTCGGGGTCTTCATCTTCCTGTTTTGGTCCGCTCGAACCCCTTCTTTAAGCGTTAGCAATCATTGCTAAATGCCCTCGGGGATGAATTCCACCTATTCCACAACAGAAGGAGCCACCAGCGCTTTGAATCCTTCAGAAACAGTCGCTCCGTCTTTACACAGAGAACGTTGTAAAACAAGGGAAAGTCCGCAGAAAACACAGTTCTGGACTTCAAAGTTTCATAACTGCACCTTATTTTCCTATCGAGTCCACTCGTAACTCGCCATCGCATGTTGCAATGCCTGCTCCATGGTTTTCCCCTTTGTATTTAAAAATACACTAAAACATGGAAAAATCTCACTTATTGGACTTGAATTTATATGCAACAGTGTTAATAAACCCTTTTGGGTCCGTAATATCGCATTGGGGCTTTATCCCTTTGTATTTCGTTTAATAAACGAATTACACAATCACAAAGGAAATTGATATTTTTCGGATTTAAAAATATATAGAATATAGTGTATATTTCCATCAGGTTTGGCCATCGTCGATACTGATTCGCTGATATGATCATCGGTGATCGGCATATCACACCGCATATATACATAGGCCCTGCTCCATTGTGTTCGCCGATTGCGATCCGCCGATATCGACGATCGTGGTATCACATTGGCCTGTATCGCATATGCGGTGGCCCTGCTCAAAACACAAAAATCTGAATCTGAATTACTGCACTACTGAAATAATCACTAAAACACATAATGACCCGAGGACAGATCTCTGAGCCACATACAAATCATCTCATAGCAGCATCATTACTATGCAATAGTTTAACCCAACCAATACTATTAAACAAAGATAATCATACAAGACTTCATCGAAAAATAACAACAAACATAATAAAACAAATCAATCATTATCATCATCTTATACTGCAAAACCTTAGCAGATGTACACAACACTTATAAAGTATTTCCGCGTATGTATGCACCTTTACATGACACCCGCGTACAAATTTGTCCATACTGCAGAATATATGTTATATAAAAAATTAGTTATTTTATAGTTTATTAGGCAAAGGGCATAATCAAAGATCATGCCCATTCACCAAGAGGCACCCAAGGCACTATATAGTCAGGGCCTCTCACAAAATGTAAACATCATCTATTCATTTATTAATAAATATTTATCATGGTTGTCAATAGGTAAATTCGTGTGTACCATCTGGTATCAGAGTGAGTCGATTGTTGGCTTCTTGTTGTCCATACAACACTTTCACACCTTCACTGTCGTTGTCCTGTATATTGTTCGCTAAACCACAACCCTCGACCCCGAAGTGTCCCGCCACACATCCATTCAAACTGTCTATGTCCTGACGTTGACATCCGCCATCGAGCTACCGTCCAATGAGCCACCATCCAGCCAGAATTCCATGCCAACTCCAGCGCTCCGTAGGCACCGTAACATCCTATCCAGCCAATGGCCTCGTTTCCCAATAGACGCATCCACAGGTCAACCTCTCAAAGTCACGAGTCAACAATTCAAATTAATTGAATTATTAATTCATTCTACTAATTTGAATTATTGAGTCCTCATATGAATTCGAACTATTAATTCATTATATATTTTATATTAAAAAAATAAATTCTATATGTCATATAAGTAAATTAATTAATTTAATTTAGTTATTTAACAAAATATATATTTTAAGTTGGTGGACAAATATACACCCCCACAAACGCGTTCAATGTCGTCAATGTCAATGGTCGATTTCAAAAAAAAAATTGATTGATCTAAAGAATAGGATTACTAGCCTCTCCAATGATTTCAACAAAAAATTAGTTGATCTCAAGAGTAAGGTTATCGGGCATTCCGACGATATCAAGAAGCTTCATGATACGTCAAATCGGATAGAACTATAGCTCAGGCAGAACCAGATCCAATCCGAAATGAATCATAATCAAACAATAGCGTTGTTTAACACTTTGTGTGGAAGGCCTAAGGTTACACTCGAACAGCTACTCCAATATGATGGAGGTAATCAACCACACAATTTATCAGATTCAAAAAATTCAACAGATTCTCATGAAAAAGCGGAATCTCCAAAAAAATCATCCACGCACCATCAAGGAAATAATAACGTGACTTTTTCAAATAAGCAACTCTGGGATACATTCACCAATCAACACCCTCTTTTCGCTCCACCATTAGCAACGTATCAGCGAAAGGCAAAAATCAAGATGCCCAAATTCGATGGGAACGAAAAATGCAGCATTGTGTGGTTGAATAAAGCAGAAGAATACTTTGAGATTTACGACATCGACAATGATGACGAAAAGATTAGGCACGCTTCCATGAAAATGGAAGGAGAAGCATATAATTGGTATATGTGGTGGAAGAAGACGACAATCGCCATCAGTTTTAAGGATGCATTCTTTAAAAGATTCCAAGGTGTGAAGGAAGAAGAGTTCTTTTCAACAGTCATCAGATTACGACAAAAAGGAAGTGTGGATGAGTACACTCGAGAAGGGGAGACCTTAGCAAAATGAGTACCTGGGTTATCAGAATCTCATCTAATTCAATCATACATCTCCAGACTTAAAACTCGTCTACAAGTAGAACTTGAGCTTCATGACATTATGTCAATAGAAGTAGCAAGACGAAAATAAAAAACTGCTGAAAATAAATTTGAACAGATATTGTGGTCAAAACCAGGAAAAGTATATTCGAGACAAAGAATGCCCCATTCTGTGGATACTAATAATACAAGATATGTTCCACCACATCGTCGTGAAGGTGAAAAATCTAACGTGGAAATACAAAGGATAAAATAAGGCAAATGCAAACGCTTTGGCAAGAAGTGGGACCCTAAACATAGGTGTGCTAAAGGAAAAGAATCAAAGAACCTATATAACTGTGAAGCAACTAATGATTCAAACAATGATGATTCTGACATAGAAGAAACATAAGATGCCCCAGAATTCTCTCCAAAATTAGATGATGGAAGTATTCTGCAAGTGTCACTATTAGCTATGACCGGTATATCACAACCTCAGACTCTAAAATTGAAAGGACGTATAAAGAAGAACAACACAGTGGTTCTCATCAACTCTGGTAGCACCCACAATTTTTTAGATGCAACCATGGAAAAGAGACTCAACATTTTCTCATTTCCCTTACCGAACATGAAGGTGATGGTAACTGATGGTAAGAAGATTGAAAATGTAGGGAAATTCCATAAGGTTAAATTGCAGATACAAGACTTTAATTTAGAATCCTCGTTCTTCACTGTACCATTAGGAGGAGTAGATGTGGTCTTAGGGATCCAATGGCTACGAACTCTACGCACTTATGCTGCCAACCATCAAGTACAGTTCATAAGATTTAATTGGGGAGGGCAGAGGTACAAATTATATGGATTCCAATCACCAGAGAATAAAATTGTATCGTCATCTCAGATGATGAAGATGATTAGAAAAGGAGCACTAGCTTATGTAGTACAATGTCACCAATTAGAAATGTTATCTACAAATATGAACAGCGAAGAGTCACCAGAGGTACAAGATCTAATTTAGAAGCATGAAAAGGTATTTCAAGACTTGCCTATGAAAATGCCTCCTAACAGGGAAATTGAGCATACAATAGAAGTCAAAGCAGGGTCAGACCTCGTCAACATCAAGCCGTATCGATATCCACATCACCAAAATATGGAAATTGAGAGATTAATACAAGACCTTTTAAAGTGTGGGATCATCTCAAAAAGTAAAAGTTTGTATCCTGCTCCAGTGGTATTGGTAAGGAAGAAGGATGGTTCATTCAGGCTATGCATTGACTATAGAGGATTAAACAAAATAACGATTAAAAACAAATTCCCAATTCCCTTTATCGATGAAATGTTGGATGAACTACATGGCGCAAAATACTTTTCAAAATTGGACTTAAAATCAGGCTATTACCAAACCAGAATCAGGTTGGAAGACATACCAAAAATGGCATTCTGAACACATAAAGGTTACTATGAATTTAAAGTAATGCCATTTGGGTTAACCAATGCACCAACAATGTTCCAAGCCACTATGAACAAATTATTTCGTCCATATCTTAGGAAGTTTGTATTAGTATTATTTGATGATATTTTAATTTACAGTAAAACTTGGAAAGCGCACTTACAACATCTGGATAAAGTTCTTACACTACTGAAAGAGCACTAGTTCTATGCAAAAAAAATCCAAATGCACCTTTGGAAAGGAAGAAGTAGAATACCTCAGACACATTATATCCCATGAAGGCATAAAAGTGGACCCTAATAAAATCAAAGCTATAAAGGAATGGACCAAACCGGTTAATGGATCCAAGATAAGACGGTTCTTAGGATTGACTAGATATTACCGAATATTTATTAAAAACTATGCACATATAATTGTGTTGAGATTTTAACAAGATGATGGAGCTTAGTGAAAAGAGTCGCCTTCACTAAGTGGGCCCGCAGGCTATTTTTGGCGCAAGTCTATTTTTTAGACTATGTCTATTTTTAGACATATGGATCATGTCTATCGATTGCAGGTTGCTGTTTATGGATGATTGATCAAGTTGGGAAAAAAATAGATGGACTTCTATTTTTGATGAAAGTGTGAGTGATCAAAGTCTATTTTTAGACTAGCTTTCAAAAATAGAAAAGTCAAATATTATTATCTCACAATAATATTTGGACTATAAACTTAATCTTATTCTCTTGGAGCACTTCAGTTTGACCTACAGAGGTGGCACATGCAGCTGTCAGAAGGAAATACGCTTTTCTTATGAGTCAGTTGAGTTGTTGCATGCATCACTTCAGTTAGAACTCAATCAGTTGAGTTTGGTGGAGTTGATTGTGGAGTTGATGGAGTTGTGTTCAGTTTGACTTAGTTAAACTAGTTGTATTTAGTCTAACTGGCAAATAGACTAGAGATGAGTTGGGTGAATTAGTTATTAATTAATTCACAAGTTTTTAACTCATAATACAACTAATGAATACATCAGTTAACTCAGTTGCATGTCAGTGCATGTTCAGTTCAACAGGGACAGGTGGTAGAGAATCAGATTGCTATCAGTTGTGACTATAGTTGTGCACCAGATCTTGCACAATCAAGGGATTGAGTATGCCAATGAGTTTGCCCACGTATTTTCCCACATTATAGCTTGTGCTCACGTCCAACAAAGTGTGAGTGACTATTTTGCAGGTGAAAAACGAGTTTGGTAAGCCATTCTCATCAGTTCTTGAGCAGGTATTGAGCTGTGGAGGCAGGCAAGCAGCGGGGGAGATTTGGAGATCAGATCTGAGCTGTATTGTGTGTAGCATGTGGAGATAGTACTGAGTACTTGTGAGGAGTATTGTACTATGTATTGTTACATGATTCAATCACTATAATATACAGATAGTTGGGGTTTTTAGCGAGATGCTTTCCCTGGGAAAATACTATGTTGATGTGTGTGATTGATGCTTCTATGTGCGCCTGTGAATGTTTCTGCTTCTGTAAATTGATGATCAACGTAGAGGAGGTTATGTATTATGCATGTTCCGCTTATAAGTGTATAATCAGGATAACCTCTGTGAATATGTGTCATATTATTCAAAATTTCTACAGCGAGCTAGATAATTGTAGAAAAAGTTTCTACATGGTATCGGAGCTGTTGATCATGAGATCTACTATTCAGGAAGTGTCTACATTTTATTTCTTCATACAAAGTCTGTAATCGGGCCAGGTAGCCTCTGGATTCATCCTTCCTTTGGAAGGTGAGATATCCGGTGAATGCCCATACAGTCAATCTCTGTACGAGAAATATTGTGTTCTCACGAATTTTAGATTGGAGGCGGTTGAGTTTGGAGCTGGTGGAAATCGAATTTGCAGCAGTGTTGTTGAAATGTCTTTCAACGGATTGCAAATGTTATTCCAAAGCAAGACAGACCTGGCGCTCAAGGATAAACTCAGTAACAATAAAGGTGAGAATGGATCTTCATCAAAGGTATCTGATGAAGAGAATTGCGCTTTGGATGCCAAAGCAAAGAAGGGGAATAACAAGAAATCTTCTCAGTCTGGTGCGAAAGGCAAGAAGCAGGATATGTCCAAGGTGAAGTGTTTTCATTGTCACCAGCACGAACACTATGTCACTAACTGTCCGCAGAAGAAGAAGAACAAGCAGGCTACTGGATCTTCAGCAGGAGAGGCTCTAGCCTCACACCTTGAGCTTGATTTTTCATTGATCGCATGCTTGGTTTCAAGTGTGATGGGATCAGTGTGGTTCTTGGACAGTGGTGCGTCTTTTCACATGACGGTAGATAGAGATTTGTTCTCTGATCTGGAGGACAAAGATCTTGGAGTGCACATCGAGATGGGCGATGATGGTAGATACAGTGCCACCGGTATCGGTACCATTTCCTTTGAGAGGGAGTCTGGTAAACCCTTTGTATTGAAGGAAGTCATGCATGTTCCAGGATTGAAGAAGAATCTCATCTCAGTGGCGATGTTAGAAGACAAGGGGTATGATGTTGTTTTCAGCGAGGGAAAGGTCTTCCTGCGCAACAAGACAACCGGTGAGATCCGGAAGATAGGGGTTCGAGTGAGGAACCTTTATCAGTTGCATGTAGATGGATGCGCAGCAATGGCAGGCAAGGCAGAAGGATTGGTGAGCCGGGATGATGGCGAGTTGTGGCACAGGAGATTGGGTCACCTTCACCATGGAGCCTTGAAGATACTGCAGCAGATCACTACAGGGCTTCCTAAAGGCACACTTGCGCAGTCAGATCAGTGCAATGGGTGTACTTTGGGGAAGTTTGTGAAAGCCACCTTTCACAAGAAGGATAGTCGCGCCACGACAATCCTTGAGAGAATTCACACAGACGTGTGTGGAACTTTCTCAGTTGCTTCAACTGCAAAACACAGGTATTATGTGATTTTTGTTGATGATTTCTCTCGTAAGTGCTGGATCTTCTTCATGCAGAAGAAGAGCGAGACATATTCAAAGTTCTGTGAATTCAAAGCACTGGTCGAGAAGGAGTCGGGGAAGAAGGTGAAGGCTCTTAGGAGCGATAATGGTGGTGAATACATCTCGGACGAGTTCAAGGATTTCTGCAAGGCAGAAGGGATTCGTAGAGAGCTCATAGCTCCCCATAACCCACAGCAGAACGGGGTAGCTGAGCGGAAGAACAAAACGATCGTGGGTGTTGCACGGGCAATGTTGCATGATCAGGGCCTACCCCTTCACTTGTGGGCGGAAGCATGCAATACAACAGTTTATGTGCAGAACCGTTGTCCTCATAGGATACTTGGCATGAGTACACCCGAGGAGGCTTATTCTGGTAAGAAGCCTGATCTTTCTCATTTGAGGATTTTTGGTGCTAACGTTTACATGCATGTGACGAAGGATGCCAGGAAGAAGTTGGAGCTAACCGCAGAGGTTGGGATATTTGTGGGGTACACTGATACGCCCCACAACTATCGTGTGTATTTGCCAGACAGTGGTAAAACTGTTGTGCGACGGGATATAAAATTTCAGGAGGAGAAAGCCATGAAGTGTTTGCTTGAGAGGGAGCTACACTTGCATGCAGATGAGGAGCTATTAGTTCCTAAGGATGAGCTTCAGGACATGGATCAGCCACAGGACGAGGTTCATGGAGTGGAAGAGACCACTCATGCAACGCCAACCATCAGAGGGCGAAAGCACTTGACAGAAGTTGAGTGACTGGCTCAAGATGCAGAGAAAGTTGTAGGACCACCTACAGCCCAACGCAGGCAGAGACAGTCACCTGATCGGTACACTGGATACATGGCTCTTATGAGCAAGTGTGTTGTGACTGAGCCATCCTCTTTTGAGGAAGCTGTGGAGGATCCCGCATGGGTAGACGCCATGGTGGAAGAGTATGATTCTATTGTCAGAAACAGTGCATGGGAGATTGTTCCTAGACCGGAAGGGAAATCGGTGGTGGGTTCGAGATGGATCTACAAAGTTAAGCAGGCAACTGACAGGAGTGTGGAGAAGTACAAGGCAAGATTTGTTGCCTGGGGCTTTTCACAGATTGAGGGGATCGATTATCAGGAGACCTTTGCACCTGTCGCAAGGAATTCTTCCATACGGACGATTCTTGCTCTCTCAGTGCAGATGGGATGGCACATTCATCAGATGGATGTGAAGACTGCGTTCCTCAATGGAGTCATTGAGGAGGAGGTGTACATTGAGCAACCCGAAGGCTTTGAAGTCTTCAGCAGCGAGTCGCATGTGTGCAGGCTCAAGAGAGCGCTGTATGGGTTGAAGCAAGCACCACGTGCTTGGTACACACGGATAGACAGCTATTTCACAGGACTTGGATTCTCCAAGAGCGAGGTGGATCCGAACCTATACCAGATTGTGGTGGAGGGTAAGTTGCTTATCATTGAACTGTATGTTGATTATTTGATTCTAACGAGTGATGAGCTGTTGATACTGTCATGCAAGAAGGATCTTGCTACAAAGTTTGAGATGAAGGATTTGGGCCTCCTTCACTATTTCCTGGGATTGGAAATATGGCAGCGCAGTGGTGGACTGTTTGTTTCTCAGGGAAAGTATGCGCGGGAGATACTGGAGAAGTTCAACATGCATGGCTGCAAGCCTGTTGATACTCCTCTTCCTGGAGGTTGGAGGAAGGTGGATGCCACTTCGGGAGAAGAAGTGGATGCCACTGTTTATCGACAGTTGGTGGGGTCGCTGATGTATTTGGTCAATACACGACCTAATATATGCTATGCAGTTAACCAACTTTCACAAGCTATGGTTAAGCCTACTTCTGGAAGGCGGGCAAGCATGTATTGCGCTACTTGAGAGGCACATCGGGATATGGTTTGTGGTACAGACAGGAGGATGAGGTGAAGCTATGTGGCTTCACGGATGTAGATTGGGCAGGAAGCCCAACAGACAGAAAGAGCACATCAGGAGGGGTCTTCAGTATTGGATCGACAGCAGTTTCTTGGTACAGCAGGAAACACAGATCCGTGGCACTCAGTTCAGCGGAGGCCGAGTATATGGCAGCAAGTTTGGTTGCATGCGAGGCTATATGGATGAGGAAGATCCTAGTTGGTTTGTTCGGTTCTCATTTGGATCCTACTGTGATTTACTGTGATAACCAGAGTTGCATTAAACTCTCGGCTAATCCTGTATTTCATGATAGATCTAAACATATTGACATCAAGTACCATCATATCAGAGATTGTGTGCAGCGGAGGATCATGTTACTTTCGTACATTCCAACGGAGGATCAGGATGCTGATATTCTGACGAAGGCTCTCACCAGGAGCAAATTCGAGTAGCACCGAGGCAGGATAGGGGTTGCTGATAATCCATATCTTGTCGAGAGGGAGTGTTGAGATTGCAACAAGATGATGGAGCTTAGTGAAAAGAGTCGCCTTCACTAAGTGGGCCCGCAGGCTATTTTTGGCGCAAGTCTATTTTTTAGACTATGTCTATTTTTAGACATATGGATCATGTCTATGGATTGCAAGTTGCTGTTTATGGATGATTGATCAAGTTGGGAAAAAAATAGATGGACTTCTATTTTTGATGAAAGTGTGAGTGATCAAAGTCTATTTTTAGACTAGCTTTCAAAAATAGAAAAGTCAAATATTATTATCTCACAATAATATTTGGACTATAAACTTAATCTTATTCTCTTGGAGCACTTCAGTTTGAGCTACAGAGGTGGCACATGCAGCTGTCAGAAGGAAATACACTTTTCTTATGAGTCAGTTGAGTTGTTGCATGCATGACTTCAGTTAGAACTCAATCAGTTGAGTTTGGTGGAGTTGATTGTGGAGTTGATGGAGTTGTGTTCAGTTTGACTTAGTTAAACTAGTTGTATTTAGTCTAACTGGCAAATAGACTAGAGATGAGTTGGGTGAATTAGTTATTAATTAATTCACAAGTTATTAACTCATAATACAACTAATGAATACATCAGTTAACTCAGTTGCATGTCAGTGCATGTTCAGTTCAACAGGGACAGGTGGTAGAGAATCAGATTGCTATCAGTTGTGACTATAGTTGTGCACCAGATCTTGCACAATCAAGGGATTGAGTATGCCAATGAGTTTGACCACATATTTTCCCAAATTATAGCTTGTGCTCACGTCCAACAAAGTGTGAGTGACTATTTTGCAGGTGAAAAACGAGTTTGGTAAGCCATTCTCATCAGTTCTTGAGCAGGTATTGAGCTGTGGAGGCAGGCAAGCAGCGGGGGAGATTTGGAGATCAGATCTGAGCTGTATTGTGTGTAACATGTGGAGATAGTACTGAGTACTTGTGAGGAGTATTGTACTATGTATTGTTACATTATTCAATCACTATAATATACAGATAGTTGGGGTTTTTAGCGAGATGCTTTCCCTGGGAAAATACTATGTTGATATGTGTGATTGATGCTTCTATGTGCGCCTGTGAATGTTTCTGCTTCTGTAAATTGATGATCAACGTAGAGGAGGTTATGTATTATGCATGTTCCGCTTATAAGTGTATAATCAGGATAACCTCTGTGAATATGTGTCATATTATTCAAAATTTCTACAGCGAGCTAGATAATTGTAGAAAAAGTTTCTACATGGTATCGGAGCTGTTGATCATCAGATCTACTATTCAGGAAGTGTCTACATTTTATTTCTTCAGGCAGAGTCTGTAATCAGGCCAGGTAGCCTCTGGATTCATCCTTCCTTTGGAAGGTGAGATATCCGGTGAATGCCCATACAGTCAATCTCTGTACGAGAAATATTGTGTTCTCACGAATTTTAGATTGGAGGCGGTTGAGTTTGGAGCTGGTGGAAATCGAATTTGCAACAGTGTTGTTGAAATGTCTTTCAACGGATTGCAAATGTTATTCCAAAGCAAGAGCGACCTGGCGCTCAAGGATAGACTCAGTAATAATAAAGGTGAGAATGGATCTTCATCAAAGGTATCTGATGAAGAGAATTGCGCTTTGGATGCCAAAGCAAAGAAGGGGAATAACAAGAAAGCTTCTTAGTCTGGTGCGAAAGGCAAGAAGCAGGATATGTCCAAGGTGAAGTGTTTTCATTGTCACCAGCACGGACACTATGCCACTAACTGTCCGCAGAAGAAGAAGAACAAGCAGGCTACTGGATCTTCAGCAGGAGAGGCTCTAGCCTCACAACTTGAGCTTGATTTTTCATTGATCGCATGCTTGGTTTCAAGTGTGATGGGATCAGTGTGGTTCTTGGACAGTGGTGCGTCTTTTCACATGACGGGAGATAGATATTTGTTCTCTGATCTGGAGGACAAAGATCTTGGAGTGCACATCGAGATGGGCGATGATGGTAGATACAGTGCGACCGGTATCGGTACCATTTCCTTTGAGAGGGAGTCTGGTAAACCCTTTGTATTGAAGGAAGTCATGCATGTTCCAGGATTGAAGAAGAATCTCATCTCAGTGGCGATGTTAGAAGACAAGGGGTATGATGTTGTTTTCAGCGAGGGAAAGGCCTTCCTGCGCAGCAAGACAACCGGTGAGACCCAGAAGATAGGGGTTCGAGTGAGGAACCTTTATCAGTTGCATGTAGATGGATGCGAAGCAATGGCAGGCAAGGCAAAAGGATTGGTGAGCCGGGATGATGGCGAGTTGTGGCACAGGAGATTGGGTCACCTTCACCACGGAGCCTTGAAGTTACTGCAGCAGATCACTACAGGGCTTCCTAAAGGCACACTTGTGCAGTCAGATCAGTGCAAGGGGTGTACTTTGGGGAAATTTGCGAAAGCCACCTTTCACGAGAAGGATAGTCGCGCCACGACGATCCTTGAGAGAATTCACACAGACGTGTGTGGAACTTTCTCAGTTGCTTCAACAGCAAAACACAGGTATTATGTGATTTTTGTTGATGATTTATCTCGTAAGTGTTGGATCTTCTTCATGCAAAAGAAGAGCGAGACATATTCAAAGTTCTGTGAATTCAAAGCACTGGTCGAGAAGGAGTCGGGGAAGAAGGTGAAGGCTCTTAGGAGCGACAATGGTGGTGAATACATCTCGGACGAGTTCAAGGATTTCTGCAAGGCAGAAGGGATTCGTAGAGAGCTCATAGCTCCCCATAACCCACAGCAGAACGGGGTAGCTGAGCGGAAGAACATAACGATCGTGGGTGTTGCACGGGAAATGTTGCATGATCAGGGCCTACCCCTTCACTTGTGGGCGGAACCATGCAATACAGCAGTTTATGTGTAGAACCGTTGTCCTCATAGGATACTTGGCATGAGTACACCCGAGGAGGCTTATTCTGGTAAGAAGCCTGATCTTTCTCATTTGAGGATTTTTGGTGCTAACGTTTACATGCATGTGACGAAGGATGCCAGGAAGAAGTTGGAGCCGACCGCAGAGGTTGGGATATTTGTGGGGTACACTGATACGCCCCACAACTATCGTGTGTATTTTCCAGACAGTGGTAAAAATGTTGTGCGACGGGATATAAAATTTCAGGAGGAGAAAGCCATGAAGTGTTCGCTTGAGAGGGAGCTACACTTGCATGTAGATGAGGAGCTATTAGTTCCTAAGGATGAGATTCAGGACATGGATCAGCCACAGGACGAGGTTCATGGAGTGGAAGAGACCACTCATGCAGCGCCAACCATCAGAGGGCGAAAGCGCTTGACAGAAGCTGAGCGACTGGCTCAAGATGCAGAGAAAGTTGTAGGACCACCTACAGCCCAACGCAGGCAGAGACAGTCACCTGATCGGTACACTGGATACATGGCTCTTATGAGCAAGTGTGTTGTGACTGAGCCATCCTCTTTCGAGGAAGCTGTGGAGGATCCCGCATGGGTAGACGCCATGGTGGAAGAGTATGATTCTATTGTCAGAAACAGTGCATGGGAGATTGTTCCTAGACCGGAAGGGAAATCAGTGGTGGGTTCGAGATGGATCTACAAAGTTAAGCAGGTAGCTGACGGGAGTGTGGAGAAGTACAAGGCAAGATTTTTTGCCCGAGGCTTTTCACAAATTGAGGGGATCGATTATGAGGAGACCTTTGCACCTGTCTCAAGGTGTTCTTCCATATGGACGATTCTTGCTCTCTTAGCGCAGATGGGATGGCACATTCATCAGATGGATGTGAAGACTGCGTTCCTCAATGGAGTCATTGAGGAGGAAGTGTACATTGAGCAACCCGAAGGCTTTGAAGTCTTCAGCAGTGAGTCGCATGTGTGCAGGCTCAAGATAGCTCTGTATGGGTTGAAGCAAGCACCACGTGCTTGGTACACACGGATAGACAGCTATTTCACAGGACTTGGATTCTCCAAGGGCGAGGAAGATCCGAACCTATACCAGATTGTGGTGGAGGGTAAGTTGCTTATCATTGTACTGTATGTTGATGATTTGATTCTAACGGGTGATGAGCTGTTGATACTGTCATGCAAGAAGGATCTTGCTACAGAGTTTGAGATGAAGGATTTGGGCCTCCTTCACTATTTCCTGGGATTGGAAATATGGCAGCGCAGTGGTGGACTGTTTGTTTCTCAGGGCAAGTATGCTCGGGAGATACTGGAGAAGTTCAACATGCATGGCTGCAAGCTTGTTGATACTCCTCTTCCTGGAGGTTGGAGGAAGGTGGATGCCACTTCGGGAGAAGAAGTGGATGCCATTGTTTATCGACAGTTGGTGGGGTCGCTGATGTATTTGGTCAATACACGACCTGATATATGCTATGCAGTTAACCAGCTTTCATAAGCTATGGTTAAGCCTACCAAGCTCTTCTGGAAGGCGGGTAAGCATGTATTGCGCTACTTGAGAGGCACATCGGGATATGGTTTGTGGTACAGACAGGAGGATGAGGTGAATCTATGTGGCTTCACGGATGCAGATTGGGCAGGAAGCCCAACAGACAGAAAGAGCACATCAGGAGGGGTCTTCAGTATTGGATCGACAGCAGTTTCTTGGTACAGCAGGAAATAGAGATCCGTGGCACTCAGTTCAGTGGAGGCCGAGTATATGGCAGCAAGTTTGGCTGCATGCGAGGCTATATGGATGAGGAAGATCCTAGTTGGTTTGTTCGGTTCTCATTTGGATCCTACTGTGATTTACTGTGATAACCAGAGTTGCATTAAACTCTCGGCTAATCCTGTATTTCATGATAGATCTAAACATATTGACATCAGGTACCATCATATCAGAGATTGTGTGCAGCGGAGGATCATGTTACTTTCGTACATTCCAACGGAGGATCAGGATGCTGATATTCTGACGAAGGCTCTCACCAGGAGCAAATTCAAGTACCACCGAGGCAGGATAGGGGTTGCTGATAATCCATATCTTGTCGAGAGGGAGCGTTGAGATTGCAACAAGATGATGGAGCTTAGTGAAAAGAGTCGGCTTCACTAAGTGGGCCCGCAGGCTATTTTTGGCGCAAGTCTATTTTTTAGACTATGTCTATTTTTAGACATATGGATCATGTCTATGGATTGCAGGTTGCTGTTTATGGATGATTGATCAAGTTGGGAAAAAAATAGATGGACTTCTATTTTTGATGAAAGTGTGAGTGATCACAGTGTGAGTGATCAAAGTCTATTTTTAGACTGGCTGTCAAAAATAGAAAAGTCAAATATTATTATCTCACAATAATATTTGGACTATAAACTTAATCTTATTCTCTTGGAGCACTTCAGTTTGAGCTACAGAGGTGGCACATGCAGCTGTCAGAAGGAAATACGCTTTTCTTATGAGTCAGTTGAGTTGTTGCATGCATCACTTCAGTTAGAACTCAATCAGTTGAGTTTGGTGGAGTTGATTGTGGAGTTGATGGAGTTGTGTTCAGTTTGACTTAGTTAAACTAGTTGTATTTAGTCTAACTGGAAAATAGACTAGAGATGAGTTGGGTGAATTAGTTATTAATTAATTCACAAGTTATTAACTCATAATACAAATAATGAATATATCAGTTAACTCAGTTGCATGTCAGTGCATGTTTAGTTCAACAGGGACAGGTGGTAGAGAATCAGATTGCTATCAGTTGTGACTATAGTTGTGCACCAGATCTTGCACAATCAAGGGATTGAGTATGCCAATGAGTTTGCCAACGTATTTTCCCACATTATAGCTTGTTCTCACGTCCAACAAAGTGTGAGTGACTATTTTGCAGGTGAAAAACGAGTTTGGTAAGCCATTCTCATCAGTCCTTGAGCAGGTATTGAGTTGTGGAGGCAGGCAAGCAGCGGGGGAGATTTGGAGATCAGATCTGAGCTGTATTGTGTGTAGCATGTGGAGATAGTACTAAGTACTTGTGAGGAGTATTGTACTATGTATTGTTACATGATTCAATCACTATAATATACAGATAGTTGGGGTTTTTAGCGAGATGCTTTCCCTGGGAAAATACTATGTTGATATGTGTGATTGATGCTTCTATGTGCGCCTGTGAATGTTTCTGCTTCTGTAAATTGATGATCAACGTAGAGGAGGTTATGTATTATGCATGTTCTGCTTATAAGTGTATAATCAGGATAACCTCTGTGAATATGTGTCATATTATTCAAAATTTCTACAAATTGCACCTCTGACAAACATTTTAAAGAAGAATTCATTTCAATGGAATTAGGAAGCAGGAAGGTGTTTTGAAGAATTGAAGGAAGTTACGTCTAATGCCCGAATGTTGGCAACTCCAAATTTCTCTAGACCATTTATCATCGAGTGTGATGCTTCCGGATTCGGTATAGGCACAATGTTAATGCAAGAAGGGCAACTAATAGATTTTGAAAGAAGGAATCTCAATAAAAGACGTCTAAAGTCCACATACAACAAGGAAATGCTCGCTATTATGAACACACTAGCTATGTGGAGACAATATACTTTGGGAAGTAAGTTCTCCATTCGAATGGACCATAAAAGTATCTAACACCTCCTTCAACAAAAAACACTTTTAGAAGAACAACAAAAATGGATTGAAAAAATTGCTACCTTTGACATGGAGATACTACATAAAAGGGGAAAGGACAATGTAGTAGCAGATGCCCTGTCTAGGAAAGACGAAGAGCCAACACTACTTGCAGTCACGGTTGTTGGTCTTGAATGGCTTAATGAGATTCAAAGTGAGTATTCCAAGGATCCTGAAATAACTGCGATAATCAATAACCTTCCAGACAACTCAAAATTTGAATGGAAGAATGATATTCTATGGTACAAAGGAAGAATCTATCTGAATGCAAACTTCAAGTTTAAATCCAAGATACTCAAGGAGTCACATGATTCATTGTCAGCCGGACATGTAATATTCTTTAAAACTTACTGCAATGCACATCAATCATTCTTTTGGAAGGGGATAAGTCGCGATATTCAGAAGTATGTAGCAGAGTGTGACACATGTCAAAGAAATAAAAGTGAAAATATTATGACACCTAGATTACTTCACCCCTTAAACATTCTGAATCATAAATAGGAAGAAATATCAATGGACTTTATTGAGGAATTACCCATATCTGAAATCAAGGACAAGATTTTCATAGTGGTCAACAGACTCACCAAATATGCTCACTTTATGGCAATAAAGAAATCATACTCAGTTAAACAAATCGCTGAAATATTTTTCATATATATATATATATATATATATATATATATATATATATATATATTACATCCGAAAGTCATTATGAGTGATAGAGATGCCAAATTCAAGGGTAATTTTTGGAAGTAATTGCTCAACCACACAGGAACCTACCTAAGTATGAGTTCCACTTATCATATTCAAATAGATGGACAAACAGAGGTTGTCAATAAATGTTTGGAAGCCTAATTACATTGTTACGCTACAGAAAAACAAAATAAGTGGGCTCAACGGTTGCATCTCATTGAGTGGTGGTATAATTCTACTTATCGTACGTCAGCAAAAATGATGCCATTCCAAGCTTTGTATGGATATGAACCCCCAAAATGGAAGGATCTAGCTACCATCTAGACAAATCTACCTGCTATTAAAAACCAACTAGAAGAAACCCAAAAAATTGTCCAAACCCTAAAAGAAAACTTGAATAATGCAAGGAACTGTATGAAGCAACAAGTAGACCGAAACAGAACCGAAAGAGAATTTGAACTCAGAGAATGGGTATTTGTCAAGCTCCAGCCATACAAACAATTTTCCTTGAAACAAAAAAGAAAAAATAAATTGGCACCGAAGTTTTATGGACCATTTGAAATCAATAAAAAGATTAGCCAAGTTGCATATAGTTTAAGCCTTCCATAGAAAAGTTATGTTCACAACATCTTCCATGTCTCTTGCCTTAAAAGGGAATTGGGTGACCATCAATTAGCAAAAACAACGCTTCCATCCCTAGATGATGAAGGAAGGGTCATTTTAGAACCAAAAGGTATCTTATCTACGAGAGAAAGGAAGCTTCAATCTTGTGTAATCAAGGATACTTGATCAAGTGGAAGGACTTACTAGAAGAAGAAGCTTCTTGGGAGACTGAAACGTTTCATCACCAACATTTGTCATTACGTATGCTTTGAGGACAAAGCATTGTTTTGAGAGGAAGGCAATGTTACATAAAAAATAGCTAGTTTATAGTTTAGTAGGCAAAGGGCATCATCAAAGATCATGCCCGTTCACCAAGAGGCACCCAAGGTAGTATATAGCCAGGGCCTCTCACAAAATGTAAACATCATCTATTCATTTATTAATAAATATTTATCATGTCTATCAATAGCTAAATTTGTGTGTACCAATATATATGCGACTACCCAGAAGAATATTTGTGTATGCACACATTGTAGCGGCTACAACCACCCTCCAAAAATTTGGCTCACATGAAAATTTCAAAGCCTACCTTGGATCTTGCGATCGATTATCCTTGGTCGCTTGTTGGTAAGATGACGATTTCAAGCTCCCCTCATTGATATCAAGAGTTTTTCGTGTTCTCATCTTCATGCAACATGTGTCATATTTGGGCACAGGGGTTGTTGTTTGTCATACAAAGGGAATGTTGTCTTGCTTAAGGGATTTGTGTGTGTATGAGTGGATTTCATCACATAGACATGTTTCACACTTACCTCATGCACTCACGTCACGAAGGTTGTTGCATCAAAAAAGTATGTCTTATGTATTCTAGATGGTCTACGTTTTGGCACTAAGTGTCTCTGTGCCATCATAGTCGAGTCCTATCAATGTTTGCATATGTTTCATTGATCTCACACTTAACCATTTTCCCAAGAAACCTAGCCTCATCCAGCTTCCCAGAACTATGCACTTTGTTTCTACAACCATCAACCAACCTCCCTTGCCTATTGAAACCTTGCAATGCACAGAGACACCAACCTCCCTTTCCTGCTGAAACCCCATAGCCCACAGAGGCCCCATCCAACGCTGCTCTCCAAAATGCACAAAGCAGTCCAGCTGCACTGCACTCAGAAATTGCACACAAGTGTCCTACCGGGACCCTTGTCCCGCAGCAGTGCTTTGAGTCTAAAAACTACGCAATGTTGTCCAAGTTGTCTTGTCATTCTTTCATGCATAAATTGCACAGACGGGCCTCCCAGGGCCTCTTTCCGGCAGTAGTCACTGTCCGGTGACATTACATAGATCTACCTCTCAGTGACTACAGGAAAAGTTGACATGCTGAAATCACTTCCAAGGAGTTGATGAGAGGGACCAAAGAGCCGAGTAATGGAAAAGATCAAGACCGCATGCAAACTCTGTTAGATGCATGATCATATTGAGGGTATGTATGGTAAGTATGGAAAATATTTCAAATTACACCTCTTAGTTGAGTTTGCAGGACTATTTGTCATTGTCATATCATCATGTCCCCAGTAACATGCATGTGCGCAAACACGAAAAGTCACTTTATGTGTTGCTTCTACATGTCGTGCTTATTTTTCTCTTGTTTTACCAACTATCGTCTTTCGCATGTTGATTGCTATGTCATGTGTGTGGCCTCGTTCTGGTGATGTTCAAGGTATTCACTTCATGTGCGCATGTTTTGTTCGCTATGTAAACATCCGTCGCACTCACACACAAAGTTGTATGCATTGTCGCACAAGCATTGTCATGGTCGTCCAACGATCTATCAAAAGTGTTGCACTTGTCACTCGCACCATCGGTCAGTCATGTTGAGCACATGTGTCTTGATGGTTTGATGCGTCTTGTCATCAAGTCATGTGAGTTTGTTTTTGCAAGGTCGTGTATACACAAATTCACTCACTCACACACTTAGCCACTTTACTAAAGTTCTAACAACCAGATCCCCCTCTAACAATCGAACCTTCATCTCCCCCATTGACTCGACTGACTGTCACCAGAATAGTGCATAAGCATCTAGTAAGCCATTCTAAGCTATGCTGCTGCAAAATGATCAATCAACCCTCTTGCTAGTCAACCAGAGAGTTTGACCGGACAGTCACCCCGGGACTGACTGCCCTCAAAAATTACACAGAGGCTGCAGACCTTGCCCGCTTTGCTGACTGAGAAAATTGCACAGGCAGGCCGATTAGATACCCGATGCCCATCCCTATCTCCTTTAGAAAACAGTGCAGTTTTCCTAACCAGTCACCCAGTTAGTCGGCCGGTTGCTCACCCAGAAAACTGCACAGATTTCCTGAGCAAGCCACGTGCAGCGTGGCAGTCCGCTCAGCTCGGAAACCATGAAGATGTGGTGAGCAGGTCAGCCTCCCAGGAACTACGCAATTTTTCCCGCCAGCATCTTTGAGCAGCCTGCTACCAGTTCCCTCCAAAAACTATGCAAATTTGTTCTGCAGCTGAGCTAGACCTCGCAAACAGTCACTTCCATTCTAGATTTCCCATATCCATCTCCTAGTGACTTCTGCGCATTTTTGACCAGCAATGCCCGGAGCCTGCATCCCAACTTGAAATTTTTCTTGCGTGATTTCGCAACCTTGTTTGCTCTGCCAATCACCTGCATCAAAAAATGATCATGCATCACGGTAGACTAAGAGATTTTTGGATTTGATGTCATCTCGTCATGAGTGACTGCAGATATAGGTACATGAAGGAACATGACGCAATGATAGATGGGATGAACAAAGGGAGCACATGAAAAAGGACGTGTTCGTGAATGAACAAACAAATGATGCATGCGAAGAAATTTGTTCACAAATAGATGACCATGTGAAGAGGTGTCCAGAGACAGATGGAAAAATGAACATGTGAAGATGTGTTCGTAGACAGACGAATGAATGAACAAGCGAAGATGAATTCGTTGATGAACAAATGGATGAACATGCAATTTTCACGAACAGAAAAGCATGTCAAGTATGCCAAAGAATAGGCAAGGAGTAACATGCACATGAAACATCAAGCGAACCCAATGACCATCGAGGACTCCAGACACCTGGCCATGCAGAGGTGAAGCTGGTGATACACCAAGAGGACATCCATCACTCAGCAGTAGTGCAACTTGACATACACACCAACAACAACATGAACATACTAGCATTGTCATGTCCAGTCGTGTCATGAGTCATGTCAGGCCACATCACTACTGTGGGTCATACTATGTAAATCAATGTAATGTAACATGGAAGTCCAAGAGACCCACTTGTAATTTGAAGAGTCATGAAAGTCAAACAGTCATGAGGGAATTCAAACAGTCACAAGGGCCAATTTGACCATTGGCTATAAATAACCCTCATTTGTACATGCAAAAGACTTTTCACCTTGGTCCTCCCAAATAGCCTTGAGAGTATGTAATATTTTCTTAAGGAGCAAGAACTGGCTCCAATGCCCCACCCACAGGGTTAGTGATGTAATGGCGTACCAATGTGTCTTGGAACTTTCGCTTAATTCAGAATCCTGTTAATAGGCTAGAATGTTTTCACACGTGTTGTAATTTTTTGTAAGATTTATCTTGAACACTTGTAATACATGTTGCTTTAGCCTGTGTTAAACAATTGAAATCATTCAGTTGTTCTAATACATATATTTATTAAAATATGTTATATAAGTTGTTAATGTTGTCCTGCCTGTGTTGGTTTCCTCACCAGACATTAGAAAAAACCTTCACCATAAACGTGTTATATCGACCGTTGCACTTGCGCAGACTACTCCGTTGGGTGTTGTACGTGCTACCTTCTCTTGTGTGTTGCGACTTCCACATCCGTTTGGACTGCTCCTCCGGAAGATGTGCATGTCCTGTTGTGTTGTTTGTCTCTAAAATAATTGGGATTCTTCCCTTTTCACTGGAGACTCATTTCCGCCCTCTCTCTTTGCGGTGAAAGAGCCTTGAGAAGAGTAAAACTAACACTCACCAGGCATGCAAACCTCGCTATTCTCAGACAAAGTAGACCACTCTCACCTGCTGACAAGTAAGAGCTAAGGCATATCTCTAAGATAATGGCAACCAGGTCATCGTACTAGATGGGACTCCTACACCAAACGGTGTGAGGTCTAGTTGGGACTTCATATAGGGGAGATCCCTTAATGTTGGCAGGTCCAGCACCGTCAACAGTACAGGACCTTTCTGAAGAAAACTTGTGTATGGATTTGTAATTACTGAGTCAAACCTTTGTTGAACACCAGAACACCTGTCAAACCCAAATCTGAGCATACACCATAACGTATACACATCATAAAATAATCATTGTAAATATACCAAACCATAAGCAGATTATTCAATATATGGTCATTTTAGATCTAATAGATCTGATCCATTATCATACTCCTTAGCACACACCTATTTCAGATAAAATCAATCGTCAATAACCCAATACATACACACTTAGCACTTTGATCTCCATCTCCTTATATAACTCAGGCCTTAGCCAATTCCTTAGGCCACTTTCATAGTTATGCCAATGGTATTCTTTGATGGGATCAAATTTCCATTGTCGCAATCATTACTATGGGCCAATACCATGGTAACACTACAACAAAACCCTATTATTAGCATCCCTTTTTGCTTCCTTTTCTGCATCTATAGCCCATGTTTGGTGCTATTTGTATCCATTTATCAAATATGGTGTAAAGCTTGATGCAAAATTTGCACTAAGTTTTGCACCAGGTCTTACACCAATTTTAGCACCAAGTATTGCAATAGGTTTCGCACCAGGTATTTGCACTAGGTTTTATGCCAAGTTTTGTGCCATCCGTTGCACTGGGTTTTGTTCCAAGTTTTGCGTTAAGTTTGGCACCTAATTTTGCTTCACCTACTTTGCATCATCTCTTGCATTCACTTTTTGTTCCTACACTTGCATCCAATTTTGCATCATCTTTTGCATCCTTTTTAAATAATATTTTGCATCCATTTTTGAATCATTTTTTACATGCCCTTTGTGCCAAGTTTTGCATCAAAGTTTGTGTCTAGTTTTGTATCTACTTTTGCATATACTTTTGTCACATAGACTTTTGCATCTTGTTTTGCATCCATATTAACATCCTCTTTTTCATCTATTATTGTGTCCATTATTGCATCCAATTTTGTTGTGCCACAATTTGCGCTTAGTTTGGCACCTCCGTTTGCACCCACTTTTGCTTCTAATTTTGCATCCATGTTTGCATCCTCATTTGCATCTAGGTTTTCATTGAATTTTACATCTATTTTTGCATCCCCTTTTGTATCAACTTTTGAGTCAGGATTTGCATAGGGTTTTGTGTCTTGTTTTTCATCTTCTTTTGCATTGACTTTTGTTGAATCAACTTTTGCATCCATTGTTGCACCCATGTTTACATCCACCTTTACATCCCTTTTTTCATCGAAGTTTTCTTCTTTTTTGCATCTATATTACATCCACTTTCGTTGTGCCATAATTTGCACCATGTTTTACACTTATTTTTATACCCACATTTTCTTCCAATTTTGCATCCATGTTTGCATCCTATTTTTCATCAAGTATTGCATCTCTTTTTGCATCCAATTTTTCGTTGGGTTTATGCATTGGGTTTTGTGTCTCATTTTGTATCTAATTTTTTATCTACTTCCATTGCATCCATTTTTTGCATCCAATTTTGTTTCGCCTATTGCACCCATGTTTGCATCCACTTTTACATCCCTTTTTGCATCTTGTTTTGCATCCAAGTTTGCATTTTTTTGCGTCTGTTGTTACATCCACTTTTGCATCCACTTATAAACATAATATATCAATCACATCAAATAAAATAGAGCATGAAAGATAGATAATGGGGAAAGTCTTCGTTACTATTTCTCTTTGGTAGAATTGGAATACATCGATGGGTCCTCCAAGCCTCTACCCTTGATCTGCTCCATAACCTCTATGCTCACTGGTGTGGATGCACAAGTTTATCGTGGTTGCATCACTGACAGAATTTGGGATAAGTTCCTTCTTCTTCCCGTGACTAGTGAAGAGCTTTGTTTATATAGATTCCCATCATGATTGAACTTCATTGCACCTAGACACTTTCTTGATTGTATCAAGGTGATGATTAAGATAGACCAAATCAATCATTTTTTTAATCAACAATGATTATTTTAAACAAAGTTGTTAATTTGGACCGAATCTAATCTTATCTAATTGAATTCTTGCACTGTTTCAGAGATCTAGTGTAGAGAGGGCTTTGATGGCCTTCTATTTCAGCCTCCAACACTAGGAATGACCATTGCTAGACCTTCTAGTTTGGTCCATACCACTTGAAAGGAGAATTAATCCCTCAAAACAATTTCTTTTTTATGTTTCACCTGTCACAAATTGATCCTCTGATGATCCAGATTTAAACAGGAACACAACAAATTACAGAGATAACCATAAGTACAGAGATGTAGCAGAAATAATACTTCATTTCATTACTGTAAAATACTGAAATATACTCACAAATAGAAATGGAAATAAACCAGCTAGGGCGATGATAGCTTATCTCTGAGAAGAGATGTGGTGGCTACATGCCTCTGAACTGTGTTACAATGAGGCTCGAAGACCTATTTATTGTTGAGAAACAATGGAAAACAATAAACATCCAAAAACCTAACCTTAGAAGATGAAATCCCAAACTGTGGGCCTTGTTTGGGTAAATTGGTACATCAACTTCCCGGGGTTGTAACTTTGGCATACGATCTTCATTTGACGTGCACAGTGTCTCGTTAGAAAGATATACCCGAGAAATACAACTTTGAGGAGGGAAACACCGGTCCATGGACCCTCATTGCCCCCATTTTTCCTAAAAACCATCGTTTAGGGCCTCAAAACGGCTCCGAAAGTTTACGACCTGAAAAATTGCTAAAAATAGTAAATTGTGTTACAATTAAGGAAACTAGAAAGAAATAATGGTGGGGATCCAAGTGGACTTGGCAGGTGGTCACCAATATGCACATGGATCATTCCTCCCCCCTTAGGAAGCAATGGTCCCCATTGCATTGAGTTCCTCCATGAGATGAGGAAACTTCTGTTGAACTTGGTCCTTAGTGAGCCACTTTCCCTAGTGAAGGAGTTGGCCTGCTTTGACAATTCGATATAGTTGGATATTCTACTAGCGAGTGTGCTTGATCTGTGTGTCCATGATCCGATCAGTTGCATCTTGTTCCATGCAATCTCGATTTAACTATGTGGGTGTGAGATGTTCTGCAATGTCAGTGTTATAACTCCAAATATCACCCTTGGTATTTTTGATGCTTGGTTTATGGCCTAGGGCAACCCCTCCTTCCAAACTTGGTCCAAATATTTTAAAAACAGTGTTTTACTCCCTGTATGCTACTTTTCCTTGTGTTAAAAGCATATACACACGGATCAGTCTATACCCAACCCACGTATATGTGTTAAAACACTTTAAAAAATTAAATTTCCTTAACTATGGGCGGAGATCACAGGTTTTACCTATTGATTACCTATTAGTGCCCGTGGCCCAACTGTTCCCAACTAAAAAACAAATTTGGGAGAAGTATAAAAAGACTTCAATGGGAAGGCCTTAAGGAGGAGAGGAATGATAGAATTACTATACTGAGATTATCCCCTAATCAAGTCTGAAGAATCCCTGTGCTTCAAGCACTTCCCCAAGTTCAGGAAACCCTTGTTTCCTTGAGTTTTGATGTTCTCTCATATGCTTGGAGATATCATGGTATTGGTTATGGAAGGAGGCTATTGAAGACTGGGACTGGATGGACCTGGAGGACGGTTTCGCTTGGAGCCAAAAGAGGAAGACTCAGGTGAACTCTTTCCATGTTTTTATTATAGTTTTCTACAATAAAAGAAACGTTGTCTTGTTCTTGATATCAAATTTGTTTATGCATTTGATGTTATTATTATGGTTTATATATGAATGACTATTTCAATGTATAACTAACCATCTACTTATATGATATAAAGTTGATTTCACTATAATGCTTTATCTATATGCTACTATGTGTATTCGAATTGGTTGATTTGCAGGTTCGAAGATCATTAGGAGTTGCAGAGGGTTTGAACCCTGGCTGGAACTACCCAAATGAAGGACATTCGGGTAAGTTCATCCTCGCATAGTTAGTTTGTTAAAGCATGTTGCCTGAGTGTTATGCTTGTTTCTTGCTGTAGATTACTCCTGCTATGCTAGGGTTCTGACCCAAAGACCTAGGGGACTTATTCCCTCAACAAAATTGGCGACTCTACTTGGGTTCTAAGAAACTTCTATAAAGCAAAAACTTTTTCCTTTTCTTTTCTTGTAGCAGACTTCACATTCACAAAAACTAAAAAACTATTGATGCTTTAATAATGCAAAACTACCCTAATGTAAAGTGTACATGATAATGAAAAATTCTAGATTACTCTAAAAAGAGATGAAAGTAATTTGTTTATAAGCCAATTTAAGTGTTTGAAAGGAATATGAATTTTGATCACAAAATCTTTCCCAAACAAAAATGACTAATCAAAAAGAGCTCAAATCACTCTCAAAAACCAAAAGAAACCAAACTCAAATTCGGCAAAGAAAGCAAAAACAATGTGTTTGAAATACTTTTCTTTTTCAAAAAATAATAAAAACAACTTTTCAAAAGCACTCAAAATGCCACCAAAGACTCAAAAACCGAAAGCAAATCACAAGGAAACTTTGTAAGTTATCAATTCAGCATGAATGAAAACTTGAACAAAATAGGTGTTTCAACTTGCACTAAACGATCCAAAAGCAGCAAAAAGAGTTTTGAGAAACTGATCAAGAAATCAGGAAAGACACACTTTCAAATTCATCAACAAGAAACTTTCAAAAAGTAAGAAAAAGTGAATGGCCACAAAATGGAAGGGAAGCTAAGCAAGAAAACCATAAAAATGAAGTTTGACACAAAGATTGTAGACAAACCAAGAACAATCAAGAACCTCTATAAGAAGCCTTGTGTGTTCAAACACAAATCATAAAACTCACTGTAAAGAAACCGAGGCCAAAAAATTTTCAAAGCAGGAAAGAAATTGTAACAGTAAGCTCACTGAAAAATTAGATTCTGAAAACAGAAACTGACCACTCAGAAACCACATGGACCAAGAAACAAATCTTTCCAGAAAGAAAGATTTGAAAAAATCATGCAAAAAATTGTATACGCGACTATGTCTCTACACGGTTGCGTGTACAAGCACTTTTCCCAAAAGAAACTCACGTATACGCAGTTTCAGTTCACGGAAACAAGCGTGTGTACGCTTATGTAAACAGACAAAGGTAAGTACATGAAGTTTTACAAGAAAAAATAAAAAATGAGGCCTGATGAAAAAGATCAGACTTGAAGTCTGACTTCCTACAGGAGCAGGCAGTACACTGACAGCAAGCAAACTAAGAATTGGGCCCTGATTGGCACTAAATAACCCCAACTAGGAATAACAAGATTGTTATCCCCATAACTTTATATCATATAAGTAGATGGTTAGTTATACATTGAAATATTCATTCATATATAAACTATAATAATAACATCATATTCATAAAAAAGGTAACTTGATATCAGGAACAAGACAACGTTTCTTTTATTGTAGAAAACTATAGTAAAAACATGGAAAGAGTTCACCTGAGTCTTCCTCTTCCGGCTCCAAGTGGAACCGTCCTCCAGGTCCGTCCAGTCCCAGTCTTCAACAACCTCCTTCCATAATGAATACCATGATATCTCCAAGCATATGAGAGAACATCGAAACTCAAGGAAACAAGGGTTTCCTAAACTTGGGGAAGTTCTTGAAGCACAAGGATTCTTCAGACTTGATCAGGGGATAATCTCAGTATAGTAATTTTATCATTCCTCTCCTCCTTAATGCCTTCCCATTGAAGTCTTTTTATACTTCTCCCAAATTATCTTTTTAGTTGGGAAACAGTTGAGAATAGTTGGGCCACCAGCACTAATAGGTAATCAACAGGTAAAACTAGTGATCTCCACCCATAGTTAAGGAAATTTATTTTTTTTAAGTGTTTTAACACATATACGTGGGTTGGGTATAGACTGACCCGCGTGTACATGCTTTTAATATAGGGAAAAATAGCGTACAGGGAGTAAAACACTGTTTTTAAAATATTTGGACCAAGTCTAGAAGGAGGGGTTTCCCTAGGCCATAAACCAAGCATCACAAATACCGAGGGTGATATTTGGAGCTATAACAATCAGATGTGTCTAGTAATGGTGGAAAGTATGGTCGAAGGTAGTCCACATTGAACACTGGGTGCAGGCTAAGGAATGGGGGAATGTTGAGCTCAAATGCATTATCTCCCACAGCCTTGGTAATGGTGTAAGGACCATATTGGAGTGGTCTGAATTTCTGATAGGCTCCGGTAAGGCGTTCCTTTTGCAAATGCAACCAGACTTTGTCGCCCACCTGAAACTTGTGTGGAACCTGATGTTGATCATGTCGCTGCTTGTACTTAGCATTTTATTTCTCTAGAATGTCGTGGACCTGCTGGTGAATATGTTGGATGTGCACAATGAAGTTGTTTGCCTTATCTATTTCGGACTGGACATGAGCTGGATCTATGTGAGTAGCTGCAAATGGCATGGCCACATCAATGGGACATAGTGGTTGGAATCCCAAGCCCACCTGAAAAGGCTTGTGTCCAGTCAAGCTGTGGAGAGCTCGGTTATAACTATGCTGAACATAGGGGAGGTTCTCATCCCATGTGCATGGATGCTTTGAGTTGTACATGCGCAAAATGTGTACAATCATCTTGTTCACTACCTGTATCTAACCATCAGTTTGAGGATGGAAGGTTGCGGATTTAGTGAGTTTGGTGTCCAACATTGACCAGAGGCTAGACCAAAATGTACTAAGGAACCTGTTGTCCCGAACTAAGATGATATACTGTGGGATACCAAAGTGTACCCACACTCGTTCAAAGAAGAGCTTAGCAGTGGCTTCTGCTGTGATATTCTTCTTGCAGGCCGCCATAATGGCCATATTCGAGAACCCATCGATGACCATAAAAACACAGTCGTTTCCATGCTTAGTAGAAGTAAGGCCCGACATGTAATCCATGGATATGGATTCCCAAGGTCGACTAGCGGTAGGAAGCGGGATATAGAGGCCTTGCTTTTTGATGGTCGGTTTGGCAATGGTGCGGGCAGTGCATGATCTGATGTACTTCCCGACATCTCATCAAAGATTCGGCCAATAGAAATACTTCTGCAGTATTGCCACCGTTTTCTTGACCCTGAAATATCCAGCAGCCCGACTATAGTGTGCTTCCCAAATCATCTTGGCATGCTCGCTTGAAGGAACACAAAGGTGACCCAGGTGGCATAACAAGGCATCCTGGAGGTAAAAATATGGAACATGCCGACCCTCCAAGGGTGTCTGGTATGTGTGGCCGAATTCTGGGTCACTTTTGTAGAGAAGTGGCCAATCAAAAGTCTTGTTCCCACAAGAGTTGATAACAGTGGTTAATGCCATGATCGATGGTTGACTGAGGCAATCTGCAACATTATTGGTGTTTTCCTTCTTATAATTGATATTCAAATGGAACTGTTGCAGGTATGTGGACCATTTTTTATGGCAATCATTCTGCAATTTCCCTTGGGTCCATATGAAGTACAGAGTTCGGTGGTCTGTGTGGATGACCATTTCCTTCCCTAAAATGTAATGCTTCCATTATTGGCAGGCCTGCATAATGGAATACATCTCTTTGTCATAAGTGGGATACTTCCGGACTGTGTCTGAAAGTGTCTCACTGTGACATTCCATTGTATGCCCATGTTGAGTAAGTACTGCCCCAATAGCATAGTCAAAGGCATCTGTCTCAACCTAAAATGGTTGTTGAAAGTCTGGTAATACAAGCACTGGTACCGAGCAGAGGTGATCTTTCAACTCTGTGAATGCCTTCTGTTGAGACTCATACCAAAAGAAATTTGCTTTCGCTCCTCCCTTGGTGACTTGACTCAAGGGCCAAGTGATATGAGAAAATCCCAACACGAACCCATGGTAGGAGTTGGCAATACCTAGAAAGTTGCGGAGCTCTATTAGAGTGGTTGGAGATGGCCAATCCTGAATGACTTGGATCTTGGCTGGATCCACATGTACCCCCCATTCATCAATAATGTATCCTAGATACTGAACCCGAGTCATGCCAAAAGTGCATTTCTCCAAACTGGCACATAACTTATGTTGTTGCAGTGTTTGGAGAACCTGTCGGATGTGGTGGATGTGCTCTTCCCAACTCTGGCTAAAGATCAGGATGTCATCCAGGTATACCACTACAGATTTGTTGGTGAATGGCCACAAGATGTCATCCATTAGCCTCATGAAGGTTGCAAGAGCATTCGTCAATCCGAAAGGCATAACCAACCATTCGAAAAGGCCCTCCTTGGCTTTGAAGGAAGTATTCCACACATCGAAGGGTTTGACTGGTACCTAGTTATATCCCAACTTCAAATTGATCTTGCTAAAATATTTTCCTCCCTTCAGTTGTTCCAGGAGGTCATCAATCTGTGGGATCAGGTACCTATTATAGACAGTGATCTTGTTCAGCGCTCGATAGTCAATACAAAGTCTCCAAGTCCCATCCTTATTCTGTACCAACATGATCAGGCTCCCACAAGGCGATGAACTCGAGCGGATGTGACCTTTCTGCAACAGCTCCTGAATCTGCCTCTTGATTTCATTGTTCTCCATAACAGAGCACCGATAGATTGGTCCATTGGGCATTGACCTGACAATGCAGAGGAACCCCTACGGGGGAGGTGAAGATGTCCTCGTACTCCTCCATGACGTTGTACATTTGTAGTTGTCGTGTGGAGGGGCCCTTTTTGGAGGTCATGGCCACCGTCTTCTTCTTTCCTTGAGGGCATATCATCAGGAAAACAAATTTCCTAGTTTTGGAAATGAGATTACTACATTTTTTTTCAGTAACCAAAGCGATGTAGGTAGGCGGTGCTACCTCCGGTATCCTATACAACTTATTTCCCAAAGTAACAATAACAGCACGGGGGCTTGATTCATACATAGCATGTCTCTTCCACAAGTATGGTTGTCCTAATAATACATCACAAATATCAAGGGGAGCAATGTCACATAATACCTCATCTGTGAAGGGCTTGATGTTGTATGGAAGGCGACACTGCTGGCTTATGTGAAGATCCCGTCCTTGGTGAAGCCTCTTGATGGTGTATGGTTGTGGATGTGTTGTGGTCGGTAAGCCCAGCCGCTTCACGACCTTTTTCAAAATGAGGTTCTTTTGGCTCTTGTTGTCGATAATGAACTGTAGCAGGGATCCCTTTACCCACATCTGGGAGTGGAAGAGATTCTCCTCCTCCTCTGGATCTTCGTGGTGACAACAGTGGCGTTGGGCTTTGCATCGATAATTTTCTTCAGTTTGTCATTCCCCTTTGTTATAGACATTTTTGGGCACTGCAACCCCAATCATACATGTCCATAAACCAAGGGCTCCTAAGTCCCGAAAAGTGTTGCTTCACACCCTAAAGGAACAAGATTAGCTGATTACATCATCTCCCAGAAGTTCTCCACAGAAAACTGATCAGAACTGGTCAAAGCTGGACCATACAGACTGCCCAGTGCAAAGGGTGGGATGCATCTCACCTGCTCAGTGTAAAGGGTGCAATTCATACTGGAAATTTCTTCTGTAGAGTGCGATGGGCGAGAGTAGACAAATGGCAGAGACAGTTTGCAAGGTGGATCGTCATGGAATCTTCCAGAAACTTCTCCTGTGACACTTGCCTCTCTGAATTCGCCTAGGGATGAGTAAGAGATCATCAATCTCCAAGTGGAATCAAGAACTATCAGAGAGAGGATACTAATCAAAATCCTAGAAGTTGACTCACCCCCCTGCAATCATCTATATATGGATCCCTCATCCCAAAGATCCAGAGGCTGGAATTTTGTATCTTGTAAGGAAGTGTTGTTGGTTTCTTGGTAGAATATCATAGTGTTGGGTGATCTAAGCTTTTCATGAGGTGACGAAGGGCTTTCATGCTGGGAGGATGATGCTGGGTCAGATCAATGGGTTGTAATCCTCTCTTCTAATCTTTATATCAATAAAGCTATTCAAGTTTTCCTCCACATTCTTGTATTTCTGATAGTATATGCATTTGTGTGGTCAATATATATCTGGTCCTCTATTGTTTATGATTGTAGATCTCTGCACTTTGAAGGTATTATGCTGCTTTGACATTACAGGTGCTCTTTGAAGCGGAGTGGTCAAGGGAGAAGTGGCAAAGACCTGTTGGTGAGGAGAAGGGATAAGGGAAGAACCGAGCGAAAGATCAAGGTTGGTGTTCTTTGATCCTCTCCTATCTACTTCTCATAAAGGAAAATGAAAGTAACTTTAATATGTTTGTTTCTAAGATAGCTACCCATCTTAGTGGGACTAGAAGCTCTGCATAGACACTAGATTTCCCGATAACAAAATGGCGACCATACTGGGGAGCGAATAGATTGTTTGCTTGTCTATATTTGTTTGCTTTATAAACTTACAGACGGAGGCTGAAGTTAAGCCAGCTAGCCTTCGAACTGCATTTGCTATGCAACTGCAAAGTAGATCAATGCTGCTTCAGTCTATCTCTGGGTTTTGTTTATAAACTGAACGATTGATTTGAAAACATCCTAATTGCCCTAGTGGTGGCTCTAGTAACCTCATTAGATCAGCCCTTGTGATTTCTATTTACTGACTATCATTAGCTCGACCTAAATCCATGAACTGAGTTGCAAACTGTGACCAAGAACCAAGTTGAAGTCGCGTCCCTGGACCATCACACTTTCTCCTCTTGGGAATTTGGATGCATCGCACCTCCCGTGTGTAGTAGGTGTGCTGCATCGCACTTTCCTTGTGTTGCAGGTGCACTAATCAGATAAGACCTCTTCTGCTCTTAGATTTTGGTTTTGTGTTCACTCTCTTCATCTTTATTCAGGAGTTTTGCTGTCTGTGATCAATATACCACTGTGGAAACTCCCTTCCTTTGCATGATTTCGCCTCCATAGTACAAAGAATTGTGAATGTTTTTATGTATTGTGCGCCATTTACAGTTCTCTTTTACAAAAAGTAACATAATCAAACTATCGTCTTTTGATTTGGAAGTGTTGCGAGTGTTGTTTTCAGTCAAAGAAAAGAATTCTATTGTTCTTGATGGTCGATTATACAGTTACTCTTGTATTTGATTTGAATTATTATTTTTTCAAGTGTCGAAGCAATTTTCAATTCAAAGTCGCAAAGTGTCGTCATTATCTTCCTTACGTTTTTGAAGAGGAATTTGTTAGTACTGTCGCTTTGAAAAGATAATTCAGATTTGTACTTAGCATTATTCTTGTCATTCACACATTAAGAAAGCTGAAAACAAATACATGCATGTGCATTTGCATTTAGACTGCTTGTTGGTTTGATTTAGGACAGTGCATCTAGTGTGTGCTCTCTGCTCTTTGTTGAAAGAATATCATCCCTATTTCTTTAGTAGCTAGGATTTTCATTGCAAAAAGAAGATTAAACGATTGTTTATCATCTTAGATTGCATTTTAGGAATTGTACATCTACATCACGCGGTGAACCTAAACGGAAAATTTCTTACGAAAGATCAACTGTAAAATAAATTCAATGAACATAAAAACGCTTTGGAACCTAATGCACAACATCTAGAAGTCTAGGCTAGAGACATATTTCGGCGTTGTAAAGCCTGGTAACTATCGATTTCATTGTTGGTTGGGTGATTCCTCCTCTTTGAGACGACAAGTGCCAGTACGGACTTGTGCTCCCACGTACCGTCGAGTATATATTGGGAGTCCACAATAAGCTATATCCTTTATCCATAGGAAGTCGTGTCTGTCGCCCTCTCGATCGCAATGCACTGAACACAGCATTCGGGAAGATTGATTGCCGTACCATAAAAAGTATTCTGCAGTTTTGTGATTGGTTTGGTAATCCCTCTGTCTAGATTTCCATAGTAGTATCTTTCGTCCCTTTTTAGACTCCTTAAAGGAAAAGGTCCATCTGAGCACTTGTCACTTCAGGCTCATTAAAAATCGAAGGTGACTAAAGTCATATTTTGTTTTTTCTCGACTCTTAAAAATTGAAAAAACAAGTTGTGTCAAAGTGTCTAAAATTTATTTTAATCGGAATAATATCACCATTCTTACATTGGTCTTAGGTTGAGGAAAATGGAGTCCACCAACCAAGGATTTCCCCTTGGAGGAAATCCTAGTCCTTTCTCCTCTTGGGGAGATGTTGGTGCACCTCATATGGCCACATTGTCACTTCCAGGATTGACGATTGGCTTGCCAATATGGCTCTTCTCGACCTCTGTCATTCAGAACACCGTGATTCCTGAACAATCAAGTCAGCAACTAGATGATACCAAAGCTACCCCCCAACCTTCTACTTCGTCTGATTCTCCCTCTCCTCCTTCCTCTTCGCTTGATGAAGCTGGTAAAGCCAAAAATCAAGTAACTAAGAAGGAGAAGAAGGGGAAGGAGAAGAAAGAGAAGAAGAAGAAGGGGCCAAAGGCGAAAAGGGGTAACCGGGTATCGTCTGGTGAAAATCCACACACTGTACCATCCAAGCCTAAATCTCCATGTGTCATTTGTAAAGGAGACCACTATCATCAAGATTTTCATTGCATCCCTCGGATCTTAAGGGGCTGGTCTCCTCGTTTGCAAAATCCAGTGTCATCAACCTCTGAAGATCATGTTGAAAGTACACCATCAACTAGTGAAAGCGAAGCATTTGGACAGAAAAGGAAATGTAAATTTCCTTGTAAACTGTGTGAAGGCGATCATGTCGTCCACTGTTGTCCCTTCCTAGACGAAGCTAAAAGAGTCTTGGATAACCGTCCTGCTTCACCACTACGGCTTCCTCTTGGATACAAGAAACTCTTGCCGAGTCCATCACTAGTTGAAAATCCGACCGACACGCCATTGTGGTCGGTCAAAGCATCTGTCATTGAAGATAAACCTGCTGAATCCATACCAGACGAAAGTCAAAAGGTTGAGGCGGCAGTCGACCTGGTCTTGTCTTCGGAAGGTCCATCTTCAGATGATACAATCACCGAAGAGAATGAGAACGACACTGTTCAAATTCTTTTCGTAAACACAGACTCCGATGAACATGGGGCAATCTACCCGTTCCTTTACCGTAGGAAGGAAGTTCGTCAGAGTCATATCCAGCCGTCTATTCGGTCCCACCTCCAAGCAACCTAGTCGTTTCCTTCGATTGGAATCTACTAGGCAGACCCCATTTATCGGCTAGTGTACCATTCCAAATCGTTATACAATCTTACAAAATGGTCATGGTTGGTACCATCACAGATGAAGGGGCTTCTGTAAGTATCCTTTCCTCAATTGCTTGGAAATCGCTTGGTTCGCCATCGCTTCTACCTGAGATGAGAAATCTGACAGGCTTCGATAAAGGAACCAGTCGACTGTTAGGGATCCTTCCCAATGTACCTATAACATTGGGAAGGAAAACCATTTATATGAACGTAATGGTAGTCCAAGGACCTCTAGATTATAATCTACTCCTTGGGCGTGACTATATTTATACCATGGGAGCCATTGCCTCCTCACTCTTTAGAGTAATGTGTTTTCCGCATGAAGGCCGAGTGGTCCAGCTCGTAGACCAGCTTTCGTTCCCCGGCTCACACATAGCTAATAGTCAAATGCCATCCCTAAATGGTCTTTTCATGCAAGGAATGTCTCATCAATCTCCGGTCTGTCCACCTGAAGAACGCGAGTAATTCGGGGGGACATGACTGAAACCTAGGGGGCATGCACCCTGGTCTGCTTCGGCAGGGAAACTCTGGGTATAGGGTAAGTTTCCACGAAGGATATATGACTGGTCCGACACCCATCCGTATAGGACAATGGGATTAGACCAGGATAAGATTCCTTCGTCAAGGTTAGGTGATTGGAGCCTTTGTCCAAATGGACTAAGCCGAGGAAGTGTTTCTGTCTGCTGTGTGGATGGAAACTATCTTGCGAACGCGAGAACTTCTAAATGGTAACCTGGAAACTTTACTTCACTATACCTGGGGGCATGCAAACCTTTTGTGAGCAAGTGAAAAGCGACCAACATAACACTAACTCTATGGTTCCGCTGACTTCAACTGCCTAAGTCGGGTGAGTGGTCGAGTCGACCGTTCATCTTCGCAGGGGCTAGATGGCACCAGCAAAGTAAAGGAAAAATTTTCCTACCTAACCTTGGTAGTGATCTTGGTAGTTAAGTAGAGGAGCGTAGTTGGTCATTCCTAGCTTGCATATGAGAGGCAGCGGAGCATAGCTTCGAAAGGTGCAAGCTCCATAAAAATGGAATCTATCGATGAGACATCCTTATTATACGACTGGCATGAGCAGTTCTTATGTGAAGTTCAAGCTCATTTAAAATTAAATCTAAGTAATGAGAAAATGTTTCCCCCAGAGTTTAAGCTCATTAAAGATGAACCAATTTCCGGTAAATAACCATTGTGAATGCATTATCATCAGCTTTTGAGCTGTGGTCGTGTTCTCATCATCACCTCCACTCTGTTTTAGGTGATCATTCACCTCCATTTGATTGTTTACCACTTTTTTGAGGAACAGCCACAAAGAGTGATCCTGTTATCCATCCTTGTGACACTGCCATGATTGGAAAATTCCAAACCTTACTTGGAATCAGCTGCTACCTGAAATTATCACTCGTTCCTCAAAAAACGAGTCTCCTTTAAGCTCTTTTCGTCTGACTCGTAAAATATGAAAATATTGGTAAGTAGTTGGCCTCTCCAGCTCGTTAAAGCTACCGGGAGTGCTATCCCTCCTCTAGATTTTAATCTTTTTAGATCTGAGGGATTATTACACAAAAATATCGAGCGCTTGTTTTGTTCAGCTCGTTAAAATTATCAAAAATTCATCCCTTTCGTATTATTTTATACTTTTTTGGACTTAAGGGATTATATGACGAAAAAGGATTATTGGAGTTTCCTTTACATCCCTTTCAGACTCTCTAAAATTGAAAAGGACCGAGTTATCTTTGTCGTTAAACTCGTTAAAAGCAATAGCGACAAACTTTTCCATATAGACAAGAACGAGTTTCACTGTCGCTAGGCTCGTTAAAACATAGCGACGGGTTTACCTGAAGGGAAAATTATAGAACAAGCATATGTTATCCTCCTCAAGCTTGATAAAAATAAAGAGGTACTGGTCAGCAATGACCGGGGAAAAATTGGGAAGAAAACTTGAAGAAACTTTATTGGTAGCAAGTCACTCTTGAACATGACACTTTCACTCCACGTCCAAGTCGGGTTGGGTTATTCCGTTCACCGGTCATATCACCATTGGTCCATCGCACCATCCATATTTGGGGCTAACGCTACCAGTCCATGTCAGTGTTGCCAGTATGTTCAAGAGAAGTCGCTCAGAGAATTCACTTGTGTCTCATCTGTTGCAATACATTCACACTCCATTCTTTCATGATCGCCACCCTGAACACTGTGTCATCAGATCATTTTCACCTCCAAAATCATTTACTCCGTTCCGTGTCATAGATGTGGGATTCATTAAGGCCCTCCTACGATGGGTCGCTTCTTGTCGACATCAGCTCATTATCCAAGAAGTCGACTTAGGAACAACCCTTTCAGTACTTTGAAGCTTGGATGCCTCAATGGCAAGTTTCTCACTTCCGGTGACAGGTTTACATCAATGGCCTTTGACCGAAAGATTTTGCATGGTGTTCGATGCCAAGTCCCTTTTTCACACCACGCGAATTGTACTATAGTACCTTGAGGGTAATCATAATTATCGGTGATTCCTCTCACGCCTGTTAATAGCTTACATCATTGGCTGGTAATCAGGCAATGTCTTTCCATGTTCGACTCTAGAACATCTTTCACATGGATCGACTTGTACTCTGAGTGAATATTGGACGAGTTTGAAGACCCCGAATCTAGTTTCATCCATCCGGGCTGTGATATATTCAGGAAAATAAAGACATCAAATGTACATCATTGCTGCACAGATGATCATCTGAATCAAAGGATGATGGCTCTATCAGAATCATCAGTTTGCCACACAGACGGTTGTCTATCTTATGTACATGAAAATGAATTTATAAAGCTGAGCATGGGAATGCCCACCTCAACTAGATCATGAAAAATATTATGAAGATAATGTATTTTATTGTATCTTATTACAGGTCACCTTCCAGCTTGAAAAAACTTCAGATCCTCATGATAAAGCATTTCACCCGACATCAAAATATTAACGACCTCATGCTTTAGGGGGCAACTGTTATAGACATTTTTGGGCACTGCAACCCCAATCATACATGTCCATAAACCAAGGGCTCCTAAGTCCCTAAAAGTGTTGCTTCACACCCTAAAGGAACAAGGTCAACTGATTACATCATCTCCCAGAAGTTCTCCACAGAAAACTGCTCAGAACTGGTCAAAGCTGGACCATACAGACTGCCCAGTGTAGAGGGTGCGATGCATCTCACCTGCTCAGTGTAAAGGGTGCAATGCATACTGGAAAGATCTTCTGTAGGTGCGATGGGCGAGAGTAGACAAATGGCAGAGACAGTTTGCAAGGTGGATCGTCATGGAATCTTCCAGAAACATCTCCTGTGGCACTTGCCTCTCTGAATTCGCCCAGCGATGAGTAATAGATCATCAATCTCCAAGTGGAATCAAGAACTATCAAAGAGAGGACACTAATCAAAATCCTAGAAGCTGGCTCACCCCCCTGCAATCATCTATATATGGATCCCTCATCCCAGAGATCTAGAGGCTAGAATTTTGTATCTTGTAAGGAAGTGTTGTTGGTTTCTTGGTGGAATATCATAGCGTTGGGTGATATAAGCTTTTCATGAGGTGAAGAAGGGCTTTCATGCTGGGAGGATGACACTGGGTCAGATCAATGGGTTGTAATCCTCTCTTCTAATCTTTATATCAATAAAGTTATTCAAGTTTTCTTCCACCTTCTTGCATGTCTGATAGTATATGCATTTGTGTGGTCAATATATATCTGGTCCTATATTTTATGATTGTAGATCTCTGCACTTTGAAGGTATTATGCTGCTTTGACTTTACAGGTGCTCTTTGAAACGGAGTGGTCAAGGGAGAAGTGGCAAAGACCTGTCGATGAGGAGAAGGGACAAGCGAAGAACCGAGCGAAAGATCAAGGTTGGTTTTCTTAGATCCTCTCCTATCTACTTCTCATAAAGGAAAACGAAAGTAAATTTAATCTGTTTGTTTCTAAGATAGCTACCCATCTTAGTGGGACTAGCAGCTTTCATAGACACTAGATTTCCCGATAACACCCTTGTCGGGTTCTAACTCAGAGTCAGAACATGCATCTAATTCTGAAACCCTTAGCTTGACCACCAGTGATTGCTTGGCCAGACACTCATTTGTGTTGTGAGTGGAGCTCTTATGGAACTCACACCACTTTCCTGTGTCCTTTTTCGGCTTCGTGGCGTTGTTCTTTGCTTGCAACTTTGGTGGGTTATCTTGGGTCACCCTGCCTTGGCTTTTTCCTTTGTTTTGCGGTTTGGGGGCACCTTTTCCTTGCTTCGGATTCATAGATCCAAAGTCTCGCTTCTTCTGTTTAAACTTTTGCTCGAACTTGACGGCATATCGGTATGCTGTTCTGAGCAAGGAGATGTTCAGGAATTCTATTTCTTCCTAGATGTACTTGTGCAGGTAGCCGCAGTATTTCAGTACCAAATGCTACTATGAATCCTTGATACCCAACTTTGTGCGAAGGGTATGGAAAATATTGGTAGACTCCGTCACGTCTTGGCCCCTTCCCTGCCATAGTGTGGTCCACTTTATGTATTGATCCTCATAGCTTCCGACAGGGTAGTACTGCTCCTTAATGGCAATATGGAATGAATTCCAAGTGGGTGCGGCTGAAAATAGTGATCTCATACTTCCATCCTTCTGCTCCCAGTAGGTTTCCCACCAGTCCTTGACATGGGGGGTTGCTTTGAGAAGAGCGAAAATAATCTTTTCTCGACTTGAAAAATCATGAATAGAAAAATACCCTTCTAGCAGATTTAACCATTTATTTATGGCATCTGCGTCTATTTAACCCTCGAATATGGGGATTTCAAAATTAACATGTACCTTAAAGGGTGTGGCGTTTCTAGAGTAGCTGTGAGCCCCGTTTCAGTAAATTGTTACATCAACTTCCCATGGTCGTAACTTTGGCATACGATCTTTATTTGACGTGCACAATATCTCGTTAGAAAGATCTATCGAGGAAATACAACTTTGGGAAGAGCAACATTAGTCCATAGACCCAGATTTCCCAAAAAACATCGTTTAGGGCCTCAAAACAGCTCTGGAAGTTCAGGATCCAAAAAATTGCTAAAAATAGTAAACTATGCTACAATTAAGAAAACTGAAAAGTTGAAAGAAACAATGGTGGGGGTCCAAGTGGACTTGGCGGGTGGCCACCAATATCCACTTGGATCATCTGACTTAGAAAAGGATATGCTTATTTTCTTGACCCTAGGGGGTGGATTTTTGAGCCATAACACTTGGAAATGTGATTAGCTATGTGCTTTATTTGTGGTAAGGAAATATTATTGATAAGTGCATCAAAGATACATGAATTCTTGATGAAGGAGGAGTATGATCTTCATCAATTATCAATGTCTTAGATTATATGGATGATAACATGGCCTCACATTAGGTAGTCGATTGTTCAAATATGCTTGGCTAGGGGGGCGTGATAGTAGGTTGCCTATAGTTGGGTGGTGATGATACAACATCACTCATGGTGAGACAAGCACTTTGACATTCCACATGATGGAAGATGTATGGCTTGGGTTCAGTAAGGACACATCGATTAGGTGTATTCTAGGTGATACATGTGCTCTCCAACCCAGTATGGAAAATATGTTGTAATGTCCTATCCTATCTTGTTAAACATTTTTGATGCAATAAAATTAATATGTAAAAACAAATACAAAATAGAATAAAATAAAATAAAAAGTAGAATTAATAATTATACTTATAATTAATTGTAATTAATAATTAAACTAACCTTGATCAAATCTCTTGAGGTACAAACCTTTTTTAGAGTGAAAATAGAATCAATCCATCTCAATTCTTGGTAAATCCAAATTTAAGATAGATATAGGCTTGTTACAAATACAACACTACAAGTGAAATTAAAATAAAAAATCCAAATCGAAAAACATTTAAACTCATCCTATCAAAATTCCTTCATAAAAGTTGGACATGAACCACTTCCATAACAATGGAAGTTCACATCGCCATGAAATCCCCCTAACATGCTTTTAATTTAAAATAGAAATCAACACAACCTTAAAAGAAAATAGAAATCCCTTGGTTATCATAAATTTGACTTTGGAAGATTTTGTGTTCTTTTCAACTGAGTGATAGTTGTAATGATTTGTAACAATGGTTGAGGATTTGGTGCTACACACCGCAGTCATAAAATGGGTGTTGGTGCCATTTTTTGTGGTCATGGTATTGATAAGAATCTCACCCAATTTCGTGTCGAAGCTCATGATATTGTCGCAACTTTCTGACCCTAGAATTGTTAAGGAAGGGTGAGTAATAAGGTCTCTTGATTCATTTTGTTTTTTCAAATTTTGTGATTTCAATTTGAGAAATCCAACGGTTTTGGATTTAGTGGCGTGGAGGAAGTTGGTTATGAGAATAAGGAATTTGAGGGTCACGTCTACTTTGATCCTCGATAGATCCTTCCACGCACATTGGACTTAGTAGAACCATGAGGTATATTTGGTCAATGCTTTCTCTCAATTTATCGATTTTCCAATAGCTATATTATTTTACCCTTTACCCTGTAGGCTTCAACCCTAAAACTTGCTTTTCCACAAACATGACATAATTTGAAAAAAATATATGTGGACTTTGAAACCCTAAAAATCATGGTGAGAAAATCAATTGAGGTTGGATCTGGGAATGTGTGGAAGGTCCCTTGACATCAGATATGAATGCATTATTTTCTTTGTTTGTAGGAGAATGGGCTTCTTGAAGGGCTAGACGTCACCCTAGAGAAAGGTATAAATAAGAGTGAGAAGGAGGCTCATTCTCACCAACCCAAGTGCAAATCATCATTGTGGAGAGCATCTGAAGTAGTCGTATCTTAAGAGGCCAAGGTTGAGGATGAAAAGGGATTGTTTTTGGGTTTGTTTGTGTTTGGCACAATTCTGAGTAGGAGCAGGAGGGTAGCCGCAAGCTTGAGGGACATAAAAGTGCATGGTTTGAGGCTAATATTCTTAAGGAAGCAGGGTCAAAGTCTGTTGGTCTATTACAAGATTGAATGAGCCCTAGATCAAGGCTAATTTGTAGTCAAATAGGAGTTGCAACAACATCCTAAGGTGACCTAAGTAGTGGAAAAGAAGGGTTGGTTTTATAGCAATAGACAATGAGAATTTTGAGGTAGTTTGAGGAATCGTCTGGTATCCTAACTAGGATGAAATCTTAGGTCTAATATTTGCACCAGTCCATGATCAACAAAAGAGGAACGTGACCTTGATCAGAGGTAAGTGTTCTCCTAAGTTGATGGTTTTTCTAGGTGGTTGAGTGTCCTAGTTAAGGACATATTGTTTGGGCATCTTAAGGTTGTTTGGAGGGAAACAAGTTGATGTCTAAGGAAGCCCTAAGTGCATATGTTGAAGGACTATAGGTTTTCTAAGAGAGGCATATTTGGAAAAGATCAAGGATTGATCTTTGAAGGAAAAAAGAAGGCAACCAAGGGAGAAGTTTGTCCAACCCAATTTTGTTGAAGAGAAGGACATCTTGCAGTGATAGAGGGAAGCCCTCCATGCCCTAATTTTGTCTTCATTGGAGTAGCACATGAAGGCAATAGTGGGAAGAAGTCCCTAAGTGTTGAGGAGAAGCAGTGGGCAGTCTAATAGTTGTTCACAAACAAAGTTGTGAACAACTCACCATAAGACCCTATGTGTTGATTCATTGAAGGACTAATGATAATCTAGAGGGAAAATTGGAGTCTTGTTCAGTGGCCTAAAGGAGCAGGATCATTAATAGAGGCAGATTGGTGTTGCTACAAATCAGGAGAAAAATGACCGACATATGTGTTCAGGACACATGGACTGAGAGGTTTGAGGGGTGCGACATCAACAAGTAGGTCAAGTGTTGTCTTGTTCAGGGTATATTGGTTGTCAAAGAACTTGTATTCTTTGTATCAATCATTCTCTCAGGGCCATGATCCCTAGTACAAGAGCCCTAGACTATTGTATTATAGATTAACAATATAACAAAGTTGGGTTATTGAGAAATTGTGAAAATTTGTATATTTGTGCATTTGTTGATTTACTACTATATTTATTCCACTATGCAACGTAGTTTTTTGTGGCATTAGATTTGGTAGTGTCATAAATTCTAAGACCCTACCCTAGATTCTCGAGTTTCATGGAAAATCAACACTCTCCTTGATTCTGGGTGATGAGATCGAGATGTAGGAAGTCGTTCAAATGTATGAGTTTACATTGGTGGTTTGTGCTCATGGTCGTTGTTTTAGTGGGAAGACAATATAATAATGGATGTGGTGAGGGTCTCACATCAATTCATTTTCATCTTATAAGATACTAGTAAGAGGTTGGTTCATTTTCTTTTTCAACAAGTTTGAAGACGCTCATTGGGATCTGAATATGGTTTGTAGTATCGACTCCATACCTTTCATTGTTAAGCATTGGACTGCTCTTTTTGATCCCACTCATGGGGGACTAGACAAGGCCCCTATTTGGGTTTGTCCTTCAGGACTAAAAGTACAAGTCTGGTTTGATCAGGATCTTAAGGAAATTGGAAACAAGTTGGAGGAATGCTTGGAGGTCAACCTCACTTTCAAAGACTCTATAGAGGTGAATATGGTGACGATATCAATAAATTTGGATACCATAGATGGATTATGGGGTGAAATGGAACTCCAACATCAAGGCATCACTTCTCTTCATACTTTAGACTATGAGGGCATCCCCTTCATATGCCACAAATGTCACAAACACAACCATAATGCTACAAGTTGTTCACTGGGGTTCAATGGAAACAAAGGAAAGTACAAGCCCTCGTCTCCCAAATGAAAGAGAAAGGATTTGTCCTGATGGAAACGAATTCTCTCGTCCTTTCTATAACTATCTTAGATGCTCCTACTATCTCAACGACTCCAACTCCAGGCCTCACTACGACTGTTCTTATGATTGTTGATGGGGCTTCCACAAAGCACATATATAATCATCCACAACTCCACTTAACCAAAACTTCGACAACACTATCCTCGGCTACTCTCTCTTCATATGTTTCTTTATCTTCTATTGTTGGTTGTATTTTGGATTTGGGGAAGGATTAGAATACAATAGAACATGTACCCCTTGTATATATGTTATTGAAATAAATTATAAGTTTGTGTGGCTCGATTCACGTGGTAGATATTAACTTCTTCAATGAGTCCTAGAAGTCACATCCCTTGGGTGGGTGACTTCAAGAAAAAACTGAATCTACTTTCCATTATGGCCAATAATTGGGAATGGTTAGATTAATAGAAAAAATAGTATTGTTGTAGGTTTTAACCCCGTACAAAAATTATTTGCATATAAATTCTAAAAAATTGAAAATAAATAATGGCGAGAGCATAAAACATAAAACATATATATAGAAATATTTTCCCCTGGATCCCAAAACCAAGACTACTAGATTGATTTTTCATTATATTCCTTTCAATGTTACAATACATATATATACATGTCGAAGCATCCATAAAACCTAATCCTTTAACCTTGGATTAGAACATAATCGTAGTTCTCTTGACCGAATCTACAAAATACCATGGACAAAAAACCATCTGCCCAAAACCATGTGCAAAAACCATGCACAAAACCATAGGTAGGTCCATCCACCTAATATAGGGTCAAAAAAAAAAACTTCCCCAAGTCACTACCTCGGACCCCGTAGAGGGGGGCTATCGTCCTGCTCAAACCCCTCGACAGGGTGGGATGTCGCCCCCCCATTGTGTCTTCCGCATGGGGCTAGTTGTGGAAAGAATATAACACACACCCAACAATTGTAGGAAAGCCTTATGTTTTTTTGATAGAATTATTAGATCCTTAGATCAAATTCCATTTGTACATGTTTATGTAGAAATTTGATGGTGGTGATAAAAATGTCTTGAAGTCAAAACTTAAAAAGTGTATTCAACCTCATTAACCCAATATGAGAGTGCAATCATTTTGTTAATGTTCATGATTTTAAAAAATAAAAGGGATCGCATGAATATCCAAGATGAATGTTGAATCCATAATTTGAAGATGTATATGAAGACACCAAGTACGTTCATGACCCTAGAGAAATATGTAGAGAAAATTCTTTAGTCACATGTACCATTATCTTTTGTTGATTATTGTAGCCTTGCAATGAAACACTTTTTGATGTAAAGGGAATTATTTCATTTTCTTGATATGGCATGTTGTGGCTAAAAGGAAAATATAGCTATAGGTTTTATCTCCTCTGGTTGTTCATTGACGAAATATTTTTTAATGAATGTGGTGTCATAAGTCCTTAGATTAGTAGGTATAGAGTGCAAGACCAATTTGGATGCATTTTATATCTATAACATTTTCTTAGAGAATTACTGGGAACATTATTTGGGTACATAAGTGTCTTGATAGATGGAAGTATGTTCATAAAATTCCCTATCGTTCAATGTTTATAGTTAGGTTGATGTTAGGCCTTAGAGTACAATAAGTTCCTAATTATTTTGTGCAGTCCCAATGTGTGGCCAAAATGTATGATTGGTCTCCAATTCATATGTTGTTTGAGATGACAATACTATAAGTAAATCATAGTGGAGGAACATATATGAAGAATTTGTTGTAGATATGTTAGAAAGTTTCTACAATCAATAATTAGTGGTTGGTTTTTATAGCGGTGAAAGATGATTTGAAGAAATATTGTTTAGCGCATAGTGTTAATGGTATATATTTCTTAGTTGGAATTATGAGTTTGCAGCAAGGAGGAAATAATGATGTTCTAGACATAATAAAGAGTTTTTGGAATTTAATCCAAAATCATGGCAATGATATTCCTTGTGGTAGAAATGGATATTGGTTAGAGATGGACAAAAAAGGTACACATTTTATTATATTGAATCAAAAATTAGAGATGGAAAAAAAAGGTACACATTTTATTATATTGAATCAAAACTAGGACCATATGGAAAGATGAATCACATGGTGTGTGTAGATTATATGTATTGGTCATTGATGTTTATGAGCTTGATCTTAGTTAGAGTTGGTACTTTGGAGGAATACTGTAATAACATGTGATATTATAAAATCTTGTACTTATTTCCTCCATAACATGGAGCATGCAAATATTATGTAACCATATCTATCTATGTATTATGTAAAGGGAATATCATTGTATGAATCTTCTAAGAATGCATACCGATTATCCATGCATCCTTGATGATTTGGATAGCTTGTTTAATATAATGTACAACCTCTGATAAAGTATGGGCCATGTGTTAGTTGAATTCTCTATGAGTGGATTGTGTTGGTTGTAAACTTTATGGGGGCGAGATAGCCCTAAAAGCCTGAAGTTTCCTATACATTTAGGTGGAGTTCATTGAAATATGAATGAACCATGTACTTGAAGGAGATATTAGTGGTTCGGTAGTTGCAATAGTTAGGTACCCATGTATTTTGTTGGATTGCCACTCAATTATGTGGATGCTAACAATTTGGTAATGTCTACATGATCGAGGAATGAGACACAAATTCCAAGTTAGATCATATATATACTTTATTGATCAACTAGAGTGTCTTTGATGTATTGAACCAATAGAAGATGATGATGAAGACTTACCTAACAAAGATAAAGACATGTCCAACTCACTAAGGGTGAAAGTTGGGATTATTAACTCCTACCTATCATATAGAATATTATGTCATGCTTATGATCATACATGAAAAGGTTGTGGTGTGTTAATGTATTGATCAATGTGATGTAGATTTGGTCTCAACATGTGTATTCTTCTTATGTGTTTTTAGGAGGTTGTTGGATCATGGCTTGATGAAAGATTTTGGTTAACAAGATTTTTTAAGTTAGTGCATAATTGAAATTTCCTCAACAAGTTTTTAATGTGCCAAGATAGCACATCTATCTCAAAACAAACTTTTATTTATTTATATATGTACTATTACATTGTTAAATAAATTGAAGACACACAATTTTGGTGTATAAAATATGTTCACTCTCTTATTATTTAGATTAAAATTTCAAAGATTAAAAGATTTTTATTTTTTTAAAATATATATCAAGTAAATAAAGACAAATTAATCTTACATGAATTGCATTCTATAACATGCATCCATAGGTTATTCATCCATTGGTACCTATGTGAACCCATGAAAAGAGAACTCTATGGTTAGGTATATCATGATCCAGTGAATTTTCCTCATTACTGCCATGTCAGGAGAAATAAATGGGAAACAATTGAGGTAGGCCCACAATCCACATGGATCCATATGTTTATCGAGTGGGTTCACTTTAACATATTGATGTCACTTTTAGATATGGTGTACCAATTACCCTCTATAGAATAGAGATTAAAAATTTAACTACCTATAGGTTTTTTATTGTTTTATCTGGATAGGAAAAGAGAAAAATTTCATACATGAAAAATAATATGTAGGTCTCTCCATCATGAAGGAGATATGTGTGGATGAAAAGTAGCAGAAGAAAACACAAGTGTGAGTGATATATGGTTGCTTCTAATGGTGCAAAGACCAAGAGTAGAGGTGATATATGCATTGTTTTCACCTACAACATATCCTCCATCTACTCTTATTGGCTCTCCTTTGTACTTTTAATGGAATTTCTAGTTTTAATAAGTTAAAAAATTAGAAAAGTGAGTGATCTAACAACGTTTTTTACATTGAATCACAATGGAGGGAAAAATGTATATATCCCATTTTGAGGGGAAAACATCCATTTATATTTCCTTTTTAATGAACTATCTCATTTTTGGAAACGTTCTCATTTTTTGAAACCTTCACATCTTTACTTAGACATTTTTTCCCTCCTTTACCTACTTTCAAACCTACAATTATAATTTTCTTTAGTTACAATAACTTGAGAGGTGGCAATTAAGATTTTATCTCTGCTCTGGTCACAATAGCTCGAGATTCCTTAGTTTTTGGAGAGCGAGTTTCTTTTTTTCTTCACTAGTTCGAAGACTCGGAGCAAGGTGGTATGATTACTCTTCTGTGGAGCCCAAGTGATACATTTTATTATTGGGCCAAAGAATTGTTCACAGGGCCGAGTTTCATTGCTAAAAGTTGGATGAGTTCTTTTTATTTATTTTGACTATGCGTGGCCCCTGCTGAGGACGTGGTGATTGTATATCAGCTTGGAGAGGTTCGGAACGTGCATGTTCAGAACCCATGCTAACAAAAATCATAGTGAATATCATTCCTTGCCTTCTACTAGCTGAGCATAAGAGTTACTGGTATAATTTTTGCTTGAATGAGGCAGAATCATAGTGAATATCAATCCTTCCTTTCATCGAGCTGAGCATAAGAGTTACTGGTGCAAGTTATACTTGAATGAGGAGAATTTGAAGGGGAAATACTACAGTTAAACGAGTCAAATGTGAGTTAATATGTGGAGGTGTTTATGATGAGGACAACTGACTAATTGAAGTCTATTTAATTGGAGTTACATTACCAGGTTTCTCTAATCCATTGCATGTAAGATTTGTTTTCACAATGATTAATAAAAATAATTGTTGTCGTTGTTTTTATTGTTTATATTTCATATGTCAATCTTATATGAAATTTTTGAATCAATAGATATTTCAATGAATTGACTGGGAGTTATTTTCAAGTTCCTATTGTTCATAATACAATCTAGTGGAAGCTAAATGTATGAAAAGACACCTACAACAGTGCAAATACAAATTGTTTGAGGAAATTTGACTCAATATTTAATCGCAAATCATAAATTTATTGAAAATTGGAGGTTTTTCTAAGAATGAATCTTACATATAGTTTCCCGTTATCTGATACGATGTAACAATCTAAGATGATAAATCTGATTCTTATAATGAGATATTCTATGTTTCTCTTGTTATTATCTGATCTGAGAAGGAAGGGAACTTGAGAAATAACCTATTGGTATTCCAATCGAAGTAATATTCATTGTTATATAAAGTTAAAGCTCTGATTGCTAATATCCTAATTCATCTAATCAAGAACCTATCTTGGGAATTACTAAATGAATCGACTCCTTCATTTGGATTTCTCAAGATGAATATAAAATATCATGCTCTATCTTATAAAGAAATTGACCTTTGAAGCCTCTGAATATTGATGTTGATCTGGGTCTCTTACGATTATTCAGTGATATAAGAAGGAGCCTAGACTATCCTCCCCCCAGATAATGAGTGCCATAATGACATAGATAACGGTGAGTATTAGATTCCTATTTTTGTTGTTTATTCAGAATCCGATGTGATATAACAATAACAAACAATATGGTTGCTAAAAATAAGAAAAAAACATATGGGTTTTTGTTATCATTAGGGGAAGAAGTGTAATATTAAAAGATGTATTCCCTCTATAAATTTATGGGAGATTATAAGGGAGACTATGATCGAAATGGATCTGAGACTCAGTTGTTCATAACAAATCCGAGTGGTAATTGATGTAATAAAGAACCCCAATATTCATAAATGAAATTCCTCAATGGGAAGGGAACGTGAGAAATGACAGAGTTCCTAGGGCTCTAGGTAAGACATGACTTGTTGCTTTCCTTATCCCGACATTGATATTATCAATCATAATGATGGGTCCCCATGTGGCTAAAAGCACCATGGGTTGTTCGAGTGCTAAAGTGAAAGAGAAGAATCTAATGCTCTTGTTCCTCTGCCAGTTCCATTTTACATTCTTAAGAGAGAAAGAGTGAAATCCAAGAGCCTTAGTATTGGATCTACTACTACGACCTATTTCTATACATGATATCACATATATACACGTTTTAACATATGATGTCTCTATGGAGACGTTATGAAGTGCTATTATAATTTGTAATCTTATTGGTTCTTCGAAGCAGGCAAGTTAGGGTATAAACAAGATATTACAAAACATTGACACTACTAAGTCAAGTGGGTTCATAACTCTCCTTATCGATCGATTGTGATAAACCCCCCAAGTATTTATTGGGTCGGGGGATATTTATTTCACATTTTTACCTCCACAGTTTGATCTTCCCATAAGTGAGATTTGTAATGATACCTTGGGTTAAAGAAATACTCAGCTGCATGTATAGGGCAATGGAATTGATTTTTCCATTTGTTATCAATGATGTCCCAAAAAAGCCCATACTTAGTTGTTCTATCTTTATGGTTGTCCTTATTTTATCTTTTACTTATTCCATAGACTCATAGATGTATCCCATGACCAACTTTTCCTCATCCACCAACTGCAACACCTTAACAAGAGGCTTGCAAATTTACACAAATTTATGATTGTATGATTCTTTTCATCAGTCCATTCATCTAACATATGGTACACATTAGCCAAATGAAGCTCTAAAATCCTTCAAGTATTCCTCTACGGATGAAATCTCTTTTTCAAGAGAAATCCTCTCAAGTCATCCAAACTAGAGCCTTTGAAGCCTTTCTTGCAGCAATAACAAAATCTCACATAGGCCGGTAATAAGGAGAGAAGGATGCATTGAAATGGATATAGATGCATCATAAAACCATATTGATATGTATTCACAAAAACCATCTTTATATTTCTTCTTCTAATGGGTATCTAAGGTGGGATGATTTTGAGTTGGTTGAGAGCCACTAGCCTTAGTCGGGGTTTGTTGTGACATAAATTTGAATGTTCTTGGTTAGGTTTCTTATCAACACTAGAAGGTGCAGGAAAATAATGGAAGGTGTTCAAGAAAGGGGATAGAGGGAGAGTCTTCAACCTCAAATTCAAAACCAACATTTGCTTCCACTGCAACAAGTTGCCTCTTCCTCTCTATTTCATTATTTACCTCCTTTTGCCTGGCCTTATCTTCTTCAATTTTTTAAAACTGACTTTGCATCTCTAATCCAATCTGTCCAATCTCCTCTAATGGTGCCTTGCATGGGGAAATTTGGCCTCTTATACTAGCCAAGTGTTGTTTCAGCCTATGAATCCCTGTGTTTCTTGCAAAAGTGCAGTACATCTCATTATCAAAAACATCAACATGGATCCATGTAGGGTATTTAACTCTTGGGGCCATGATAAATGGAAAGAAATCTCCAAATATGCAACATTGAACATCTACTTTAAACTTCAAAGTTAAAGTTTCAAACTAATAGAACTATGAACAATAGAAGGATGAAAGTACAAAAATGCAAAGACAGAGTTGAAATTTTGATTTTAAGGAGAGAAAACCACAGGGATGAACATCAAATCCATATTTTAAGGAGCGAAAAAAAAACAGGGTAAAACTTGTCATTTGACTATTTACATACTTGGGAATAAGAAGAATAGAAAATGGGCTCCTCCAAGTTGTAAAATGGGTTGTAACATCCTCCCTTAGATGCCATATATCCACCACAATAGCCCAATATCATTTCCAAACAAGATTTAGCCTCCAATCTCACTCTAACTCACTATGAGGAGACAAACTAGATGTTGTTACATTTTTTCCAAAATAGGAGGCCACCAAGATTTCTCTATACAATCTTATTACCTTTCTGCAAGCACACACACATGAGAAACTCTACTTTTCCTTGATAGTTTTGTAGAAAAACATTACTATGCCCACCTCTACCTTGCATGAGGGACTTTGAGGCTAGGACCTAAACTCTCACATACTTGACATCCCAGCCGAATTCAATCATTTTCCATCATGTTCCACCTAGAGAAGTGATATTTTCAATCACATAGTTCATGTAAGACAAATCTCTAGTAGCCTCATGAAGCTGTGTCAGTACCCAAAGAAGTTCATCTACATATCTGCTCTTGGAGGCATATTAATTTTGTGCAACAATAATGTTGTTGTCATATTTTCCTTTGTACTTTTCAGGAAATGCGAAAAGTTTCTTGGCATGTTTGAGAAGCTAATTGGAGTAGGTGAGATCAGAGTTCTTGAAAATAATTGAGGCATCAACAATTGTTGCTGCTATTTCTCCTGCGAGATTTGATCCAACATTGTTTGCATCAATTCTATATGCCTAGCGAGGTGTGGTAATGTCTTATGGACTTCGCCAACAATATGTGTGGTCATGTCTTCATGTCTTCCTAGTACATGTTGAATCCAAAGATAGATATCGCTCCACTCTTTTTTTATTCCATCATAAATTTTTCCTCATTTAATCATTAGGCCTCCTTTGATAAAACATATGTTATCCCACTTTTCTCTCTAAAACCGCGTGAAAGAAATTGTCTCAAATGAATTTGCATGCACTATTGATGGATCACCAAGTTATTTAGAGAGTTTTTTAGCAGTTGATTTGTGTCATTCATCCATTTTATATTTAAGATAGAGTCATTAAAGGCTTTTATTAGTTTTGACATTTGTTAAAGCACATTTAAGAAGTAACTTTAGGACCACAATTCTTATGCCTTCATCTTAACAATGTGATTATGAAAACAATTCAAAATATATTGAACACCAACTTTGTCTCATGGTTCTTATTTGGCTCCATTAAAGGATATTCAAACTAGTTTGTTGTGTATATACAAAAATTTCCTCTATTCTCTCTCTTTTTCTAAATGATTGCCTTGTTATATGAAAATTTCGTGTTTACCATTGTTAGGTGTAGCAAATGCCATTCATTCATTTTATATCCAAGAGAGATTCACCAAAGGCTTACATTGGATTGAATTTTTTTGTAAAGTACGTTTGAAAAGGAACCTTAGAGTGATAATTCCTAGGGAGACCTACATCTTGACAATGTGATTCTAAAAAAGATATAGAATGCATCTAGCACTAGCTTTGTCTTGTTGTTTGTATTTGGTTACATTAAAGGATCTCCAATCTTGGTGTTTTTTGTATATAAGTTATTTTCCACTATTCTCTATTTTTTTAAATGATTAGCTTCTTATAGGAAATTTTCCTCTCTACCATTTCTAGGTGTAGCCATATTTTTATATTGTTAGCAGGAAACTTATTTGTTTAAAAAAACATACACTAAATGGCTATTTTGTATACTAGTTTGTTATGGGTTGTAATTGGTTTGATAGTAGGTCAATCCAATGTTAATATGGTGGGCTAATTTTATGTCTTACTCATAGTATGGGTGTTTGAGATAAATGTGGACGATTAAAAGGATCACCAATATATATATGCTTGAATAAATTTTATGTGGTGGTAGCAAAATGTTCATTAATTTTATCTAACAAAATAAAAGTTAATTTATTTTAGATATGTCTGCATGATTCATTCATGCTACAATTTTTAAAAATCAAATGTATTTTGGGTGAAACATACATCCATACCTCTAAAAAAGTAGCCAATAAGAAGGAATAAACCCCTGAAAATCTAAAAAAAGATTTCCAAAACAAAAGAGAAACATTCCATAAAGAAAGTGACACAAAGGAGACCGACTTCATTACTCATTTTAAATCCTCCAAGGTTGTGAGTTGTTCTTTCTTTCGGTGCTAACGAGGGTTTTAGTGGCTCCAACTTGAATCATGTTTCATTGAAGGACTCTACCATTTTGGCTTCCAATATCCAGCTGAAGCTTAGCTACCCTTGAATTCTCATTATTCCCAGCTCATTGATGGAAGCATTTTCGAGTTTGGTGGTTTTTTTCCAGTCCACCGTTTTCCCCTTGACAAAGCATTAGCGGACATAAATTGTAGCCATGCATGCTCCAATTCTAGTTCTGAGTAAGTGCCTTCAGGTTTTTGCTCATACGAGGCAGAAGATTTTGGTAAACAACCTATTGGGATTGAATTGATTTCCCTTCTTGTTGTGATGGTGAAGCTAATAGAGGGATGGAAGAATATGTTGCTTGTTGTGAGATATGCACCTGTTGTTGTGGTTGTACAATAGGTGGAGATGACACTAATGATTGGTGGTTTTCCATGGATAAAGAAACCTGAGACTGCTACTTTACTGATGATTGTTGCAAAAATCCCTTTTGATGTTGAAAAAAGGTTGAAGTCTGAGATAGGATACCTGTTGCCTGCACAGGACCTTGTCCTTGTTGTCTTATCATCCTTGATTGTATCACTTATTTCCTTGACTGTAGAGAACTTGGACTAGTAAAAATCCTTTCTCCGGGTGTTATCTCCACCATTTTCTCCCCTTTTTCAGCATGTTAACTTCTAGGTATAGGCCCTTGAGGCCCATTTCCTTGACCAGTCTCTACAAACTGGTTCTACATTATCATGCTCCCCCTTTCCAAACCTTTTGATACTTGACTCTATTGCTGCTACTGACATTGTGGTTGGTTCTTGTGTTGTTGTGGTTGTGCTTGATGTTTTGGTTGTTGTTGCTACTATTGTTGATGCACTTGGTTTGGTTGCAAGCTCAATTAGCCAACACCTTGAGAACATTGTCCAGGTGTTTGAGGTAGACTTTGGTGTTGCTTTTGTGCATTTTGCAACATAAATGGAGTAAGGGATGAAATAGGGCTGGGGTGGTTGATTTTGCAAAGTTAGGGGTGACTGGGATTTTGAATGCTAGGGACCACTAGTATGTTGGTGTTGAAGGACATGTGGCATTGAATGTTGTTTTGGATGAGAGTTATTAGGGGAGAGGTGGCATTGTATCCAGTGTTTGAGAAAGTGGGCTTGGTTGGGACTGTGGTAGTGGAGATCCATTTGAAATAAATTTATTTTGTTGGAGATATCATTCACCCTACTACTTCTATAGTTGTTGGCAAAGCATATAGGCTTATGGATTATGATTGGGATTTTTCAATTAAGAATGGTGCAGATTACTGTTCGGTTGTGGCATCTGGTGTTGTTGTGTTGACTAGAAAAATTATGAGATGGAGAAGAAACCATCTAATTAGAGAAAAAAATATTTAGATTACTGAAAGAAGGTGCAACTTGACCATTTCCCTATGTAGCCTGGAGCTGAAACTCTTGCATTAGAAACCACTAATCGTTAGTAGATTGGCCAAGCTATAAATTGGAATGAAAAGAAAAAAGGTTGTAAATAAGATAGGTAATAAACAAAAAAAGGGAAAATTTTCATGTTGAAAACCTAGACGCTACACTCTCTCAATATTACAAGGTTTGCATCTTTTTCTTAGAAAAATATTGTAGCACTTACGACAAACATTGTCCAACACCACTGGATCAAGCATTCCAAAGAAAGGTAATACAATCTATGATTAGTGAACAACTGCCCATTCTCTAGTCCCATTGTAAGCAAGCAACAACAATATTGAACTCCTCTAAATGTTTTACAAAGCATATAAATTCCTTCCATGACGAAAGATTAAAGAAGATAATTTGGATTTCATTGCACTGGCATAAGGGAGAGTTTACTAAACTAAAATATACATTTCTAAAATTACATAATAGTATTATTTACATTATGGAATTCTATTTACCACCAAAGGAAGTCCAGAATGTGTGGACAAGGAGGAACAAACAATGTTGTTTCTTTCCTACCCTAGGCTTAGTCACTGACTTCACCAAAGTCCTTTTCTTTTTGAAAAATGTTTCTTATATCAACATAAAATATGATATACAGATAATATGAAAATGGGCATGAGACTACCTGAAGGCCAATAAAAGAGTCTTTAGATCAACCTCTGACTCAACTGAATAGTATGACATTTCATTGTAGAAGAATGCTTGGAAAAAATCAAAATATGGAAAGCATCATGACCCAACAAATAAATTTGATTGCATTTGGTAAATTTATTCAATTCAATTCGGTGGATCAAGTTCAAATTTATCATTTATAAAATTCAATTAAATTTAAATTTTAAGTTTAATACTAAGTTCTCCAATCCTAATTAGAAAAAGGGTAATTGTTATTACTGTAATAATTTTATTTTATTTTATTGTCTTTTTTGTAATAATTTAAAAGGGTTCCTTAAATTAATTTGAAATATATATATATATATATATATATATATATATATATATATATATATATTTTTACACCATGTTGGACGTTTATAACTAACTATAATTTTTTTTTATAAAAAGTAATTTTAATTTAATTCATTTTATTTTTTCAACATATTTGAATTTATTGATTTTCTTATTAGTAATTTTAATTTTAAAAGAAAATAATAATAATAATAATAATAATAATAGGTTTGATATGTATAACTAACTATTAAAACTTTTAAAAAGTGATTCATTTTATATAATTTAATTCATTTTAATTTTTTCAACATATTTAAAATTATTAATTTTGATTTACTTATTATCAATTTTAATTTTAAAAGAAAATATTTTTAATAATAATAATATTATTATTATTAATTTCCCTTTATCTCGGTCAAACTAACCGTTATCATTTTCTAGCTGTTATTTTTTAGCCGTTGAGTCATGGATTCTCTGCCCTGTCTATTTAATGTGCTAAATGAGATCTGCTCATTCAACTTGTCCTGATGATGAACCGCACTGGAAGGTTCGAAACGTGTCGACATAAGTTTTTCTATGTGATTTTTGCCGAAGATTCTTCATAAAAATTGATATGGACCACAGAAGTCTCAGTTCAATAACGATAAAGTCTTATGGAAAATTTTGTAACAATATGACTAATAACTGAACTTGTTTCTCCCATCCCATAAAAGAAGCAGCGCTGGAATGATTTCTAGAACAAGGAGGCAAGGATTTCAAAGAAATCTATCATTATGTCTTTGATTTCTCTACGTTCTGAAGCATGTGGTGCATTCCGCCCTACCCCTAAAGGTGAAAAAAAATGAGTTTCATGGTCATTTTACTTTTATTTTTTTATCATGAATTATTTGGCAGTGGAACAAACATATGAGATTCAAGGTAATTGTTGTTTGAAGAGTAAATTTGGACTGCCAATGTTTCAAAGGACCAAAAATTACATAAAGATATATTTTATCACCGTGGAAAGCTTCAATCTCCTCGATGAGCTGAAACCTATTTTCCCTATTATTGAATATTCTGAATGCTGTAGCACAACACTAGAAACTATAAATTTTTCCCTAATTGAGAGAAATTTGTTTCATTTTAGATGCTTGTCTTTTCAATTTAATGTTCCCAACAATGGATTTTATTGTAAGAATTTGTTCTTGCTTTTTTTTTAATTTTATTGTGGCTGCAGTTGAGTAAAATTATTAAGGGCGAGTTAGAATACGATGTTGAGGGTTATACTATTATTGATTGCCCTTATAATTATGAGTATAAAGTTTGTCATATACAGGAAAGTTTGAGGGCATTAATCATTTTTTCATTTATCTCTTTACGAGTCAATTATTTCAAATTTTCCCTTTAGTTATTACTATTATTTTTTTCAGGGAGAAATAAATATCAGCAACCGAGAGGACATGCAATTGTTTTTGGAAAATAACATCCAAAATAGAAAATCTATGGCCATTATTCTCCATCGTGAATATTCGTCCATTACAACACCTAAGATGTGAGTGCCATTCATATTACCAATTTTACTATCTTTTATTACTCTTATAATTGATTCAGAAATCCTGTTCTACCATTATTTGATACCATGTTATTTTAGGCTCTTCAGATTTACAATTTAGCAATCAGAGCTAAGGCATTAGTTTTTCTATGAGTAAAGAGTTTGTTTCAACTCTGGTAAATAAATTTCATTTAGTTGAAAATGTCAGGAGATATTTCCCTTTGTGTATGTAGGTGTTTAAGAGAAAATAAGTTAATGTTCGAAGTTGAATTTAAAAGAAAGAAGGAAAAATAAAGAGCAAAACAAACCTTGTTTATTTTGTATTTATTTTATGTAATAAATAAGGGAGGGAAAAAAAACTGAAAAACAAACCTAGTTTTTTTATCTCTTTGTATTTAATAGATATGAAGTATCTATTTGCCGAATAAATATGCTATTAAGATGGATTTACGTTATTAAAGTAATTAGAATGATGGATTTATATTAGTTTAGATTCATTTTAATCAATATCCAATATTTACAAAAATTCCAAAAACTCAATTTTTTTTATTTTATTTTTTTTTTTTTTTTTTTTTTTTTTTTTTTTTTTTTTTTTATGGTTAAAAGGATCAGGCTTAAAATCAATATCTAAAGTCTAATTTTACGCTAATTTTATTAGTATTGGAATTATAACGCTATTAGCATTACATACATAATGTGTTAGGCACTTAGATCTCCTCAAATGGCTCCTTTCAAACAAATAAGCATAATGCCTTCTTTTTTATTGTTCAATTATCATATATTATGTTTGCTCTACTAGTTTCTTTTAGCTGAATGCTATCAAACAAATCTATTAAACAAAGTCAAGCTAATTACTTTGATAGATTGCCTACTCATTTTATTTTTTCAAAAGTAGTTGATTTTCTATTTTAAAAAATGTCACTAATTATTGGCTTGTTGGGGCTTGACCCAGGTTCAGAGGTGATTTAGCCAAACAAATCCCGATACTACTGGCCCTTTTGGCAACAATCCGCGGAGCGCGGACTGAGGTCTCACCCGAAGTAGTATGGGAGGGTACTAGAACCAGGTTTCCGCACCTTGGGGATGTCTGATGAGTTCAAGTGGTCCGCGGTTCGACCCTGCACGCACGTCACTACATGCACTTACCCGTACCTCACAGCCTGAGAGGCTTCCTTCGCGCAATCCTACTCGGGGCCTGAATTCTATTATTACCCAAGTCTTACGAGTGTTCCGTTATTAGTCAATTATTTTAGCCCTATCATGAGTTTTAAGTTATACTGTAACAATATAAATCATTCATACAAGTGCGCACAGTAAATAAACAATATATTTGCAATTGATATCAAACATGTAATAACTCAAGAACAGATACATAGAATTTGGATAAAACTTCTCTTTATTATTCTCTTCTTTAGTTACAGACTCGACTCCACCCTACGCACTCAGCTGCAAGGGTCTGCGCACTCAGTTGCAGACTACTAGGCCTCTGCGCACTCAACTGCAGAGCCTTTTCCTACTCTACGACCCAAGACACACTTAGCTACTCAAACTCTTACTTCGCTTTGCTATTCTTCTATGCCATTCTATTCTCCATTCCTTCGTCTCTTTTACATTTAGAGCCTTGCTCTATTTATACAATCCCATGGTCTACGGACCATGGGTAGGCTGACATTACATCCAAAACTAGGGTGGACAACCCTATGACTCTAACATACTTCCGCGCCCGCAATTCGCAGGGCTTTACAACATTATTTGGTCAAAACATGGGCTTTGAGCCCCAAAACATGCCTTGGGGGGGATTCCATGCCCAACAGGCCCCCAACACAAACATCGTGACTCGCCCTCGAGTCACTCTGTTGGTGCGGTGATCTTGGCACAGAGTTCCTCCAACTGTCCTCGAATTGTGCTGATGTCGGCAGTGCATTGAGCCGCTGCTTGTTGAATCTGTTTCATCCGCTCTTCTTTGTCTGAACTGTTTCCAGTGTTTGTGGCATGTGTTTATAGTCCCACGCTTTCATCCGACTCCTCGGAGCGTGAAGACTATGCTTCTTCCGACTAGTCAGATAGCTGGTCCAACCGTGTAAGGCTTCAAACGACTACCATTCACCTTGCCTGGGAAAGGTTCTCCATTTAGTTTTACTAGATGTATTGCGCCTCCGTCTATGATCTCCTTAATCATGTATGGTCCCAGACAATGCATTTTGAACTTCCCTAGGAAATTTTCAAACTTATTGTCATACAACAACACTAAATAATTTACCTTGAAGGTGCGCAACTTAATATGGCAATCGTGCCAGACCTTTTCACTTCTTAAGGTTCAACGCAATCTGGTTTCGTCAGCAAGTATCCAACATCAAGCGTAAGCTTGCTACATGGTACTTAACCAATCCAAAGACAATCCAATCATCTAGATAGACCTCCAGGAACTTGTGGATGTATTCTTTGAAGGCGGCAACAACTATGCATGAAAATATTGTTAGCGTGTTCTTAAATCCAAATGGCATAATGGTGTATTGAAAGCAGCCCCATTTAGTTGCGAAGGTTGTCTTGCTCATGTCTTTCGGTGTGATTTTGATCTAATGGTAACCTGATAACCCATCCACGAAAGAGTATGCTTCTTGTTTGCCAACATTTTCCAATACTTCATCTGTGAATGGGCTCGGGAATGGGTTGTGTACACAGGCATCATTCAATTTCCTAAGGTCCACGCATATTCTTATCTCACCCTTCTGTTTCTTTTCCTGTACGACCATAGGGCTTACCCAGTTAGATTCTTCCACTGGTTCAATAATTCCAGCCGCGAGCATTTTGTCTAGTTTGACACAGACCTTTTCCTTGTATTTCAGATTAAAGTGGTAAAGCCTTTGCTTAACTGGCTTCGCGTCGGGTTTTAGGGTGATCTTCATCATCCCTAAATCGCCAACGATCCCCTTTAGGTCCGTGATCTTGGTCAGGAATAAATCTTGGTACTCACAGAGTAACTCAGCGACTTTATCCACCATGGCATCATCCCAATAGTCACCGAGTGTTGCATACTTTGGTTCTGCCTCTGTCCCAATGTTTACCTGCTTTGTTTTTAGTGGCACGGTGATGTCAGGATCCTCAATCAATGGTCCTCAAACCTCATGATAGCCTTCAGTTTCTGGAATGTTAATATTTCGTGGATCCTCATCATCTTCCTCAATATTTACATTATAACACTCCATCGCATAGCTTAGCCAGGTCGCCCATTCCGACTGAAGCACTTCCATTGGTTCCTGGGGTATTTTGAAGATAGCTACTTTTACTGCTTATAGCGCATCATCAACAGTATCCCACCAACAATCTTCAAATGTGAAGGTTAACAAGAATTATTTTGCGTAAGATATCCCATTCGCTCATGTCATGGCGAAGCTCCGTCTCAGTATACTAATTCATGGGTATGACATCCAGTGTATGACAGAACAAATGCACCCATTCAGGTTATGGCTCTTCCCTGTAGACCTTCGTCCATTTTGTGAGGTGTGTGCATGGAGGATCATCCCATCCGTCAAATTTGTCTATTAGCCGCATCTGTGGTTTCCCAAATTGTAGGCACATCATCCTTCTACATTCCTGCCAGTCCTTAAAATTCTTCTCATGCGTACCCCACCACCTTGCAAGCGTAGCGCATAGTGCCCATTTTAGAGCGTCAAAACATTGTTGTTTTGGTACTTCTCTTTCAAATTTGTTTAGGAAATCTTCTACCGCGGTCAGTCCATCATAGATAGGTAGATCTCTTGCTTCTGTTGCTACACAACGCAGTGACTTTATCATCATGTTGCAATTGAGTGTGGTTACCCCGTGCAACCAATTATGCCATCGTTCTATTTCCTCATCTAAATATGATGTGCAGCAGCTTTCGTGCTCCCATGAAATCCTGCCATCTGCTGTAGGATTCACCCAATCCTATTCCTGAGCGGTTATCTTGTAGATACAATCTAGATCATCGTCGTGCACTGGATTTGTATAGCATGATCCTTCCACAGGGTCTAAAGGTACCACTACGCGTAGTGAATTTTTCTCAGAAATCATCTTTCGTTTCTTTAGATTTATCACTTCGTTCATATTAGTGGCCTAAACTATTCCCAGTAGTGCGGGATACGGATTGTTTTCATCAACAATATCTATCACTTTGAAATCTGTAAGCGCACTCTCTCCTTCGATGTCTACCATTTTTCCCTACAATATCCCCATCGGTAGGATATTTTGTTGGTTCGCCATTCTCAACCGAATAGGAGACCATTGCAACGCGCGCCTGCCCATGCGTTCCCATGTCTACTTTGGCAGTACGTTCGTGTCCGATCCTAAATCCAGAATTACTTGATCCATTTCATATTCCTCGATTTGTGCAGTCAATCTCATCTCCCTTCCTGTCCACGTTGTGTGCTTCCCGAGCTTCCGGACTATGTACAATTCCCCTGATCCAGCACATCTAGTGATGAGTTCTTGCAGTCCCTTCACAGCCTTGCTGTCACACAGCAACTTCATGCATGTCTCCAAAAAGGTAGTAAGCATTGATGGGTCCATTTCCAGTTCTAGTTTGTCTTTACTACCTGAAGTGGAGGCCTCTACGAAACTCTTCTTAGCTTCCATGAATGTGTCCTTCGCATGCTCCAAATCGAACTCTGGTTCCTTTATTGGAGCCTTGCAAACCGAGGCACTTTCTTTTGGTTGCTTACCTTTGTCATCTCCTGCCGTGATACCACTTCGAAACACGATGTTTACATTTGGGTCCTCCTCGCACGGTTTGGACCTCATCATTTGCAGGTTCTGAGTTGGGGGAGGTTGGAGTATTCCTTTATCGCACAACCTTGCTATCTGTGTGGGGAAGTCCTCCATCTCATGATTAAACTGGGTACAATATCGACATGATGTTGTCATCAGATTTGTACAATCGCGGACCTAATGCCCTAGCCCTCCGCAATTGTAACAAATTAGCTGTACGTGACCCCTTCCTAGTCCCATTCCACCTCAACCTTGTCCGTGCCCTTGAAATCCAGTGCGCACCATCCCCACATTCTAATCTAGGGCTTGTGTTTCAGTCTGAACTCTGTAGGTAGGAATCTGATCCATCATGAGTTCATATCTGCTACAGGTGCGCTCATCATGGCCTACCGACCTGCAGAAATTACATAACAATTGTTGGGATCTCTGTGTATACTTCTGTAATAGGTGGCAATTATATCTAGCATGCTTCCCTCCTATCTAACAAATCGTGCACCATAATGCAGGCGCCACGATTGGTCCTGCTTGTGCCTCTGGTCTCAGGGGCATTGGTCCTCCTCCCGCCACGTAGTTCGCAAAGACTGGACAATGGTCCTTGTCATGTCCCTGGCCTTTGCATTTGATGCACCATACCTCCTCGTGTGCTTCTGGGTGAGCTGTTCTGTCTTGTTTCAAGCTCTGCATCTCGAGACACAAGTTTTTCAACTGCGCATGGATCTGTTGCACTCCCAGGCTAGGATCTTGTATTGGGGTCTCGTGTAGTCTCATTGCAATCTCCAAGGCTTCGGCCTGAGTAGATAGCTTCTGCTATGACAATGCGGTCCTTAGATGCGGCGTTAGTGACGCTACAAACCATGCACGGTGTTGCCCATCTGTCAAGGTCATGTTGGCTTTGCAAATCATACTCTTCAGTCTTTGATCCAGCTCCCAAGGGGTCTCGCCTAGAAGCATCGTGATTTCCTTAAACCTGATAATCGATTGTGTCTCCGATTTTGGTCTGCTAAATTCCTTGTTTAGCACAACTTGGATATCCGCGATCCCTGCGTTTGGATTGTCATTGGAATGCTTGATGTACCATGTCAGTGCGCAATCCTGCAAGGCGCTAACTAGTATTGCCTTCTTGATATTATCATCTGTGACTCCTTGCACTTCCTATACAGCCTTTACTATAAACCAAAATTGGTCCAGATCTTCATTTCCTCCTCCTCTGAATATTGGCAAATTTATTGCGCTCGCCATATTAAACTGTTGTGGTGGAGGAGGTGGTGTGGGCAAATATGGGGTGAAGATGGTGAAACTGGTGGTGGTGTAGGTGGAGGTGGTATGCGCGGAATTCGCTTCCTTATCAAACTGATCGCACTCCTTGGTGAAACCTTCATGAGCTCTTCCTCGCTTTCTCGCTGAGGTGAAATCAAGGGACTAGTCTCTAATTCTTCGCTATTTCCATTTTTGTAGATCCTCCCACTTCGCGTAGCCCCAAGCATCAATTTATTCGCACAACCCACTTTTCACATGGTAGCATTTTAATCCAAGTGTTTAAATATTTAATGTACTTACCTCGCGGTCCTTTGAGGAAGCGTCATTCTGCCTCACTATAGTTGACTGTCATATCTACCGCGAACTTGGTGATAAACCCTCCTATAATTTGATCGAGCCAATGGTCCACAACATGCATGATCTTATCTTTCGATGCTTCTAGTCTGCGCACCAACTCTAGAGTCCACACAATAGGTTTGTCGAGCCTACACCTTCCCTGACTATTTTCTAGCTTCGCGATCCACTCATACAACTCAGAGGGGAAGGATGCAAAGAAAATTTCATATATTTCCGTATATAAGTAGCGCTCTAACCACTATTCCTTCGACACTCGCGGATTCCTATTTTCCTGCACCGCGAACTCGTGAATTTTTTTGTCCAACCACCCTTCAATTTCTTTCTTTGTCAGATTCCAATTACACGACATCAGACATCCCTTATGCAAATCCCGGTCCCGGCAATGGAACCATTTGTTGGCTTGTTGGGGCCAAACCCAGGTTCAGAGGTGATTTAACTAAACAAATCCTGGTACTACTGGCCCTTTCGGTAACAGTCCATGGAGCACGAACTGAGGTCTCACCCGAAGTAGTATGGGAGGGTGCTAGAACCAGGTTTCCACACCTTGGGGATGTCTGATGACTTCAAGTGGTCCGCGGTTCGACCCTACGCGCACGTCACTATGCGCACTTACCCATACCTCGCAGCTTGAGAGGTTGCCTTCATGTAGTCCTACTCGGGACCCGAATGTTGTTATTACCCAAGTCTTACGAGTGTTCCACTGTTAGTCAATTATTTTAGCCCAATCACGAGTTTTAAGTTATACTGTAACAATATAAATCATTCGTACAAGTGCGTGCAGAAAAATAAATAGTATATTTGCAATTGATATCAAACATGTAATAACATAGAATTTGGATAAAAGTTCTCTTTATTATTCTCTTCTTCAGCTACAGACTTGACTCTACCCTATGCACTCAGCTGCAGGGGTCTGCACACTCAGCTGCGGACTACTAGGCCTTTGTGCACTCAGCTGCAGAGCCTTTTCCTACTCTACGACCCAAGACACACTTAGCTACTCAAACTCTTACTTCGCTTCACTATTCTTCTATGCCATTCTATTCTCCATTCCTTCATCTCTTTTACATTTAGAGCCTTTCTCTATTTATACAATCCCATGGTCTACGGACCATGGGTAGGCCGACATTACATCCAAAACTAGGGCAGACAACCCTATGACTCTAACATACTTCCGCGCCCGCAATTCGCGGGGCTTTACAACATTATTCAGTCAAAACATGGGCTTTGAGCCCCAAAACATGCCTTGGGGCGAATTCCATGCCCAACACTAATTATTTTGATCTAGTCAATCTAAAATGTGTGTGGGTATATATATATATATTGTTTTCTCCAAATTATTTTTGATTCAATTCTTAGAAGGGTTTATTGGCATTTTCAAATTCAAAATATTTATGTTTTGATCCCATCTATCATCTTTAATCATCATAAACAATATGACTACATTACAATGTTATCAAGCAATTCTACTTTTTATATGTAAAGAGGAATCTCACCTATTCATATGCTCATAAAATGTTTACATTCTTTCTAAGAACTCAGTCGAGAAACCCTCATGTTGCTTCCCGATAATGTTTTGTCAAGTTTGGAAGCTTGAGCAGTATCATGTTTAAAATTGAAAATGTTTGTGTGCCAATTAGACAAGACAAAACATTAATGGAGATAACTTTGCCCATGTCCACTATATAATACCAGTGAGAGAAAGAAAGAAACCATAGCTTCAGAGATAGAGGTGGGCCATAGTGACCTTATGCTAATTATCATTGTCTTGAAGGGAAATGGGCTGCTGAGAACTATCTCCAGGCTTGTGTTTTCAGTGTCGCTTTTGTCTTATTTCTTGAAGGTCCTCTGGTGCCTTGGTTCTTTATTTATCTATCATTGAAGTTTTATATTAATTTTTGGGGGATTAAGAAGAATTACATTCTAGAGATATGTATATTCATGGAGCACATATGAAAACCATGCACTAGATTTTGTGCTGGCTCCATCATGTCTAGTCTCTTTGTCGAATTTCCTACTCTACATGATTTTGATTTTTAATCATCATAACAGTTATAATGCATGCTTTTGTTAATATTTACTATAATTATATACAATTTTTAAATTCTTCAGTGATTTATTTCATCTCCAAACTTGTATTATAGGAGTCATAGAACATGGACCTTTGGGTTTATACTTTGGTTAGTCTCAAGTTTAAACAAACTACTTTGATTCTATTTTTTAGGTGGTTGAGCATATTAACCACGTGAAAGTTGCTTCTTTGTTCTAAAAAAATTGTGTTCTGCATCTATTGGACAATTGTTTGTGCCAACTGAGCTAATGAAGCCTACAAGACTAAAGTTTTATAATTTATTTAAAGTTTTAGAATTTATAATTTATAAAGTTTCAAGATCTAATTCTTTAAAGAGTTTGTTGATGGTGCTAGACCAACCAACATTCAGGGGATCTCCTTGATATGAAGTCTCAACTAGACCTCACACCGTTTGGTGTAGGAGTCCCATTCTGTGAGATGGCCCAATTTACATTATCTTAGATATTTTCCTTAGCCCTTGTTGTTCAACACATGAGAGTGTTATGATTGTATCTTCAAAAAGTGAGGTGAGTATGCCTGGTTAGTGCATAATGTAACTTGTATTTGCATTCTTTTACTGTAAAGGAGGAGAGTAAAGTGATCCTCTAGATGAGAGGTAATAGTACCAACCAGGGAGAGACACACGCAAACCAGAAAGGTTTTGTCCAGCATCCAGTGGAGTAGTCCACAACAGATGCGATAGTCGTTAAAACCAAAGTGCAAAAGAAAACACATACACCATCCAACAGAGTAGTCCACACAGAGACGATGGTTGTTATAACCAGTAAACAAGAATGTTCTATCTAATGTCTTGTCGAATATTCCACAAGGATGAGACAACACTCATAAACAATACAACACATTTTCAACAATGTAAGTACTAAAACAACCAAAGTAGTTTAACTATCTTAGTACATGTTAAGAAAACATACATTACAAATGTTTAAAGAGTAGTCTTACAAACATCTACAAAACATGCGTGAAAACTTGTTTGCCTTAACAGACTTCTGAATTAATAAAAAGTCCCAAGACACATATGTACACCATACATCACTAGTCCCAACAGTGGGACATTGGAGCCACTCCTCGCTCCTCAAAGAACAAATTGCAAACTCTCAAGGCTATGTGGGAGGAGCCAAGGTTAAAAGTCCTTTGTCATACAATGGGAGGGGTATATATAGCCAAGGGTGATGCTTCACCCTTGTGACTCTTGGACAACCCTATGACCATTCAAGTTCCCATGACTTTCAACTGACATGACTCTTCAACTTCTTCTGTGCATCCATTGGAATTTAACTTTACATTACATTCAGTTACAACGGATATGGCCCATATTGGTGATGTGTTAAACATAGCTCAGGAAAAACCTCGAAATGACATTGCTGACATGTAGTGGATGATTGTGGTGTCCATGTGAAGTTGCTGCAATGCTGAGAGATGGATGCACTCTTGGTGTTCTTTGTCTTCTCCTCCACATGGCCTAGTGATGCGGGGTCTTCGATGGTCTTTCTCTTGCATGATGGTTCAATGTATGTGTTCCTTTTGCTTGTTTCTTGATATGCTTGGTACGTCCTTTGAGCTACAAACAAGTCTTTTAGCATTTGTGGTCCTTCTTCATCCCGTTCGTCATCTCACCATGATCTATCAGTGTACCTCTTCCTGCAATCCACTCATGATGGGACAACATCAAATCCAAAACCTCCTAATCTAGCATGATGCATTATTCTTGTGTTTCGGAACCAGGACAGATGAAAGACTAGGAAGAGGGCCCAACAACTATGCAATGCATAGTTCCAAGTGACAAGGAGAGAGGACAAGTCACTGAGACAATGTAGAGCGAAGCTCGGGTTGGGATGAGAAACTTTGTGAGCACATCCTTCACTATTGGGAAAACCTGCACAATGACCATTGGGAGGCAAGATTGCACACTGAAGGAAACCAGTGGCAGGTGCAAGGTGGCACCCTAGGGGGCACTTCTATGTAGTTTCTGGAGGGAAGATAAGACAGGGTTGTAGGGGACCTACTGGGTAGTTCTGCACAATTTCTCATAGAAATGCAGGACATACAACAGAGGTCCAGCTGGGCATGTCTGCACATTTTTGGAGATAAATTCAGACCTAGGTCTTGGTGTAGTGTAAGATTCCAACAAACAAGAAAGAGGATTGATGACTATGCTTGAGAAATGTGCAGTTTAGTTTTGACATGGAGGTAGTTTTTTGCGCAGTTCTAGGAGGCAGACAAGTTTCTCACCTCCGGGATTGTGCAATGCAATTGACCTGAAGGACAACCTCAAGCACGTCTCAGTTTTGGGCATCAGTGTAGGGTCACTACGGGTTGATACTATGCAGTGCAACTCAGTTGAGGTCTAGTGGAAGAGGCTTATCCAGTCGGACAATTTTTCTGGAAGATGGCTAAGTGTGGGAGGAAAGTGAACTTGTGCAGTCTTGACATTGAGATCACACACTTAGCATACTCTGACAACATGATGACACTAACCACTAAGACAACATAGAAAAGCAGGACCCTCTGTGGGACCATCTAAAGCTGGAAGTGACAAGTGCGACACTTGGGGTAGACCTTTGGATGACTGTGACGACACTTGTGTGAAAATTCTTACAACTTTGTGTGTGATTACAATAGATTTTCTCATAGTGGAGACAACCTAAACACACAAAGAAAAACCTTCAAAATCACTAGAACAAGGTCACAAGCATGAAAACGAAATCAATATGCTAAAAGATGACTGCTGGTAAAACAAGAAAAAGGGTGAAAAGACTTCACAAGATCTCGTAGGGTGAGCTTGAGTGTTTGCAACCAGCAAAGGAGAAACCAAGGAAGGCTCCAAAATTTGGATGCAAGCCAAAATTTTGGAGGGTATTCAACTGCTACAACAGGGTTCTAGCTCAATGGAAGAGCACTTTCTTTACAAGCAGGTGGTTGTTCGTTTGATTCCATCATGCCCTAATATCCATACAGAATGGATGCAAATTGAGATGAAATGTTGGATACAAAGAGGTGCGAAATTTGGTGCAAAAACAAATTAAAAAGTGGATGTAAAAAATGGCTCAAAATTGAATGTAACATTAGACACAAAATGGGATGCAAAGGTGGCCACAACACATGGCTTAACATAGGATGCAAATTTGGATGCTTAAAAGGATATGAAATTGGATGCAAGAAGCAGTGTTATAAACGATGCAAAATTGGACGCAACAAATGATGCAAAATATGGTGCAAATTAGGATGCAGAAAAGGGAGACAAATCAAATGTAAAGTGGACGTAAAAAGTGGTCCAAAAAAGATGCAAAAAATGGTCACAAAAATGGATGCAAAATTTTGCGCTAAATCAATTTCAACATATGGTGCAAAGATAGGCACCAAAGCTGGTGCAAAACTAGATGCAATAATAGGTGAAAAATTAGAAACCAAAACTAGTGTAAGATTAGATGCAACAATTGATGTAAGACTAGTTACAAAAAGTGGCAAAAAATGGATGCAAAAAAAGGCGCTAAATTGGATGCAAAAGACGGTGTAAGCTTGATGTAAATGATGGCGCAAAAATGGAAGAAAATAATGACAAAAAATAGGAAGAAAAAAACAATGAAAAAAGGATGCAAAAAATGGCACAAAACTAGAAGCAAAACTTGTCATAAAATTACATGCAAATCTTGGTGCAAAATTTGACACAAAAAGTGATGTATAATCTAGTGTAAAAAAGGATACAAAATCTAGCATGAAAAGGGATGTAAAATTAGGTGCAACAAATGATGCTTTAAAAAATGTACAATAGAGCTAGATTTAGCACCAAGTTGATCATCCCAATTGTAAAAATAGGCCACTAAAATCTGGCACTAAATTCAACACAAAAAATTAGTGCAAAATTGGAAGCAAGACTTGTCGTCAAACTAGATGCAAACCTTGGTGCAAAATTGGAAGGAAAACTTGTTGTAAAACATGGTGCAAAACTAGATGCAAAAAGTGGTGCAAAATTAAACGCTAAGCATGGCACAAAACTGGGTGCAAAATATGATGCAAAATCTAGTGGAAAAATGTTGCAAAATCTGGCACAAAAAAGTACGCTTTAAAAATTGTACAATAGAGCCTTTTTTTGCACCAAGTTGCTCATCCTTTTGGAAAAAGATGCACTAAAATCTAGTGCTAAATATGGCGCAAATTACCTATTTTTGTTGTGTAAAGACCCTTGGTATTGAGAATACTATGGTGTGGAAATTGTACGCGACTTTGCTTCACTATAATCGTGTATGTATGCAACCTTTGTTCATAAGACTCGCGTATACTTATTAAAACATCACATTTGTCCTTCCTTTGTCTCTGAACTGTTATTCTTTTGTCTAATCACTCTGTCACATCTAAGCTCGCCTGTGTTTTCTACCATCATGTTGACATATTTATCAAGTAGGTTGCTATCTAGGACAACACATTAGTCATAATGCCAATAATCTCCCCCTTTCGACTTGATGGCAATGACTTTGGTGTTTGGTCACCACCACCCGTGGATACATGTAACCACATCTGTAGATATACCAAGCTTCTCTCCCAAGTCATCAAGTATTCCAAACACCAAGCTTCTCTCCCAAGTCATCAAATATTCCAAACATCAAGTTTCTCTCCCCCTTTGACATCAAGGGAAAAGGGATGACCAATGTTGAATGAAGACTTTGTGCATAGAGATGAGCACCGTAGATCTAATTTTGTTGAATATGAGCACTGACCATGCTCCCCCCTTAGCATATGCTGAAAATTATGGAAGTGTTGTGCCCTACAACAACCCCCCATTTCATATCATTCTTATTTTTCAAAAATTAACATATGGAATGGGTCCCTTTAAAAAATTTGGCATCAATGCTTGCATGTTCGAAAAAGGCCGCATAATCAAATGAGCTTTCATGTACTTGAGCCTTTTTGGGACATTAATCTTTCAAATAATAAACAATTTTTATTATTGCGATAAAGCGATCGCATGATCGCGTATCGCAACAACATGAGAGATGCATTCAAAAGGCATTTTGGTTTCCACCGATGCGATATCGCTATCGGCGATCGGCAATGTTACATACACACCAAGTAAAGGCACCTAACTCATGCCCCGACGCGACGCTATATCGGCGATACCTCATGTGAAACCGCTTTGTGATGTAAATCCCGACCCGATGCGATATCGCTATCGGCCGTCGGCAGAATTCCGCGCACTTCAGTAAGGCACTCGGTTCCTACCCCCGATGCGATATCGCTTATCGGCTATCGGCGCGATCTTTCGGTAATAATTGTGCAGCACCTATTCCCCGAAGCGATGCGATATCGCTCATCGGTGGTCGGCAGTCTTAAAAGCCATCACTTAAAAGCTTTAATTTTATATTCATATCCGGTTGACAAAGCGCGAATCCCAAAATGCCGTTAATACAAGGGATAAGGTAATGCGTGTGTATTTAAAAGATTTTGCCCCTTCGATTAATGAACACCTGCGTTTAACCACCAGAATATCTGTTGCACGCTTAAGTGAGTCATTCACCCGGATAACGGTATAATTATCACATTTAATGGGTAGTAGGCCTCAAATCACCATTAATGCATCTGCAATATCCTCTCAGCGATTGGATCCGCAGCCACTTTTGAAAATTAATCTTGGCACGCTTCAAATGATATATCTATCTCACTGTGTAGCGTCATTATTATTATGTTGTTACGATTTCTCTTGCAATTGTGTAGAATTCGTCTTTTGAGAGAAACTTAAGCATGATGGGGAAAAAATCCAAGAGGGCTACGGGCTCTGCTGTTACACCTGTAGCAGGTCAAGCTGCCGCAAATAGCAAGAAAGGCCTCGTTTCAGACACTACATGTACTGGTCTTAACAAGACTACATGGCAGGGCACATATAATTTACTAGAGGCCGAACAACCGCAAGTTTCAGTGACAGTGGCTACTGCGGACCCACTAAAAAAGTCCGACGCAACTCTCAAGGAGTTGGCCGATTCCTTTCTTCACAGAATAGCTGCTAGAGAGCAAGTCCTTCCCTACACTGATGTAGTGCGATGGGCAATTGAGGAAATTCCAATCACTGACAGAACGTTCCACACAAGAGACGGACGGATTTTCGGGTCATTCAAGCCAGAGCACCTGAGGGAAATGTATCATTTGCCTGAGCCAGAGAAAATCTACAACAAAGACTTTGTAGAGAAGTTTGCAGCTGAAAATGATGTACCATCTGAGCCCATTCAGGATTGGAGGCAGAACCCGGCCAAACACAAGCACGAAAGCTCGGGTAAGTACTCCGTCGATTCCTTGGCTTCTCCCTATTGCTATGCGGGAATTATGATGTGTAGGCTATGGGGATTACATGATTCTGCCAATTTCGATATAGAAATGGTTCCCCTAATGGAAGCAGCTGTTAATAGTTTTATCATGGATTGGGCCACCATTCTTTCTGATAAATTGACTATAGCTATTCGGGATTTTAGAACTAAATCTGTAGTCACCGAAAGGAAAATCCCCCCATTTTATTATAGCGCCTATATTATGGACACATTGTGTTTTAACTCTGAGTTTCCCATCCTCGGTTGGAGATGGACCACCCAAGACCCTTCGCCCATTCATCTGTATCATCGGAAATTATGGAAGTCCTCTTACAAGGACCATTTGTATCAAATCTGCAATGGTTTTATGGTTCCCATTCATTATTCCATTTTTGATCGGCCTATTCCCAAAATCTCCTATCTCGCTTCCTTCGACTTACCAGCTATAGCAGGATGGTTTGGGGAAGAGCACTTTACCTATATTAGGGTTTATGGAAGCCAAGCCAAACCGCATGTTCTCCCTCTATATGTTCCAGATAAACTGTTAGCCCGAGAGATATCCTACCAAATTATGGCCGAGAGTGTAACCCAAACACTCAAGAAAGAGAAGAAGAGGGGCTGGCCCTCTTTTCCCTTAAGGATGGGTGTTTTTACTCTGCATAATCTTCAGCATGCAGAAAAGGAGGCTATAAAGATGCAAGCTTTATCCCTGCCCACTATACCAGCCAGACTCTATGATCCACATAAAACTGCTTACAATGCCCTAGAACAAGCCAAACTGACTAAGATTGACCATCAAGAGGATGAGTTTGATGACCTGTTCAGAGCTGCCGATTCAATAGGCCAAACCAAGCAGCTGGCCAAGATGAGATACAATGATGAGAGTTTAACTGAGTTCAATAAACTTAGAGAGCAGAGGTTGCAAACTCTGCCTCTAGATTTATTGTCATTAACCTCAGCGTCCTCCTCAAGCGAGCCTGGTCAAAAGCAGACAACCCAATCTCCTGTTGTAAATAAAGAACAAAATAAACAACAGGAGGAAAGGCAAGAGAAGCAGCAGGCAGAGAAGCAGAAAAAAGAGCAAATGGCTAAGCAGCAGAAAGAGCAGAAGGAACAGGAGCAGAGAAAGCAGAAGCAGATAGAGGAACAGCGGAAGAAGGAAGAAGAAGAAAAACAAAGGAAAGAACTGGCAGATAGGCAGAAAAAGGAATTAGCCGATAAGCAAAGAAGAGAGCAAGAAGAGAAATAGAGAAAGGAGTTAGAAGAACATCAGCAGAAAGAGTCGGAGGAGCAAAAGAGGTTGGAACAAGAAAAGGAGAAGAGTAAATCACAGACCTCCATAGATCCTGAATTGCTGAAACAATGGAATCAATTCGATTCCATTATCAGTGGAAAGGAAGGCTCCAAAGACGCACCAAACACCACTTCTTCTCAGGTTCTAAGCGGAACCAGCGGCCCACCCATTTCAAAGGATCTCGAAGTAATCACCAAAGACCCTTCCGATCAGATTGTGCTCCAGGTGGAAGATATTCCTCCCCTGGACGTTTTCTACAGCCCTAGGCTCAAAGCAGTTGTTAAGCGCTCAAGGAAGAGACGAAGGCTTGATCAACCTTCCATCTTTCCTGAGCAAACAGTGACGGGGAATGTAGTCTAGAAAGGAGAATTAGACCCCTCTGATGATCTTACCAAGCTATCGCAGTATGCGGGAGCTTATTCTGCAGCGACTATTGATAAAGCATCAAAGGTAAGTCTTTTGTTAAAGACTAAGGACAGGAGATTTGTACATTGCAAGCAGAAGTAGCCGAAGCACGAAACAAGACAGCACAGGTAGAAGAGCAGTTGCTGGCGCAACAGCAGGCAAACAATGTATTAACCCAGCAACTGCAGACTGAAAAGCAGAGGATTGATCAGAACGCAATCCAAAAGTAGAAAGAATTAACAGAGGCATTGGCACAATTGAAAGAAGCAAACGAGCTAGTGACAAAGTCAAAGGATGAGCAGATTGCTCAACTATTAGCACAGCTCGAAGATATCAAGGGCACTAAGAAAGTCGAGGATTTCAGAGTAGAGGCAGCTCAAATAAATAATGCATTAATCTCTCAGGTTAGACTCTTGTGCCAACAATTAACTAAGGCTGAGCCATTATGTGAAGTATCTACAGCAGTATGTCAGCAAATTGAAAAAGCCAGAAATGAGCTAGATCAGACCGAAGAAACCATAACTTCATATCTTGATTGGCAAGATACTGATATGGGGAAAGAAGCAAAATTGCCTAGGATCTATGAGCCATTCAAAGACATACTCTTCACGGAATGGAACACTCAGATGATGAAAGCGGAAAGGGCAGCTTCAAGGTGTAAAATGATTGCCAACAATATGATTGATTTGGTCAACAATACACTCTATTGGGCCAACATGATCTCTCAGTGTACACCTGGAAGCATAACCACGGCGAACATAATTGAACAAACAAATTATCATGGACTGGAGGAAAGGAGAAAGTTAATCGCTGGAGTAAATACTTTAACCTCCGATGCATATTGGCACTTTCTAATCAAGCCGCACACTCAAAGGTCGGCTCTTAAGTGTTTAACAGATGCTCTCAAGTGCCTAATCCCCGACATTCAGGATGCCACATATGATGCCCAGCTCATGTCGCGTCTCAACACTCCACCGGAAGTACAGCCAATGCTTGCGATATGTCAGTTGAGGTTTAAAGGCAAAGAGCCCACCGAATGAAGCATTGCTGCCGACTGCCAGATCGCCAAGAAAGATAGAGAAATATTTATTGATGCCAATTTCATAGTTGTTCAGTTTTTCTTAGATATTTAGATTAGATTAGTATTTATAGACCCTTTCATTGTTTTGGAAAGGGTCGTAAAATTTTGTAATAGACTTAAAGGCTGAAGTTTGCACTACTGTGCTTCAGCCTATATTCTTTTGTGAAACTCGACCAATAGTCCTTTATTTAACGAGAAGGCTGTTCTATGCATTTGTGCACTATTGTCTCTTGTTTGGAATGCTTTCTGGTTTGAAGGAAGGACTGCGACATAGCGATTTATATAATGGATTGTTGAGCAGCTTACATGGTACTTTTATCTGCATCTGTCCTCTTTCTTTTCATATGAATTGTTGTGTTATTATCTTTTGATATTGTTGAATACATGTATGTGCTGTAACAGCAAATCTTCATTTCATTCCACTATTGGATGTTTTGTGATATGCCTTCTTTTAATCATGCATGTAGCAATGATATGAATGACAATGTGTAGTAATTCGCTATTATCGCTCTGCATAACTAATTATGCAGAGCAATCTTAAATGGTTTAAACATCTATGCTTTAGTGTTAGAGTCATCTATATGCCTGCCTTTAAGCACAGATTATCAAACGCTACGCTTTGAAAGATTGATAAGTCCCGGGATTAGATTATAGTTAATATATATTTCGCTGATAGTTTTAGTTGTTCACTTATCACTATCATACCTCATAAGTTACTCATCCATCCCACTTTTATCCATTACTGGGAAACTGGTCCCATTATCCCCAGTCGGAGCCACTATTCCAAACGGAAAAGGAGCTGCTTTCAAGGTCCGGACCGGGTGGTTTCCCCTTTGTTGTGGCAGCGATTTTCGAGGCCTCAACAGGAAGTTATACAAATAAGTACATGATGTTATGACTCAACCAAATATTACCTTTCCTATCACCAAGAACTCATTCTTACATCAATTACCCAAAAAAGTGGGGTTACATATTTGACTCAACATTACATCAAATTCCCAAAATAATGGGATTACATACATAATGGACTTGACACCAATAGTCCAATCATGACTGAATATACTAATTTTACATCATGGGTATTGATATGACCTTTACATCAAGAGACAAATATGAAATTTATAATCAAAACCAAAGACCTCAATCATGAGGTAATAATACCATGACAATCATCAATAACCATCATTCACGATATAAGGATGATCATTTGTGAGCAGCAATATGAACACCATTATGCAATAAGGAATTATCAAGAAACCAAATGCCAACAATGTGCACAATTATAAATATAGCAAATGCTCCCCCTGAATCTGTGCCACATGTTTTCTATTAGGACCGATCAAATTCATCAGTAAAGTAATCAAAGCAACTTCATCAATTAGAAAGCCATCAAAGTAGCAATGTCATTTAGCAACCATCATAAGACAATATCACTTCTATGTTTCATTTGAGCAACAATAGGTTGTAACCAATCAATATAAGTAGAGGACCAAAGAACCACTGGCTGAAGTATACCAAAACCTCTCCTTGAGTATGTCCTATAGTTTCTCGTTCATAGAGAAACATACGCTACTATCAAGAACCAAACTCGCATATATATGTGACTGTCCTTCAATTAGGGGAATTTTGAGGTCTAAAATGGGCCTCGTAAGGAAATTGTAAAATAATAGTGGAAATAATAAAATAAGATTAAATATCATCAAATTTTAGAGGGAAAAAAGAAAAAACTATTTTTTCAACTCATATTTTCAACTTATCTCCCTATGGGTTTACTCAAATTTTGAGTGGCAAGTTGGATGCAAAATTTGATTCCTCATCCAAGGAGTACCATGTGGCATACTCTCGATGTTCTTTGCTTCATGAAAAATGAGAAATACATGAAAAATGTGATTGCAATCACGATTTTTCATGTATTTCTCACTTTTCATGTAGCAGGGTCCATCGAAGTATGCAACATGGTTACTCCTTGGATGATGAACTAAATTTTGCATCCAATGAGTACTCCAACTCGAAATTTGAGTAAAACCTTAGGGAGATAAGTTGAAATATATGTTGAAAACATAGTTTTATTATTTTATTATTTTTTAATCCTTTTACTTTTTTACTCAAAAAATGGTGAACATAGAAAATTTTAGGGGCGAATTTTCGCCCTTTGGCGAAATTAAGGGGTTTTAAATTTTTAGTGGGCGAATATTTTGCATCATAGTACATTTTTACAAATCACCTCAAATAGCCCACCTTATTTTAAGGGAGAGGGTAAAAAAGGTAAATTTAGCCCTTGAAATTACGAGTTACAACCTTCCATTCGCCCATTTTCAAGAATAGGTTTTATTTAAGTGAATCCATTCGCCCATTTTCAAGAATAGGTTTTATCTAAGTGAATCCTGTGGGCCAAAGGCCCAAATACCATATTTATAAAAGATGTATGGTAAATTAATAAAAATATAAATAAATGAGAGGTATGGTAAATAAATAAAACATTTTTTATATTTACTCCATAAGTCACCTTATATACATGCAAGGGTGTAAACAAAACATTTTTTATATTTACTCCATAAGTCACCTTATATACATGCAAGGGTGTAAACAAATAAAAATACAAGTAAAGTGGAGGTATGGTAAATAAATAAAATGTCTTTTTATACTTACTCAAAAGGTATGGTAAATAAATAAAAATATAAATAAACTAGACGCATGGTAAATAAATAAAACCTCTTTTTATATTTAGTCCATAACCCTCGTTCTATTTATGAAGGCTCAAGAAAGAGGTTTTATTTAAGTGAATCCTATGGGCCAAATACCATATTTGTAAAAGAGGTATGGTAAATTAATAAAAATATAAATAAACGAGAGGTATGGTAAACAAATAAAACATTTTTTTTATATTTACTCCATAAGTCACCTTATATTTATGAACACTCGAAAAATGCGTTATATTTAGGTGAAACCTATGGGCAAAATACTATGGAACAAATACCATGGACTAGATTGTTATTAATACCATGCAAAAAAACATTATTAACCCTAATATTAGTATTAATAAAAATGAAAATGGAACATGGTATTGACCCATGGTATTCACCAAAATGGCACATGGTATTGACCCATGGTATTCGCCTGGAATGTAGCCTATTTAAATGGGGGAATTAAACCAGCATAGATCCATCTTTACTATGGATCTACTAACCCCCGAGAGGTATCAAATATTGTGATATGCAAACTAGCATAGAGTGAACAAATATTTGATCTGATCAAAGGTAAAAATGGATGTTGTAATTTAATGTATGTTAAACATTTTAGCTTGGTTAAAATAAAAAATAAAATAAAAATCAACTATTAATTTTATTAATTTTTATAAATTACTAATAGTAACTTTTAAGCTCCACGTTTATGATAACCCATGGTATTGACCCATGGTAATACCATGGTATTCATGTGAGCATAGACTATTTAAAGGGGAAATTCTATCATCTTAGATCCATCTTAATTCTGGGTCTACCAAGTGCTCAGAGGGATAAATAGATTTCATCCCCCTAAGAGTGGTAGATGTGGAGTTAAGATGGATATAGGTTGGTTTTTATGATAATGAAGATATTAAATAGACTTAGGAAATTATATTGTAAAAACATCTTAAGGTGAATGGTTAAAGCATAGACATTGGACAAGCATATTTGTATACTTCTGTTTTAAACTGAAACAAATCCAGGGCTAAAAGGAATGGTCATCCTTCTATAACTTTCCAACATATACTGGAGTAAACAGATTGTAATTTGGGTAATTTTTCTAATTGCAAACAGGAACATACTTGTGTATTGGCAGGGTGGTTACGAGGTCCCTAGAATTGATGAATTTGAATTTTCTTGGTTTTATATATAGTATTAGGTTTTTTCTCATGCTTTCTTTGAATGGCACGGGTGAATTTTATCCTACACCCAGTAGGTTATCGATATGTAATTTCGGTAATTTTGATTTCAAAAGATATTTTAAAGAAATGCATTGATTTCATTTGTGTATTCAATAAACACAAGATTTTATAATTGAGTAAAATATTCGCCATGCCTGGTGAGAGATTCGCCAAAAAATTATATATACATATCATATTATTGATAAAATCGCCTTCCATTTTTCCTATATACCATGGAGATTCGCCCATTTATTATATATGTAAATTTGGGGGGGTTCTTAAAATTTTCCCTGATGGTGAATCATGCCCCGTGGTTGACATCCTATTGGTTCTTATAAAGTTTATTTTGGTTGTACATTTTTCTTAGGAGGCCCATTTTATACCTCAAAATTCCCCCAATGATGGGATCCGCTTACAAAAAGTAAATTGTAGTAATTTTAGACTCATATCCCCCTGAACATGAAAGATCTATTAGAATAATTAACAAAGTGATGAAGCAGAGACCACTCCTAGTTTTTTTCTGAGATATTCAAAGGAATCACATGGAAGTGGTTTAGTAAATATGTCCGCAACTTGTTCCTTTGAGGGAACATATTCTAGTTTGACCTTTTGTTCAAGCACCTGTTCTCTCAAAAAGTGATATTTGATTGGAATATGCTTGGTTTTTGAGTGCATGACAGGATTTTTAGAAATACTTATGGCACTAGTATTATCACACAAAATAGGTATAGGTTGAGGACAAGTGATTTGAATATCTTGTAATGTTTGCATCATCCATAGAATTTGAGTACAACAAGATGCAGTAGTAACATATTCTACCTCAATAGTAGATAAAGAAATGGAGCTTTGTTTTCTGTTGAACCATGATACCAAGCGAGTTCCCAAATAGAATGATCCTCCACTAGAACTCTTTGATCATCAATGTTACCAGCCTAATGTAAATATTTGTATGCATGAATAGCAAAATATGAATCTTTGGGATACCATAGACAATAATCTTGAGTTCTTTGTAAGTACTTGAATATTCTCTTGATTGCATGGAGATAAGTTTCTTTAGGATTTTCTTGAAATCATGCAACAATCCCAACTACATGCATGATGTATGGTATTGTGCCTGTAAGGTAGAGAAAAATCCTGATCATAGATATATATTCTGGTTGATTTATTGAGGGAGAATCATCATGTGAACTAAGGTTACATCCTATTACCATTGGTGTGCATACAAGCTTGCAGCCTTCCATTCCATATTTCTTTAAAATCTGCTTGAGGTACTTAGTATGCGAGAGAAAGATAACATTCTTTTCTTGCTGAACTTGAAGACCAAGAAAGTATGTTAGTTCAGCAAGTAATGACATTTCAAATTCTTGTTTCATGACGGAGGCAAAAATTTAACTCATAGAATCTTCATTGCTTCCAAAAATGATGTCATCTACATAAACAACAACTACCAAAAGTTTACTGGATTCCTATCTATAGATCCCTTAGTGAAACCTTATTGTTGAATATACTTGTCAAAGTGATAATACCATGCACGAGGAGCTTGTTTTAGCCCATATAATTCCTTCTTGAGTTTGCAAACAAGATTTTTATAATTTCCTAGAATGAACCTTTCATGTTGTTCAATATAAACTTCTTCTTCTAGGTCCCCATTCAGAAATGTTGATTTAACATCCATTTGACATACTTTAAAATTATGAAAGCTTGAAAATGCAAGGAACATTCTTGTGGCTTTAATTCTAGATACAGGTGCAAATGTTTCTTCAAATTCTATTCCTTCTTGTTGCACATAGACTTTGCATACAAATCTTTCTTTGTTTCTAATTACCTCTCCATTTTCATTTAATTTATTTTTTAATACCCATTTTGTCCCAATAAAATTTTTATCATGAGGTCTTGGTACTAATTACCAAGTATGGTTCTTTTCTATTTGGTCAAGTCCTTCATCCATAACCTTAACCCAACATTCATCTTTACTAGCTTGATTTAAACTTTGTGGTTCAATTATGGATAGTAAGGCTAGATAACTAGAAGTTCCAACAAGCTTCTTCTAGTTTGTACTCCAGCTTCCTTATCACCTAGAATTTGAGATTTTGGATGATTTTTCCGAACGTACCTTGATGGAGTCTTTTTTGATGCTTCTGCATTGTCAATTCCTTCTTCTTATGCTTCATTGATTCCCTCTCCTACATCATTTTTTCTTGTTTTAGGAGTATCTTCGTCATCTGTTGGTGCTTCCTTTTTGGTACCTGTGGATGCTTTATTAAAGACACCATCAATGCATTCAAAAATATTTTGAAGTCTTTTATTGTAGCATATATGCTTTTCTTCTAGATGAGAATCCAAGGAGAATTCCTTCATCATCTCTAGCTTCAAACTTTCCAATTTTATCATCATTATTCTTTATGTAACATTTGCTTCCAAATAATTTAAAATTCTTGACAGTTGGAGGCTTACCAAACCATATTTCGTGAGGATTTTTGTCATTGTTTACCCAAATATGAGCTTTATTGAGGATATTTACTATTCTATGTGTTGCTTCTGCCCAAAAGGTATGAGGTGTTTTGAACTCATCAAGAATGGTACATACCATTTGTTGGATTGTTCTATTCATTCTTTCTTCCACTCCGTTTTGTAAAGGAGTTTTAGCTATAGAAAACTTCCTCTCGATGACATGTTGTGCACAAAAGTCAAAAAAATCATGTGATATCAATTCTCCTCCTCTAACAAATCTAAGACATTTGATTTTCAAATCTAATTCATTCTCTACTAGAGCTTTGAAGACTATAAATTTATCAAATGCTTCATCTTTATGTTTTAATAAGCTAATCCAACACATATGAGTAAAATCATCAATGAATAATACGAAGTATTGTTCCCCTCGAAGAGACTTCTTTCTCATAGGACCACAAAAATGAGTATGAATAAGTTCACGTGGATAACCTGAAGTACCTTCTTTGGTATTAAACTGCACCCTAGTTTTCTTACCAAATTTACAATATTTTCATATGGTATTTTCTGGTAAAGAGATGTTAGGAAAGTTGCAAATTGCTCCCATTTTACTTGGCTTAAGTAATTCATTGACGCTTTTATGTCCCAATATTTTGTGGTAGATCCATATTTCTTCTTATTTTCTCAAGTAACAATGTTCTAAATCACCTTCCAAGACATAAGACATTACTTGGATTTCTTGTTCCCTTTATTATGATCTTACTTGGATCGAGATTTCATACCACGCAATTCTTTGTAATGAAAACTACCTCATGCCCTTGATCATATATCTGACTAACACTCAACAATTTATGTTTTAATCCATCAACAAACAAAACATTTCCATCTTTAACCTTTTATTTCAGCAAAACAGTTCCTTTTCCTTTGATAGCAGCAGGTGAATTATTTCCAAATGTTACATTCTTTTCTTTCTTTATTTCATTAAAGGACATAAACTTATATTTATCACCTGTCATATGTTTTGAACATCCACTTTCAATGTACCATAAATTTTCTTGATCTCCTACATATAAAGCTAAACCACAATTCTCAGATTCTATGGTTTTCTTTTTCCATGCCCTAGATGTTGTTTCTTTTTATTCATTGTGAAGATTTGGTCTTATTTTGCTTCTACATTCAATTTCTCTATGCCCAAAGTTATTGCAAAAGGAACATTCATATTCATCTTGAAGAGTTGAGAAGGTATTGTAAGAGTATTTCTTTAACCCAATCTCATTCTTTTGTTTTCTTGATTCTCTAGTCATGATAGTTTTATAAGCAACACATTAAGCAACCTTATGACCAAAATGATGACAAGTGAAGCATTAACCATTAAAGTAAAAGTTCCTGGGAGTGTAGTACCTTCTTGTGCAACTTTCCCTTTGATCGTGATAAGGGTGATTCACCTGAGAAACATTTGATCCCTTATTCATTTGCCGAGAGTTGGAATTTTGTTGACTACTTCCTTTTACTACATTGAGATAGCTTCTTATGCATGTTTCAGAAGATTTTATAGCCTTTGATGTTCTCATTTATATTCGAGACCTATTCTTATAAAAGGAGAGTGTTTTACTTTGAGATTATCCTTTAGAAAATCTAAGGTTTAGACTTCTTTCTTTCTCAAGTTCCTTCCTTAGACTTGCAACTTCTAGTTCTAACTTCTCATGATGCCTCCTTTTTTCTAGGATTTATTTCTTTAGAGCATCTTCTGCTAATTTAGCTTCTTCTTAATGAATTTTAAGATGAGTTGTTTCTTCTATGAGATTATCTTTTTCTTCTAGGGAATCCATAAAAACATCACCAGATTCATCAATACATTTATCTTCAAATTCCATATGTAATTGATATTCTTGATCGGACACACCTTCTTCGCCATTTAAAAGACCATCACTGTCTTCATGTGTGTAGAAGCTTCTCTTGTTTTTGAACCTTCCTCTAAAATTTAATTTTTCTTAATTCTTCCCTTTCTCATGGTTTTCTTTATAAGGGAATTTAGCAGCATAGTGACCAACTCTTCCACAAGCAAAACATTTGAAAGGAAGCTTACCTCTAAATCTACCAGTGCCTACTTGAAGTTTCTTTATGAAGTTTGCCTCTTCTTCATCTGATACATACCCTGATTCCTTGAACTCCTCCTTTTCCTTTAGAAGTAGCTTTGAATGCAACTTCTATGATAACTGAGGTACCCCCTTTTCTAATTTCATAGGATGTTAAAATCCCATGAAGCTATTCAATAGTAAGGTTGTTCAAATCCTACATTTATTCAATAGAAGAGACTTTCGAATCGAATTTTGGGGTTAGAGATCTTAAGATTTTCTCAGCCAGTGATGATTCTTTTATTTTTACACCAAGATTTCTCATTGAATTAAGGATCTCATCTACCCTAATAAATAAACTTGCATTACTTTCATCATTATGCAGTCCGAGAGTTTCATATTGAATTCTAAGGGTTTGAAGTTTGACACTTTTTACCTTGGTGTCACCTTCATAACTTTGGATGATCTTGTCCCATATAGCCTTTGCAGTATTTAGCTACATGACTTTGACAAATTATGATTCTGCAAAGCTTCCTAACAAAGCATTGACAACCATTGCATTGGCCTCATACATTTTCTTTTCTGCTTCATCTGTGGGAATGGAGGATGGATATTGATAGCCTCCTTCAACGATTCCCCAAACATCTGCTCCAAGTGACTGTAGGTAAGTTCTTGTTCTGACTTTCTAGAAAACCAGATTGGATCCATTAAACAATGGTGGCCTAATAGATGCTTCTCCCTCTTGGTTTCTCATCTTGATGAATCTTCCTTCAAGTGATCAAGCTTCTTTTGAAGGACCTGCTCTGATACCAATTGTTAGGAAAAATACTGAGAGGGGGGTTGAATCAATATTTTTAAACTACCTAAACCTTTTCTTTTCACATTCAGATTTATGTATGCTATTGTTATGAAGTAAACATGTGTATGTACACGACTGTAATGAAGACAAGTAACGTATATCTAGTTAACTAATTTTTTAGTTAATTCATCAACTATTTAACTTGAACTAGTGTATCAGTAATTCATTAGAAATTAATTAAACAATAACCATGTGCAACAAGAACAGAATAGTCCATCACACATAAGCAACACATGAACACCAAATTTATTAGGTGGAATCCTAATGTGGGAAAAAACCATCGTTGTTTTGGTCTCTGTCTTCTTCTTTTATTATAAAGAGAAATTTCTTATAATCTTGTAGTGGAAAAAACACATACCAGTACGCAGACACCCACCTGCAAAAATCTACAACCTTCTCTCATTATCTGAGTTCTATTGGAAGGGAGCTACAACCCTCTTATCCTCTGTTCTTTCTGGATCACTTTTCAAAATATTTCAAACTAGATCCATTCCAAATATCAAATAGAAATACTAAAATCAACACTGTATCAAGTCACTGAACCAATTGGATCACCAAATAAAACATTGAAATAACTTATTCAAACAACTAGACCAACCTGTATAACCGTATAACCATTCATCAGAATACCAGACTACATATTGTTCATCATAGAAATTAGATACTGTCACTGTAGACCCTGACTAACCACATGTCAAAATACATGGGGTCAGTATGTGTTTCAATGATTGTTTCAGTAATGCGGTAATTCATATTTAGATTTCCGTATTTTGAGATTTGTACGCAGGTCATTCGAAGGGAAAGCACTTATATATGCTACTGTTCAGAAGCATACTCACGTATATACGCGCTTTCCCTTTGAATGACCTGCATACAAATCTCAAAAGATAAAAATCTAAATATGAATTACTGTAGTACTGAAACAATCATCGAAACACATACTGACCCCATCACAGATGACTGAACCACATACATATCATCTCATAGTCACATCATTACTATGCAATATTTTAACCCAACCACCACTGTTAAACACAGATTATCATGCAAGACTTCATCGAAAAACAACAACAAACATAATAAAACAAATCAATCATTATCATCATCTCATATTTCAAAACCCTAGAAGATGTACGCGGCCTTATAAATAATTTCCGCGTATATACACGCCTTTCATACTTTACATCCGCGTACATATCTTTCTATACTGCAGAATATATAGGCGATTACCGAGATGAATATTCACATACGTACACGACCTTTCTGAAGCATACCTGCGTGCAGATCTGTAATTACTGAGGCAAAACTTTGCTGCACAAGAGAACACCTGTCAAACCCAAATATCGACATACACAATAACAAATACACATCATAAAATCGTCATCACAGATCTATTAAACCATAAGCAGATTATTCAATACATAGTCATTTCATATTATCATATTCCTTAGTGCACACCAATTTCAAATCAAACCAATCATCAATAAGCCAATACATTCACACTTAGCACTTTGATCTCCATCTCCTCATATAGCTTAGGCCTTAGCCAATACCTTAGGTCAATTCCGTAGTTATGCCGATGGTATTCTTTGATGAGATCAAATATCTATTGTCTCACTCATTACTATGAGTTAATACTATGGTAAAGAGCCTTGGTATTGAGAACACTATGGTGTGGAAAATGTACGCCAATTTTCTTCACCATACCCATGTATGTACGCAGCGTTTTTTCACAAGACCCACATATACTTATTGAAAGATCACCTTTGTCCATCCTCTGTCTTTGAACTGATATTATTTTGTCCAATCTCTCTGTTACATATGGACTTCCCTGCATACTCATTCTGCTACCATCATGTTGACATTTTTATCATGTAGGTTGCCATTAAGGATAACACATTAGTCATAATGACAATCACCTTCCGATCCTCTTTATTTGTTGACTACATATAGGGACACGATTATTGAGCTGGAAGGCATTAGAAATTTGATTCTGCTGAACCAAGAAGTCGACATTTGGATGAAAAGATGGTCATTATGGGTACAAGCGAGAGATAAAAGAAAAAAATTTCCATCATAAGTTCAATATTAGAAAAAATATTAACTCTATTAGGATAACCCGATACGTAAAAGGTAACGTCTGTTCCTCCCAATCTTCTCTGGAACATGATGCCATATCACATTTCAAGAGCCATTATATGGATCAGGAACATGACTTACACTCACAAACAACTTTTATTTCAAACATCATGGATATGTTTTCGGTGGAGGATAACAATAATTTGGGTCGTCCCATCACTAAAGAAGAGCTAATTGAGATTTTGAGATATTGTGTAAAGGATAAGAGCGTGCGTCCGGACAGATGGGGGGTTGAAATGTTTATTCACTTCTTAGAATTGATGATTCCAAACCTCTTAGTAGTATCTGAGGAATCAAGGATTAAAGGGTATATTCCGGGGGATATTAATGCTACATTCATTTCTCTCAATCCTAAGAAGGAAAATCCCCAGTCTTTTGCGGATTACAAGTTGATTTCCCTACACAACATTATCTATAAATTGATCTCTAAGTTGATCATACAAAGACTAAAACCGATATTGTCTAGAAATATCACTGAGGAGAAATTTAGGTTTATTGAGGGCATAGAGATTCAAGACGTCATAGGTATTACTTAGGAGATTCTACACTCTATTCAAACTCGGAAGCAAAAGTCATTCCTTCTCAATGTGGATTTAACGAAAGCATACTATTGCATTGACTGAGACTTTCTTAAATTGATTTTGATCTTCTCTCGAACATGATGCCATATCACATTTCAAGAGCCATTATATGGATCGGGAACATGACTTACACTCACAAACAACTTTTATTTCACACATCCTGGATATGTTTTCAGTGGAGGATAACAATATTTTGGGTCATCCCATCACTAAAGAAGAGCTAATTGAGACGTTGAGATATTGTGCAAAGGATAAGAGCTTGGGTCCGGAGAGATTGCGGGTTGAAATATTTATTCACTTCTCGGAATTGATGATTTCAGACCTCTCGGCGGTATCTAAGGAATCAAGGATTAAAGGGTATATTCCGGGGGATATTAATGCTACATTTATTTCTCTCAATTCTAAGGAAAATCCCCAGTCTTTTGTGGATTACAGGTTGATTTCCCTACAGAACATTATGTATAAATTGATCTCTAAGTTGATCGTATGAAGACTAAAACCGATATTGTCTAGACATATCACTGATGAGCAGTTCGGGTTTATTGAGGGCATTCAGATTCAAGACGTCATAGGTATTACTTAGGAGATTATACACTCTATTCAAACTCGGAAGCAAAAGTCATTCCTTCTGAAGGTGGATTTAACCAAATCATATGATTGCATTGACTCAGACTTTCTTAAATTGATTTTGATCAAAGCAAGTATGTCCCCATCGAATATTTGCTAGATTATGGCGTGCATCAAGACCACTAATTTTGTTATCATCATAAACGAGCTTCATTCCCATTTCTTCTCCACTCACAGGGGTTTGAGATAGGGTTGTGTACTATCACCCATGCTTTTCCTCTTGGTTATTGACAGTTTGAGTAAAAAATGACAAGATGTTAGGGTCCAAGGTTTCATATCTAGAGTTAGCGTATCTAGAGAGATCGATATTATACACTTGATGTTCCTCGATGACCTCCTATTTGAAGGACATACTGTCATTTCAGAATGGATAATATTTTAATACATCATAAAGTCGTTTGGAGAGGCTTAGAGATTATGCATGAATGGCTCCAAATATATTCTAATACATAGTGAAAATGCAGGGTTGGAGATAAAGGATATCAATTCGCTCTTTGGGGTTGGATACAGAGACATTGATAAAGATATCACCTACCTAGGTTTCAATCTGAAGCCAAATGGTTACTGTAAGAAGGATTTAATGGTTACTGTAAGAAGGATTGTGACTGGTTGGTTGAGAGGTTCCACAAGAAACTAGATTGTTGGAAACATAGATGGTTGACTAAGGGAGGTAGAATGATTATGTTAAAAGCAGTTCTACAAAGTATTGCGGTATATTAGATGCACCCTTTTCTTCTTCCTCAGGAAGTAATTAAAAGGATACAAACTATCATGGGGCGCTTTATTTGGGCTGGGCCATTACTTTCTGGGAAGTTTCATTTGGTACAATGGTCTCACATAGCTAGGCCTATTGACGAACTTAGATGGGAAATCATTGATTGTACTTCTTTCAACATGGCACTGATCATTAAAACAATGTGGAGGGTTGTATCTGGCACCGATATATGGTCTCATATAATTAAGGGAAAATATATGTTTGGACAAACATGCACTACATGGATAAGCAGTGGGGCTAAGAAGAAAATTATTACATCATACATCTGGAAAAGTATGATGAAAAATATACATTAGCTCTTAGGATTTGTTCATTGGGAAGTTGGGATGGATCCAAAATGAAGATTGGTATAGATTGGTCTGGATATAATCAAAAGTGTGATGGGAAACCATTCAATATCATTTCATATCCTTAATTTCCATCCTGGAAAAAAAATTATCTTCCTTAAACAAATTTTCCATCTTATTACACTATGTATTGATCCCCAAGCAGGGAACAGATTAAAACAATATAATAAAGCATAAAGTTGAGCAGTATGCGCGCAATGCAAAAAAGGCGTTGAGCAATTCAAACTTGCATTTAATGACCATTCCAACTAGGCATTAATATTTTTATTTTTATTTTGATTAAGGATGATAAGTACCTGTTTTATTATTATTTGCGGAGATAAAAACACTCCGCTGGTCGAAAACTGGTTGGTAGAGCTTCAGCATTAAGAAAAAAAATCTGAAATTAGAATTTATTTTTGCCCCTGGAATGGAGTGGTACTTCAACGGAAAAGAAGACCGTTAAACTGCAGAAGACGACGAAGAGGGTGTTCCGGTAAAGAAGTCCGGTTGAGAAAGCATCTCGACGGCCAGACTCATGGAAGGTCTCACATCCTTTTCTTGCTCCACGCACAGCAGAGCCGTTTTAAGGACTCTCTCCACCTCTTCCGAATCAAAATTTCCATGCAATTTGGGATCCACTACTTCCTCAATCCCTCTGCCTTCCCTCATCATCGCAGACACCCACTGCACCAAATGTCCACAGTCCGACAACGAGCTTCGTCCAGTCATTATCTCTAATAAAACAATCCCGAAGCTATAAACATCCACCTTGGCCGTGATTGGCAGATTCATCGCCCACTCCGGTGCTAAGTAGCCCCGCGTGCCTCTAATTGTGGAGAAGGAGAATGCTCGATCTCTGTCTACCAGCTTTGCTAACCCAAAGTCAGAAACCTTGGGACAGAATTTCTTGTCCAGAAGTATGTTTTGGGGTTTGATGTCACAGTGCAGAATCCACTCCAAACATTCTTCGTGGAGGTAGGCTAAACCCTTGCCCGTGCCTACTGCAATCCCAAATCTTTCTTTCCAGCCCAAAACTCTATCATTGTTTTCTGTGAACAGATACTTGTCCAGAGACCCATTTTCAACATACTCATACACGAGCAACCTGTGTTTTCTTTCCGCACAGAAGCCAAACATACGGACAAGATTCATGTGATGGACTCTCCCAATCATACTCACTTCTGCCCAGAACTGATCATGGCCTTGGGATAGCCCTTCTAGTTGCTTTACAGCTATCACCTCACCATCCGGAAGCACGCCTTTGTACACCGTCCCAAAACCTCCTTCCCCCAGTTTGATTTTGAAGTTATCAGTGGCCTTCTTCAACTCTAAAAAGCTGAACTTCTTGAATCCCCCGGGAATCACTGAGTAACCTAGACTATCATAGCCAGGATCTCTAAATACTCTAAGCATATACCGCCATCCAAATATTGCGCAAACCAGCTCTGCGACACCAAAGGCAATCGCAAATCCTAGCGTATATTTGACAACACTTCCTGTCTTATGCTTGTTGTATTGGCCCGTCCCAGACACAATGGGAGTCAACGCCTGACAGTTTAATGGCAAAGGCTGAGACGCACCAGTGATATCAGAAACAGAAGAATCATTGCTAGAAACTTTGATATACATGTGGTTTTGCTGATTCGGAGATCGATATCCATTGACAAGTAAACCCTTAGGAAAACAACTTCCGCTGCCATCCATTCTATATGCAAAGCCTTCACATTTGCTGTCATTCATGCACAAATCTTTGCACTGTTTAAACGTTATCGTATTAGTGTAACTTTGATCGTTGCCATAATAATCTGAATGTGGAAGATAAATAAGCTTTGTACTGGACGCACTCAGTGGTTTATTGCGCTCGCAACCTTGGAACCAATCGGTGGAACCTTTCCTGTGAAAACCAGGGGGGCAGGTACAGCTGGGCTTCGGAGTGTATATGCAGAGACCGTTGATTCCACAGAAGCCATGAACGGAACATTGTTGAGGAATAGCCATCCATATTATAGTCCAATTCCATAAACCTCTGCTTTCCACCAAGCTGATAGTCTGACGTTTCCATCAACGTCCAAAGTTAATCTTCTCTTGGGGCCTTCTCCGTAATCTGACGCGTTAAAGGTCAACCCGTCGCTTGAGACCAAACTACCGAAGTCGTCCAGCACCACTTGGCGGCTGCTATTGTATGGGCTTCTGCCGTTACCAACGGTAGTTAGGTCAGGATTAGGCCAGTAGTTGGTCAATATGCCTGATCCCTGGTAAGTCAGTTGAAGAACGTTTCCACTATTGAAAGAGAGATGATAGTATCCTTGCTTAAACGTGGAGTTCCCTAATCTGGATATTAACTCCGCATTATTATCAAGGGGTTGAGATGGAAGAAGAGTATCGGTTGGAGACTGGAAGCTTTCCCACAGAAACTGATCACCTGAAGAGTTGTGTAACACCAGATTTCCCGTTTCTAAAAGAACCGCATCTTTTACATTCCCGTTCCCGGTGTTGGTACTCCATACAGCGGTACCATCTGCATCCCACAGAACGAGGTTTCCATCATTCTCCAGAGAAAGACTTGAATCTCTTCCGTTGACAGCTCGCTCTCTGTTGGCCACCCAGGCCACTGTTCGGGTCTGAGTATACCATATGGCAAAAGCATAAGCATTTTGACCCACTTCATAAAATCCAGCGGAAAATGTTTTATTGGGGGAAACCAAGCAAGTCCTCTTCTGTTGACGAGTCAGTGAAGAACCGAGGGTAAGCCGATTGGTGGCCGAATTGGGAATTCCAGAAACAAGCCCGCAAGTGAAGAAAAACAAGAAACATATGAGCTGAGTAGAGAAAAAACGCCTGCAGATTACCTCAGGCGCTTCCATTATGGCCAGGCTAACTTTGATATTAATCCAATTCAGCCGTTGTTCTCTTCCAAGAACCCTGAACACCAATCCCAAGTAGAGACGCCCACTTTGAGACACACGAGTTTTTTGTTTCCCACTTCAGCCGATTGACCATTTATCTTCTCATCCACCAGAAACGCAGTTCAAGCTGTAGAGAAACAATCGAGGGCATCTGTTACCGTCTCTGCCACAAAATATGAAAACAAATTGCAGGAGAGAAAAGTATGAAATTGGCTGGCTTACATTTATATCGCCCCTCGTTTAATTAAATCTAACTAGTCAGCCCCGCCCCTCAGAGTTACAGTATCGAATAATTGGAACAGCAAACCGATGTCAATCATCTGAATCTCAAGAAGGTGGCAACATCTTTGAAGCCATTCAGAGCAGAAGATTTCTTCACTATCATATTACCTAGACATAAACTTTTATGTTCACAATTATCATTGTATACTTGTGCTTCTTATATAACACTGTGGGTACTGAGATGTGAATTTTTAAGGCTAGCGGATATTATTCTATAAATGTTCTTGTTTCTAATACACGCGGCACTCTTAATCAACAACGAAACGAAACAAATTGTGAAATCAGGTCAACCTGTACAGTAGAAGCAACCTATGCAGATTTTTGGAATATCTCATAATCTAAATCTCACGACAAGGTAGGTCAAAGAATTGACCCCAAAATTTACAATAAATATAAGAATTCGACTGCTGAATCAACCTATGCAGATTTCTGTAATATCTCATAATCTAAATGTCATGACAAGGTAGATCAAACAATTGACCACAAAATTTACAATAAATAAATATAACTATTGGACTGCTGAATCAACCCAATATTGAAAATAATAAGCATTGCAGTGGACAAAAGAATAGGACGGACTTCTGAATCAACCCAAAATTGAAAATAATAAGCCCTGTCATATTCGAGATACAAATTTTTTAATTAGCTGGTCTAACTCGCATGCGCATCTGATGGACTGTATGTAGAATTTTAAATACAAGATTTAAAAATAATAAAATGCTAAAAGTGATATAGGATGGGGTAATCATTTAAATGTTTGTTTAATTAGTAATAGAATATTAAAATTAATAAGCAAAAGTTAAAAGTAATATAAATTTTAGTATGGGAATGAATTTTAACATTTAAAAGCTGGTTTAATTAATAATAAAAAAATAAAGTAATAAAAATAAAAAAATTTAGTTTATTATCTTTTGATTTTGTTATTAGTCTGTGAATAGGTTTTGTTACAATACTATGGGTCAATATTATGGGTTATTAATACTACATGCCCAAAAACTATAATTTATTTCACAATTAAAATATTTTATAACAATATGATCAGATTCTTAATCATGGATATTCATCCCCACTTTACCATGGATATTATTAACTTGTAAATAGGTTTTGTTATAATACTAGAGGCCAATACCATGACTTATCAATACCACATGCCCAAAAAACATAACTTATTTCACAATCAAAATATTTTATATTAATATGACAAGATTCTTAGCCATGGATATTTACCTCACTTTACGATACCATGACTTATCAATACCACATGCCAAAAAAACAACTTATTTCACAATTAAAATATTTCATAACAATATGGCAATATTCTTAACCATGGATATTCACGTCCTCTTTGCCATTGATATTATGAAGTTGTGAATATGCTTCATTACAATACCCTGGCCAATACCATAGCTTATCAATACCACATGCCCAAAAATCAATAACTTATTTCACAATCAAAATTTTTTATGAAGTTGTGAATATGCTTCATTACAATACCGTCGGCCAATATCATGGTTTATCAATACCAAATGCCCAAAAACCATAACTTATTTCACAATCAAAATATTTTATAACAATATGCCAAGATTGTTAACCATGGATATTCACCCCAATTTTACCATGGATATTACTAACTTGTAAATAGACTTTGTTACAATACCATGGGCCAATACCATGGCTTATCAATACCACATGCCCAAATATCATAACTTATTTCACAATCAAAATATTTTATAAATATTTTATTTTAATTTAATTTTATAACAGTTTTTTAATTAAATCTAAGGGGTAAAAGGTTATAGTTACTTTTGAGATATATATAAACCCTCTATCCTCAAGAGTACTAAAAAATATTCCGGTAGAGGTTTTAATAAAATTAAATATTAAAATAATTTTTATATATAAAGATGTGAAATTTATTGAGCCGACTTAGTATACAAGAGATGTTTTAATGTTTTGTCTTGTCCTCTAAACATTTTGAGTCAATCAAAATACATCAAAATAACAATAAAATTAAAATTAAATAAGAAACTAATGTAATGTAAACATTTTAACTCGAAATAAAATAAAAATAACTTTATGTTCAAATAAAAATTCTAAGTTATTAATTTTTTTAATCAATTTTTGTTGGGTAGTTAAAATAAACTTAAAATTCCCCGATGGGGGTGATGGACATAGTGCACGGGGCACCTCATGACCCATGATGACCAACAGCTGGCACCCGAGTAGAGGGTTGCCCCCCTACCCTCTCACTTCACCTGGCGTACAAGGAGGAGCAATGGTATGCGTGTGGAATTTAGTAGCACCTCAACCAGCGTACCAGACGTCCTTCTAGGATTGAGGGTGGTCGACGGGGACTTCATTCATGTTTGTTTCAGCTTCATGCTCTTGCTTGGTTCTTTTCACGCTGGAGAAGGAAGTGATGTCACTTCTGTTTGGTAGGGTGGTTCCCCTGGAAACGCGGTTCGCCCCCCGATTATTGGCTTTGTAAATTGGTAACTTTCCAGTTGTAAGGGTGTTTTTTGAGTGGTTGTCGACTGTGGTTCCCAATGGAATTAGCCTTCGGAAGCTTCTGGCCGATTTTTGTATTGTTGTTCTATTGTTACAGGTCTTTCGGTGGTTGGAGTGGACCATGTAGGCAACATTTCCCCTGGGAGAGGTGGCAATTATGTAGACGAATTTTTTCATTTGGCTTCTGGGGCCTTAATTAGGTTGTTTGGATTCTCTGCGTGAGGTTTTTTGTGTCTTTCGGGTAGAAGGGAGCAAGAATCTTGGAGGTAGAAGTGATCTTTTGCTGCTGGTGTGGTTGGGGAGGAGGTCCTCAAAGTGTGGTGGGCAATTATGTGCTTCTTTCGGCCCTTATGTGTTCAAATTATTCAAATTTCAGTACCTTTGTGTGTTCGAGACTAGGGTGGGATGAGTGGTGGGATGGAAGATCTTCTTAGTCTGTGCGGTGTTGTGTACTTTTGGTTGGTACGAATCTACAACCATGTCTGGGAGGTTGCTAGTTTCTACACTCAGTGCGGTGGGTCTGACGGGTGTGGGTCGAGCGTACCTAGATGGTCTTCTGCATTGCACGTGAAGATGCTACTCCAACGTCGATGCGTCCAACCCCGAGAACAGGGTGGTCCTCCCTCCCTCCAAAGCCCTTCTTGCCAGGACGTGGGAACCAGGCTTCTCAATTACAAAACACAGAGTAAGGGGTTAAGATGTTTGTGGGTTGTCGGGGTGGAAAGTCGGCGGGAAGCTCCTTGAGGATGGTGGCTGGTGTGTGGGGTGGTCGAGGGCATGGCGGCTCGGCGAAGGGCCGTGGGGGTCGATTGTCGCAAACATCGGGGAGGGGTGGGGCTCAGCAGCATAGAGGCTCGGGTCGGTGAGGGGGTGCAGAGTCTTCGATTCCTAGTTCTAGGGTCATTCAACATTCCTGCCTGGAAAATTGTAGAGACTTGTTTCAATACCTACTAGAGCGATTGGAAACTGTTGAAAGGATCTGACGGGAGGAACATGCGGAACTGGGAGCTACCTTGGATAAATTGCACTACTTTCAGTGCCACGTTTGAGAGCGTATTGTGGTTGTTTAGCAAGGATAGAACTTGTTATCGAAGAAGGTGGAGGAGCTGGAGTCTTGGATGACTCATTTCAAGGAGCACGTCCAATGCTCTTTTCGACCTCCACCTCCTCCTGGGATAGCCCTAGACAACCCAGCCTCCATCACGTCAGATGACTAGCATGACTACATGTGTTTTCTATGTTTTACTTGTCTTATGGTGCCTTTGACCTTCTCAGTATGGACGATGTCCTTAGTTTCCTTTTTGTACTTTTGTCATATGTTGTATGCAGTGGTCAACGAACGTGGTCGAGGTGAGACCACCTATTTTTGCTGCTACTCTCGATGTACATCTTTTTGAAGAATGAATAGAATTTCAACTTACAAAAAAATAAAAAATAAACTTAAAAAAAAAATAGTCAAAATAAAAATAAAATAACCCTATGTTAAAATAAAAATTCTACATTAATTTTTTTCAATCAATTTTTGTTTGGTAGTTAAATTAAACTTGAAATGGAAATAAAATAAAAATAACCCTATGTTAAAATAAAAATTCTACATTAGTTTTTTTTTTAAATAATTTTTATTGAGTAATTAAGGCAAACTTAACTTGTTCAAGTTAACCATGGTTTTTGAGCTCCACACCTATGAGAACCCATGGTATTACCAACGGTATTCATGTGGAGTATAGTCTATTTAAATGAGAGAGAGAAAGAGGTGAGGGAAGATGGAGAGGAAGAGGAAGGGATAGATAGATAGATTTGAAGATAATGTGTATTTTGGGGGTCTGAGATAGAGAGAGGGAATAAGAAAGAGACACATAGATAAAACTATATTATATAACCATGCTAGATCCATCTTAAAGCCGGATCTATTAAGATCAAATGTCTCGAGATTCAAACTTTTCCTCACGTTTTTTATTCAAAAAAGAGATTTGCACCTCGAGAAATTTTGATCCCTCCACCTTAATAGATTTGAGATTAAGATAAATTTAAACTAGTATATAGACTCTATCACTTGCAGAAATTTATTATATTTCATATTTTAAATATAATTTTAAATTTTTGTAAATTTGCAAACATGTAGAATTTGGAAGGGGTTAATTTTGGGTAAAATGGATTTTATTTTAACATTATTAAATTATAAAAAGTAACATAAATTTTGTATGATTCTAACCCCATATATCTACTTAAATATTAATAAATTATTAAAATAAAATTATTAAAAAAATTAAGTAGTTAAATTTCTAAATTCAAAAAAATCAATGCAAAATCAATGCAAATCTTCGTAGAAATTTCTTTAGTTCTCACCACAAAAATATATTTAATATAATAGAAAATGCGTGGCCTCCTACGTAAAATTTCACTTTCGCTTGAATTGTTAATTTACAATGACGTAATATAAGGATATCTAATACTTACATAAGAATCCAAAATATGTGGAGGAAATATTAAAATATATTTTATGTAAATTTAGTTATATAAATTAACAAGGTTGTATAGTTAGCGTTTTATGTTGTTTAGTTTAATTATTGAATTTTGAAAAGTATGAATTAACTTTCACATTTGAATAAAATCTACAAAATAATTATTCTCACTTAGTTTATAGTTAGCGTTTTAGTTTAATTATTGAATTTTGAAAAGTATTAAGTAACTCTCACACTTAAACAAGACCTACAAAATATTTATTCTCCCTTAGTTTAAACATAGTTAAATTAGAGTAAAAAAAAGGCGTACAACTTTATATTAATAAAAATTATAATTAAAATAACAAGATAATTCAGGATTGTATTATCTTTTGCTAAGCAAAGATGATAAAAACCGTATTTGTGAATGTTTTTTTTATATATAAACTTTAATATCATATTTGTTCATTTTAATCCATTATTTGTATAAATTTGTATGGAAAATTTATAATTTTTTTTACAAAAGGTATAGTTGTCTTCTAGAAACGCTCTCATTGGAAAAGATGGATGTGTGATGTTAGATTAAAATATAGTTAAATTAACTTAGTTTAAATATAGTTAAATTAAAATATATATTAAGAGAGTAGTGTAAAATTGAGTCTATCTAGCTAAATGTGAGACAAATATCACCTAGTCGTAAGGGAGCTTGAAGTACTCCAACAAATACATGGTTTTGAATTAACCTTTTCAACTTCTAGTGCATGTGTATAAACAATTTTATTATATTAAAAGATTAGATCAATGTTGATTAGATAGTGGTTAAATAAAATTTAAATGTTAAATATTTGAATGCATTGGATTTAAAAACTATTATATAATGTTATTCCACACTAGTAGTTGATAAGACTATGTCATGATGCACTAGAATATAATGCAAATCAATGGAATAAGAGTCTCCTTTCAAATTCTAACTTATGATTATCATATATTTTATTTTTGTTGTTTATCTATTCTATAAAATGACTATTCTTTAAATGGACAAGTTATTGCACCTATCGGTTAGAATGATATTATTAGATATAATGGCTATCAATTAAATCTTTGTGTAGTGACTTTGGTATGGCGGTCCATGGTCTATAATATTGATTGTTTGCTAAGGATGAGTTTTAGGATGTACGTTGATCATGTTAGTTATATTAATTAAATCCATAGACCCCATTTATGGTTGGCATAACACAAGTGAAACATCTCCCATCAAGGGGATTGAAAATGCTAGCACCTAGATTACAATGAACATCTTGTTGGACATTGATTTGTACCTAGGTCTCAAATTGATAAAAAAAATGGTTTCATCATGGGATAATATTATCATGAAACATGAATGTGAAATAGATAATTTATAAAATATATTGTATAAAAAGATACCTCTAAAACATTTTTTGATTAGCCAATAGAAGAAGGCATGGGCATGGTCATGTATATATTTTAATTTTCTTAGTTTTCTTTTGGTTTTTTTTGTAAAAGGGAACAAAAACATGAAAGCTAATAAAAATAGCATAATAGATGGAAGAGAAATAATTTTCAATATAAAATGTCATCTAGTAAATACATGCCTTCTTGTCCATTGAACTATGTCACAAGAACAAGGTACAATAATTTCTACTACTTTGTTTTATTGTAAGCAATAATAAACTCTCAAAATCACATGCATGTGTTATTCCTTAAGCATAACTATAAGTTTCTAGGCAATATGGATAATGGTGTTGATGCAGGACCAACCTACAAAACCAGGATCTCCATATTTTTATGCATATAAACATCTTCTCAGCTTTCTTTACCCAAATCAAAATCGCAATTACTGGCAAATTCACACTTTCCCTTTTATATGCAGAAGCTATCTTTCAAATTATGGTTATAAAACCATTTCACAATCAATCAATCTCTGTATATGAGAGTTTCCTCCTCCATGGCAAATTCAGAACTTCTGAAATCTTCAATCAAGTCCAATGACTCAATTCATGCATATATGACTTGAACCCATGAAACAATGCGCCCATATTCCATTCGACATTATATTAATCGACCCAACCAGCAAAAAACTCTGTATTTTCGACCCAATATCAATCATGTACATATTAGCATATTAAATATTCAACTCGAATCTGTTGAAGAATAAACGCCACCAGACACCTTGAATTCGCATTCATATAACCCAATACAGCAATGGTCCCACAACGAACCAAACAGCGTATGAATTCAACATTAATTGAATTTGATTAGAAGTTTATACAGCACACAGTGAAAACCAGAGTCACTATTGAAGCCGGTTGCCGAGTAAATGAGGATAGTGGTTTATGTGAAGTCCACGATTTCAAAACCTGCAGTTGGACTTCTGTCTACATGGATATATAACCATCACAGTTTTACAAAATCCTTTCACATCACTTCCACGCTATTGCAAAACAGAATTGTTTAAATATACAGAAAGGAAAACTGAAGTCATTGACTGTTTGAATGCTTAGCAATCAAAGGAGTTCTAATTAAAAATCTGTATTGATTTTCCCTTGGGCATCGATTCTTTCAGTCAACCTAACAACAATCCATTCAACTTTGAAATATGCGTTAAATACAATCAATCATCACAGCGAAGGATCGAAACTTGTATCGATTTCCACGACAAAGAATCGATGCTCCAAATTTATATGGAATCCTTTACCCAACTTACAATCAACCACAGTTTTTCACAAAGTTTCAACATGCATTACCTTTGCCGTGTCTAGCAATTCGTGCCACTGTTAAGACTGATCAATACGCCGTCCAAATGCCTTTCAAAGTTGTTCATCTCTTGGTCTTTAGCAGCCAACATAGATGCAGTTCCCCAATGTGTGAATCAAATTCACTCAGTGCTCTTTTCTTGAAGATGTTCCAGGCTTGCGCAGGGCTTTTATTCTTCTCCGGCACTTCTGCAAAACAAAACTCAACTCAACCTTTTATCATCCAGCTTACCACTCACTTGCTTGCACATCGACCTTTGTCAGCTATTGATTCCAGACAGCGCTTTTTACATACATTTAACTCCATTCATTTGGGAATTTAACATGATTTCTGTATCACAACATCGATTCTCAGAAATAGATTTAAATTTTTGTATTAAAACAGAAACCCAATCATCTTCCATCACCGCATTCCATTATTACTACAATATTGATATTAATAATACCAATTCCTTTAAGCCGGTGCAGAGTCACAATACAAACCAATTACAACATCGATTATTCAAATCGATTTCCCATTACATTGCAAATTAACCATTCACACAAGATTTAATGTTCGATTCAATGTCTTCTGTCTTCAATAGTTTTGCAATGAACTCATAAACAATGATTTCTCAACCAAATTATATAAAACGGGCATTCTTCATTTAAACCCAATTGCAGCAGATATATTCCACTCCAGAAATCAAATTACACAATTCTGAAACCACTTTTTACATTAACAATGAAAGCACTTACAGACTTTGTCTTTGCCGGATGTGCGACAGTGATGGCCTTACAATTGCCGAAGGCTTACAAGCCTTGGCTGCCCAAGCTTTACTTCTCCTTTCTATTCTACCCTATCTGCCTAATTGCCTTTGAGGCTTTGCTGAATTTATACAATTTTTAAAATGATCTAATTAAATGCTTTATCCCTTCAATTCCTCAACAAACCCCTAAATCTCTCAACATCCCTAAAAGATAGATTCTTATCCCTAAGACTTAGAAACTAATTCTAACTTAGGCTCCATCATTAATTCTAAATAATCTAGAAACTAATTTCTCTCATATTTACAAATTCTCACAAATGATTAATTAAAATATAATTAATCACTCAAAATAATATTAATATTTACATGAAATTTTAAAACATGAAACCCCCTAGCTTAGATAAAATACAATGTGTTTTTCGGAGCTGATGCTCCTGCATCAAACTCCCCATGTAAGAAAATTCATGACCACCTGGTCATAAGTCTGGATAATTATTTCCTCCTGGATCCCAAATTTTATTTTCCTTGCTTGTCAATTGCTTTACTGCTGTTGTTATCTGCTGTTGTCTTCCAGGTTTCCATATTTTGTGTTGTAGTGCTCCACTTGCTCTACCTTCCAAGTCTGCTACTGTCTTCCTCTTGTTGTCTTTCCTTTTCTTTCTTATTGTTGTCTTTCTCTGGGATGGTTTTATCATTAACCTCCTTATCAACTCAATTTCTCTGTCCAGTATGTCCTCTGTTTGCTGATTGTTTCCATCTCTTGATTGTTGAACTCTCATTCTTGCTTGTTCTTCACTTGTTTTGATCGTTTCCTTTTCACCCTTACTGTTGTTTTGCACCTTTTCTGTTGCTGCTACATCGTCTTTTAGAACAATTTCTTGCCTCTGTTTTCTGCATCTGTCAATTTCTTCTTGATTATCATTTATGACAACTGCTTTGTCATCCTTCTTCAGCAATCTCTCCTTAACATCCTTCAGTAGATGTTCTTCCTCTCCTTCTTTCATTTGGCTATCCACTTGTGCCAAATATGTTCCAGCGTCTGCAACAACATCTTCAATCATAAGACAATCATTATAATAAAAAAATAAGGCCTCTGTACCTCTTTTCCCTTTAGCAACACTTCAGTATGTTGCGTTGATTTCTCTTCTTATATCAGCATATCAGTATGCTGATCCAAACTCAAAGAACTCTTGAGATTGTCAGCTAGCCTCCCCTTCTCATCAGCTATTTCAATGATGTCTTCCAACATTTTTCCACTGTAGTGAACTGATTCTTTCCCAGCCTCTTTATCATATTCTGCTTCAAAACTTTCATTTTCTGGAAGGTATTCTTTCACATCTTTGACAACTTCAAAAGACTGCCTATCTTCTTCCAAACCTGCAATCACACACAAATCATTAGTTTTAAAATCACAAGACCTTACGGTCTTATTTGATGCTTCAGTCATCAAGTCTTCGGGCTGCTTCGAATCATTCATATGATTCAACTCCTCTAGCTCTTCATCACTTTCAAAAAGTAATGGTCCACTCTCTGGGTAACATATCGAAACTTCAACATCTTCTTCAACATCTTCATTTTGCTGTAGCTCAACTCTTTCGAGCTTCTCTATCCTCTGTCTGGCATCAATAACCTGTTCAAGTTCCCTTAGTTCCTTTATCAACTGCATATTCACTTGATGATTCCTCTTCTCTTGTAGCCTCTGCCACTTCAGCTTCTTTCTCATGACATAACCATGCTTCTGGTCTTCCTCATTTCTTTGCAACATCTCCATTAACACCTCAAGCTGAACTACTATCTCAGCCTTCTCCCTCTCATATTCCTCTTTGCTTAACTGTCTCTGTATGCCAATTGCCTTGGCATCCTTTTCCTTTTGTCTTCTGCTGTGGTTTATTTCAGAACCTCTGTTATGACTGTCACTATTCATCATCCTTTCCATCTCTATGAGTCCTTCACTCACTTTACTATGAGTTGCACTAAAGCCTCTTCAGCAACAAGTCCTGTCCCGCCGCCACTTACCTCACCAAGCTCTCCTCACTCAGTCTTTTGGTAAGCAATTGGTTCTCTATCCCTCTAACCTCCTTTGAGAACTTCTCTTTGCTCTTCCTGAGCTTCAACTCATCTGCCTGTTCGCAACTGTCCTCCTTATCCAATCTCTATTGGAATTCCTCAAGGTTCTGCCACATCTATGTTTTCACTAAGAAACTTTCACCAGTTTTCTTTATCTGTTAGCAATTCTAAACACATTGCCTTTTGGGAGTTGCAATAATACTTCAATGCAAAGACTACAATATTCTATTCTTCAAATCCAAATAAAACCATATCATCTTACCTCCAAGATCTCATCCGATCTTGTCCTTCCATTCACCTGCACTTCAATTAATTCCTGCAAATCTGTTTCAGCAAATCTTTATGCTTCCTCTGCACAATTTCTCGATATTCAACTACTGTCAATCAGATTTTAGAATCTGATCCTCTTTTCCAATCCTCTGGCAAACTTCAGCTGTCAGCAATAATTCGTTCTTTGCTGAGTTTCTTCCACTCAGAAATCATTAACAACTTCTTTCATTACTAACCCTTGATCTCCTTTGCTGAGATACTTCATTTCTGCAACCATCAATCCTCATTCCATTTCTTTGTCAGTAAAACTCAAATCAAAATTAAACAACACAATACCTGCACAATTCTTCATTCATTCAGCTGCATTCTGGTTGCTTGACTGTCAGATTAGAATCTGTTCTCCTTTGCCTGCATGCACATCTGCTACTTCATAAACGCTGTCATAATTTATCCCTGCACTTATTGCCTGCAATTTGTCAATCACTCATACAACTCATATCGAATTTTACCAATCAAAACAGAATTCTATTCTGTTCGAATGCATAACCAAGAGTTACTTCTCCACACAAAATTTGATATAAATTCAAATTCAGTCTTCAACATTTTTCAAGAACTTTCATTCAGAGCCAAGCTCTGATACCAAATGATGCAGGACCAACCTGCAAAACCAGGATCTCCATATTTTTATGCATATAAACATCTTCTCAGCTTTTTTTACCCAAATCAAAATCGCAATTACTGGCAAATTCACACTTTCCCTTTTATATGCAGAAGCTATCTTTCAGATTATGGTTATAAAACCATTTCACAATCAATCAATCTCTGTATATGAGAGTTTCCTCCTTCATGGCAAATTCAGAACTTCTGAAATCTTCAATCAAATCCAATGACTCAATTCATGCATATATGACTTGAACCCATGAAACAATGCGCCCATATTCCATTCGACATTATATTAATCGACCCAACCAGCACAAAACTCTGTATTTTCGACCCAATATCAATCATGTATATATTAGCAGATTAAATATTCAACTCGAATCTGTTCAAGAATAAACGCCCACCATACACCTTGAATTTGCATTCATATAACCCAATACAGCAATGGTCCCACAACGAACCAAACAACGTATGAATTCAACATTAATTGAATTTGATTAGAAGTTTATACAGCACACAGTGAAAACCAGAGTCACTATTGAAGCCGGTTGTCGAGTAAATGAGGATAGTGGTTTATGTGAAGTCCACGATTTCAAAACCTGCAGTTGGAATTCTGTCTACATGGATATATAACCATCACAGTTTTACAAAATCCTTTCACATCACTTCCACGCTATTGCAAAGTAGAATTGCTTAAATATACAGAAAGGCAAACTGAAGTCGTTGACTGGTTGAATGCTTAGTAATCAAAGGAGTGCTAATTAAAAATCTGTATTGATTTTCCCTTGGGCATCGATTCTTTCAGTCAACCTAACAACAATCCATTCAACTTTGAAATATGTGTTAAATACAATCAATCATCACAGCGAAGGATCGAAACTTGTATCGATTGCCACAGCAAAGAATCGATGCTCCAAATTTATATGGAATCCTTTACCCAACTTACAATCAACCACAGTTCTTCACAAAGTTTCAACACGCATTACCTTTGCTGTGTCTGGCAATTCGTGCCACTGTCAAGACTGATCAATACGCCGTCCAAATGCCTTTCAAAGTTGTTCATCTCATGGTCTTTATCAGCCAACGTAGCTGCAGTTCCCCAATGTGTGAATCAAATTCACTCAGCGCTCTTTTCTTGAAGATGTTCCAGGCTTGCGCAGGGCTTTTATTCTTCTCCGGCACTTCTGCAAAACAAAACTCAACTCAACCTTTTATCATCCAGCTTACCACTCACTCGCTTGCACATCGACCTCTGTCAGCTATTGATTCCAGACAGCGCTTTTTACATACATTTAACTCCATTCATTTGGGAATTTAACATGATTTTTGTATCACAACATCGATTCTCAGAAATAGATTTAAATTCTTGTATTAAAACAGAAACCCAATCATCTTCCATCACCGCATTCCATCATTACTACAATATTGATATTAATAATACCAATTCCTTTAAGTCGGTGCAGAGTCACAATACAAACCAATTACAACATTGATTATTCAAATCGATTTCCCATTACATTGCAAATTAACCATTCACACAAGATTTAATGTTCGATTCAATGTCTTTTGTCTTCAATAGTTTTTCAATGAACTCATAAACGACGATTTCTCAACCAAATTATATAAAACGGGCATTCTTCATTTAAACCCAATTGCAGCAGATATATTCCACTCCAGAAATCAAATTACACAATTCTGAAACCACTTTTTACATTAGCAATGAAAGCACTTACAGACTTTGTTTTTGCCAGATGTGCGACAGTGATGGCGTTACAATTGCCGAAGTCTTACAAGCCTTGGCTGCCCAAGCTTTACTTCTCCTTTCTATTCTACCCTATCTGCCTAATTGCCTTTGAGGCTTTGCTGAATTTATACAATTTTTAAAATGATCTAATTAAATGCTTTATCCCTTCAATTCCTCAACAAACCCCTAAATCTCTCAACATCCCTAAAAGATAGATTCTTATCCCTAAGACTTAGAAACTAATTCTAACTTAGGCTCCATCATTAATTCTAAATAATCTAGAAACTAATTTCTCTCATATTTACAAATTCTCACAAATGATTAATTAAAATATAATTAATCACTCAAAATAATATTAATATTTACATGAAATTTTAAAACATGAAACCCCCTAGCTTAGATAAAATAAAATGTGTTTTTCGGAGCTGATGCTCTGCATCAGGTGTTAAAGATATACTATTATTTTATTAAGTAAAGACAAACTTTTTATATTTATGACAATGATATTAATCACTACCTCTTTTTATTTCATTTCCACTAGTATAATTTCACTAGTCAGTGATTGCTACATAAAAGATTACCAATTATATTTTAAATAATTATTTTGACTTAATTCTAACATTACATCCCAACATATTGTATCTTATTTCCAAAACTATTTAAATAATAAAACTTAAATACTAAATTATATATCAATAATTACTTATAAAAATAAACTTAAATAATAATAAATAACTTAAAATTAAGTAATCTATTTATTCATGAATTTAAAACAACAACTATTAGTATTATTATCATCTTAAAAACTGTATTAATAAATTTATGTACAGGAAGATGCAATCTAAAATTGAAAATGTTTTCAATAAAAAATATATAATTGTTATCGATATCAAAGACTTGTATCTATAATTGTTTTGGAGAACTTGTTGTGCACGAAGCCTTAGCCTAGAATTAATGGTGATGATTTTTTAACGAATTGCTTTAAATCCAAAATCAGAAATTTGGATAGAGATTTGCTAATGCTAATGATTAAAAATATTTTCTTACCTATTAATTTAATTTAATTAATTTAATCTTTTAAATAATAATTCAGTGAAATTAATTTCCTGGTTCATTAAAAATTATCCATTAACATATTATTCTGCATTATAAATGAAATTTTGATTGTTTGGAGTGACTCACTCAAAAAAAAGAAACCTATTATAACAATATGATTGCAATGTACTCTCACTAATCTTTTCAAATGACATTTTACAGCTTAAATCACTAGTCTTTTCAAATGAAATTTTACAAATTAAAGAAGACAATTAAATATTGGTTCAATCTACACTTATTTATTTACCATTATGGTTGTTGTAAATATTTACATTTAAGGTGCACCAACTATTGTCACGATTTATTAATTTAACTACCATGGTAGTAAATGAACAATTGAATCTGAAAAATTTCAAATATACTGCATGGGAATGATGGATTTGAAGATATTTTGAACTTTATTTGAAATCCAATAATATCTATTTAATAAAAACATTAATGAGTCAAGTAAAATAATTGCCTATTAATTAACCTCTTTTCCCTATTTCATATTATATTCAGCACGTATTAACACACGTGTTTATTAATTAACATCTTTTCATAAGAGGCATGAGCCTAATTTTACAAAGCTACTATGAGTGGCTGAATTCAGGAATTTATTGTGGCTGCCAAGAAACGTTGTAGGCACTGCGCAGGATTCAGACCAATTTAACAGATTTAAAAACTGGGTGTAAGAGACATGCAGCAATTGTTAACTGATTTAAAAACTGGGTGTAAGAGACATGCAGCAATAATTTAATTGCCTTCATATATCGATGGTACTGACTGACTATGAATTAACGGTGGTATGATGGCACTGATTGACGATAAATTAACTAGCGGCGGAATCATCATAGCAGAATGAGACTTTATCTGGTTCAAGCAATCACTATTAAAAAAAATAGAATTAAAATGATTCAATCTATTTTTTTATTTATAAAATTAACATTATAATTTGTTATTTAATTTTTTATCAACTCAAACTTATCAACGCATTTTCGAATGCATTATAATTTTTTATCAACTCAAACTTATCAACGCATTTTCGAATGCATTATACCCTGCACTGCAGGGATAATAAATGGCATTGTGGTAACTTTCTTTAAATGGTTATATATATATATATATTTAATTACATGGTAATTGTCAATAGGAAACCCAGGGTCAATGCTGGTAGCTGCCACTATAACACTAAGAGTATATTCACTTGAATTGTTTATAACACTAAAAGTACATTCACTTGAATTGTTATATATATATATAACTACATGGTGAACCCGTAACTGTCAGACCCAGGATCAATGCTGGTAGCTGCCACTATAACACCAAGAGTACATCCAACTACCTGCAAGTCGATATAGTAAGATCCTATAGTTTTAGTAAAGCGAAATGCTGTCCAAGTAAGGGTGAGATGCTGTCTCAAGCATCCGCCACAGCAAGGCAGTGTACTCAATGAAATTTGAATTACAGTCTCCCAAGATTCGCCTAAATAAACTTGAATCTGGCTTATATGGAAGTGGAGAAATAATTGTATTTTTCAGGATCTCAGAACTCCCCTTGCTTCTATCTTGCTGCGGATCACAGATTCAACTGTCCCTCCTGATATGTAGGGATCTCTCTCCAAACTGTTTCTTGATGTGGTCATTGTTGCTGTGCATCAATGGTTTATGGATCTTTCTGCTTATGGAGCTCTCGGGTCTATCTGGTGCATTATGGTTCACAAGGCTCATATGGAGTTATTTTGGCTTTTTTGCCTCTTTCTGGTGTGAGACTAATCTCTTCACCCATCTGGTCATCTGTAAATCTTTCACAATTCTCTCTTATATGGTTATAATCTGTTTTTGCTGTGGGCCTCCTGGCAATACGATTTGTTGTATACAAGACTATTATATTTCCTTAATATAATCTATTTGGTTTTTTTTCTTCCGAAAACAAAAAATTTGTTATATTACAATGACGTAATTTCCATTACGTAGAGAAGAATCCAAGACATGTCGAGTAAATAGCGAAATATATTTTGTGTAAGTTTAGTTATATAAATTAATAAATGACATTGTGGGGTTATATGGGATTCACTATATCATTTAATAAAAAACAGCAAGCTGAGTCGAGCACGTAGGTTATATATATGTTTATATTAGTTTTATTATGTGAGGTTAATTATTTATTAATAAAAGATAAAAGGGTTATGAAGTTAATTCAATTATTTGTAGTTAATATTTTTAATAATATAAATTAGTGTATTTATATAAATTAATAATTGGTAAATGTTTATAAGTATTTATTTAAAATTGTATGATACATTTTGTTAAAATTATTAAAAATAAATAAATAAATAAATAAATGATATTTTATTTTAAATTATTATTATTATTATTATTAATTATAAAAAATAATTAATATATAAGTTTAAGTTATATATATTTAAAAACATATAACAAGATCGAGTGAGTGTAGATTTTTACAGTTGTTGATATTGAGAGAATCTTTTGGATCAATTTATGTGGTGGATTTTTGATCCTATCTCACGCTTCAGGTGAACTCTTCACCTATCATTAGAGATTTTTTTTATGATCGCAAATGAGTGTTATGGAGCCTTTAATAAAGGGTGATAACCCACTAGCCATTAAGGAAAAATATTAAAATATTGAGATTAGATGTCAAGGAAAATAATAAAATATTGAAAGTAGTCGTGTAGGAAAATACTAAATAATGAAAGTTTCCTTTTGGTAGCATGGTAGGCTTGCCCTTTATGCTTTCCTTGCCTATCTTAATAACATTTCCCCTCATATTCAATTCACCATGGAAACTGAATTTAATAAATCTCTGCCTTTTCTAGATGTCCTTGTTAGTCAACCTCGTGATGGCTTTCTAACCCATCAAGTCTTTAGGAAGAAAACCCGCACTGATCATTATCTTCATGCTCATTCTTACTACCACCCCTCCCAAAAATATGATCTTAATACTCTTATCTTTCGAGCCCTTAAAATATATGCTCCCCAGTTTCTGCCCTTTGAAAAGCCCACCTTTTTTAAGCTTTAAAAGAAAATGGCTATACCTCTTCATAGATCTCAAAAGCTTTCAACAATGCCTCCAATCCCAAATCCATTCACCCCATTTCCTCTTCTCCTCAAATCCAAGTCTTTCTCCCTTACATAAAAGGGACAACCAACCTCATTGCAAAAATCCTATTAAAAGAAATATTAAGACCATCTTTAAACCCCACAAAACTTTGAAGAAAATGTTCCAGTTAGCCAAAGATAAGTCCGACCCCATGCTAAGTTCATGAGTCTACCAAATTCCTTGTTCATGTGGGAAGTCATATATTGATTAGAATGGTTTCACCTTCAAAGTGCACCTTAAAAGGCATATTGCTGATACTAATCATCTCTACCTTTCAAAATCTACCATCGCTAAACACTCTTTTAATTCTAAGCATTTGATCTACTTCGATCAATCTAGGATCCTTTCCTCTATTCCATTTCATAACTTTAAGGTCATTCGGTGATGACAACAAGAAGGCCAAAAGGAAAATTGGACACCAAAATGTAGTGCAGAGAAATTTGGTTGTAGGCGCTATGAAATGATTTCGTAGTGCTCTTTAAAAACCTATAGGCACTACAAAATGATTTTGTAGCGCTCCAAAAACTCTATTTTCAACCTTTAGGGAAGGTGAAGCGACTCACCCTCTGAAAACTCGATTCTCCATAGTCTAACTCGTCTCCCAACTTAGGGAATGTTCTTCTCCAGCCTCTCCTTGTCAATGATTACAATCTCACTCAACTAATCATTCACATTCCAATCAAAATGGCGTACCATTACCTGCAAAAAACATAGAGACACTGCAAAATAGTTCAGAGGGTCACTGTAAGTGGAATACGTACAGTTAATCACAACTCCAAGTCAAGTTGACAACATAAGACATTTCACAAATGGTCACAATGAATTATTTTGAAAATTAATTAAATGCACACACAATTCTATTGGAAACCTGAGAAGAACAACATGGATTTTACGAATATACATAGATGCAAAACTTTTTTATCATTCACTTTGAAATTACATACTTGGAGGCAGAAGAAGAGTTTCTCCTCCTCCCATTCAATGCCTCTTTTATTTGCTAACTTCATTAGAAGGTTCATTTCCCCTTCCCTCCCAAATGAGTGAAGTCGAATAGACAACTAGGTGAGCTGGAAAATAACTCATAAACTCTAACTCTTCAGCTTACTCCAATCCTATAGTTACATTAAATATTTAGAATTATGACAAAACAACAAATTCAATTTGCTAGCATTAACATTTGTTCAGTTCACCACATTGTTAACATTTGCTACATTTCTTCATCTCGAGCATAGTTTAATGCACCTACATCAAACTCCCTAGGAAGGAAAATTCATGAGCTCCTGCTCATAAGGTCCTCTACAGAGAAACCTACCTTTTATAGAGCTGTAACATTCATCCATTTAGAATCCTCCATCAAACAATCCTTCCAATTCACCAAAAAATCTAGATACCCTTTTTCCCTAGTGTGCTTTGCGACTATGATGTCCAAGATTCTCTCAACCTCCAGATCCTCTCTCATAGGCATCTACCTTATCTAGCTCTATTCACTGAATTCTCCATTGCTCTCATTTGTTGCAGATACACCTTCATCACCAACTCAATAGTCATACAAATCAACCACATTCAAAATAGGTGAGATACCTATGCCCATAGGTAACTCCAATTCATAAGCATTTGCAGAAAATTTTCTGAGTATTTTGCAAGGTCCTATTTTCTTCATTTTGAGTTTGTTATATTCTCCTCTTCGAAATCTCTCCTTTCTCAGGTGGGCTAAGACCATGTCCCCTACCTCAAAGTTTACCTCTCTTCTCATTAATTCTGCGCTTTGTTTGTACTTGTAGTTGTTATCGTGTAGCTTTTTTTTATCTCCTCATGTAAGTCACTCATTGCTACTGCAAAATCTTCCCCATCGACACTTCTCTGCTCAAGTTTGCCTAAATCTCTAAGTTCACAAAATCCTCTAAGATGCATTCCTTACTAGATTTGAAACAGACTCTTCCTTGGGCTCTTATTTGGTGAATCATTGTATGCAAACGCGTCTTGAGCTAACACACGATCCCACTGCTTGTGATGCTCACCCACAAGGAATCTTAATATGTTTTTGACACTCTTGTTCACAACTTCAGTTTTCCCATCAGACTGTGGATAATAAGTTGAATTGAAGTTTAATTTTGTTCCAAGCTTCTTCCAAAAGTTCCTCCAATTTTTTTTGTGAACTTGATGTCCCTGTCAAAGATCATACTCTTTAGTAAGCCATGCAATTGGACAATCTCATTGAAAACAAAATGAGCAACATGTGTAGCATCACTAGTCTTGCAACACAAGATAGAATGAGCCATATTTTTAAAGTTTTCCATAACGTATAGAGTCTTTACCTCGTTGCATCCTTGGTAAACCCAATAAAAAGTCCATACTCATTGAATCCCATGGTCTGCTAGGAATGGGAAAAGGAGTATATAGTCCAACATTTTGATTCCTCCCTTTCACATGCTGACACACTCTACATTTACTCACATATTTCTGCACATCTTCCCTCATCTTTGGCCAAAAATAAAAATGTTCTAGCTGTCCAAGTGTCTTGTCCACAACAAAATGCGCTACCAATCTTACATTGTGCTTTTCTTACCTCATATTCTCTCTCATTGAAAAATGAGGAATACATAATTGATTTTTCTTGAACAACAAATGATCTTGCAACATAAAGTCCTTCCATGGGTTTTTATCTCTGCTCATGGGGTTCTTGCATGCTTCAAAGGCCTCTCGAAAATCAACATCATCCTTAGACAAGTCCTTCAAATAATCAAAGCCCAAAATTTGTACATGGAACTCCTACATGATCAAACTCCTCTTGCTCAAAGCATCGACTACCTTGTTCTCTTTTCCACTCACATGTTTTAGAATAAAGGTGAAACTTTGTAGGAATTCCACCCACTTGACATGCTTATGGTTCAACTTGTGTTGTTGCATTATATATTATAATGCAAAATTGTTAAAGAACAAAACAAACTCCCTAGGCATAAAATAATGTCTCCAATGCTTCAAAGCTTGAACCACTGCATAAAATTCCTTGTCATAAGAGGAGATTCATGTTTTGAATCATTCAACTTCTCATTGAAATATGCAATAGGTTTACCTTCTTGACTCAATAATGCTCCAATGGCTATTCCGCTGGCATCACATCTAACTTGGAAAAACTGATTGAAATCAAGTAGTTTCAACATTGGTTTCTCGGTGATCTTCCTCTTCAAGAGCTGGAAACATTTATCTGTTGTTGTTGTCCAACAAAATGGTTGTCTATATTTCTTGATTGTTTCAACGATGGGTGCACAAATACCATTGAAGTTATTGATGAAATTCTAATAGAAGATTACTAAGCCATGACAACTCCTAACTTCGAAAATGTTCTTGGGTGAAGGCCAACTTACAATAGCCTCTATTTTCTCTAGATCCATTTTCATTCCATCCTTTGAAATGACAAAGCCTAAATATACTAACTCAAACCTCATGAAAGTACATTTCTTCAGGTTAATCAACAATTTCTCTTGCTGCAACCTCTCTAGAACATACCTTACTTGCCTAAGGTGTTCTTCCTTTGTTTGACTCAAAATCAAAATATCATCCAAATAAAAAATAACAAACTTACCAATGAACTCCTTCAAGAACTTGTTCATCAATCGCATGAAGGTACTTCGTGCATTTATCATTCCAAATGGAATGAACAACCATTCATATAGTCTTCTATTGGTCTTGAAAGTTGTCTTCAACTCATCCCCTTCTGTGATCCGGATCTGATGGTAACCACTCTTCAGATCAACCTTTGAAAAGTAGGCTATGCCACTCAAACAATCCATCATGTTGTCCATCCATGGCAATGGAAATATGTACCTAATTGCGATCTTGTTGATTTCTCTAGAATGTGTACACATCCTCCATTCTCCATCTTTCCTTGGACTAAGTATTGCAGGGAGACTCTTCAATCAACCCGATTATCTCTCTTTGTTTTCCTCTAGTTCTAGTAGACATTATAATATTCAACTAAATCCACACAAATGCACGTTCTGCATTAGTTTTGGTTGACTTCTTGGTTTTTTTATATTTCAAAACACGAATTTCGTATCAATCCTCTGAAAGTGCAAGCAATCTTCGACTTTCCTGCACCTTCTTCACTCGTTCAGCTTCAATGACTTCAAGGGAAAGCTAACTTCCTGCGATAGTTCATCCCTAATTACACTGAGTTGACCAAAGGATTCACTCACCTGCTTAAGAAAGGGGTTCCCTTCCATTGGGATAACGCATCTTAGAAAGTGTTTGATGCCCTGAAAGATGTATTGGTTCAGGCATCTTTATTATATCCCCTTGATTACCAGTGTGACTATTTCTTGTATCTTATTGTTTCCATTTCTACTATAGCAATGGTATTGGTCCAAGAAGATGATGTAGGGACATAAAACCCCATATATTATCTAAGTTAGAATCTCAAAGATACAAATATTAGGTATAAAAATGTAGAAAGGTTGGCTTTGGCAGTCGTTCAAGCTGTTCAAAGGTCCTTCCATTACATTTTTCTCTAGAAAACTATGGTTGTTTCAAATTGCAACCCTATGACATACATTTTGTCACATCAATTGCTGGGGTGGAAATACTCTAAATGGATCATCATCTTGCAAGAGTTTGACCTGGAATTCATCAAATCCAAGTCAAAGAAATCCTTTGTTTTCACTGAGCTTATGTGCAACCTTCCTTCCTCTAATTCTGAATTAAAATTTGACAATTCTATCCCTGACGAATCGTTGTTTCTGATTTCGTCATATGAGCTGTTAGAACTCTGTAGTTTTTCTAGGATGAAAAGGAAACTGTAGAGGTAACCACAAACCACTTTTAAAGATGGGATCTAGCCCTTCCAACTCGAGAGAGGGCTCTCTTTGTATGATTTTAATTTCACTGTTTCGATCTTAGGCTAGGTATGAAGGTCAATAAATTGGTTTTAAAATTGTGGTTGCAGAATGAAGGAAGAGTCCAATGGGAAGGGAGTCGTAAGGATGTTTAGTAATCAATCATAGATATACATAGAAAATCTTGAAAGAGGGCGAGGTAGGCAAACTCCAGGACCTTATAGAGCTATTGTAGTGTGGATGAGATGAATTAGATTTAGGATCAATTTTAGATATAGAGCATACACAGATGAATTCTATACTTAAAATCTCAAAAATAAAACATTAAGATTGGTTCACAAGCCAGAGCAGAGTACTACAAGTAAATTCTACTGATCATATTCTTGTAAACAATTTAATAAGGAACATCCATATGAAACTTGAAAGAAAAACATATTTACAAAGAGGGAAACATCACCATTTGTTTCACACAAGAATACTGAAAACAAAATGCCTCTTACAATCAAAGAAAAAAAACTTCCTTTTATTCATAATCAACTTCTCCTTACACTTCTAAACTTGAATATATATAAATACAATTTTTTAAATGGTTTTCTAATTTGCTGGAAATAAAATCTAATAAAAATCTTAAAAATAGCAATAAATTATTAACATTGGTTGCAAAATATTTCGAATTGCTTGGAGGTTACTGGTGAAATATCATTGGAATAGGATCTTATGGTTGCTATCTTCCACTTGCATTCTCACATTGCCTCAAAATTTGGAAAGTTGAATTTTTGATGAAGATAACCTGCTTGAGAGAGATTGACACATGAGATGGTAGGTATCTCATATCTATCTAAAAAAAAGGAAATTTTTGATGTTTATCCTCTCATTTCCACCTACAACCTATATAGAAGCATGACTCTCTCGAGCTAATCTTGCCACTTGTCTATTTGCATAATTTTTTCCTTCTTGACCTTTTCCAAGAATCTCTTCACAGATTTATTCGCATATTTTCCCTACTCTCTTTTTTTGCTAGTGCAAGAGTCAGACCTTCCAATTCATTAATCATAAAATAAAGTACATAGAATACATCAAAACTCTCATGGTCGTTGACTATGGAGATACCCCATCAAAACTATTCCCTACTCCCTACCTCCAAACTTTACATTTCTCAAAAGAAAAATACATGAGTTTGGACTTGGACCCAAAAAGAACACATGGTTGTCTGCATATAAAGGCAACACATCCGCCCAATTTCTTAAACTTTGGTACAGTTGCCCGCGTGGTGAGCCTCTTGTCCCCCGGGATACACTTTTCCCGCCAAACCTAGCGTTCCTCTTTAATCTCGACCGATGAACCTTTCTGTTTGATCCAACGGCTGTAGACCAAATCGCAATGATGAGCTGCTCACCATTTACCGCAAGGGTCCACAAACCTGCACGAGCGATCTGATCCGTTGATTCGCAATGTGCGATCCGACGGTGGAGATTGATATCGCACCCACCAACATTCATGGATGTTAGCATGCGATGAGGGTGGTATTCCTCCCGTCCCCACCGCCACGTGGAGCACAATAAGTGGGGTCGCTCTCGAAATGGAAATACCACTTCCCACTTGTGAGGACCGCGATCACCTGGAAACCACTCAGGCTGTGGTAAAATGAGAAAAATTGAAAGATCTTTGGTTTCGTGGTCTCCGAATATCCTCTGCTCCTAACTATTCGCATCGTTACCCCTTCTTGCCCCGATGCGTAAAGCATTCGCCGCCATCCTTCCTGCAACCCCTGAAGCCCTTTCGTCCTCGTCAATACAACTAGATTCTTCAGTGAACCAAATAATCTGGGAATCTCCGGTTGACCTCTCCAAACCGCTTTCAAAAGACCCCATTGTGAGCATACCACTGAACCAACAACTGCTAGTTAATTGTACCCGCCTCCATGGCTCTCTTAAGGAACATTGTATTGTCTTCATCTGCTTGGTTTTGACACTCCGTTTTTAATCTGTTTTGAGGGAACTCTCGCCAGTTCATCGCTACCCTATTATCTGTGCAGATCACTCCTTGATTGGCTAGCAAATCTGCTAGTTTATTGGCCTTTCTTCACACATGTGCAAAACTGACTGTTCTCAGGCTCTGTAGATGACTGTGAATCCATTGGAAGACTTGAATTAGCCTCCAGTTTTTAGAGGCTTTTTCCAGTTTTGTTCCCCAGCTTATTCTCTTGACTGAGTTAATGACCAACTCGGAGTCAGCTTCAATGATCGTATTTTGGCGATTTTCCTGAACCAGGAACTCAAGACATTGTTCCATGGCCATTAACTCTGCCATGTTGTTGGTGGCCTTTCCTAAGTGGCCATGGAAGATAAACAGAATATCTCCCTTGTCATCCCTTAACACCCCTCCATGGCCTGTCGTGCCCGGATTACCTTTAGAAGCCCCATCAATGTTGAATTTTAGAAAGCCCTTAGGGGGAGGATGCCAGAAGTCTAGCTCAGGATCCACAATTGAAACTTTCCTGACTAATCCCTGAGGAACGAGTCCCTGCAACTCTAGCCTACAGAGAATCCTCCAATCTGTAGCAGAAGGGGGATTCGAGGGGAGATTTCGAATTGTAGTACTAACCATTTCCTTAATTTGTCTTAGGATCAGATCATAAATACACTGGGAAGATTTCTTAACATTCTTGAAGATTCTATTGTTCCTTTCTTTCCAAACATTCCATATAATGAAGCTTGGTGTAAATGTCCACGCTGAACCAAGAACTTCATTTTTTGAAAAGTTCCTTCTCCATTTGGTAAGGGTATTGAAGAGACTTCCAATATCTCTGTCAGATTGTTGGAAGATAGAGGCAAAAGAATCCCATTATCTGGAGGTGAAAATGCAGTTGTTGAGAAGGTGTTCCATGGTCTCCTCTTGAGCCTTACAAATTTGGCATCTAGAAGACCCTAGGAAACCCCTCTTCCTGATATTATCCCAGGTCAAGATTTTCCTTTGCAGAACCAGCCACATAAAAAGTTTAATTTTCATCCAACCCTGATGCTTCCATAGGTTTTGCCAAATCCTGTCAGGAGCATGGGAATCAAGTTCAAGGAGTATGAGTTTAGCTTCTTTGATATTAAAGTTCCCCTCATTGTTGTTGCCCCATCTCAGCTGGTCATGCCCCCTTGAAACTAGAATTTTCCTTTGCTCTAACATTTTCATCAATCTTTCGGCCTTAGTTTTTAGAGGACTGTCATTTCAGAGATCAAATTTCCTCCAGTTTCTCCATTTCCCTAAACTATTGGTTTGATCCCAAAAATCCTTAACTTGGGTGAGCTCCTTAGTGTTTGTCTCTGCTTTGAGGTCCTCCAAATCCTCCTGTAACAAAATAGGTTCTTGTTGCCATCTATCCTCCTAGAATAAGGCTAAGTCTCCCTCTCTAATTTCCCAGAAGTTGTTATCTTGAATTAAGCCTCTGTTATCCCAGGCTTTGTTCCAAATATGAGATCCTCTTATATTCCCATCCATCCTTATGCGGTCATTATCTAGCCAAGAGCTTGCATATTTTTCTTTCCAAGTGATGGCCCATTGTGCTTCTGGTTCCTTTATCCATCGCCACCATAATTTTGCCCCTAGAACCTTACATAGAATCTCAGGATCGTCCAATCCAAGACCCCCGTGGTTTTTGGGTTTGCAAATTTTTTCCCAGGAAACTAAGGCCCATTTCTTCTTTTCTTCCCCCTTGCCCCAAAGAAAGTCTCTTTGTATGTTTCTCATTTGATGCAGGATTCCTTTAGGAGCAGGGATAGCTGATAGCATAAAGATTGGGATTGATTGAAGAACAGCCTTTGTGAGGACCAACCTGCCAGCCAAGTTTAATGATCTCATTGTCCATTTCCTGGTCTTGTCATGCAGCTTACTGATCATCGGCTCCCAGATACTCTTGTGTAACGGTTTTGCAGTTAATGGAACCCCTAGGTATTTCGAGGGGAGAGAGTCTCTTTGAAAGCCCAGAATTCTAGATATGTTCCTCTAAATAGCAATGTTAGTATTGAAGAAAAAAATCTTAGATTTGGAAAGATTAACTTCCATACCAGAGGCCATGGAAAAGTCACTGAGGATTTGTTTATAAGCAAGAGCTTCTTTGACTGTGGGTATTCCCTGCAGCATGGTGTCATCCACAAATTGTTGATGAGTCAAGGCCTGTCCATTGTCAGAGAGTTGTATACCCCTGATGTTACCAACTACTTTTGCATGCTTGATAGCCCTACCCAGTCCTTCCATCATGAGGATGAAGAGAAAGGGAGAGAGAGGGTCACCCTGCCTAAGGCCTCTGGAAGGGGTGAAAGTCTCCAAAGGAGAGCCATTGACTAGAATTGAAAAACTAGAAGAGGTAATCAAAGCTAGGATCCATCTTACCCAATTGTGGTCAAACCCGAAAGCAATAAGAACTTTCCTGATATAGTTCCAATTCAGCTTATCATAAGCTTTGGCTATGTCCAGTTGCATGATCATTCCAGCTTTTCTCTTGCTAGTAAGAGAGTGCACCACTTCATGTGCTTGGATGATATTATTAAGAATTTTCCTTCCTTCCACATATCCAGATTGTTCCCTCGAAACTAGTGAAGGCAAGAGGGGTTTGAGTCTGTTTGCAACCACTTTTGATATTATCTTGTAAACCACATTGCACAAAGCTATAGGTCTGAATCTATCAGGGGTTTGAGCCAGCTCCTGTTTAGGGATCAGGGCTATAAAAGAGGAATTCAGAGCTTTCAAAATGGTTCTGTGCCTTCTGGAATCTTCCACTACCTGCAGAATGTCCTGTTTGACAATATTCCAGCAAGCTTTGAAGAAGTCGACATTGAAACCATCTGGGCCTGGCGCCTTACCATTCTGCATTTCTTTGAGAACCCCACTAACCTCCTCTTCAGTCACAGGCCTGTAAAGGTTAACATTATCCTCTCTGGAAACCATCCTGGGTATATGCTTAGTGAAGTCCCGGATGTAGTGATCTCTTTCATAACAGGTTTCCTGTGCTATGTTTCGAAAGTGCTGGACTAGAACTGCTTCTATTTCTTCATGAGAATTGAGATTATTTCCTCTTTTATCCTTAATCAAAGAAATTCTATTGTGTGCTCTGTTTGCCATGGTGGATTTGTGAAAAAATATGGTATTACGTTCACCTTCTTTTAGCCATTGGACTCTGGATTTTTGTCTCCAAAATATTTCCTCTTGTTTGCATATATTCTCCCATTGTTGCTGATATTTGGTGGCTTGATCACTTCTGACTTTGTCATGGCCCTCTTTGATAAGGGTTTGGTTAAGTTCCTGCATTCTGCCTTCAATAATTTTTTTCTCTTCAAAGATATTGCCAAATTCATTCTTGTTCCAATCTTTAAGCTAGAGCTTGATGTGTTTTAATCTTTTCTGTAGGAGGAACATTCTGGTTCCCTGAATGTTTAAATCTTCTGCCCACCACTCGGTTACGTTGCTAATGAAATCTGGGTGGGAAAGCCAGATATTCTCAAATCTAAAAGGTCTGTTCCTGGGGTTACCAATGCCCTGAACCTCCAGTTGTACCGGCCAGTGATCTGAGCCTCCAAAGGGGAGCACTCTTGCCACCATTTCCTTGTTATTGAGCATAAGATCCTCTGAGATTATGAATCTATCTAATTTGGAAGCTACCTGAGACTCTCCTCCTCTTTTATTGTTCCAGGTGAAGATTCTGTTATTCATTTCGATATCCACCAGCTTCATCTAATCAATAAAGGATTGAAAAGCCAAAGAGTCTTTGCGTAGAACTCTATTTCCCCCTCTCTCTTTTTTCCATAAGTGATTTAATCATGTTGAAATCACCCCCTAAGATCCAGGGTATTCCTACATATTTGTCTCTGAGAGTCTCCAGAGAGTTTAGAAGCCTGAGTTTGTCATCCATTCTTTGAGGGCCATAGACATTTGTTACCAGGTAGGTTTCCTTATCTCCTACTGGTTTAATTGCTACAGATAAATAATCCCTAGAAGCCTCTGCATCTATTAAGTCGATTTTTTGTGGATCCCAAAGAGTGAGAATACCTCCTGCTGTGTGGTGGGCTCCAGTATTGCAGCAATAATGCTGCAACTCCTGGGACTCCCTCCTTTAATTTTATCAACCCGGTAGTTCGTAACAAACTTGGAAGCGACGGTGCTATATGCACAAGTACTAGCTCTTGCCGTAGCTGTCACTTGGTCAGCTGGCACAAGTCCGCTAGGAGCTTAAGCCAACTTCTATGAGCTCTTAGAAGAAGCTTTTTAACTGATGGACGAAAGCTAACTCAAAGGAGGCTAATTTACTTGCAGAAAGAAACTGGAAAGCGGAAAGGAAATGCAAACCCTAGCAAACCCTAATTTTACTAGCTAGCCCTACTGATGTGAAAAAGAGGATGCAAGCTACCAAAAGAGATGCCATTGACTTCTAGGAAGGTAAAATGCATGTGTCTAAGTTATCACTATCTGAAGAAAACATCTTTTTGTATTTTTGAATAAGTTGTCAGTTTCATCATGCATATGCTTTCACTATTCTTTGACTGTGCAGGGGTGGATCAAGGAGGAGAAATGCTTGGAAGAGGTCGGGAAGGTTCAGAGAGGGTCTAAGGAGTCCCTAACACCCTTCCAGAGAGTTTCAAAAAGTTTGGCTATCAAGAAACCTCGTTTGTGAGCTTCTACAGGAAGTCTGGAGGGGTTCTACAGGATGTTCAGGAATTTCTACAGGATGTTCAGAAATTTATACAGGATGTGTAAAAATTGGATTTTGGAGGATGGGTGAGTGAGGGAAGATGCATGAATGGATATGGAGGTAGGATAGGGGCCTGGAGTGACCCAGGGACTGGTGGATGGAGTGGTGAGAGGGTGTAGAAGGCTGACTTGGCTTAAAGAAGGCTAAGACAATGATTGAGCAAGAAGGTAGGGCTACGTGGGCAAAAGGACAGGTGTGAGACGAGGAACCTAGCTAGGAGATGGAACAGCTGGCTCTGATGAAGCTTACGTGGATGAGAGAGTGGTAGAGATGCCCTGCACAATGTACATTTAACCGAATCAACAAAGTCTTACAAATAATCAAAGCCCTAGCTAATCTAATCTAACTGTCAATAAAACGAATGAACAACAGCTTTATTTGGAGGAGAACCATGTATATCAAAGATGCAATGAACCATTTCAGAGATCTGAACACATAACCAACTTCTGCAAATGAAAACAGTACACTCAGGATTGCATGGTAAAGCAAACTAGTGTTTTTGTGGGCAGCAAAGTCATCCTAGTCACAGCTCCTGATCCCACTGAGGGAGAGGTGAAACCACAGATGTTTGATGGCCCTTTTCTTGAAGCTTTCTCTGTTAACAACCTATCAACTAAATCTGAGCATGAAAAGCTATTTTACTCATCAAAAACAACCTAAATAACAAAACAAGATTTAAATCTAAATAGCAGATTTTATTCTAAGAACGCAGCAAAGACACATGAAAGTAAACAAAGGAGCTACTAGGAACTTGAGATGGGCCCAACCCCAAGAGATACAGCCTCCTAAGAGAGATTTAGAGCTGGTGCCAAGCTGGATTCATCTTTATTGAGCAAGAAATGTTACATTCCAAAAACTGTCCACAAAGGAAAGCTTGAAAATGTGCTGAAAGCAAAGCTAATCTACTGCCTAAAAATCGAACTACAAAATGAATACAAAATGACTAACTACTGGCTAACCAAAATGAGGCCCTAAGCCTTCTTATTTATACAAATTGAGGACCCCAACAGTCCTCCTAAACTTTAGGGACTCGGCTGCCCAAAACTTGCAGTTAACAGCAGTCCTACTTGACTTGCTTGGCTGCCCTTGGATAATTGATTTGGTGGCCCTTGAACTCCGAGCTGATGGTGGAGAATTCGAGGTAAGGGCCCATAAATGAAGGGGACACCTTCCTACAAATCCTCTCTCTTGTTCTCCCACGAATTTGGCTGCCAAGTGCTCATTAAACCCCTTGATTTTGTCTCCAAATTGACCAAAAAGACTACACAAAGCACCCATTAGACTTGTTGGCATAATGACTAACCCAATTCACTCTATTAGCATAAATATAATCAAAAACATGCAATAAACTAATGAGAATGGTGGATTAAGTCGAATTAGGAGGTTGAATGAGCCCAAATAATTATCCATTTTTGGGGCTCATCACTGTGTTCTCTGCTTTGACTTCCATAAACTCAAATCTATTGAGCCATTTGCTATGGATATCTCTTATCTTCTGAATGGAACATTTAGTTTCCTGAATGAAAATCACATCCAGAGATGCTTGTTTCATTCTATTATTCAATAACCTTTGTTTCCTTTTACTACCTAGACCCCTGATATTCCAAGAAGTGAACTTCATAATTAAAGGTTAGTAAAGGAGTAATTGGATAGGTCTTTCATCTTACCTGAATCTATCATTAGCTTTCCACATTCCATCAACAACTCATTCTGCTTTTTTCTGCCCCTCTTCTTTCCTAGGATTTTGGGTGCTAGTCCTGCTGTATTTTTCATCGTTTTCACTCCTTCGTTGCCTTGTCTATCTTTGTGTTTTAGTCTGTCCACCCCTTTAGTCTGGGTTTTCCATAAAAACAGCTGCTGAACCCTATTGAACTCCTCTGTAGGTAATGAGTCTAACCCTTCTTTGGTTCCTTGATTCAAGAAACCTTCTAAATCTAGGTTCTCTTTCTCAAGAATTTCCTGGAGTTCATGGTCCTCCATTTCCATCTCACTTTGGGTCATTTCAAGATCCATCTCCTGTTCTGCATTACTTATCATAAATTCTTTTTGTTTGTTGTTTTCTTGTATTTGTTCACTGTCTTCTGCTTTCTCCTCCTCCACTGGGCTTCCTTCCTTTGCTTTATCTGTTTCTATTGGACCTTCGTCTGCTTCGAGGACTTGGAACATGTTCTAGTTAGCTTGCTGCCCTACAACTTTACGTGTTCTTATTCCTCTTTTGCCTCCTTTTCCTTTGTGTTCCACCTTGAAGAAGCTTTCTAAATCCTTCATAGTATCAGCTTTGTTTTTGCTCTCTATCTTACTAAGAGGGCAGTCTCTAAATAGATGTCCATGCTCATGACATTTGCAACATCTGAATGGAATATGTTCATAATCTACCGTTTGTATCCATTCTTCATCAAAAACTTCCAGAATAACCTCATCCGGCAAAGCTCCAGAGAGATCCATCTCCACACATATTCTAGCGAAGGAAGTATACTTTCCCCTTCTAGTGGCCTTAGAAACTTTGACAAAACGCCCTAACTTATTTCCTATGGCTGATAGAGATTTTGTTTGCCAGTAATCAAGAGGTAGAGAATAGAGTCTTACCCAGACTAGGACCGAAGTAAAAGTTTCGCATTTCAGAACAAAATTCATAATCCAAGGTCGCATATAGAGGCCTGCTGCAGCATAAAAGTATGGCCCTCCTTCAAACACTCTGTCCTTATCTTCAATATTTGCAAATACTACAGTGAAAAATCCCTTGGACCCAAGATGTAGGTCAATGCTGCCTTTTGGTTTCCAGTGGTATTTAATCCACGTTTGTAAGGCTTTTTCAGTGGGCCACAACCCCATGAATTTACAAATGATTGCATATGTTTGCATGTGATCCCTGTGCGCCTATAGCGCTGGATCATTTAAAATGACTCTGGGAGTTACTGCCGCTTTGGGTTTGCATGGTCCCATGTGTGCTTTGTCTTTAGTGCCTTGTTCCTTGATTTCTTCCTCATTTTCTGTTGCATCATTGTGCTTCCTTGACTTAGTTCCCTCCTACTCTTCTTCACTGCTTCTATCCCTTCCTTCTGAAGGCTCTCTGTCGTTTTCCATTGGTTTTTTTCCCTTGCTAGCCACAGCCTACTTGTAGGAGGGAGTGGAGCTCCCTCATGTGCATCCTTTCATGGAGGACTGCCTCTGTAACAGTACGACACCCTGGTTTGTCTTCTCGCCTCCTTCTCTATTCTGTTGTCTTCCTTGTCTCTTTTCTTCGGAGCTCGTCACAATGTCGGGGATCTCTGCAATTTGACCTCATAACTTCTTCTTCATGACCAAAGTTATTGCAAATAGAAATTCAATTTCATTCTGAAGAAGTGAGAAAACATTATAAGAAGATTTATTTGTCCCGATTTCATTCTGGTGTTTTTCGCATATTTTCCTTACTCTCAGCTGCAAACCTTTTCTTCATTTAATTCGACAAACTGAGTTGAGAGGAATGTCCTCTAACCTTGAGATATTTTTTCCATTTAATTTTTCTATGTGAGTTGAGAGGAGCAATAATCAACTACCTTAAAATTCATTGAATCGTAATGCCCAATCACGGAAATCCCATAAACTGTGTAAAGAAAATGGTCCATCGCCCTTTGTTGACCTTGTTGAATGGTGAGATGGGGGCATATGCCATGAGGAGACCCAGTTTTGAATTTTGTGGAAACCCTTTGCACACCAATTTGAACATCAAGAACTGAAGAAGTAGCCAATACCAGGCCATCTATATTGTGCGGAGCTGTCATCACAAACAAATCTTTGAGGATAACAAAAGTACAAAGAAAAATGGTGGAAATTTGAGCTCATTCTCCACTTGAAAACCTTAGTTTCATTCAAAAGGAATATAGACCAATACTTTCTGTGAATTCAGTCATTTGAACACATTTATTCTCACTCTGAAAATTTGGTTCAAATATTGTTTTGGAATCGTCTCCATGTGTGGAGCTAAAATACAAGCCATCCTTTTTCATCAGACGGGAACAAGAAAGGAAGTTTCAACAATAGTTGGCAATGCCCCAATAATGCCTGTTTCTTTGCATTGAACACAGTATTCTCCTCCATAAGAAAGAAACAACTAACACATATGGTCTCATGTTACCTATAAATGTAACACAAAACTTGTCAAGTGATGATTTCCCTTCAACTGTGCTAGCTAAAAACATTCTCGGAAGTTGCATGAAAACCATGAGCTAATAGACCAATTCTCCCCCTATGGCATACATGTGCAAGCTGAACAAATGAAATTTTTTATTTTTTGCAGTTGGTGCCACATTTTCCATTAACACACTTGGGTGTTTTACTTGGGCAATATTCCTTTCCATACTTGGCTTTTAATTTTCAAACCCTGACTGCATCATTGAAAAAGGAGCGTTGAACAAGAAGTTGTGATTTCTTATTTACTTTGTAATACAATTGAAAATATTGCACTTCTCTTTTCTATACATTGGACATATCATCATGATAAAAACTACAAAAGTTGTTTACTACTTTGGTGATGATATTTACATTTTGTTTATTCCCCCTCCAACTCTTGAAAATGTCTCTAAAGGCTGGAGTGTTGGAATCTGTTTTTCTAATGATAGATTTGTAGAAAATATCTGCACTTGAGTTTTAACTTTTCGATGATTTCCCCTACTCCGTAGCTCATTCATAATGAAATTATGTTTACAAGAGTTTCAACCATGTGCTTGCTAGGAAGCTTTGGCGATTTCTTAGTAAATGCATTTCCTGAGGTAGCGTGTTTCCCATATTGTCTGTAGATGATCCTCCCAAACCAGGTCTAGTAGATAGAGTAGTCAACATGGAAATGGGTTTGGAAATCTTTGATCTAATTCCTGTCTTGACAAACTCATATACTTGGCATTTTCTTTCGACACTTGCAGGCATCAACCATAACCTTTGAGCGCACCTGGAAATCCTGAGTGGTATATGTTGGTGGAAGCATGCCTTGGAATCTTACGCCCTCCATGAGATCTCCTTTGGCCATTTATTTTACATCATATTTAGATGAATGACAATTGTCACTTACCTGCTTCATCATCTTGGTTTGACAATATTTTGGTGGCACATTTTATTTCGCTTATGGGATTTATCCCACATGCAAGAGGGAAACTAAAGTATGTGTCTTTACATACATGAATGCTTCCAATGCATATTAATGTCTTTTGCACTATAATATCCTCCTCCTCGGATTGGCTTGGCGCTTGACTTTGCCCTGGGCCCCCCAATACTTTGTCTTGTGAACTGGCTCTCGGTCCGGTCCTGTGGGCTTGTGGCTATGATGGAGAGGAGGTTGGCCAAAAGATAAAAGTAAATTTAGAGCTCTATCATTACTATTAGATCTAAGCTCTATCATTATTATTAGATCTAAGCTCTAATAGATCTATCATTACGGTCCTGTGGGCTCGTGGCTATGATGGGGAGGAGGTTGCCCAAAAAATAAAAGTAAGTTTAAAGCTCTATCATTATTATTAGATCTAAGCTCTATCATTATTATTAAATTATTATTATATCTATCATTATTATTAAAGCTCGGGTGACCATTAATACGCTTGCGATGAGAAGACGGGACGACGGCGGACGGGCTGGCCACTTGGCTCTCGGCAATCTTCCCAAGACCAGAGTTAATACTCCTCAGAGCACCTTGCAGACGGCATTAAATGCCCGCTATAGCTGAGGCAGAGCCATACCCTGTTTAACCATGACACCCGCTCACAAACCTGGCATTCTTCCCCTGTTCCATTGTGCTTGCCCTCTGCAGGCGGCCGAGCATATTGAAAGAACCAGTACAGGGCGACGCTGCTGGATTGTTTGTAGCCTTGTTTCGGGCAAGGTCCGTTACCACTCCCAAACAATTCTCTGCAATTCAACACCCGCTCTCCAGCATTCTGATTCCTCAGCGCCCAATTCCCCTATCTACTCCCCCTCCGCTTACCCTGACTCTCTCTCTGCTCTTCCTTCCACCATGGTTCGCCACCGTATGCTCAGCAGACGTGGCAGCTCGCGGGGTGGTAGCTCTCAGCCTCAGGCTAGGCAGCGAAGTATCTCGGACTCTCTGTCTTCCTCGGTGGAAAATCCCCACTATCCAAATACCAGAAGTGGTCGTGGCAGAGCAGGCCTTCACTGCTCAGGCAGCGGTGCAGAGGCTGTGCGCTCTGCTCCCTTCCCTTTGCCCTTGCATCAAACCCCCCATACCACACAATTCCAATTCAGAAGCTCTCTCAATAGACCGATCATCGTCGCCACTATTTCCATCTCCTTTTCTGAGGAAGCAGAGCAGAGTATCTCGATGACATTCTCCATGGATGAGATGCACAGAGCTGGACCGAGTCGAAATAGAGACAAGGAAGAAGTGCAAGGAGGTAATGGTGGTCGGAACAAACGGAATGGGAAGGCCGTCGTTGGCAGCCTGCATGAGGAATTGGAACCGCAGAGTGACACGCAGGCTGTGGAAAGCCGCATGATGGACGCGTCGGACCCGTAGCTGGACGCAGGCAGCAGAGAAGGCGAGCAACAGGCAGTGGGCCAAACTGAGTCAGACAACCCAGATGACTGGGCTTGCCCGATTGTGGAGGAACCTGCCACGGAGGATTTCACTACACGCGTCACGAATGCCAGGTGGCACTTCACTTAGCTCTTGGTTTTTTCTTCCTCTTTTTGTCCAAGTTGGCGGTCCAATGCAGATGCACTGCTAGTTTTCTAGGTGATCCGCTGGTTTTGGGTGGAGTAGCTGGGTTTACAATGTTGTTTTATTGGTTCTCTTCAGAAAACTGTGGATAATTTTTGGTGTTGTCTTCTTTTTTTTGCATCTCCCTCTCTATCAGACTGGTTTCCCCTCTGTTGGGGCAGTCTCAGATCTAGTTAATGGCAGCAAGCTGAGTTAGGTTGTGTTCCTTCACGGCTAGAACACCTTTGTAAATACCTTTTTATTTTCTTTTAATAGATTACTCTTACTTAGAAAAAAATTTATTAAATTATTATTATATCTATCATTATTATTAAAGCTCTATCCTTATTATTAAAGCTCTAATACATCTACCATTATTATTAGATCTAAGACTTTTGTGATACATAATCTGTGAAAGCTCTATCATTATTATTGGATCTAAGACTTCTGTGATACATAATCTGTGATCCATTATGATTATTATTAAAGCTCTATCATTATTATTAGATCTAAGACTTCTGTGATCCTATGATACATAATCTGTGATCCATTATATAGAGAATAGTCTTGATCCATTATATAGAGAATAATCTTAGCTCTATCATGATCACATTATGTAGAGAATAGTCTTGATCCATTATGTAGAGAATAGTCTTAGCTCTATCATTATTATTAGATCTAGGACTTCTGTGATCCATTTTATTATTAGATCTAGGACTCCTGTGATCCATTATGTAGAGAATAGTATTTCAGATTAATCACATTGAATGGATTGGGTCGACGTTTCAAACCAACTAATCAAAAAATACATTTAAAGCTCTATCATTATTATTATGGCTGTGATGTGGAGGTTGGCCCAAGGCCAATAATTTATTTTTTGAATAAAATAAAAATAAATTTAAAGCTCTATCATTATTATTAGATCTAAGACTTATGTGATCCATTATGTAGAGAATAGTCTTTCGGATTAATCACATTGAAGGAATTGCGTGGACGTTTCGAACCAACTAATCAAAAAATAAATTTAAAGCTCTATAATTATTATTAGATCTAAGACTTATGAGATCCATTATGTAGAGAATAGTCCTAGCTCTATCATTATTATTAGATCTAAGACTTCTGTGATCCATTATGTAGAGAAGAGTCTTTCGGATTAATCACATTGAAAGGATTGGGTCGATGTTCGAACCAACTAATGTGGTTCATCCTCAGGACAAGGTGAGAAACCAATCAATCTGAGCGAATAAATAGCAAGGATGCATCAATGTTCAGGGTAAGTTGTTCAAAAAATAGTTGTTGGAGAAGAATTATTATATTTATTAAAAACAATTATTTAGTTAGAAAATAGTCGTTATGTAATAATTAAGTATTTAATATCGAGAATGTAAATAAAATAGTATAATAATATTATTAGGGTTGACCTATTCAAGAGTTAATTAATCTATTTATCGACTAAAATGGTAATTCTTTTATATAATATTAATATTATTTAAAAACAAAAATAATAATATTAGGTTGAAGATAAGTTGTTATGAAATGAATTGGTTAGTGATAATATTTAAAAATATAATTTATTTACCAATTCAAACAATAATATTATCATTATTAGAAAATAGTTTATATAACATTATTAGGGATGACTTGTTCAATGTGAGTTAGGTCGAAGATTAGAATTTATCATGATTAATTAATATATTAATCGACTAAAATGTTAATAATATCTAAGTATAATTTATTTATATAATATTAACATTAAAAATAGAATAGATAGTAATATTTGGTTTAAGATTAGTTGTTATGTAATTAATTAGTTAGCAATATATTAAAAATAATCTATTTACCTATTCAAATAATAATATTATCTGTGACTAATATTCTTAGCTAGTTATGGGTTGACCTATTCAAGGGAATTAGGTGGAAAACTAGCCACTGTCTTAATGTAATAAATAGGTTATTAAAAGAAATTAAAATAATATTTAAAAACTAATCGTTATGTAATAATTAAATAATAATGAGACCAAAAAATATAATTATCCTGATGGTTAAAATGTGTAAGGTTAAAACTACATCGTTAGGAAAAATTCAAGATAAATATTATTTTCCTTTATTATCGAGATTACCAAGACCAAAAAGGTCTATTAGACGGAATGAAACAACAAAGGGAAGAATATCCTCATTGAGAAGAAAAGAACAGGAGGAATGATAGGAAACAACAGAAGAAAGAACAAAGAAGAGGGAGGAGGAGTTAGGAGGTGAGAGCTGGAATCCAACTTTTACTTAATTTCCAGCCATCATCCCTATTGAGGTTTTTGGCATGCCTCTCAATCTCAATTGCTTCCCTAAGTTTCCTGTGGTGGAAATGATCAATTTTAGCAAGGACTCTGGATTCTTCAATGCAGACATGGTGTTTTGATTTCTCAGCATGTTCTGCAAGGGCCGAGGTGCGGGAGCGATTGTGTCTAATGTCAGCAGCATGTTCACTGATCCTCTACTTAATAGATCTTCCTGTTTCACCAATGTAAGGGATACCATAGGAGCAGGGAACGAGGTAGACCCCTTTTAAGTCCTTCGGGTCAATAAGGTCTTTGACCGATCTAAGAGAATTTTTAATGCTATTGAGAGGATTGAAGTACGAAGAAACATTCGTCTTCTTAAGAATATGGGCGATCCTAATGGTGGTTCCTTGGATATATGGGAGATAAAACTTAGCAATAGGATCGAAAAGCATAGGTTTAACCTTCTGCTCTTTTCTACTCTGCGAAATTCTTTGAGGCTCAGGGGTCTGCTATACCCATTGTTTTAAAAAACCTCAAGAAGATGAGATTTCTCCTAATCAAGATGGTCACTATCATAAATTATTAGAGCTCGGGTAGAGAGAGTGCTGAGAACCCCGAATTTCTGAGCAGGGAAATGATGAGAAATGGCATGGAGGTACTGTTCCATGTGAGTCTTCTTTCGAAAAGCTTGGTGACAGATGGAACCATCCTCCCTCCTAGAAAGGAGAATGTCGAGAAAGGGAAGGTGACCATTCTCCTCAACCTCCATAGTGAACTTAATGGAATCTGATTGAGAATTCAGGTGGTTGAGGAACAGATCAAGCTTTTCCCTTCCATGAGGCCATATGACACAAGTGTCATTGACAAATCTCTTCCACCTTTTAGGACGAAGATTAGTGGAGGCAAGCGCTCTTGTCTCAAAATCTTCCATGAACAAGTTAGCAACAATGGGGGAGAGGGGCGAGCCCATCGCAACACCATATGTTTGTTCATAAAACTCACCTTGGAAACTAAAGAAAGTGGAGGTGAGGCAAAGACCTAATAACTTGCCAGTGCCTTTATCAGTGATTCGATTAATGATATCAATGGCTTCTTTGACGGGAATTTTGGTGTATAAAGAAAGAACATCAAAACTCACTAGTAAATCTCTGGGGTCTAATTTGATGTCCTTCCACTCTTGAACAAAGGAGGCAGAGTCTTTCACAAAAGAATCAGTGCGACCTACAAGAGGTTTGAGCTTCTGGGCTAGGAATTTAGCCAGAGGATAGGTTGGACCGTTAATGGTATTAACGATAGGTCTCAAGGGGGCACCAGATTTATGAATCTTCGAAAGACCATAGATTCTAGGGGTAAGGGGGTGCTCACAATGAGTTTTCAGGAGAGGGGATTAAGAGATGGATCTGCTTTGATCACAGAAATGACCTCCTTGGAAATGAACTTAAGGGGATTTTTCTTGAGCTTGATGTAACTCCCACTATTAGATAGATGTTCTACCATTTTGTGGACATAATCAAGCTTGTCAAGAATGACAACAACTCCACCCTTGTCTGCCATAAGGACAACAATGTCGAGGTCATTCCTTAGGGATTTAAAGGCAAGAAACTCGGCCCTGCTAAGGTTTGGCCTTCCAAAGAATAACGACGCAGTCTTGCCTGATGGTCTCCTTGATAATATCCGGAAGGTCCTTGATCCCGTATTCGATGCTACAGATGATGTCATCAGTAGGAATCTTATTCGGGGCAAGGGCAAAATTGAAACCTTTATTAAGGAGACCATAGATGGAGGGATCAAAATTTTTGCTCAAGAGATTAATAACATTCTTAAAACTTGACTTCGGGCAAAATTGAGACCTTTATTAAGGAGACCATAGATGGAGGGATCAAAATTTTTGCTCGAGAGATTATTAACATTCTTAAAACTTGACTTCTTATTATTATTATTAGACGACATATTATTATTATATTCTTATTATTACTATTATTATTATTATAATTAATATAATAATAATAATTATTATTATTATAAGTGTGACGTAGGAGTTGTTATTATTTATGTATTTAATTGAAATCTTAGAAGATTTATCTTTATTATATTTACGCCGTAAGGCGTTTCCCTCTGGGAAGAACTCCCTTATATGCCACCGTGTCCTATTTTCGACCATTGATCTGATGTGTTAGACGATTAAAAGAGATTGTGCCGTTGGATCAGATCATTATAGTTGGAATTTTAATCAGCACTGGTTGAACTCCTACCCGCTCGAAACCCTTGGCAGACAGTGGTGATGGCTTCGCTGGAGTTTCGATTTCCTTGGCCTTGAATCTGAATCTTTCACAACGGCAATCATCATCTCTGCAACTTTGTCATCATTTAGGACCGTGTACATCCGGATTTGGTCCAAATTTGCTTTCGCTTCCTTTGTATTTTTATCGGAGACGGATCGAGGCGAATTAACCTTCGAAGGACCTCGGCATTACGCGGATCGGCACAGGTTCCAGATTCTTCCGAACATTTAACCTGCAAAACCTGTTCCTTTTCAAAGTTACATGCATTACTTGCAGATAATTTGCTGGCCTTTAAATTTTAGCGGTGTGACCTTCCTTTGGCTAGAAAATGTATGTAGCTCGGTGAAATATTTATTTCAAAGCTAACCTGAAAATTTACACCTGAGAACTTATTTTCGGTGAAAATTTTATTTAGGCATTTTACCGAAAATTTTCTTTCTTCATTCCAATCTAGTTCAGAAATGCACCAAATGTAGCTATGTAACCTTCCTTTGGCCAGAAAATGTATGTAGCTCGGTGAAATATTTATTTCCAAGCTAACCTGAAAATTTACACCTGAGAACTTGTTTTCGGTGAAAAATTTATTTAGGCATTTTACGAAAATTTTCTTTCTTCATTCCAGATCTAGTTCAGAAATGCGCCAAATGTAGCTTCAGCCTCAGATTTTTGTTTTAGGAATGGCCTCAGCGAATGCCGTAGCCAATACTAGTAAAATCAGTAGTTTTACCCCGCATGGTTCTGGATCAAATGTCTGAACGTAACGTTATGTCGTGGACAGTGATGATTGTGGCTTATAGCAGGCATGATCATAACGAGGAGGTTTTTGATCTGTTTTATCAAATGAAACGGGTAGGTACCAAACCAAATGAGTTTACCTTTGCCAATATTCTGTCTTCTTGTGCCCACATGGGTGATCTTGAAAAAGGCAAGGAGATCCATGAAGAAGTGATTAGGGGTGGATTCGAGTCTTATGCTTTTGTGCAAAATGCCCTGGTGGACATGTTTGCAAAATGTGGAGAACTGGAGTTTGCACGCCGTGTGTTTGACAAAATTCCCGAACCAGATGTGGTATCATGGAATACCATGGTGGCTGGATATGCTCAGAATGGCCAGCTTGTGGAAGCCCTGAAAATGTTTGAGAAAATGCCTGAAAGAAATGTCGTCTTGTGGAATGCAATGATTACGGGATGTGCGCAGAATGGATATTTTCAGGAAGCCTTGGATCTCTTTTGGCAAATGCCCGAGCCGAATGTGGTGTCTTGGACAGCCATGATTGCATCTTATGCCAGACAAGGGTATGGGCTGGACGCCTTGACATTTTATTGTAAGATGCGGCAGTCTGGTGTTAGGCCAAACAAGATCACATTTGCCAGTCTTCTAGGGGCATTTGCGAGCATGGGTTCGCTTGAACAAGCGAAAGAGATCCATGAAGAAATAATTAGAAGTGGATTTCAATATGATGTCAATGTTGAGAATGCCCTCATAGATATGTATGCAAAATGCGGCGGTATTGACAATGCATTGATTGTGTTTGACAAAATGCCAAAAAGAGATCTGGTCTCATGGAATGTTATGATTGCAGCATATGCTCAGAGTGGATATGTTGAAGAGGTACTGAAAGTCTTTTGGAAAACGCCCATAAGAGATGTGGTATCGTGGAATGTAATGATTACAGGATATGCACAGAATGGGTATCATGATGAAGCCTTGAAACTGCTTTGGGAGATAACCGAACAAGATGTCATCTCATGGAATGCTGTGATTGCTGGTTATGCACAAGCTGGGCGCACAGAGGATGCCCCGAAGCTGTTTCAACAAATGCTGCTGGCCGCTGTGAACCCAAACGCAGAGACATTTGCTGTTGCTCTCCCGGTGTGTTCCGACTTGGCAACTCTCGAAGAAGGCAAAGAGATCCATGAAGTCATCATTAGAAGTGGATACAGCTGTGATGCCTTTGTGGGAAGTGCTCTTGTAGATATGTATTCTAAGTGTGGGTGTCTAGAGAGTGCACAAAGAGTATTTGACAACATACATTACCGAGACGTTGTCTTGTGGACTGCAATGATTGTAGGGTATGCCATACACGGATGTGCTAAGGAAGCCCTTGAGCTGTTTGAAGGAATGCTACAGTTGGGTATGAACCCAAATCATGTCACATTTCTTGGTGTTTTGTCTGCCTGCTGTTATGCAGGGCTGGTGGATGAGGGCCGCCAGTACTTTGATTTAATGAGTAAGCATTATCACATTACACCTGTGATGGAACACTACAGCTGCATGATTGACCTCCTTGGCCGTGCTGGGAGGCTTGATGATGCCCAAGAGCTTATCAACAAAATGCCAGTAGAACATGGTGTTACTGTGTGGGGTTCATTACTTGGTGCCTGCAGAATCCATAAGAATATAGAATTAGGAGAATATGCAGCAGAACGGCTTTTTGAATTGGATCCCGAAAACCCTTCACCTTATGTTCAACTGTCCAATATCTATGCTACCGCTGGTATGTGGAATGACATTGGAAAGGTGCGAAAAATGATGAAAGCCAGGAGGTTAAAAAAGAATCCGGGATGTAGTTGGCTTGTGGTTGGTAAATAGGTATATGCTTTTGCTGTGGGAGACAGTTGACATCTAAAAACTAAAAAGAAACATGGTGAGATTTTATGAGCTAATAACTGGAAGAAAACCAATCAATGACAAGAATCCTAAAGGCCAAGAAAGCTTGGTTATGTGGGTAGGGCTCTAGTGCCCTTGCTTGTTTTGTATTTGATAATTTTGGATTCTTTTGGTTTCTTTGTCTTGGTTCAGAATCTTAATCTCTTGTAAATTTCAAAATTTAGGCAAGGCCATTACTGGCAGCTGGCTCTGTAAAAGAACTTGCAGATCCACTTTTGGAAGATGCTTATGACATGAGGAAGATGAAGAGAATGGTCATTTGTGCAGCATGTTTTCTGAGACAGGCAGCTCAGTTTCGACCTCGAATGAACAGAGTAATCACTCTTATTCTCATTAGTTGCATATATATGTTTCAGTTTCTGATGTCAAATTTAGTTGCTTGAGACATTTCCTTTCCTGTGAGGAGTTAGTGCTAGAATTGTTTTTTCCCATAACAAAGAATGGCACATGAAATATCGAGTTGATATCCTTCTGACATAGAGTAAAGGGTGTTTAGACCTAGTGTTTAGGGTTGTAATCTAAACATTTGTTTAGTAGTTCAATTTGTGAAATCATCACCCTTAAACAGGTTAGCCCTAAATGCTGATGGTGGATTATGGCAAAATATTCAAAGCCTCAATTGCCAATAATCTCTTTTTCCATTAATGAAATATAATATTCTTTGAATATTAGCAAAAGAGATTACATCGTATCTCAAACCAAAGCTTCAGTATGCAAATTACCCCTCCCTGAATAGGCAAGAAGAGCCAGCTAGACCCGGTGCCATCTGAGAAATGGACCAAGCTGAGTATCATGATGTATATTTTGTATAACTACGACACATTTGGTGTGGGACTGGCTCTCTTTCCCAAGGGTAATAATCAAATTGTAAATCTCTCCTTGCAGAAAGTTTAAAGCCTTGGTTGCCCTTGTGTTGCACACAGATAGGGCACTCCTCAGACAATTTAATTACCTGCACCAACAGAATTCACAGAAATGGCAGCCTGAATCAGTTATATATGTTCTTTCAAAAATATATGGATTTAATAATGCAAATGCTATCATATTTCAGGTATCTGGCTCCAGAATATTTCATGTATGGCAAGGTTAATGAGAAGATGGACGTGTATTCCTTTGGAGTAGTTCTTCTAGAGCTAATAACTGGAAGAAAACCAATCAATGACAAGAATCCTAAAGGCCAAGAAAGCTTGGTTATGTGGGTAGGGCTCTAGTGCCCTTGCTTGTTTTGTATTTGATAATTTTGGATTCTTTTGGTTTCTTTGTCTTGGTTCAAAATCTTAATCTCTTGTAAATTTCAAAATTTAGGCAAGGCCATTACTGGCAGCTGGCTCTGTAAAAGAACTTGCAGATCCACTTTTGGAAGATGCTTATGACATGAGGAAGATGAAGAGAATGGTCATTTGTGCAGCATGTTGTCTGAGACAGGCAGCTCAGTTTCGACCTCGAATGAACAGAGTAATCACTCTTATTCTCATTAGTTGCATATATATGTTTTAGTTTCTGAAGTCAAATTTAGTTGCTTGAAGACATTTCCTTTCCTGTGAGGAGTTAGTGCTAGAATTGTTTTTTCCCATAACAAAGAATGGCACATGAAATATCGAGTTGATATCCTTCTGACATAGAGTAAAGGGTGTTTAGACCTAGTGTTTAGGGTTGTAATCTAAACATTTGTTTAGTAGTTCAATTTGTGAAATCATCACCCTTAAACAGGTTAGCCCTAAATGCTGATGGTGGATTATGGCAAAATATTCAAAGCCTCAATTGCCAATAATCTCTTTTTCCATTAATGAAATATAATATTCTTTGAATATTAGCAAAAGAGATTACATCGTATCTCAAACCAAAGCTTCAGTATGCAAATTACCCCTCCCTGAATAGGCAAGAAGAGCCAGCTGCGGTATCATCAAGGTAAGAATGCTTTGTGGAAGGTGGGTCAGATGGTACGCAGAAGAGATGTTGAGATTCATTCTGTCCCTTCAGTGGCTGCAAAAAATGGATGACAGTTAATTTACCAATCGTTTTAACCATGTAACAAAGGTGCTCAATGTGCATTAGTCATGGGGTGTTTTGTGACAGCTAGAGGGAGGCCTAAAGTCTCAACTCAACTATGCCTTTTCCACCACACACTCACTTGTTGATAAATATCATGACAATACTTGTAACTACTAAAGCATTTAGTTTCTGCAGCAAACCCAATGACGGAAAGTTTCAAAAGAGAACCGTGCAGAACAATATCTTTTTCTTGCACTACAAATTGTGGTGCCTGAGTGCAGGTCAGCCCAGCATGTGATAACTGTACGTGTGTTAATTGATCTGTGAATTGAAGAATCTAATTTCTATCTATATATATGTGTCCCACAAAGTCCATTCAAACAAATAATATATCACCAAATATGATTCGTCCACATAAAAATCACCATCAGCACCAAATGTATGAAAGTTGTATACACATCATGTGAAAAATCTTTTCGTCATTCATTGTACTATTCAAAGACTTTTTATAACAAATGATACTTTGAGCCACAATGAAAGGGAGCTTTTCCATAATTCTTCTATGCTTTTTTGTTTTCTATACACATTTTTCTATACTGAAGAATTACAACTTGATCACGGCTATAGTTGTTTTCTAAAACTGCAAGTCATAGCAATAGTAGCAGCAGTAGTTCACTAGACTAGGTAATAATTATTCCCTAGGTTAAAATACCCAACACTTTTCCTGTAAACTATACTTTTTTTGGCATCTTCTGAATTTTCTATAGTTATCTGTAGACAAATTTCCTGGCTGCCTGCTCAGTTTGAAAATCCCAATTCAGTGGGGATGCAGATCTCAGTCGGAAAAAACAAAATATAAATCAGGCCCCAGGGCAGAACCTTGATGTATCCCGGGGCACTGTGTACATTATCTGTATCTTCATATAGGTACAAAGGATTGCATTTGCACCATTTTCAAATTGTTTTATATTTTAGACCCGGTGCCATCTGAGAAATGGACCAAGCTGAGTATCATGATGTATATTTTGTATAACTACGACACATTTGGTGTGGGACTGGCTCTCTTTCCCAAGGGTAATAATCAAATTGTAAATCTCTCCTTGCAAAAATTTTAAAGACCTGGTTGCCCTTGTGTTGCACACAGATAGGGCACTCCTCAGACAATTTAATTACCTGCACCAACAAAATTCACAGAAATGGCAGCCTGAATCAGTTATATATGTTCTTTCAAAAATATATTGATTTAATAATGCAAATGAGTGCTTGGTTTATCTCACCTTTGGCACACATTTGAAACAAAATAAGTGGCTACACGCTAATTGCTTCGGCTCCACAACGGCATTTGCACATAGATTTATGGGTAGAAGTTTCAGATTTTGTTGTCTGTTGTTAGAATACAGATAAATCATTGAAATAACAATGTAAAAAAAATGAATATTCTAAGTACCCAGGCATATAGAACAAGTAAGTTCCTTATCGATAGAAGATGTTGATGATGCTTGTGTTAAAACTTTGGAAATAGTGGGCATGTTCCCCATTGTTTTCTCTGTAGTATATAATACTGTTTTAATACCATTGGATCCATTAAGATTTGAAAATCGACTCTCTGGAAGGTTCAGATTTTGTTGTCTGTTGTTAGAATACAGATAAATCATTGAAATAACAATGTAAAAAAAATGAATATTCTAAGTACCCAGGCATATAGAACAAGTAAGTTCCTTATCGATAGCAGATGTTGATGATGCTTGTGTTAAAACTTTGGAAATAGTGGGCATGTTCCCCATTGTTTTCTCTGTAGTATATAATACTGTTTTAATACCATTGGATCCATTAAGATTTGAAAATGGACTCTCTGGAAGGTTATGTCCATAGCTGTTGCAAGGAAAGAAACTCACTGATCATTACCTTTTTATAATAATCACCAAAACAAAACAAAGTAGCTTCTATTCAACTACTTCCAGGAACCCATTATTGATAGCTTGTTTTCTAAGTAAAATCTTTGTCATGTTCTTTATTTTACAGAACTGCAGACTGTGGATGAGGGTCTCTACCTTTCTTGATCATCATTGTCCCGCTTAGGCTCATCTTCGTTATTCTCCAGTACCTCAAGCAGGTACCCAAGATGATCAGTTGAAGGAAACTTGTTGAGATCTGCATAAGAGGATGAATGAAATTACTTAAATGCAAAGTGATAGTCTCTAGAGAACATGTCTTGAATAAGTGGGTATCCTAGGTTTACCTTTTGATGCCTTGGATTCTATTTCAGACTGTGGGAATCCATTAGTGAATCTATTCTCGAGGGGGTGAGAAACAATAATAGGTAGTGATGTTGTAGGTACATTTGGGTAAATATCCATTTCTTTCTTTACACCAGCTCTTTCCTTAGGAAAATAAATGTCATTTATAATCAAGCCTTCATAAAACTAGCTGCTATCATATTTCAGGTATCTAGCTCCAGAATATTTCATGTATGGCAAGGTTAATGAGAAGATGGACGTGTATTCCTTTGGAGTAGTTCTTCTAGAGCTAATAACTGGAAGAAAACCAATCAATGACAAGAATCCTAAAGGCCAAGAAAGCTTGGTTATGTGGGTAGGGCTCTAGTGTCCTTGCTTGTTTTGTATTTGATAATTTTGGATTCTTTTGGTTTCTTTGTCTTGGTTCAGAATCTTAATCTCTTGTAAATTTCAAAATTTAGGCAAGGCTGCTTGTTTTGTATTTGATAATTTTGGATTCTTTTGGTTTCTTTGTCTTGGTTCAGAATCTTAATCTCTTGTAAATTTCAAAATTTAGGCAAGGCCATTACTGGCAGTTGGCTCTGTAAAAGAACTTGCAGATCCACTTTTGGAAGATGCTTATGACATGAGGAAGATGAAGAGAATGGTCATTGGTGCAGCATGTTGTCTGAGACAGGCAGCTTAGTTTCGACCTCGAATGAACAGAGTAATTACTCTTATTCTCATTAGTTGCATATATATGTTTCAGTTTCTGATCTTATGTCAAATTTAGTTGCTTGAAGACATTTCCTTTCCTATGAGGAGTTAGTGCTAGAATTGTTTTTTCCCATAACGAAGAATGGCACATGAAATATCGAGTTGATATCCTTCTGACATAGAGTAAAGGGTGTTTAGACCTAGTGTTTAGGGATGTAATCTAAACATTTGTTTAGTAGTTCAATTTGTAAAATCATCACCCTTAAACAGGTTAGCCCTAAATGCTGATGGTGGATTATGGCAAAATATTCAAAGCCTCAATTGCCAATAATCTATTTTTCCATTAATGAAATATAATATTCTTTGAATATTAGCAAAAGAGATTACATCATATCTCAAACCAAAGCTTCAGTATGCAAATTACCCCTCCCTGAATAGGCAAGAAGAGCCAGCATATCTGCTTTCGCTCCAATATCAAGAGAGTATATAGCTTTCCTGAGAATCACTATCCTAGCTGAAATCTGGATTGCAAGATTTGAATTGAAAGCTTTGGTTTCCCCAAATAAAGTGGCTTACCTTTGCATTAAACTGACTTTGTGAAATTTCAAATAATGGATAAATGTTAATATAAGAACGTGAACTTATTCTTCCTCATTGTTTGTCTGTAACTTATTATTGCAGACTTTGAAATTACTACGAGGAGAAGGAGATGACCTACCTTATTGGACCAAGAGGTAATTGACAATGTCCATGGAATTAGATGAATTGATTGAGGATGAATCTCGAGAAAACTCTGGGAGTTGTGACATTCAAACTCATCTATCACTTGCAATGCTTGGAGTTGATGATGATTTGGTATCGAACAGTAGTCCAGATCAAAGTGTAAATCTTGTACATGAGAGCAGAACATTGGAAGATTATTTCTATGGACATTATAGCCATTCAACAAGCTTTGATTGATTTAAATCTACTTCTCCGAGCTTCATAATTTTTCTTACTCCTTGCTTCTGTAAAAGCTTCAATATTTTATACTTGGTGTATTACTGTGAGCCAATGCCACTACTTAGCTATGTTCAATTTCAATCACTCTCCATATTGGCTGAAGCTGTGTCTGAAGTTGAGTGGAGTCCATGTAAAGTCCCTTGCCAATTCCTTGTATAAATGTGAAAGCCATTAGTGGTCACTCGTTTTGGTGACCCACTGGTGCTCACTAGAGCTGAAAATTTTCTTGTCCTTGCCTTTGGAGCAATTGTATGTATGTGGAAGGAAAAGCAATTATGATATCGCTATTGATATGCCAAACCATTGTTATGTACTTTTTTAGGTCTGAAGATGTGTAACTTGTGGTTTAGCTTGGTACATTCTCTTGTATACCAGTTTACTTTGAATTTGTCAATATCATAAGCCCAATAGCGATTTAAGTGTATGTCTACATGGCAGAACTGCATTGCGGTTGAACTTTTCTAAAATTAAGTTGTATTTAAAGAAATATGGTGTCTAAAAAGCATAGAACTCCAAACATCAAATCTCTTTGCTCCTTGTAGGCTTGAACCAACATCTCTTCTAGAGAAATTCAACAATTCTAATTTAATAATCCTATCGGCCTCTCTTTGTACCTTTTGAGACAATTGCTAGTTCTAGATGGGACATATAACTCCAATGTGCTTTGTCCTCGTTACAGAGAACACAAAAATATTAATGCAGGGTATAACAACTATACCACTAGTACTACAAATCATTTCTGCTCAAAAAGGGGGATTTAAATCATGCAGCAGCTTAAGATGGGCAGGATCCAGTTTCAAAAATAGCCTTACAATTGGACTAATCAAAATAAAATCTGATTCGCTTCATAGGCGTAGAGTAAACAAGTACCAATGAGGTAACGTGCAAGTGGACAATTAAATCATATTCAGCACAAGACCAGCATTACCATGTTAATGACCCAAAGTCAAACTTAGAGATCAGAGCCCTCAATTATAAGTTGGTTGAATTTTATGAGATTTATATGCAATATTAATTCAATAATTAAAAAAAAATATAGACTTAAGCACCCTAAATAAACTTCAATTTATACATCTTTAGAATCTCATTTATGCTACATATCTGCACCTTATGTACATTTTCCCATTCCCATGTCGGAATTGTTCCTCAATTTATGCCTTACCGCGTTTCCTTTGCAACATTTGGTGCAAATGCTAGTTAATATTTTCAATAGATTTTCTATAAAACGAAAGTAAATCATAAATAGAGTTATCAGAACAAGGCGGAGGGGAAGATCCCGGACCAAGATCTGAGGGAGATGGGTTGGAAAAATCAAGGGAAGAGGGCACCGAGGTATTGCAGAGATCAATGCGAGGAGGGGGAGGGAAGGCGACCGGAGGGGAAGAGGGAGCAAAATGCGAGGGGGAAGGGACGTTATGGCAGAGGCAGTGGTGGATAAGGCAGGGGAAGATTCCAGCAAGGAGAACTCGGTGCGGGCAAGAGGTATGGTGACCGAGAGGGAGAGATCAGAATCAGAGGTTTTAGCGGAAGAGACAGAACCGAAAGACAGTGGAATCACCTTGTCTGCACGAGGGGAGCCTTGGAAGGAAGCGGCTGGAGCTGAGGGCGAGACCACGACTGCCAACAATGAGGACTGAGAAGGAGCTGAGACAGGAGACAACACCGGTGCAGGTGGAGACCGAGATGGAGAGGGAGCCGAGATAGGAGACAACGCTGGTGCAGGTGGAGACCGAGACGGAGAGGACGGAAAGGCTGAAGCAGATCCAGAAGTCAGTGAAACTGAATCAGAATTTAGTGAGAAGATCTAGGTCTTTAGAGCAGAGTTCTGATTTTTATCGACTGCACTTTTTGACGGATGCAGTTCAGGGTCAGAAACGAAACCGGAAGAGCGAGTTCCAGCGTATGATAGTTTCTCGAATTTAATCAGGTGCTTTTTCTTTGAGGTTTCTTCCACCCGGAGGGCCTTCGTTGCCGAACTGCCATCGATCACCTTCCACAAAGAAGCCAAAACCTTGTTTGCTAGATCCAAGTGGAGCGAAAGAAGCCGCCGAGAAAGATGATCGAGATCCTTCCTTAATAAGCCGATCTTAGATCTAATGAGTGCGGAGCTGGATTTCAGAAAAATGTGTTTATTCTTAGAGTTTATCATTTTTGTTTGTGGATTTCACATTTTTTTTGTTTTGTTTATCATTAGACCTGAGAGTAACAAAAAAAATTTGTAAAGCCAAAAGAAAAATGTTTTCCAAACCCTTCCAAATGAGCCTGAGATTCTGGATAGCAATCCTAGCAGGCCCAGGGCATAATCTTTTTCCAAAATTTATCATGTGATAACATTTATGTTAGTTATTCCAACCTAGGAATGAGTTCGAAACTAACCTTCTCACAAAATAAAACTCGAGCACTCCTTAATACATGTGAATACTCCTCCTCAGCACAAATTTATCCCCTTTTATGTGTATTTAAATTACTTAATTCTCAGATGTTTATGTGTATACAATGCTTTTCCTTATGGCGTTGAGAAGACAAAGCTCCTTGACTCTTTCACCATCATTGTGTTTTGATACATGAGTGCCATATAAATTGGGGAATCCAACTTAGTTTCTTTTGATTCACGGAACTAAGTGGAGTTATAATGAAACGGTGAGTAAAAATTCATAATGTGACAGATTATGTTGGCTTAGGGGTCCAGACCCAGTGTCGGACTTCCTTACGCCAACTTAAAAAAATCCTACACTATTCGCTCTTTCGGCAACAAAATGGGTAGCGCACGCTGCAGTCTCATCCGAAGCAGTACGGGGATGAAACAACCAAGTTTCTACATCCAAAGACTAGTGTGATGTTTTTCAGCACCTTAGATCTGCCTTCACGCCCATCGATAAACTCTTAGAGCATGTTGTTGCAACTCTGTTAAAACAACCTTCAGACCTTTGTGAAGGTTTACTATCAATCCTTGCGGAACTTTAAGAGTCAATTTTCCTATTTACACGCATCAGAGAGCTGTCCTAAAGTAGTTTTCACTTAGATTTACTTTAAGTCATTAGTAATCATACGAGAAATCTCCAAAGTCTTTGCGAAATTATTTAAGCATACATTCTACATTATTAAGACTTATTAAAGAGAATTGTGTAACATTCAATCAATATCTCATAAATAAAATCATTCATCAACAGTATATCACATTAACAGAGATAACATAAGTACCTAGGAATTTTTCAGAAAACTGTCTTTATTCATATTCAATTCAAGGTTGGAGACTCAAATTGCCCAGCACACAACGACAGGGGTCGGCGCACTCAGCTACGGACTCTTCCTAGGCCTCCGCACACTCAGTTGCGAAGCCTTTCTTTCCCTATCTAAGCACAGGAAGTAGAGCCTTCTTGCCCTAGCTCCTACCTTAGACTCTTCAATCAACAAGATTATCTATCTTTGTTTTCCTTAGTTCTACTTGTCACTTAATGTTGATGACTTTTTAACAAATTGTTTTAAATCCAAAATTAGAAATTTGGATAGAGGTTTGCTAATGCTAATGATTAAAAATATTTTCTTACCTAATAGTTTAATTTAATTGATTTAATCTTTTAAACTTATACAACAATTTAGTGAAATTAATTTCTTGATTAATTAAAAATTATCCATTAACATATTATTCTCCATTATAAATGAAATTTTGATGGTTTGAAGTGACTCACTCAAAAAACCTATTATGGCAATCTGATTACAATGTACTCCTCACCAGTCGCTCACTTGTCTTTTCAAATAACATTTTACAGCTTAAATCATTAGTATTTCCCCATAACATTTTACAAATTAAAAAAAAAAAAAAAAAATTGGCTCAATCTACACTTATTTATTTACCACTATTATCGTTGTAAATATTTGCATTTAAGGTGCACCAACTATTGCCGCGATTTATTAATTTAACTACCATCGTTGTAAATGAATTGAATCTGAAAATTTTCAAATATACACATGGGAATGATGGATTTGAAGATATTTTGAACTTTATTTGAAATCCAATAATATCTATTTAATAAAAACATTAATGAGTCAAGTAAAATAATTATTTATTAATTAAGCTATTTTCCCTATTTCATATTATATCCAGCACGTATTAATACACGTGTTTATTAATTAACATCTTTTCATAACAGGCATGAACCTAATTTTACAAAGCGAGTATGAGTTGCTGAATTCAGAAATTTATTGTGGCTGCCAAGAAACGTTGTAGGCACTGCGCAGACCAATTGTTAAGAGATTTAAAAACTGGGTGTAAGAGACATGCAGCAATTGTTAACAGATTTAAAAAGTGGGTGTAAGAGACATGCAGCAATTGTTAACAGATTTAAAAAGTGGGTGTAGGAGACATGCAGCAATAATTTAATTGCTTTCATATATCGATGGTACTGACTGACTATGAATTAACGGCGGTATGATGGTACTGATTGACTATGAATTAACTAGCGGCGGAATCATCACAGTAGAATAAGACTTCTTTTTTTTTTCCGAAGGTGGCAAAACCTATCAAACTCAAGTGTCAAACCAACAGTAAAATAAGACTTTATCTGACTCAATCCATCACTATTGAAAGAAATTAGAATTAAAATAATATAAAAAATAAATTAATTTTTCTTATAAAATTAACATTATAATTTGTTATTATATTTTTTGATCAACTCAAACTTAATTGAAATTCAACGCATTTTGGAATGCATTATACCCTGGTCGGCAGGGATAATAAATGACATTGTGGTCACTTTCACTTTGAATTTTTATATTACAATGACGTAATTTCCAATACGTAGAGAAGAATCCAAGACATGTCGAGTAAATAGCGAAATACATTTTGTTTAAGTTTAGTTATATAAATTAATAAATGACATTGTGGCGTTATATGGTGGGGTTCACTATATCATTTAATAAAAAACAGCAAGGTGAGTCGAGCATGTAGGTTATATATAGGTTTATATTAGGTTATATTAGTTTTATTATGTGAGGTTGATTATTTATTAATAAAAGATAAAAAGGTTATGAAGTTAATTCAAATAATTCAATTATTCGTAGTTAATATTTTTAATAATATAAAACAGTGTATTTATATAAATTAATGATGGGTAAATATTTATAAGTATTTATTTAAAATTTTATGATACATCTCGTTAAAATTATTAAAAATAAATAAATAATTAAATTATATTTTATTTTAAATTATTATTATTATTATTAATTATAAAAAATAATTAATAAATAAGTTTAAGTTATATATATTTAAAAACATATAATAAGATTGAGCGATTGTAGATTTTAATTGTTGTTTATATTGAGAGAATTTTTTGGATCAATTTATGTGGTGGATTTTTTATCTTGTCTCGAGTTTCACGTGAACTCTTCACTACCAGAGATTTTTTTATGATCACAAATGAGTGTTATGGAGCCTTTAATAAAGTGTGATAACCCACTAGTACGTTAAGGAAAAATATTAAAATATTGAAATCAGTTGTTAAGGAAAATGATAAAATATTGAAAGTAGTCGTTTAGGAAAATATTAAATAATGAAAGTCTTTTTTTGGTAGCATGGTAGGCTTGCCTTATGCTTTCCTTGCCTATCTTAATAGCATTTCCCCTCATATTCAATTCACCATGGAAATTGAATTTAATAAATCTCTGCGTTTTCTAGATGTCCTTGTTAGTCAACTTCGTGATGGCTTTCTAACCCATCAAGTCTTTAGGAAGAAAACCCACACTGATCGTTATCTTCATGCTCATTCTTACTACCACCCCTCCCAAAAATATGATGTTCTTAATACTCTGATCTTTCGAGCCCTTAAAATATTTGCTCCCCAGTTTCTACCCTTTGAACAACCCACCTTTTTAAAGCTTTAAAAGAAAATGGCTATACCTCTTCATAGATCTCAAAATATTTCAATGATGCCTCCAATCCCAAATCGATTAACCCCATTTCCTCTTCTCCTCAGATCCAAGTCTTTCTCCCTTACATAAGAGGGACAACCAACCTCATTACAAAAATCCTATTAAAAAAATATATTAAGGCCATCTTTAAACCCCACAAAACTTTGAAGAAAATGTTCCAGTTAGTTAAAGATAAGTCCGACCCCATGCTAAGTTCATGAGCCTACTAGATTCCCTATTCGTGTGGGAAGTCATATATTGACTAGACTAGTTTCACCTTCAAAGTGCACCTTAAAAGGCATATTGTTGATACTAACCATCTTTGCCTTTCAAAATCTGCCATCGCTAAAAACTCTTTTAATTCTAAGCATTTGATCTTATTCGATCAATCTAGGATCCTTTCCTCTATTCCATTTCATAACTTTAAGGTCATTCGGTGATGGCAACAAGGAGGCCAAAAGGAAAATTGGACGCCAAAATGTAGTGCAGAGAAATTTGGCTGTAGGCGCTATGAAATGATTTTGTAGTGTTCTTTAAAAACCTATAGGCGCTACAAAATGATTTTGTAGCACTCTAAAAACTCTATTTTCAACCTTTAGGGAAGGTGAAGCGACTCACCCTCTGAAAACTCGATTCTCCATAGTCTAACTCGTATCCCAACTTAGGGAACATTCTCCTCTAGCCTATCCTTGTCAATGATTACAATCTCGCTCAACTAATCGTCCACATTCCAATCAAAAGCGCGTACCATTTCCTGCAAAAAACATAGAGGCGTTGCAAAATAGTTTGAAGGGTCACTGTAAGTGGAATACGTACAATTAATCACACTCCAAGTCAAGTTTGATAACATAAGACATTTCACAAATGGTCACAATGAATTATTTTGAAACTTAATTAAATGCACACACAGTTCGATTGGAAACCCGAGAAGAACAACATGGATTTTACGAATACACATAGATGCAAAACTTCCTTATCATTCACTTTCAAATTACATACTTGGAGGTAGGAGAAGAGTTTCTCCTCCTCCCATTCGATGCCTCTTTTATTTACTAACTCCATTAGATGGTTTGTTTCCCCTTCCCTCCCAAATGAGTGAAGTCGAATACATGACTAGGTGAGCTGGAAAATAACTCCTAAACTCTAACTCTTCGGATTAATCCAATCCTATATTTACATTAAATATTTAGAATTATGACAAAACAAAAAATTCAATTTGCTAGCATTAACATTTGTTCAATTCACCATATTGTTCAGATCTGCTACATTTCTTCATCTCGAGCATGGTTTAATGCGCCTACATCAAACTCCCCACGATAGAAAATTCATGAGCTCCTTTTATAGAGCTACAACATTCATCCATGTAGAATCCTCCATTAGACAATCCTTCCAATTCACCAAAATTTCTAGTCCCTGAGTTTCTGCCTGAAAGAACCTTGTTCCAGTCATTTTAAGTACCAATGCTCCCTGGCCTCTTAATGGACAACATTGACGACCAAGTTGTCGTACTCTGCACCTGCGTTGATCACCAGCAAGTTTCTTAGTGTTGGGGGTGCGTTGATTCTAGAAATTTGGGAAAAATATAGAGAATCCCGAAGCCTCTTCTTCCAAAATCTTCTAGGATATGTTAATACCATTTACCTCAGATAAAAGTATTAAATCCTATCCTATCCGACCTTGGTGTTTTCATCCCTTATCCCTTGAGCTCATCCTCCCATCAAGAGTGGATATCAAGCTCAAATTGGTAAAAGGATAAGAATTCATGAACTACCTCATTCACCTACATATTTAATGCCATCCATAGGCAAGGGGTTGCCTTTTGTAGTGTGATTCTACCCTTATGCCACTAATGTGAGAGATATATTTCGATGCATTAGGGTGATTAGAGGTGCACTTTGTGACAAGGAAAGGACAAGTCAACTTGGAGGAGCTATTTTACAGGATCAACACCTATTTTTGGTTCTAACACACTCCATTTCTATTAATGCAAAGAGTTCTTTGTTTTCCATATATATGATGTTATGGTTTCATATATTTCAATACCATGTTGATCTATTGAATAAATTTATTAGAAGATGCTACATAGATTTCGTGGATCGTTGGCTTATGTTATCTAACTGTGAAAGTTATAACAATAATGATTGGAGCTAGGATTGGAGCATTCAAGCCAAAGAAGGAGCGAAGCATACGACCAATCCCAAGTAGGATTCATCTTGTTATCTATTTACTTTAAGGAAAAAATTAGCTCTTTTGTCTTTATGTTGCTCTAGGTCAATCCACTAGGCCTAGGGAAGATACTTCTGTCCACAGTCGTAGATTCTCCATAACAAATTGGTGACTCTGATGGGGAATGGTGTATTCCCTTTGTGTTTTCTTTGTCCATTGTGATTATCTTACCTCATCTCCAGACCTTTACTATCTTATTCAGTCAAGAAAAAACCTAGGAACATCTTTCATTGAGTCTCAATAGAAATCCTTGTGTCGTAACTTTGCATCCCTAGAACAATGCACCCTCTGGTCTTTGGACAAAGTGTTTCACCCCAGCTGAGCCTTCTTTGTGCCTGTGTTGCATAGCACTAGTGCCTCATTTGCACCTTCATTGGTCCCTGTTCATGCACAAATTATTTTTTTCCTTGATTTTCTTTCTGATCAACCTTATTCTAGTTGCTCTTCCTTGAGTCTCCGAGTGTCTTGTATTGCATTTAAAGCCTCCATTTGTTTTTCTTTTGTTTTAATACCTTTGGTAAAGAATTTTTCAAAGTTTTTCCTTTATTCTTATTATTTGTTTGTTTGCAAACTGATTTTGTTTGATCATTGAGTGCTTAGATGAATTGGTGTTCTAGTCATCATTCTGAAAAGCTTGTTTGAATAAGTTATTAGACTTTGCATCTTAGTTTTCTTAATTTTCTAAAATTAAGTGACTTGAAAAAAAAAATCATTGCATCAACATTTAGGGTTTTGTGTATGCATCGAAATTGGAATAGTTGCATAGAAAAGGGAATTGTATTTTTCACATTGTTAGCTACATACCCTTTGTATCTTCCCTTCCTTAGATATATTTTCATAGAATGAGAAAGATTTTATTTCCTAATGCTATTTTTAATTTTAGGATATTCAGATGACATTCCCGGTGAGCCCCAAAACTGAAATTTAATTGAATATAAATAGTAAAATTTATTCAATCAACCTAAGGATCATTTGTAACATTAACACAAACATTTAGAGGTCTAGGCTAGAGACATGTTCCAATGTTGTTAAACATACTAGTTGTCGTTGTTTTCCAACGTTGTATGCTAAGGGTGAAATCCCGTTCCACGTATGTGGGTGTATATGATCATTCTCCATGTACCTTTGGGTATATTGGACGATGCTCCACTCACGTCAAGTATATGGGAATGCTCTCATCGAATTATCATGCATTAGAAAACACTACTATGGACTACACTTCCACATAACATCGAGTATATTTTGGGAGTCCCCTATAGGTTGTTATCCTCTCCATAGGTAACTGAGTCATCCACCTTATGTATCGTGATACACCAAACACAAGATTCGGGGATATTTCCTGCATGTACGTTAATTCCTTGATTTGCCAAGGTGTATATTGTAGTTAACAATTGCTTGGTAATCCTTTTTGCCTAGATTACCCTCTTTTTTATTTATTTTTGTTTTAATTTCTAAAATTTATTATATAACATGGAATAACAAAATCCCCCACTCTGTTGTTCACGTAGAATGAAAAATAAGCCTCCTCTTCCACTAGAGGATACTTCTAGCCATCATCAGAAGCATAAGAAGACACAAACTACCGAGTCGAGAAATTTGGGAACTACTTCTGGTGCTCCTCCTGAATCTGATCAACCAAAATCATCTTTCCTTTTGAGCACTGAGCTTGAGATTACCTCTACTCTTGCTGGTGAATCTGACACAATTGAAATAGAAATCCTGAAACCTTATTGCCTGAGGTTATTAAACCTAACCTTCCTGAGTCAGATATTTTACTTCATGAGGTTGTTGAACCTGAGGAACCTTAGATATCTTCACCTATTTAAAGAGAATCGAGGGTCATTTGTAAGGTGACCCTTCATGAGAGAAGGTTATGAAAATTTTCTTTCTTTTGCATTAATAAATTCCCTGAAGTGGCCATGTCGGTTCAAGCCGTGGACTATTTCCCTCTTTGAGGGTTTTAACCACGTCAAGAATACTAGTGTATTGATCTGTGATCTGTTTGTGAGCAGTGTCCTTTGGTGTTCTATCTAAGGAACTTACCCTGTAAATTCCTACACGCTTTTCATGATATTAAACACATCATGCAACCTTATTTGGAGGATCTCCCTGCTCATTCTAAGTATCGGGTTGATCACCCAATGCATCTTAAGGCCATTTTCTTATGGTGTAGACATTATAATATTCAATTAAATCCACGCAAATGCACATTCTACATTAGTTTTGGTTGACTCCTTTGTTTTTTTATATTTCAAAACAAGAATTTCATATTGATCCTCTAAAAGTGCAAGAAATCTTTGACTTGCCTACACCTTCTTCGCTGGTTTAGCTTCAATGACTTCAAGGGAAAGTTAACTTCTTGCGACACTTCATCCCTAATTACACTGAGTTGACCAAAGGATGCACTCACCTACTTAAGAAAGGGATTCCCTTCCATTGGGATAATGCAGCTTAGAAAGTGTTTGATGACCTGAATGATGTACTGGTTCAGGCATCTTTATTATATCCCCTTGATTACCAGCGTGACTATTTCATGTATCTTGTTGTTGCCATTTCTATTATAACAATGGTATTGGTCCAAGAAGATGATGCAGAGATAGAAAACCCCTTATATTATCTAAGTTAGAATCTCAATGATACAAATATTAGGTATAAAAGCGTAGAAAAGTTGGCTTTGGCAGCTGTTCAAGCCATTCAAAGGTTCTGCCATTACATTTTGCTCTAGAAAACTATGGTTGTTTCAAATTGCAACCCTATGACATACATTTTGTCACATCAATTGGTGGGGTGGAAATGCTCTAGATGGATCGTCATCTTGCAAGAGTTTGCCCTGGAATTAATCAAATCCAAGTCAAAGAAATAGTTGGTTTTACTGAGCTTATGTGCAACCTTCCTTCCTCTGATTCTGAATTGAAATCTGACAATTCTATCCCTCACGAATTGTTGTTTCTGATTTCGTCATATGACCTATTAGCAGTCTGTAGTATTTCTAGGCTGAAAAGGAAGTTGTAGAGGTAACCACAAACCACTTTTAAAGATGGGATCTAGCCCTTCCAGCTCGAGAGAGGGCTCTCTCTGTCTGATTTTAATTTTACTTTTTAGATCTTAGGCTAGGTATGAAAGGTCAAGAAATTGGTTTTAAAATTGTGGTTGCAGAATGAAGGAAGAGTCCAATGGGCATGGAGTCATAAGGATGTTCAGTAATCAATCATAGATAGACAGAGAAAAACTTGAAACAGGGCGAGGTAGGCAAACTCCAGGATCTTATAGAGCTATTGTGGTGTGGATGAGATGAATTAGATTTAGGATCAATTTAAATATAGAGCATACACAGATGAATTCTATACTTAAAATCTCAGAAAGAAAACATGAAGATTGATTAACAAGCTAGAGAAGAGTACTACAAGTAAATTCTACTCATCATATTCTTGTAAACAATTTAAGAAGGAACATCCATGTGAAACTTGAAAGAAAAACATATTTACAAAGAAGGAAACATCACCATTTGTTTGACACAAGAATCCTGAAAATAAAATGCCTCATTTTTAAATGGTTTTCTAATTTGCTAGAAATAAACTCTAATAAAAATCATAAAAATAACAATCAATTATTGACATTGGTTGCAAAATATTTCGAATTGCTTGGAGGTTTCTAGTGAAATATCCTTGGAGTAGGATCTTTTGGTTGCTATCTTCCACTTATGTTCTAACATTGCCTCAAAATCTGGAAAGTTTATTTTTTGATGAAGATAACCTGCTTGAGAGAGATCGACACGTGAGATGGTAGGTGTCTCATATCTATCTAAAAAAGGGAATTTTTTAATGTTTATCCTCTCATTGCCACCTACAACCTATTTGGAAGCGTGACACTCTCAAGATAATCTTGCCACCTATCTATTTGCATAATTTTTTCCTTCTTGACCTTTTCCAAGAATCTCTTCATAGATTTATTCACATATTTCCCTACTCTCAGCTGTAAACCTTTTCTTCATCTAATTTGACAAACTGAGTTGAGAGGAATTTCCTCTGACCTTTAGATATTTTTTCCATTTAATTTTTCTATGTGAGTTAAGAGGAGCAGTAATCAACTACCCCAAAATTCACTTAATTGTAATGTCCAATCACAGAAATTCCATAAACTGTACAAAGAAAATGGTCCATTGCCCTTTGTTGAATGGTGACATGGGGGCATATGCCATGAGGAGACCCAGTTTTGAATTGTTGGGAATTGGATAATCCAACGCTCCCCATTAAGGGCTGTGTAGAAGGATAATTCAACGCTCCCCGTGTGTTTAGTGGCATGTGCTTAACACTAGCGATGTGTTTGTTTACTAACACCTGCGGTTTTTGGTTTTATGGCAATCGTGACTCCAACAAGTGGTATTAGAGCCAAAGGTCTCAAGTTCGAAACACACCTGGCTCGCGTTTTTTTGGGGTGGGGGGGGGAGATTGTTGGGAATTTGATAAACCAACACTCATCGTTAATGGCGGTGTAGAAGGATAATTCAACGCTCCCCATGTGTTTCGTGGCATGTCCTTAACACTAGCGATGTGTATGTTTACTAACACCTGCGGGTTTTGGTGTAACGGCAATCGTGACTCCAACATGAATTTTGTGGAAACCTTTTACACACCAATATTCACATCAAGAACTAAAGAAGTAACCATTACCAACATATGTACTGTGCGGAGCTATCATCACAAAAAAAATTTTGAGGACAACAAAGTACAAAGAAAAATGGTGGAAATTTGAGCTCATTTTCCACTTGAAAACCTTAGTTTCATTAAGAAAGAGCAGAGGTCAATACTTTCTGTGAATTCAGTCATTTGAACACATTTATTCTCACTTTGAAAATTTGATTCAAATATTTTTTTGGAAACATCTCCATGTATGGAGCTAAAATACAAGCCATCATTTTTCATTAGATGGGAATAAGAAAGTAAGTTTCAACCATAGTTGTAAATTCCCCAATAATGCCTATTTCTTTGCATCAAACACAGTATTATCCTCCATAAGAAAGAAACAACTAACACATATGGTCTCCTATTACCTATAAATGCAACACAAAACTTGTCAAGTGATGATTTCCCTTCAACTGTACCAGCTAAAACCATTCTCGGAAGTTGCATGACAACCATGAGGTAATAGACCAATTCTCCACCTGTGGCATACATGTGAAAGCTGAACAAATGAAATTTTTTATTTTCTGCAGTTGATGCCACATTTTCCATTGACACACTTGGGTGTTTTACTTGGGCGATATTCCTTTCCATGCTTGGCTATTAATTTTCAAACCCTGACTGCGTCATTGTAAAAGGAGCCTTGAACGAGAAGTTGTGATTTCTTATTTACTTTGTAATACAACTGAAAATATTGCACTTCTCTTTTCTATACATTGGACATATCATCATGATAAAAACTACAAAAGTTGTTTACTACTTTGGTGATGATATTTACATTTGGTTTATTCCCCCTCCAACTCTTGAAAATGTCTCTAGAGGCTGGAGCGTTGGAATCTGTTTTTCTAATGATAGATTTGTAGAAAATATTTGCACTTGAGTTTTAACTTGTCGATGATTTCCCCTACTCCGTAGCTTATCCATAATGAAATTATTGTTTACAAGAGTTTCAACCATGTGCTTGCTAGGAAGCTTTGGCGATTTCTTAGTAAACACATTTCCTGAGGTAGCGTGTTTTCCATATTGTCTGTAGATGATCCTCCCAAACCAGGTCTAGTAGATACAGTAGTCAACATGGAAATGGGTTTGGAAATATCCGATTTAAATCCTGTCTTGACAAACTCATATGCCTGGCATTTTCTTTTGACACTTGCAGGCATCAACCATAACCTTTGAGCGCACACGGAAATCTTGAGTGGTATATGTTGGTGGAAGCATGCCTTGGAATCTTACGTCCTCCATGAGATCTCCTTTGGCCATTTATTTTCCATCATATTTGGATGAATGACGATTATCACTTACCTGCTGCATCGTCTTGGTTTGAAAATATTTTGGTGGCACGTTTTATTTCGCTTATGGGATTTATCCCACATGCAAGAAGAAAACTAAAATGTATGTCTTTATATTCATTAATGCTTCCAATGCGCAGTAAAGACTTTTGTGCTATAATCTCCCCTTCCTGTGTTTGGCTTGGCGCTTGACTCATGACTTTGCGCTTCTTTTGCTAGTTCTCAGTCCTGTGGCTTTGTGGTTGTGATGTGGAGGTTTAGCTCTCGGTCCTATGGCCTTGTGGTTGTGATGTGGAGGTTTAGCTCTCGGTCCTATGGCCTTGTGGTTGTGATGTGGATGTTTGCCGGAGGCCAATTTAGTTTTTTAAAGTGCTTTATCGTTAGACCTTAAAGTAACAAAAGGGCTTGTGGTTGTGATGTTTAGTTTTTGAATAAAAAAGAATATTTTTAAAGCTCTATCATTAGACCTGAGAGTAACAAATATTTTATAATTTGCTAGTTCTCAGTCCTGTGGCTTTGTGGTTGTGATGTGGAGGTTTAGCTCTCGGTCCTATGGCCTTGTGGTTGTGATGTGGATGTTTGCCGGAGGCCAATAATTTAGTTTTTTAAAGTGCTCTATCGTTAGACCTTAAAGTAACAAAAGGGCTTGTGGTTGTGATGTTTAGTTTTTGAATAATTTTTTTTTTTTTTAAAGCTCTATCATTAGACCTGAGAGTAACAAATATTTTCTATAAAGCCAAAAAAAATTATTTTCCAAACCCTTCCCATATATTTTCTATAAAGCCAAAAAAATTTTATTTTCCAAACCCTTCCCATTGAGCCTGAGATTTTGCATAACAATCCTCTATCGTTAGACCTTAGAGTAACAAAAGGGCTTGTGGTTGTGATGTTTAGTTTTTGAATAAAAAAGAATATTTTTAAAGCTCTATCATTAGACATGAGAGTAACAAATATTTTCTATAAAGCCAAAAAAAATTATTTTCCAAACCCTTCCCATTGAGCTTGAGATTATGCATAACAATCCCAGTGGGCCTAAGGCATAAATTGTTTCCAAAATTTATCATGTGATAAAATTTATGTTAGTTATTCCAACCGGGGAATGAGTTTGAAACCAACCTTCTCACAAAATAAAACCTAATCACTCCTTGATACATGTGAATACTCCTCCTTAGCACAAATGTATCCCCTTTTATGTGTATTTAAATTACTTAATCCTCAAATGTTTCTGTGCAGACAATGATTTTCCCAAGCCCCTTGAATCTTTCACCATCGTTGTGGTTTGATACACGAGTTCCATATACATTGGGGAATCCAACTTAGTTTCTTTTGATTCATGGAACTAAGTGGAGTTATAATGAAAGAGTAAGTAAAATTTCATATTGTGACAAATTATGTTGGCTTAGGGGGTCTTGACCTAGGTTCGGAGTTAGCTGCGCCAACAAAAAACCCTACACTACTAGCTCTTTCGGCAACAACCTGCATAGCGTAGGTTGCAGTCTCACTCGAAGTAGTATGGGGGGATGCAAGAACCAAGTTTCTACATCCAGAGACTAGTGTGATGTCTCTCAGTGCCTTATATCTACCTTCACACAAATCGATAAACTCCTAGGGCACGTTGTTGCAATTATGTTAAAACAACCTTTATACCTTCGCAAAGGTTTACGATCAGTCCTTGCGGAACTTTAATAGTCAATTTTACTACTTACGCGCATCAGAGAGCAGTCCTAAATTAGTTTTCGCGCAGATTTACTTAAGTCATTAGTAATCATATGAGAAATCACCGGAGTCTTCGCGAAAGTATTTAAGCATACATTGTACATTATTAAGACTTATTAAAGAGAATCGTGTAACATTCAACCAATATCTCGTAAAAAAATCATTCATCGACAGTAACATTAATAGAGATAACAGAAGTACTCAGGAATTCTTCGGAAAACTATTTTTATTCATCTTCAATTCAAGGTTAGAGACTCAAATTTCCCTACACACACAGGGACACGGGTCTGCGCACTTAGCTGCGGACTCTACCTAGGCCTCCGCACACTCAGTTGTGGAGCTTTTCTTTCCCTATCTAAGTGTAGGAGGCAGAGCCCTCCTGCCCTAGCTCCTGCCTTAGACTCTTCAATCAACCTGATTCTCTATCTTTGTTTTCCTCTAGTTCTACTTGTCACTTCAGTAAGACTCACTATTTATAGCCTTTTTCATACAATGCCATGGTCCAGAGACCATGGGTGAATCTCAAAATCGATTCAAAACTTATCCAAAACAGGGGGCTAAGCCCCTTTAACTCCTATTCACCTACGCGCTCCGCATTCACAAATCATGGAGACTTTACATTATTTACAAAATTGTGGCACCGCGATCTTACTGCAAAGATCCCCCTGCTCCACCTGGATTACCGCAACTTTAGTAGCGCAGTGTGTCGCTACCTTTCGAACCTCCTCAACCAATTTTTCAGTGGTTGGACCTTCTACTGCCAGCCTCATCATTTGCTACGTTTTTTGCAGTCCCTTAATCTTGTCTTGGATGGAAGTCATGACCTAATAAGCCTCCTCGAACCAAGGCTACAATCTGGACTTTAGAAAGGCCTCCTTCTTTTGCGCTTCCTCTACCTGTGCCAGTAGTTGTTTTCCTACATGTAACTTGGCAAGGTGTTGTGCTGGTGCCAAGCTACACGCAGTCGCCCTGACCTCGTCATATTGGCATTGCATATCCCTAACCTCTGTATTCAATGTCTACAGGTTCGGATCCTCTCGCAGATTGGTCAATAGCTCCATAGCCTGCTCGAACACTGTCGCGTAGTCAGTCACTGTGGCATCCAAGGTAGCCATGCCTTCCTTTATTGTGAGTCTGTGCTGCTCCCAGACCTTAGGCGTAGTCGTGGGCTGCAACTTAAACTGCAACTCTGCAATCTTCATGATGAACTCAAAATTTACTCATCCAACTTCTGCTTTGGCCTCACACACACCAGCGGCTAAATTTCTGATTTTGGCTTCTAGTTGTGCATCCTTTGGGATGTGAAGCTCAGGCACTATCTTGCATTCTTCGGATATTGGTGACTCCAGATGTTAGCTATGTTCCTGAAGTGCCTCCTTTTCCTTCAGAGCCTAGGTCTTTTCAATGAACATTTGTTTGTTGTTGACTTTGTACTGGCACATGAGATTGAGGGCGCACTGTTCCCTTGTTCTCAATTCATCCGCCACCCCCTTACGCAGCGTGTGGAGCGTTTCCTTGGAGAGCGCCACTATATTTAGTCATATGTCCTTGATTATACTAAGTATAATATGATCCTCGGCAGACTCTGTGCGAATGGACTTGTCTGGCAATGGTATAGTTCTGAGATCTAGGGTCCTTACTAGCTCTATTTCTTGGCTTGTCCCTGGTGCCAGGCTTGCTTGCTCCGCACTTGCTTGTCCAACTCCCACCTAGATGATCCCCAACGTTTGCATGTATTGCTGCTCAAACTACTGCAACACTTCTATCATTGTATCCCTTCTGTCAACACCATGGGATCAACATGTGTTTTATTAGATTTCTACTTTTTTCCATGGTCCACCCTTCTTCTCCTTGCCACGTCTTTTCAAAATAAATAGGGTGCTATGCTCCTCATCACCTTCGCCACCTTGTTATGAAAGATCTTCTTCCTCTACCTCCGACGAAGGTGACTTATCACCTTTCGATGACTCGCGCTGTTCTTGTTCCACCCGCTCCTTAGCAGTGCGTTCTTTCTCTATGCAAGATTTTTCGATAGCTTCCCTCTTTTTTTGTTTTGCTAGGGTACACACAAATTTCTTAGTGCCTCCTTTATTTTCTGCGCAACAGAACTTTCCACACCCATGCTTGTTCCAACATCTGATTCTAATGGGGCATGTCACTCTGTAGGCCATGATGCTATAATCTCCTGCATGTCCGTTTCTGACACAAATAGGGAAACTAGTGCCATTTCTGCACTGGATCCTTTCGTGCTTGGATATAGACTCTATGGTGTTGAAATATGGCAACAAGAATATTCCAATTTAATTTGTCTGTGAATTAAATTGTGGATTAAAATCAAATTTAGTCTTAATAGCTACTTGGAAATAATTAATTAATTAATTTTAAATTAATTAGATGGAGAAATTCAAGTTATAAGTCTTTCTAAAGTCATGTAAGAGTTATCCCTTAAATTAAGGAGATAAGATTGAGTTAGATTTGAGTTGTAATTAGTTAACTCAGTTTACTGAGTTAAGTCCAGTTAAATTAGTTCCAAACTGTTTGAGGAACTAATAGTGAGTTAATAGTCAGTTGATGCATTAATGCACTCAACTAGTGCTACTCCAGTTAACTGAAGATTCCCTCATCAGAAAGTCATGCATGTCTATTCTGAGAAAGACCCAGTTGAGATTAATGTTCAAGGACAATGTACTATCATTTTCATGTGTTTTCTCATGGAGAAAACTCATGCATGCAGTCAAGGATTTATCCTTCAGGATTGTGTAGTTTTGAGGGAGATCATCCACTTGGTGAAAGGTTAATCATCCAGAAGGAACAACGCAAGGAAATAGGAGCTTGGAGGGCAGAGAGGAAGGCAGGAGAGAAGCCAAGATTACCTGTGAGCATCTGTGAGGACTGTACTGAGAGTTGGCTAGCTGTGAGAGCTAAGGCTTTGTATAATTCCTATGTATTTCCATCATGTATGATAATACAATAGTGTGGGGTTTCTAGTTGAGGCTTTCCCCCAAGTATTTTCATGTGTATTGTGCCATTGATTCTTCTTCTTCTGGTTATATTGTTGACCTCGATATTTAAGCTTCCACAAATTGATAGTAGAAGTAGGTTATAGTATTATGCTTTGGTTGATATTACATTATCGGGTTAACTTATCACAGATTTTCTACATGGTATCGGAGCTGTGAATAGTATACTGAGAAAAGAATTCGAAGTTTGAAGTTCGGGGTTGTAGGTGAAAATCGAATTCATATCATACTTCAAGGTTGCCCAATGGCGTTCTATGGCTTGAGACTCAAGTATGCCTTGGAAGGTAGCTCGAATTACATAGCATGGAAAGAAAAAATGGAGGCTGTATTAGAAGACAATGGCTTGAAGGAATTCATTGATCAAGAAATCCCAAAGCCAGCTTCAACTAATGTGCAAGAGTTTGCTGAGTGGAAGAAGTGTGTGAAAAAGGAGAGACGGATCATCCTTGAGGGAGTTCGAGACCATATTGTCTCGAGTCTCCATGGGAAGGATACTCCACTTTCAATGTGGAAGAGATTGAAGGACCTCTACCAGAACAATAGCGACCAGAGGAAATTGGCACTCAAGGATAAGCTTCGAAGAATCAAGATGGAGAAGGGCGATACTATTTCCACATATCTGAACAAGCTCGCCACCTGCAGAGATGAGCTTGGCAATGTGGGAATAACTACTGCCAATGATGATACGGTGAGCCTCGCTCTCCTTGGCCTTCCAAAGAGTTGGAATAGCTACCAGGACTCTGTGAATGGAAGGGAGAAACTGCCGGATTGGGAACGACTATGGTCGAATCTCATGTAAGAGGAGATCAGGAGGAGAACACGAGATGGTTCTTCATCCAAGAATGATGATGAAGAAAATATGGCCTTAACAGGTAAGGCAGGGAAAGGGAAGGGGAAGGCTTCCCATTTCAAATCGAATTCTTCTCATGAAGGGAAGAAGGGTGACATGTCTAAAGTAAGATGCTTTAATTGTCACAAGATGGGACATTATGCGACTAATTTCCCATCAAAGAAGTCCAAGAAGGGATCCTCGAAAGGATCGGAAGGTGAGGCATTAGCCTCTTAATTCAAAATGGACTTTACCCTCATCACATGCATGGTGTCATCGATGATGGGTTGTGTCTGGTATCTTGACAGTGGAGCCTCATTCCACATGACTGGTGATAAAAATTTATTTAGTGCCTTGGAGGAGAAAGACCTCAAGATGCACATAGAGATGGGTGACAATCGAAGGTATAGTGTTTCAGGAGTGGGCACGGTTGCTTTTCTGAGTGAGCATGGAGATCCTATCACCTTGATAGATGTGATGTATGTGCCTGGACTGAAGAAGAACTTGGTATCGGTCACAATGTTGGAGGACAAAGGCTACAATGTTGTCTTCAGTAAAGGAAAGGCGTTCCTAAGAAACATAGACACAAGTCAGACCAAAAGGATAGGGATTCGGGTGAAGAATCTCTATAAACTAGAGGTAGATGATTGTACAACATTGAGTATGAAAGAAGAATTGGTGCAAAGCCAAGAAATTGGTGAGTTTTGGCACAGGCATTTGGGCCATTTGCATCATGGGGCTTTGAAGATAATGCAGTAGATATCTACAGGACTTCCCAAAGGTAAACTTGAGCAAGTTGACACATGCAAAGGTTGTACCTTGGGAAAGTACACCAAGTCTTCCTTTCATGATCGAAACAGTCGAGCAGAGGCTATCTTAGAGTGTGTTCATACTGATTTGTGTGGACTATTCTCGATGGCATCCACAACGAAGAAAAGCTATTATGTGATTTTCATTGATGACTATTATCATAAACGCTGGATTTATTTCATGCAGAAGAAGGACCAAAATTTAACAAAGTTTTGTGAGTTCAAATCTTTGGTCAAGAAAGAGTCAGGGAAGAAGATCAATGCCTTGAGAAGTGACAATGGTGGAGAATATGTCTCTCAAGAGTTTAAGGACTTCTGTGTAGTGGAAGGAATTAAACGAGAGTTGACGGTACCTCATAACCCACACTGGAATGGGGTGGCCGAGAAGAAGAATAGAACTATTGTAGGGGAAATGTTGCATGACCAAGGCCTACCACTTCACTTGTGGGCTGAGGTATGCAACACAACGGTCTATTTGAAGAATAGAAGCCTCCATTGCATACTTGGGATGAAGACACTAGAGGAAGCTTTCTCCCATAAGAGACCAGATGTGGGTCACTTCAGGATCTTTGGCTCATTGGTATATTTCCATGTGAGAAAGGATGCACGGAAGAAGCTTGAGTTGATAGTAGAGTTGCAGATATTTGTGGGGTACACGGATACACCTCACAACTATCGAGTGTACTTTCCTACCATTCGGAGGACAGTGGTTTGCAGAGATCTCAAGTTTGATGAGCAGAAGGCCATGCGAGTTTCCCTTGAGAGGGAGCTCCAACTACAGGCTGTGGAGGAACTGTTGGTTCCTAAGGAGGAGGAGCCTCGGACTGATGCAAAGCAGCCGCATGCAGAGGTTCCAAGAGTGGAGACATCCACTCAAGCAGAGTCTTCCAGAGATGGACGGAAGCACACAAGAGAAGTTGATAGATTGTTGGAGGATGTGAGAGAGAATGTGGGAGCACCATCTTCTCAACGTAGACAGAGGAGGTCACCTGAGAGGTACACTGGATACATGGCCCTTGCTGGGGAATGTGTTGAGACCGAGCCATCTTCCTTTGAGGAAGTAGTGTAGCAGCCGATTTGGGTTGATGCCATGGTGGAGGAGTATGACTCCATAGTGCATAACAGTGTTTGGGACGTGGTTCCGAGACCGGAGAACAAGTTAGTTGTGAGTTTGTTGGGTCCCTATAATACTAGTGATTACCCCATTACTATTGTAGTTATACCCCTTATTTATATTGTTGTGCCCCTATTACCCCCATATTGTTATTTTTGTGCCCCATAGAATCCCTCTATTGTTATTTTTGTGGCTTTATATTATTATTGTTAGGTCGGCTGGATTATATTGTGACTCCTTAGACTCCTATATATAGAAAGGAGGTTTTGTCATTTGTATCATCCAAGAATTGTTCATTTATGTAATGTAAAGGAGGTTTCCCCCTCGAAGAGGCTGAATTCTAAGGCGTGGATCTTTCTTTTCTATCTTTTCTTGAGCTGGTTTCATAACATTTGGTATCAGAGCTTTGGATTCTAGGGTTTCGCTGCTCCAAACAGGTCATCGTGGCATTTTCGCTATAACTTTTTTTCTGTGACGTTTCAGAAGTCGCAAAAAAAACCCATTTGAGAAGAAATCGCGCTGAACCTTGGGTCCGAATTTCAGAGCTTTTCGCGCGATATTTTCGGAGATATGATCTGAGGAAGTTGGTCTTTTTGCAGACTCCTGAATTACATTCAAAACAGGTGACCTAGGGAAAATCGTCATAACTTTCTTTCTGAGCATCGGATTGAAATTTCGTAAGAAGGTACAGAAAGAGGACGGACTGTAGTTTCTTTATATATTTTTCAGAGTCAAAGGTTGAAACAGTGACACGTGGCACTTCATACAAGTTCGCTCTACTGAAATAGTCTATAATCAGGTCACTGCGGGAGATTGTGCATAACTCTTTCTTGGAGAATCCAATTTGGATCAGACTAGTGGCATTGGAAAGAGGACATACGAGGCTACTACAGGTCACAATTTCAGAATTGGATGATTCGAAATTACAGAGATACATCAGATTCAATATCAGGCTTCTACAAAGTAAAAAAAGGTGTGTAGTTTTTTTTTTTAATTTTTGCATAAGCTTGGTTTGAAGGAATTCAAAGGGCATAGTAAAGCATTATTATCGGTAACTGATGCCCCGAGGAAAGAAAATGCAAACACCTAGTAAGGAACCTGAAAGCTCTAGCATGACTCATGAAGAAGAGGAAGAAATGCTACATGATATATCAAAATTACAAGAACAAGTGCAACAAATGTCACGCTCACAAAAGCTAACAGATGCTAAGATAAATGGCGTGGAATCTAAGATCAATGGCATGGAATCTAAGATCAATGGTGTGGAATCTAAGATAAAGGGCATGGAAGCTAAAATGGATGATCTGAAGACAGATTTGAGGACAGATTTGAAGACAGACATGGCAGATTTGAAGACAGATTTGACAAATTTTCTACAAGAAATACTTACTAATGGTGAAAAGGTTGTAAAGGAAACTCATGATGTGAACAAAAGAAATGTTAATCATGATTCCATAGACTCTAATGTTGGATCGAAGACCCACCATATTCCGAAAATCGATATGAGGAAGTTTGATGGCAAGGATCCCGCCACATGGATATTACAGATGGAGCAATTCTTCGATCTCAATAATGTGCAAAACACACAAAAGGTACGTATGGCAACTTTATATTTGGAACCAAATCAGTTTGTATGGTATCAATGGCTTTGTTCTCGTAAACAATTTATCACTTGGGCAATTTTTACGGAAGAATTGATAGCACATTATGAGGATACAAAAAGCAACACTTTTTTTAGCCAATTGATAAGTCTCAAACAAAAGGGTTCAATAATGGAGCACATTGAGGAGTTCCAAAAATTGAACATAAGGGTAAAAGATATTCCAGAGGAGCATAGGATTGATGTGTTCATAGGGTCTTTAAAGGATAATATCCAACATGATGTGCGCCTTTGGGAACCTGATTCATTAGAGAAGGCATTCAGGTTAGCAAGAAAAATGGAAAGCAAAATTATGGCAACTAGGAAGCATACCATTCACAACTATAAAGACGGAAGTGTTGTTGCCCATAGTCTTCCACAACCTACAAGGTTGACACCACAACAATTGGAAGAAAAAAGAGCAAAAGGGCTTTGTTACAATTGTGATAGCAAATACACAAAAGGTCATAAGTGTGCTGAGAAGAAATTATTCTACATAGATTGTGAAGAGGAAGAAGAAAAGGAGCAAGAAAGGTCAAAAGAAGAGGATATATTCCAGGAACAAAGCCTAGATGAAGAACAAATAAATCCGACCATATCTTGTAATGCATTGGCGGGAATTACCACTCCTCAAACCATCAAGATAGAAGGACAAATCAAGAAGAAAAAGGTAATAGTGTTGATTGATTCAGGAAGCACCCACAATTTTATTCATTGTAGGGTAGCAAAAGAATTGAATTGCTTCCTATATCCAGCACCAGAGTGTCAAGTGATGATTGCAAATGGAGGAACAATAAATTGTTCTGGAAAGTGCCATAATATCAAGCTATCCATGGGAGAATATGTATTGACTAGCCCAATGCTTTCCATTCCAATGGGAGGTGCTGATGTTGTACTAGGAGTCCAATGGCTACAATCCTTGGGTACAATAGCTTTTAATTTTCAAGAACTTTTCATGAAATTTTCTGTGGAAGGAAAGGAAGTTGAATTAAGGGGTATTGCAGGGAAACCAGGAAAGATAATCAGCTCTAATGGCATGACAAAGCTTCTAAAAAAGGAGCAAAGAGGTGTAATTGCACAATTATGTTCGCTAGATGTTTCCACATTGGAATCATCTATTTCTCCAGATCTCCAAAAAGTCCTGGACAATCATTCCAAGGTATTTGAGACTCCCAAAGGTCTCCCACCTATGCGTGATCATGATCATGCTATTCATCTGATTCCAGGAAGTGTTCCTCCAAACATCAGGCCGTACAGATATCCCTATGTCCAAAAAAGTGAAATTGAACGTATGGTTGCAGAAATGCTAGAGGCTGGTATAATTCAACCGAGTCAAAGTTCTTTCTCAGCTCCAGTAGTATTGGTGCACAAGAAGGATGGATCATGGCGCATGTGTCCAGATTATAGGGAGCTCAACAAGCTCACTATTAAAGATAAGTTCCCCATTCCTGTCATTGATGAATTACTGGATGAATTGCATGGATCAATTTACTTCACCAAGTTGGATCTTCGTTCGGGATATCATCAAATCAGAATGAAGATTGAAGACATTCCGAAAACAACATTTAGAACTCATGAGGGTCATTATGAATTTTTGGTCATGCCTTTTGGCCTTACCAATGCACCTTCAACATTTCAAGGTTTGATGAATTCAATTTTCAAACCATTCCTTAGAAAATTTGTGTTAGTATTTTTTGATGATATACTAATCTACAGCAAGTCTTGGAAGGATCATGTTGAACATGTTGACAAGGTGCTACAACTATTGGAGGAGAAACAATTATATGCAAAAAGATCCAAATGTTTCTTTGGAGTCCAGGAGGTGGAATATTTGGGTCATATTGTATCTCATGAAGGAGTTAAGGTAGACCCTAGCAAAATTAAAGCCATTAAGGAATGGAAAATCCCCACATCCATAAAGCATCTGCGAGGATTTCTTGGGTTGACAGGGTATTATCGCAAGTTTGTTAAGAATTATGGGAGAATAGCAGCACCTCTAACAACATTATTGAAGAAAGATTCATTTTCATGGACTCCGGAAGCAACAAAGGCCTTTGAACATCTTAAAGAGGCAATGTGCCAAGCACCGGTCTTAGCTACACCGGACTTCACAAAAACCTTTATTGTGGAATGTGATGCTTCAGGAAATGGAATTGGTGCTGTTCTAATGCAAGATGAAAGACCCATTGCTTTTGAAAGTCGTCCAATCAAGGGAAAGTTTTTAAGCAAAGCTATTTATGAGAAGGAAATGTTGGCAATACTCCATGCACTTAAGAAATGGCGACCCTACCTAATGGGAAGACACTTCAAGGTAAAAACGGATCATGATAGCCTTAAATACTTTTTAGAACAAAGATTATCCTCTGAAGAGCAACAAAAGTGGGTCACAAAGATGTTGGGTTATGACTTTGAAATCATCTACAAAAAAGGGAAGCAAAATGTGGTGGCAGATGCACTCTCAAGAAAGGATGAGGATGTGGAAGCATTGTTGTGTGCCATTTCTATTATCCAACCAGATTGGATAAACGAAGCAAAGGAGGAATGGAAGAATGACGAAGAAGTGTGGGCACTTATTCGAAAGCTACAACAAGATTCCAGTACTTCTGATACATTTAGCTGGAAAAATGATTCGTTATGGTACAAAGATCGCTTATACCTCTGTAAGAATTCCCAGCTAAAACAAAAGATTCTTATGGAATTGCACACTTCTCCCTTAGGAGGGCACTCAGGATTTTTAAAAACTTACCACAGGGTTAAGAAGGAATTTTTTTGGGATGGCCTTAAATCAGATATTCAAAAGTTTGTGGCGGAATGTTTGGTTTGCCAACAAAATAAAGTTGAAACAATTAAGACACCGGGTCTATTACAACCTTTATCCATTCCAAGCCAACGTTGGGAGGAGGTTTCAATGGATTTTATCACAGGTTTACCCAAGTCTGAGGGAAAGAGTGTCATCATGGTGGTAGTTGACAGACTTACCAAGTATGCACACTTTTGTGCATTATCACATCCATTTAAAGCCAGTACAGTTTCTACTGCATTTATGGAAACAGTTCAAAAGCTACATGGAAACCCAAAGATTATTGTAAGTGACAGAGATCCCATTTTCACTGGAAATTTTTGGACAGAATTATTTTCTTGTCTTGGTACTCAGTTAGCTCATAGCTCATCTTATCATCCTCAATCTGATGGGCAAACTGAGATAGTAAACAAATGTTTGGAAGGATATCTTCGTTGCTTTGTATCTGATAAACAGACACAATGGGTCAAATGGTTGCCTCTGGCTGAATGGTGGTATAACACTTCCTTCCATACAGCAACAAAAATGACCCCATTTATGGCACTTTATGGGTATCAACCACCATCCATCACATCATATTTAAGAGAAAATTCTAAGGTTCAGGCAGTGGAACATCACATCGAACATCAACAACAAGTCCTCCAACTCTTAAAGGATAACCTCGTGTTGGCACAAAATAGAATGAAACAACAGGCAGATCAACATCGCAGTGAAAGAAGTTTTGATGTAGGTGATTGGGTATTCCTACGGCTACAACCATATAAGCAAATGTCCCTAAAGCAAGCTAAGAAGGATAATAAATTATCACCAAAGTATTATGGTCCGTACAAGGTGTTGGAAAAGATTGGTACTATGGCATACAAATTGGAGCTTCCTGCAGCTTCTCGATTGCACCCAGTTTTCCATGTTTCATGTTTAAAGAAGGTTATAGGCGACAAGCTCCCAGTTCAAACAATATTGCCAGAACTTGACGAGGAAGGAAAAATTATATTGGAACCGGAAGCAGTCACAGAAACAAGAACTCGACAGCTACGAAATCGATCAATTTCAGAGTATCTTATCAAGTGGAAGAACTTATCGCTGAAGATTCCACATGGGAGGATGAGAATTTTATGCAGAAGTATCCAGAACTACTCAAGCGTTGAGGACAACACTTTTTTGAAGGAGAGGGGCATGTTGGGTCCCTATAATACTAGTGATTACCCCATTACTATTGTAGTTATACCCCTTATTTATATTGTTGTGCCCCTATTACCCCCATATTGTTATTTCTGTGCCCCATAGAATCCCTCTATTGTTATTTTTGTGGCTTTATATTATTATTGTTAGGTCGGCTGGATTATATTGTGACTCCTTACACTCCTATATATAGAAAGGAGGTTTTGTCATTTGTATCATCCAAGAATTGTTCATTTATGTAATGTAAAGGAGGTTGCCCCCTCGAAGAGGCTGAATTCTAAGGCGTGGATCTTTCTTTTCTATCTTTTCTTGTGCTGGTTTCATAACAGAGTTCCCATTGGCTTTACAAGGTAAAGCAAGTTGTTGATGGTAGTGTGGAGAATCATAAGGCAAGAATTGTTTCCCGTGGCTTTTCACAGGTCGAGAGGATCACGTTGCTGCAGTATATTTCAAGAGAGGAGAAAGATGCTAACATTTTGAAAAAGGCATTGTCAAAGTGTAAATTTGAGTTCCACAGAGATAGGATCAGGGTGGCAGATAATCCCTTTCTTGTTGAGAGGGAGTGTTGAAATATGGCAACAAGAATATTCCAATTTAATTTTCCCTTGAATTAAATTGTGAATTAAGATTGAATTTAGTCTTAACAACTACTTGGAAATAATTATTTAATTTATTTTAAATTAATGAGTTGGAGAAATTCAAGTTAGAAGTCTTTCTGAAGTCATGCAAGAGTTATCCCTTAAATTAAGGAGATAAGATTGAGTTATATTGAGTTGTAATTAGTTAACTTAGTTTACTGAGTTAAGTCTAGTTAAATTAGTTCCAAACTATTTGAGGAACTAATAGTGAGTTAACAACCAGTTGATGTTTTAATGCACTCAACTAGTGCTACTCCAATTAACTGAAGATTCCCTCATCAGAAACTCATGCATGTCTATTATAAGAAAGACATAGTTGAGATTAATGTTCAAGGACAATGTACTATCAGTTGCATGTGTTTTCTCATGGAGAAAACTCATGCATGCAGTCAATGATTTATCCTTGAGGATTGCACAGTTTTGAGGGGGATCATCCACTTGGTAAATGGATAATCATCCATAAGGAATAGCGCAAGGAAATAGGAGCTTAGAGGGCAGAGAGGAAGGCAGGAGAGAAGCCAAGATTGCCTGTGAGCATCTGTGAGGATTGTACTAAGAGCTGGCTAGCTGTGAGACTAAGGCTTTGTATAATTCCTATGTATTTCCATCATGTATGATAATGCAATAGTGTGGGGTTTTTAGTTGAGGCTTTCCCCAAAGTATTTTCATGTGTATTGTGCCATTGATTCTTCTTCTTCTGGTTATATTGTTCAATTCTATCTTTAAGCTTTCGCAAATTGATAATAGAAGTAGGTTATAGTATTCTGCTTTGATTGATATTGCATTATCGGGTTAACCTATCATAGATTTTCTACATATGGAAGTCAGCCTTGAACACTGCGTAGGATGACAACTGTGTGAACAAGGCTGGGGACAACCTCAGATGCTGATTGATTGCCATATGAAGATCCATTTCCAAAAGAATCCCAAATATATTCGTCTCTGAAATTTGTGTGACATCCTTTATAGACCATAACGAGGCGAATTGCGCTGCCTCCGGCAATCCTTCCTCGAGCGGAGGAAATTGGCTATGCTCCATCAATCTCCATGCAATGAGCACAATGGACAGCAACAATCAAGCATAGTGGAATGACTTGGTTTTGTCTTGGGCCTCTCAGAAGTTCGCTAGGAACTCCTGACAGAGGTACCTTGCCCAATTAAAATGTACGCTTTTCGCGCACTGCGACATTTTCTCATAAATTTCCCTGCCAAAATTTGGGCAGCGAATTGAACTACCTTTTCTGTAATAGAAAGAATGGAATACCCTCGTGATTTCTTGAGGAGGCGGTATTCCTTCTTCATCTTGTCTGCAAGATCTTTCTCCCCAGTCTTCCCTCCAACTCCTTAGCTGGGTTCGCGCCTTTGTAAGGGAGCCGTGTGATTCCGTGAATTAACATGTTTGTGATGGGGGTAGGCTCACCCAGACATAAACATCCATCACGGGTGAATGTGAGGAGATGGCAAAGACATATCATATTAATGGGGGTGCGGTGATAATGTGGCACCAACAACAGATTGAGAAACCTTGATTGCTCGACACCGTGAACCCATTCCTTCGTCTCCAATGATGTAATGCTTTTTTCTTCATAATAGACCTTCCGCTTATATATTTTTGTCGCCAAAAGTGGAAACTTAGTGTGGTTTGCGAGGTCCCAATCCTCCATTTTTAACAATGGGATCCTCGCGAGCTGAGGGCCTTCAAAAGGGACCTGCTCAGGTAGCAGGGGCATGGATACTATAAAATTCTCGGTATCTAGGTCCTTTGTGACCTTTGCTCTTCCCTTTTGAAGTGGGATATACTTAGGTAGCCTTGTCATGGGTTCCACTCCTTCAACATCAATATCCTCTTTTCCCTTGAATTGTTCTGCCTCCGGGTCCACTACTCGCTTAGGATGCTTATCTTTCTTCTTCTTTGCCTGTGTGTTGGTATGCTTTCTTGGGGATGCGTGCACCAGAACCGGCTTCTTCTGCTTTTCCTTCATAGTTTGTTTTGACTTGGCTGGTTGGTTTTCTCTGGTAAGGGTATGCTTCGGCCTAGGCAACCTCAGCGCCATACGCGTAGTAGCCGGAGCTTCCATACTTACAACTTCTGGGGTATCTATATCGAAGACAACATCGCCAACACTAACAGTTTCAATAGGACTTGGTGCAGACATTTGATCAAGAATAAGTTTTTGGTTTATCTCAGCCAATTAGGCATACACGAGACTCGCAACTAAATCTTCCCAAAATGCTCAGCTCATAGGAAACAGACAACGAAATTCATTAACAATTTTGAGAGTGCAAATTGTTCTCTGTTGGACTGGCACTCATAATTTATAGGGGGTTTTGAATTCAAATCGACCATTTCCCCTAATTTTGGATAATAAATGTTGTTTTGGCGGCATATATTCAAAGATTTTTGCCTTAATTTCTGCCACCCCACTCCACTTAACCGTCTTCTGGCCGTCAAGTCATGAACAGTAACTCCAACGGTCATTTTGCTGTTGCACTGCGCGGTACCTTCCCCCATGGCGTAGCCCCATAGGTTGCATCTTTGTCATTTTCCACGCAGCCTGCTTGCTACGTTGTACTCCAAGCCAGGAAGTACATTTTATAGTCTCGCGCTCCCTTGCAATTGCCTCGAGCACTAAGACTATCCTACTACCATATAGTCATTGTGAAAGATCCCATGTATAAAACTTCAACCTGTTCCCATTCACTCTTCCCGAAAAGGGTTCCCCATTTAGCTTCACTAGCTGAACTGCGCTACCATATGTAGTTTATTTTATAATATATGGCCCTAACCAATGAATCTAGAATTTACTCGGAAATTTAATGAATTTACTGTCATATAAGAGGACAATATCGTTTACCTTGAATGTGTGAAGCTTGATACGGTGATAATGCCACTCTTTTTCGCATTCGTTCTGTAATTGTTGATGGAATCTTGCCAAAAATCAATCTTCCTCGATCTCTATCCGTTGCGCGATTCGTTCCTCCAAGGCCTCACGATCCGCCATATCCGCCAGAGCTACTATGTGCAGACTAGGCACAATGTACTCCATCAGCATTACGGCTTCAACCCCATATACTAACCTGACGACGTTTGCCCTATCAACTTCTTACAAGTAGTCCTATAAGCCCATAGTACTGCAGGTACATGCACATACCAGTCATTTTTCTGCATGTTACATATATTTGTCAACGCGTTCTCTAAAATCTTGTTAAAGGCCTCAACAGTTCCTTTTTCCTATTGGTGATATGGTATACTCTTCTGATGGTAGACCTAGAATTCTTCTTTTAATGCGCTGATCATTTCGTTTAGAAAGTGTGTTCCCCTGCCATTCATCAACACTTTTGGGAAGCCAAATCTGGTTAAGACATACTCAAACAGGATTTTTGCTGCCATTAATTTTTAATTGTCTTTGCTTCCGCCCATCTAGTTAGATATTCCATCACAATAGAAATATAGCACGCACCCATTTTCTTTCCAGGGGGCTGAATTGGCCAAACAAAATCAATCACCCACTTCTCAAATGGCTGCAAAGATACTTGAGGATGTAGTGGAAACTCATCCCTTCGTGATGGTCAACCAGTTCTTTGACATGCATTGCACACCTTACAATATGCCTTGAAATATTTGTGCAATGTTTGCCACCATAGAACGACGCACAAAATCTTCTTCGTAGTGGCCTTCCATGCATAATGGCCTCCCGTAGCTCCCCCATGAGATTCAGCGAGAATGCTATCCTGCTCAAAGTCTGACACATATCTTCACAATATTTCATCGACACCCATTTTATACAAATGTCCTACAATAACTGAAATATTAGTTGCGTGCACTACTAATTCCTTCTTCTTCTGACTTGTATATCCTTTCGATGCCATCCCCATAGTCAAGAAGTGAATAATGTCTATGAAATGGTCATCCGCTACACACACTGCAAAGAGCTTCGCATACCCTTCCTCTAGATTATTAGGCTCCTCTCCTGTTTCAATCCATGATAGATGGTTAGGTCTCGCATTTAACCTTCCTGGCTTCACAATGACTTCAAAGTCATACTCCTGAAATAATAACAACCATCTATATATCTTCCCCCCGAACACAGGCTTGTTGACCAAGTATTTCAAGGTAGAATGATCTGTGTACATCTTGAAATTCCCTCCTAACAGATAATGCCTCAATTTTTGTAGCACATATGCCATGGACAATCCTTCACACTTAGTCATTGAATAATTTTTCTCGACCTTCGATAACTTCCTACTTGTAAAGGCTATAGGATGGTCCATTTCTCCTTCACTGGCCTACGTTAGCACTGCACCCAACCCAATGAAATAGGCAGCCACATGAACATGAAACTCATTTTTCCAATCAGGTAATATCAAGATCGGTGCAGTGACCATCTTTTCTTTCAACACATCTAAGCTGCGCTGACATTTTTCATCCTAGCAGAATGTTGCATACTTCTTTAATAGTTTTTCCATGGGCACAATAATTTTATCATAAGATTTTATAAATTTTCTATAGTATCTCGTATGTCCCAATGTCACGCACAACTGCTTGATGTTCCTAGGGGCCTCCAAATTCAAAATTACCACAATCTTTGCAGGGTCCACTGTCAATCCTTGCTTATAGACAACATGACCCAACAAGATCCCAAAAGGAACACAAAATATGCATTTTTTCAAATTCAGTGCGATCTGGTATCTGCAACATGTATCCAACATCAGGTGCAAGCTTGCTACATGATGCTTCACTAATCCAAACACCGTCGAGTCATCGAAGTATACTTCCAAGAACATATGAATGAACTCCTTGAACGCTGCTATGACTACATGGGAAAATATCGCAAGCGCATTCTTGAGTCCAAACGACATCACATTGTATTGAAAACAACCCCACTCCATCGTGGAGGTAATTTTTCTCCTATCCTCAGGCGTGATCTTGATATGATGATACCCAGAAAATCCATCAGTAAAGGAGAAGGCCTCCTGCCCTCCAACATTGTATAACACTTCGTCTGTAAATGGCTTTGGGAATGGGTTGTGAACACACGCATCATTAAGCTTCCGCAGATCTATGAAAATCCTTATTTCACCTTTATGTTTCTTCTCTTGAACCGCCATTGGGCTCACCTAGTAAAATTCTTCAACAGGTTCTATGATGCCTGCCTCCAACATCTTATCCATCTCTTGGCAAACCTTTTGCTTGTATTTATGAGTAAGTTTATACGACATCTGTTTAATAAGATTCGCGTTTGGCCTCAGAGTGATATTCATAACGCCTAAATCGCCAACTATGCCCTTTAAATCTAAAAACTTAGTGGGGAAGAGATCATGGCATTCGCGAAGTAACTCAACAACTTTATGCACTATAGTGTCGTCCCAATAATCTCTAATTTTTGTGAACTTTGGTTCCTCTTCAGTGCCAATGTTTACTTGCTTTATGTTCAAGGATGCGGAAATGTTTAGGTTTTCTATTTGTGGGCCTTCGACTTCATGATGCCTTTTTCCTCTGGAATATTAATGCTTCTAGGGTCTTCATCTTCCTCTTCAACAGTCACATTATAGCATTCCAACACATGGCGTAGCTGGGTGCTCTAGTCTGGTTGCCTCCATTCCTTAGGTTCATTCGGCATTATGAAGATGTTTCAGCAGCTACAACCACCCTCCAAAATTTTTCCTTAACTTCGTTTTGGAGCCTCCCTACAAACCTTCACAGCAGCATGTCTTACTTCATCAAGTATACAAGCTTCAGTGATTTTCTTACATAGAGAAAACCTGTCGATCAAACCTTGATGCATTCCCCTCACAGGTTGTTCATCCGGACTTGGTCCAGCAACAGGTTGAGAAAATCCTTCAAGAATTTACGCAAATATCGAGGGAAACCAGCCTTCTCACCAGAAATTGTGAAATCTGTTTAGTCAATTTAGTATCCTAAATTGCTTGCATGAATTATCAATCGAGTTTAGTAAGCTGATGAAGTGTAGTGCACTATATGTTCTTAGTTAACCCTTCCTACTTCGTTGTTTTGTACTTTTATATTGTTTTGGGGGTTTCTGTTCTTTGATTCCTAATGATGTACAAACTGAATTATGAGAAATTGAATCTAAACTTCCTAAAGGTGAACCAAGAGCTTAAATCTAGTCAAAATCTAAGTTAAAAGAAGGAAAACAGAGCATCTGTTCTCAATAAATACAGAGAATGAAATTAATTGAAGTACTTCTAGTTACTCTAACCTTCAATTTTGAAAGATAACCTTCTTGAAATGGAATACAAGCAACTTTCTGTACTTCATAGTCTAGAGAACTAAATAAAAACATGCAGAAGGTAATTGATTGGTTTCAACCATTGTGTAAAGTGAATGTTTAACCATTTAGTTTTGGATGGGTGTTAGCTGGAAATGGTGATCAAAAGCATTCATTAAAAAAATGCATTGACAATTTGAGCTAGAAAATAAATAACAAAAATAGTGAGTAAACTAGTCAACAATGCATTCTCGTTACTTTCATCCTTACTCTATTTAGAAACAAATTTGTTTCCTTTATGAAATGGATTGGAGAAACAAGGCTGCACAATTGAATTCTAACATTATGCTACTGATCAAAACTAAAAGAAATCAAACTACAAGAAATCAACCTAAGTTGGAAACACTGCTAAAAACAAATGGGAAAATTAAGACTGAACAGATAACAAATGAAAAGAAAACCTCCTTCAGTGCAAGGGTCCTCTGCAACTGACTGGGTTGAGCTGCTAACTAGTTGAAAATACTCTTTCAAATGATTAGTGGTCAACACACGACTTTATATTACATACAGGAACAAAAGTTCAAAATTACAGAGCTGCAAGTCTGAGCTTAACACCAAAAACTTGGAACCCCTCTTAGTTCTGGACAACCGGTATTTAAAAGAAAATATTCATAACTGTCTTCGAGGAAAATTAGCTATAGGTGGTCTACACGTATCACAACAGGACTACATAAATGTTTGCTCAGCTACAGGTGACTTGAATTCGAGAAAGAAGGTTACACAGAACCGTTAACACAGGTGGCTGATTCGAGTTAATGCTGCAATAAAACTATTGGATTTATTAATTAACTAAGAAAGAGTAGACAAAGAGTCATATTGCTTCCGAGTTTCATATGTTTGACTCCACCTTTGATTATGGTCTTGAGCTAGCTTTCTTATCGATCCGGGCTGAGTGAATAGGATAAGATTCATGTGGAGCTGATTCCAGAGATGCCCATGTTGTCAGTTTCTTCGTTTGACACCTGGAACTTGCCAGACCATGGAAATAGATACGGAATACATAGTTAGCTGTAGAATAGCCTGCATTCTGTAGACAATTTGCAAAAACTTATTCAAATAGAAAAAACATAAAAATATAACATGTCAATCATTTAATGCCCTCCTTAAGACAAAATCTATCATTTATCATTGACGGGGATCTGTATTCTTATGGAAAAAACACGGGAAAGAAGTGAGAAAAATTGTTAAGGAGAGGGTAATTATGAGGTTCAACATACCCCCACTGCAAAATCATTACATGTCCCCATGCAATTTGTCAAAAATGTGAATTTTTATTTCATATTGCATTTGTTCAGACACTTTTGCTAGTACATCTAATTTTCTTCTTTTGCTCCTCTTTGAAGTGACTGCCATCCTGCGTTTCTTCATAAGAAACCTGTATTTAAGGGTTGATGACTGTTCTATTCAATCTTCTATTCTTCCTCTTCAACTTCCTATTCTTCTTGTACCATAGCCCTAGGTGCAGTATTGTATTATCATGAATAGCTTTATCCAATTTACTTTGTTCCCTCAGGGTTTCATTTTATTTCTTGATGTGTCTGTTCAATATCTCTAACTCATAGATTTCCTATTTGAGAGAGTTAGTTAGAGGTTCTTGTGGATTGATAGAGAGTTTTGGATTAGTTGAGTATTCTGGATCCATTGAGGAAATTTTCTTCTCCAGTGATTCTATATAATCATAAATTTGTTGCTGCAATGGGTCTATGCCTAGAGATCCTCTGCTGGGGCTACCTTCAAAATATTGTTCAGGAGAATTTTGAGGACTGTGTGTAAATGGAACATTATTAGGAGATGGTACTGGGGTTTCTTCTTCTATATTTATGAACTCTGTTCCCTTTGATGATACCTTCTTTACCATACCTCGGAGTCTAGAGCTCCTTCTAAGTTGTAGAGGGCTTATGTTCTTCTCCTTTGTACCCTTTTCCTCCTTTCCTATCTTTTCTTTTCTCTTGATTTGTTTCCTAATCTCTGTCAATTTTTCAGAGATTGATTGTTCATCATTTTGTTGTAATGAAGATTCAGGTTTGTTTCTAGTAATTCCACCAACTTTCTTTTTCATCTTCCCTTTTTGCTTGATCTGCTCCCTGATCTCTGTCAATTTTTCAGAGACTAGCTCTTCATCATTTTTCTGTGTGGAGGACTCAAGTTTGCTTTGAATGGTTATACTGGTCTTCTTCCTCCTACTCCTTCTGACATTACCCTCTTCAGGTGATTCTGGTGCCTCTTGGAAATAGTTTCTTATCAGGAAATTTTCCCAAGTATCTCCTATTCTTTTCAAATGAAACTCAACCAGTATTTTTACCAACCCATGATGGTACATGGTTGTGTCTATGAATTATATTTTCTTCTGTACATTTGAAGCCATCCTTCTTAAACTGTTTAGTAGGAAGAAAGGGAGGTTGATGTCTCCATTTTCTATAAAGTTCATTAATAAACGTATATGATAGACATACGTGCACTCGAATCTACCCTCACAGGTAATGAATTTTTGTAATATCAAAAGCATGCTTCTCCATTTATTTTTAAGTGCTGAAATAGGAATTCCTTTTCTAAACTCAGAGACATCCATACCGGGGTTCCTGAGGATCAATTTCCATGATTCATTATGGAATTCCCTGTTTTTAAACCATCTCTCACCATGTCTTGGCAGTTCTGTAGCCTCTGCTATGTAGGATTATGTTACTGCAAATTTAATGTCTCCAATTTCTACTTCTATACCATCGAATGATGTAGCAAATGATTTTGTGATCTCTTTGTGGAAGCCATCAAATTTTTCAATGAAATTGAGCCATCCAGCCTTCTGCAAAATCTCCTTGAGTTGTGGGAATCCCTCCATATATTTTGCTCCTACTGGCTCTGTCCTGACAATGAGTCCCATGGCTGTTTCGCAGAATTTTGTTTTTTTAACCTTCAAAATTACGCTTGTGGTTTATGAAATGGACTGACTGCGGGTATGGTGAAAAATAACTATGGGTTTGTGTGGAATAAGTAGACGGTGAGGGTTTGGAGAGGCGTGTATACGTTGGTCACATCGTAGTCATGACCGTTAATAGATGGAGTTATTAGGGACCATTTAGGTACATAGTATGGAGAGTGTAGTGGAGATGTGGTATGATGAAATTATTATGGACCGTTTGGTATCGAGTATGGAAGATGTGGTGGAGATGTGGTATAATGAAGTGGCAGTCAAATCGAATGATGACTTGTTAAGGAGAGATACGATTATTCATATTATACACAACTTATGTTTTTAACTTGCTATTTGAAATAAATTTTGCATTTTACCTTTAGAACTTAACCTTTTGCTTGATAACTCCTTTGGTCTTGATCCGTAGGTACTTCTAGCATGGTTGATCTCCAAAACTTGATTCTTCAATTTCCTACGTTCATGATTTATTTGTGAGCTATACAATTATGCCAGAGCTGATAAGTAAGTTGTAGCTGCAGAATCAGATTCACTATAGAATGGAATCAGCTATAGAATGTGAAAAGAAGGAAAAGTGAAGTATGGCTATGGAATATGAGTGTAAAAATGAAATGGAAATGGGTTATGACAGTGAGATGAAATGAGATGTAAAATAAAATGGGAAATAGGGTGAAATGGAGTAAAACTGTAAAAATAAAATGTAAATGGAATATGACAGTGAGATGAAATGGAACTGTAAAATAAAATGAAAACAGAATGAGATGGAATGAGACTATGAATTTGCAGACTCTAAACTGCAAATAAATGTAGCTTTTTGTCACTACTTATTACAGAAAGGAAATGGAAAATATAGGATGTCAGAAATCTCTGATTTTCACCCTGTATTTTCTGTATAAGTATGCCAATCAATGATTGGTTTTCAAACTCATACAATTTATTATTTATTATTTTATTATTTTTATATTTTTTTATAGGAAAAATAAAGACTAAGTTAGTGGAGAAGAAGAATTCTTCTTCACTAGCTTCATTTCAGAGTTATTCTGGAAAATCTTAATGAACTCCTCTCTTGAAATTGGTTTTTGATATATCTTCAACCAATGACCATTCACAAGAAGAGGTATTTTTCTTCCATCTATTGTCCTTATCCTTAGTGCTCCGTTATTAAAGATTTATTCAATCTCATATGGCCCAAGTGAATGAGTTTGAAACTTCCCTTGAGAATCTTTGAACTTTGAATCGAACAATAGTGCCCAATCTCCTACTTGAAACTTCTTCTCCTTGATATATTTATCATGCCATTTAGCCCTCTTCTATTGGACTATACTCGTTCTTTGAACTGTATCTTACCTGATTTCATCAAGCTCATTGAGTTGTTCCAATCTATGTTTCTGTGCCTCTGATAAATCCAGTCGCAATTGGATTGCCATCTTGAAGGTTTTGATTTGAAACTCTATAGGGAACATGACTTTTTTCCCATAAACAAGTTCATAGGGTGTATGTCCTATTGTGTTCTTCCATGTAGTTCTATAAGCCCATAAGGCTTCAGGAAGCCTTTCTACCCAATCTCTTCTATGTAGATGCACAGTCTTAGTGAGAATTCCTTCAATCACCTTATTTGTAGATTCAACTTGACCATTTTCTTGTGGATGATAGGGAGTAGATTTCCTATGTTTGATCCTGTAATCTTCCACAAGACCCTTCACCATTTTAGATTTAAATTGAGATCCTTGATCTGTCACAATTTCTCTTGGAACACTAAAACAAGTGAAGATGTCCTCAAAAAGAAAATTAACTACAAATTTTTCATTAGCAAAAGGTAATGCTTTAGCATCTACCCATTTAGTGACATAATCAATGCATAACAATATATACTTCTTTTGCTTAGATGGGGGATTAATTGGTCCAACAAAATCCAAGGCCCATTTTTCAAAAGGTTCAATGAGTACTTGAATTTGTAGTGGCATTTCATTTGAAGGAGTAGGTTTTTCTACCCTTTGGAAGCTGTCACACCTCCTGACATATTCTTTGGCATCTTAGATAATGGATGGACAATAATATCCTAAAGAAAGGATTTTATAGGTTGTCCTCTTGTCAGTAAAGTGTCCACCACACGGTTCATCATGACATGCCTTAAGAATCTCAGGAATTTCATCTTCCCTCAGACATCTTTTGATCATGAGATCTGGACCTATTTTATACAATTCATTAGTGATCCATGAGTATCTTGCACTTATTTGAATTATTTTTCTTTTCTCTCTAGGAAACAAATGTGAAGGCAATTTCCCTGTGACTAAGTAATTGGCAATATCTGCAAACCAAGGGGTCTGAGTAGTCACTGCAAAAAGATATTCATCAGGAAGGGTATCTTCAACCGGAGTGCCATCTTTGATATTTTGAGTTCTGGACAAGAAATCAGCAACTGTGTTTTGTTTTCCAAGTCTATCTAGCACAATAATTTTGAATTCTTGTAAGAGTAATAGCCATCTTGTAACTCTGCCATTAGTAATAGGTTTATTCATTAAGTATCTAATTGCAGAGTGATCTGTATGAACAAAAGTTTCATAGCCTATTATATAATGGCTGAACTTGTTGATTGCATGAACAACAGCTAAAAACTCCTTTTCAGTTATAGTATAATTTAACTTAGTGGGAGTCAAATTCTTACTTGTATAATAGATGGCATAGGGAATCAAATCTTTTTGTCCTAATACAACTCTCAGAGCTGTATCTAAAGCATCTGTTGAAATGTGAAAAGGTAGTTTCCAATTTGGACCTCTCAAGATGGGTGCTTCAAATTTTTTTCTTTTTAAAGTCTTAAATGCTAACTGTCAATCATGATTCCAATTGAATTCACAATCCTTGGTGAGTAATTTGAAGAGTGGGGATGCTATTTTAGTGAAATTTTCTATAAATCGTTTATAGTATCTTGTAAATCCTAGAAAACTTCTAACATCCTTTTGGCAATTTGGAATTGATGATTTCGAGATGACTTCAACTTTAGATTTATCAACTTTAATTCCATCTCCTGAAATGTGATGTCCTAAAACAATCCCTTCTGTAAACATCATAAAACATTTTTCATGACTTAGTGAAAGGTTTTCCTCCTTACATCTTTTAAGAACCTTTTCCAAATTTTCCAAAGCTTTTTCAAATGTATTCCCATAGATTGTAAAGTCATCCATATATACCTCTACACAATCATGTATTAGATCAGAAAAAATTCCTAGTACTACTCTTTGGAATGTTGCAGGTGCATTACATAATCCAAAAGGGAGTACTCAGTAGGCATAGGTTCCCCATGGACAAGTAAATGTGGTTTTATCTTGATCTTCTGGTGCCACCTGAATTTGATTATAACCACTAAAACCATCAAAGAATGAGAAATACTTCTTACTTGCTAATATATCTAACACTTGATCTATAAAGGGCAAAGGAAATGATCTTCAAGGGTAGCTTTATTCAACTCTCGATAATCAATGCACACCCTCCATTTACCATTATTTTTAGGCACAACCACTATAGGGGAAACCCATTGGTTGTCTGAAATTGGGTAAATGAAGTTTACATTCAGTAGTTTTTGCAACTCTTCTTTCACAATTTCCCTAAGATTTGGATTCATCCTTCTTTGAGGTTGTCTAATACATCTAAAATTTTCCTCAATGTAGATGTGATGTATACAAGTCTTAGGATTAATTCCTTTCATGTCAGTATATTCCCATGCATATGCAGCAGAATGTTGTTGTAATGTTTTGATTAGCTTTTCCTATTGTAAATTTTCCAAGTTATTGTTTATGTTCAATGTTCTCCCTGGAAATATTTCAATTGTAGAGCTACCAAATTCTTCCATAGAATAGAGAGACATCTGCCTAGATGACAAATATTCAATATTGGATTTTTCTTGGAATTTATCATGTTCATATTCTGGAGATGATTCAAAATTTTCCATTGTCTTCAACATTTGACTATCTTCACTAATGTTTGAAATAGTAAAGAGAGGCTGAATGTCATTTTCATCATCAATCCATTCTTTGTCATCTATTTCTGTGATTGTTCTTGCTGGAGGATATAGAGTGAATTTCTTTGTTGAATTCCCATTAGAAATATACATGTCACTAGATCTACAGTGAATGAAAGCATCAGTGGTGGCCAGCCAAGGTCTTCCTAATATGAGTGGATGTCCTCCTAGATTGTTCTTGGGGGTTAAGATCATAAAATCAACAAGATATTCCCAAGAATCTAAGGATATTGAAATATCTTCTAACACACCATTTGGTTTGATTACAGATCTGTCTGCTAATTGCAGTAATGTAGGTGTGTAAAGAAGATTAGGAAGCTTGAGTTGTTCCATGGTTTGTTTGCTCATGATGTTTATTGTTGCTCCTAAATCAATCAATGTATTTGGAATTTCAACTCCATTGATATGTGTTTTCACAATTGGACTTCCTGGATCTACATATTTTTGTATGGCAATTTTTCCCATCATTATATCTGCTATTTTTCCTACCAAGTGAATTCTTTTTGTTTCTTTTGCTTTTCTTCCTGGTTTCTTTACGATCAACTCCTTTATTGTTGTAGCTAGGATTGGAATCTCCTTAATGGCTTGTAACAAAGGGATTTTGATACAGACATTTTTCAATTCATCTAGAAAATCATAATTAGGCAACATAATCTGCTTTTCTACTCCTCTATCAACTTGTAATCTTTCAGGAAAAGGAGGTGCAAAAGTAGATACTGGTTGCTCAATGATAGAAGTTGAGTTCACTGGTTCCTTTTGTTTTTCATTTTCAGTATTTTGGTTTTGGAGAGATGTTCCTTAAAAACTTTTATTGGGTTGTAGAGAATCTTCCTCAGAATTGTCTTGTTCCTGAATAACTACAAAAGTCCTTTCCTTTTCTAATATCCTACAAGATCTTAGTTGAACATCATTGAGAACTAGAGGAGTGATCATATAAGTTGGAAATTGTTGTCCTTCCACCATGTAAGTATTCTGAGGATTTTTATTGTTGGGGTTTGGTAATGGTTGGGCAGGTAGCTGATTTGGTCTCTGCTGAAATGGTAGTAAGAGTTGAGGATTTTGGTTTTGTTGTGGAATTTGTTGTGGAAATGGTAGTGAAAGTTGAGGGTTCTGATTTTGAAGTTGTGGCTGCTGATTTTGTTGTGGAATTTGTGGGGGAGGATCATTATGATATGATGGAGGATATTGATAATATGGAGAAAATCTCCCATAAGGATTTTGTTCTCCTTGAGCCCCAGGTTGAGATTGAGATTGATGTTGAAGCTGAGGCCAAGGTTGCTGCCAAGAATTCCAATTTGGTGGGGGCTGAAGATACATTTGATTGTTAAATCCCTGATTTTGTCGCCCCTGCCAAGGTCTTCTAGAGACAAAGAAAAGAGATTCTGCTGAACTTGGAATTGTTTCTTCTTGAAAAACAACCTTAAGACTTGGAATTGAAGGGCAACCCTTGGTCTCAAGGTTTTTTGAACAAATCATACAAGTCTTTATGATTTTTTCATCCAAAGGACATTCTCTTAAAGCGTTTATTTATTTATTTATTTTATTTTTATTTATTTATTTATTTTTATTTTTTCTACATTTGGGACAGAAAATAGCTAAAGCATCAGCCTCGGTTTTCTTCTTGTTTTTCAACTTAAGGGTGTCTATTTGCTCACTAAGGCTCCCTAGAATATCTATTTTGAATTCATCAAGCATATTCCCAATTTATGCCCTACTCACTGATCCAGTTGCAGACTTATTCACTCTAACAAGAGAAGGATCTCTTGGACCTTTCCCAATTTTGGATTTCCCTCTTGAGAGATGAACACATAATTCTCCTATGTCACTTAATGGGAGTTGAGAGATATCTCCCTTCCCCATCATGTTAAGGATATCTATCCACTCATATCTAATTGCTTTTAATAGAATAGCTTTTAAGGTATCTTCATCTAAATTGTCCATCTTTTCTCTTTTCAAGTTATAGTTGAATCTCTCAATTAAATCCTCCAAATTTTCATCCTCTCTTTGTATCATTTTTAACACTTCATCCTTGTGATTGGTAGGAATGCAATAATCCAAACACCTATCCAAAAATGCTTTCTTCATGTCATTCCATGTTCTAATGGACTGAGTGACCAACCCCATGAACCACTTCAAAGCAGCTCCTTTCAATGTTGAAGGGAACAACTTAAGTTTTTGAGAGTCTTCTAAGTAATCATAGGTTCTGCACAAGACTTCAAACTCAAATAAAAATGTTTCAGGATCCGCGCTTTTTAACCTATGGAAATTTGGGAGGACAGAAGGTGAGATATTTTTCATTCTAGCATTTGTTTCTTCATCCACTATAGGGAATCCAAAAGAATTATCTATTTCCCTATTTCCTCTACCTCCTCCATTATTTCCTCTACCTCTTCCTCTACCCTCTCCTCCAAACAGTGTGAGTTCTCCATCCTCTCCTTCTTCTGTCATTATAGTATCTTCAAAGTTAGTATAAGGTTCAACCTGCAAGGTTACTTTCTCTTCCTTTGGTTTCTCTATTAATGGTACGTGGGAGAGAGGTTCTACTTCTTCATTTTCACTAGGTATTCCTAATTCTTCAACTAAAATGTGCTCCCCTATGGAGGTGAAAAAGGCTACTCCTTCTCTTGGAGACCCAAGATTTTTCTCCTCTAGCAATGCCTCAATAGATGAAATAGGAATCCTTTTGATTGGATTTTTGACCTTAGAACTTTAGGAGTTCTATGGCTAGGAGTATGAACTTGAGATGGAGGTGTATCTCTTCTTTTTCTTGGTGGAGTAGGTGGTGTTGTAGGAATTGAACTCCTGCCTCTAGCTATAAATCTACACCTAGAGTCTCTTTCTCTATGCATATCATTTTTTTTTCTTTTGAATGTGTTAGGTTCCTATACCAATAGGAGTCATAATTTTGAATGATTGAGATTAAACCTCGTAATATTGTACATACCTTTGCTTTGTGCAAATGTTTACCATATTCAAAAAAAAAAAAATGTAAAGAGGGTATGTCCTAAAAGAATAATCAAAGGACAAAAAGAATAAAAAAGGTAAAAAAAATGAAATATATGAACCCCAAAAGACAAAAGAGACCATGGAAAGTGTGCAACTCAAAATTCCACTACTATTTACTTTTTATGCTTAATAAATGATTGTGTGCAGCTTGTTACTTATGCCACAATCCATGAATAGTCAAAATGTTTAAACTTGGCTATTTCATGTTTTCAATTTCATGTTTATAGATAGAGAATAAAATCTGACCAAACAGTGTAATCTTGGCAGATAATTAGATAGGTAGAGTAAATAAAAGGAGCTCAACTATTTAATCTGAGCCCTTGGATGATATAAGGATAAATTTAGATAGTTTTCTATGTAAGGAAAAGAAAATATTGATAAGGGTTTGCTAGCTTAAATGCACCCTAATAAAGTGAAGAAAAAAATGGTAGGACAAGTAGATGGGTAAGTAGAAGAAAGGTTGCAAAGTATGATGATTGATTAGACAAAAAACATATTTATTATCTTTCATCATATGTTTCAAATATGAATGAAAAATCAAGCATGCAAATGGATTTCAAAGTCAATTAATTAACTTCCCTTATTCATTTCACCTCTTTACTTAACTAATTTCCCATAATAAAGTTCAAAGTACTTAAAACCTCTAAGTCAAAGAGGCTCAGAGCATTTCTCTGACTTTTGGAGGGACCAGACCCTCATCTCAATGACTTATGGATATCAAGTACTAGACTCCCCTCATAAAAGTTCATCCCCCCTGCAGTTCATTCATTTTCCTAATAATACTCCTTTTCCTAAAGTTAAAACATTTTTTTGCCTAGGAAAAGCAATTTTCCCCCATATAAAACACTTTTCATACCAAAAACTCACAAAAATTCTTTACCCTAAGTATTAATGTAAATATGTGAAAAACATGTAATTCACAAAAAAGAATTTTTCTTAGTGTTTTTCCCTTTTCCGCCCATTTTTCATATTAATTACTAACTTTATTATAGTAAATTCTGATAAAAAACCCAATTTCCCGTATATATTTAACTCCTATATATAAATTAACCCTACACTCCAGTTTAATTATAAACTATGATTTTCACCTAATACCCGACCAAAACCTTTAATTGGTCGATCTGTGATCAGGTTAATAAAGCCCACTTTAATCCTCTGTTAATTACCCCGATGGCCTAATCTCACTTTAAGCCTGATACCGTTGTAATTAAATGCCTGCCAGGCCCCCACTAGCCTCTGCACAGCTTCTCCACCCAATCACCGTGCAATCATCCCCCTCCTCATCTGACAGCCCTCATCCATATCGAGCCAACCCGATGTTCGTCCTTTACCCACTCGATAAGTGGTTTTCCCCCTGGCCCCTAATGCTTCGTGTCATTCGATGAGTGGAATTGGGCGGCCCTTCCCAAATACCACTGAATGCCCAAAAGCAGTGCGAAATGAACTACTTACCGCCCTCCATCTATGCGACGAATTAACCACTATTCACCCCATACTCGCCAAAAAATAACTTTTTGCGTATAAAAACCAAAATCCCCAAAATTGTTTGTTTTCGCTGAATTGTCATCTGCAAGCCTTTGTATGCATGCACGACACCTGCAAATGTCGAAGCCATCAACCCACATACAATTTAACTCCAAAGATGCTGCAGACAACCTAGTTGGCCTTGCAGCTTATACAAAGCCCATTTGACCACTTACAGTCGCCAGCCACCTTGCTAAGAGCTAATTCACCCCAGTTCTAGGTATTTAAACCAAAATTCACCAAATACCCCGTCAATTTCAAAGTAACCAGTTGATGAGTGTTTTATTTAAGTTAAAAATTAATTAAAAATACTGAAGAGCTCAAGCTTACTCCTTGCAAAACACCGTTGCCCTAAAAAACTTGAAATTAACCCCCATACTCAAATCCACAAGAACTAAGTATGGTTGTCCCAATTGCTATGGATGTGAGATCCATCTCTACACCCCATTTAGACCCGGACCACCTTCCCTAACTGATGAAGATTTCTAGATAAAAGATACCACTGTCATAAAGCTCCTGCTCAAAATGCATTTCCAATGTAGGGACAAGTTCCTGAACCAGGCTGATGAAATTGGCCTTTGGAAGTCAAATTTGCCCACCCCAACTCCACATTTTTCCTGAAATTGTGCACATGTGCCATGCTTGTTACGTCCCAAGTCACAGAACCATCATGCCTCATGACCAGAAGGTCCTTTTCACCATCACTGTTGAGTCTATAAATGAAACGTTGCAGCTCCAACCAGGGCCAAACCTAACTCCCCTCTCAATTAGTGATCTGTTGGACTTATAGCCCAAATTCAGCTCTGCAAAATTGGCCCAATTGCTCCAAACCTTTATCAGAGAAGAGAAGCACCTCCCTAAAGACCCCCCTCCATATGTAGCAATTATATTTTCCCCTTGGGGCCGAAGTATTTTAGCCATGATATCTTGTGTTTTGGGTTACTCCACAAGTGAGTATATTGATGAAATTATCTTGCCTTTCATGTCCATCTATACCCCAGGACAACCTCCTACAACCATTTATGACTTTGCCACATTAATAGCTGACAAAATGCATGAGCACTTCACTAGACACCAAGGGTCAACCCAAGTCAGTCATTTTTTGGACCCCATTAATCCACGAGTATCAGTCTCCATACTCTTATTTAGACTTCATTGACTTATTTATACATCCAGTTATGACAATGTTGACTGGAAACCCTCCTCCAAGAATTAGTCTAGAAATAAAGAGAGTCCTTCAACTGTCGAAGCAGACCAAAGTGGGTGACTGGTAGCTTTACCAGAACCACATAGAAATCAGGATATATGGTTGCATGCTTTCACCATATAAATTTCCAAGATACCTCTCTATGAGGTTGTTTGCATTAGAATACTATAGGAAAATTATCAATGCAGATGAGGTAAACTTTGTCAATGCGAAGAAGAAGGCCAATTTCAAAATAAAAGACCAACTAGACCCTTTCATATGTAACTCTAGGGAGGTTGGGAAAGAGGCAGACTTGATACTACAGAATATGAAGTTCCAGAGAAGTTTTGTTTGGAGATATGACCCCTTGGAATTCATCACCAAGAAGAGGCAAAAGGTCAAGCTAAGACCTTTTATTCACCTTCCCATACCGGAGATTGAAGCCTATGCCAACCAATCATAATGAGTGGAAGGAACCCTAGTTGATCGAGACAACACCAGAATAGACATAGAGAATGCTCTAATCGATCTAGAAAAACAACTTGATGAGGGTTGTTTCCTGCAGGTGCTAGAACAGCTGGACAAGCCAGAGAAGTCAAGCAGACCAGAAACAACCATGAGTACCCCCTTAGTTGTGCAGACTCCTCTAAATGAGGAGAAGAAACTAAAACGAAGTAGGGAGGAGGCCACCACATCAGCAAGGGTTACTTCACAGAATTATGTAGATACAAGCCAAGCAAAAATATAGAGAGTGAATCCTGTCTCTGAACAGGAATACATAAAGGAGACAGCAGAGGTCACCAACACAGAAGAAAACAGGTGCAAGCCCATCACTCCATCGGAAGGCACACCCTCCACATCACAAACTCAGGTGTTGGAAAGGTAGCTCAGTCTTGAGGTATCTTCCTTCAGAATGCCTATTGACAAAGACCAAGACATCAAGGAAAGGTACAGGGAAATAAAAGCAAAGAATGAGAAGCTTAAGGTCTAAACTTATGCCCAGTACTTGAAGATGACCCCTACCAATCAAACCAGGCTAATGTCGGCCTTTGATATCAAAGAGGGGAAAATGCAGATGACTTTTATCAAGCCTACAACTCAACAGCCAAAAACAGCCTCAAATTTCAAGAAAGTAGATTTTGAAGTGCTGGCAAGGGACATCTACCCTATAGACTAGATTGAGATACACAAACAAATAGGGGAGATGATATACTCCACCTTGACTGGAAAGGCCATAGCTTCTCATTAGCTATAGAATTCCTTAAACAACATATCTGCATAATTCCAGTTGGAAAAGGCCTCCTCACAGGAAAAGGATACAAGGATCAAGTCCTTAGATGACTTAGTAATTGAATTGGGACATGATCCCAAGGATATAAAAGCCACAGAGAAACTAATTAAGAAGAAAAACAATGATATCGCTGCACTCAAGAAGTAGCTAAAGATACTATAGCTGCATCATCCACAAACATTAGAGGTCCTAGAAGCCCAACAAGGACATGAAGAACTCATGGACTTAGTCTTGAAATTGAATGACCAACTAAAAGAGAGTGAAAAGGAATTGGATACTTTGATCCAATTAAAACAAGAAAATGTGGCCACCTCTTCAACAAATGTTATCCCCATAGTCTCTACAGCAGTGCCATCCACACTAGCAGCATATTTGGCACCTACAGCTCCACTTGCAACAACATTGCCAATAACAGCAGAATCTACTACAACAGTAGGCGCATTAGGAGACAAAGCAACAGAACTTGTGAAAGCCATGGAAGATATGTCTATCCAGGCTACAGAGATGAAAATATTGAAGGAAAAGGTGGCAAGTTTGGAAACTAACTGCAAACTTGCCCAACTCAAGCAGAAAGAAGAAACACAAAGGGCCCAGAGAATGGGTGAGAGAATCAAAATCCTAGAGAAGGATTTAACACTGGAAAAGCCACTTGGACAAACCAAGGAAATGTTGTGGGCAAATATCATTGACTCTGTCAATGATATTTGGCCATCAATCCAAGTTATTTTTGAGCAAACAGAGATGGTCAAGATAACTACAAAAGCTATCCAGAAAGTAAAGGAGGAGTTGGGAAATAAGCCAGAGGATGCAAATAGACTCATCCACTTCCTCAATAGCAAGAATAAATACGAGCTCCAAGAGCTAAATATAGAATACAGGACTGCTGCGATTTTGGAAATAAGGAAGGTCCTTTCCAAAAGGAACCTTATGCTTAATTTGGAAGAAAAGTGCCACAATATGCAGGTAGCCATTGATAGGTTCATGGCTAAATTTCAGATTTTGAGGGAGAAAGGTTTGCCTAGTCCTATGGTCATCAATGATAAACTCATGACACAATTGGACTATGGCAATAGACTCAGACAGTTGGCTAAGGAACAAGCCAGCTCTTCATCCATAAGGACATTACCAACAGGGAAAGTCTTGTATGACACTTTTGAAAACTTGTTCTTCCTGGAACATGAAATCAAACATCTTTTTCTCACCAAGCCAAATTTTGCAAAATATACTAAGGCTAATGAAATCTACAGGAGAATGGTAAATATGAAATTACCAGATGCCAAATGGTGGGAGACAATGACAGATTTACTGTGATAAATAAATAGATGAAAGTTACTGTGCAGTAAAAATGAAGGCAGAAGAGTGAAAGAGGTAAAAACAGCACAACAGGGTCAAAGAGTAGCAGGGTCAAAGAGTATCAGTTGAAAGATCAAAGTAAAGAAGACTCCAGCTTAAAAATGCCACAACTATCAGCCAGCATAAAGGGCTACACTTCAACCATAAAGGCTATCACAACCAAAATAAAGGGGACAGCAAGAAACAGTTCATTAGCTATCTCTATCTTCTTGCTAGAAGATATTTGTATTTCCTAGAATAAATCTCAAGTTGTTTTGATATATTTTGTAATAATTTTTTGTATAAATACTTCACAATTCGAAGTATGTAGGTGTGGATTCGAAGAAATTTCTATAGACTTTCTCTCAAATCAGAAATTCGATTGTATCAATGACTGGATTGGCTTGTTGGATCAAGGAATAAAGATCAGATATTTTACAGGATTCTTGTGTAAAGCGAAATACAAATAAGTATTCTCTCATGTTCATTGTTGTGTCTCTTCAAGTTTTTTCCATAATATTTTATGTATCTCTAAAATCTAAATGTTATAACATGGAATGATATTTCAGAAATTGCTTAAATGCACTCTGTTTTGACTGTTATGCGTTATTATATGTTTTCTTCACAAATCTAAGTTAAGAAACTCTTGATTGCTCCTTAGTTTAAGTGACTTCTTGTGATCTATAGCAAAGGATTCTTAATTGCCCTTTGTTCATGATTATCCTCTGTTCTTCATTCTGATCCCGATCTAAAGGATTCTTAAGTGCCCTTTCACACTGGTTAGAATTACTTCACCCATGAGACCTAAAGATTTGCATTTTTCTCTGCTAGCCTGCCTTGTGAACATTCCCTTTAATGAGTTGGTCCAGTCCTGCTATCCATTTGTTGACTCCATAGCCCAATGGCTTGAAGACCTAGCTCTATTAATCTTCTTTAAGAATTACACCAACCAACCTTCAAATCAAAACCAAAACCCCAAGGAACACTAAGAACTAGCCTAAAATCTCATAAGAAACAAATCTACATTATATAGAGAGAGCCCTCTCTGAGTCATAGGTTGGCTAGAGCCTATAATTAAAAGATTGGTTTGTGATTACCTCGATCTCTTCCTTCTTCTGATAACTTCTAAGGAAAATTCTGAGTGATAACATAATGTAAGAGATAAGTTTACCTAATTACACTTCCTCAGCAACGATGCCAAAATGTTTAGTCAATTTAGTATCCTAAATTTCTTGCATGAATTATCAACCGAGGTTTGTAAGCTGATGAAGTGCAGTGCACTTTATGTGCTTAGTTAACCCTTCCTACTTCGTTGTTTTGTAATTTTATATTGTTTTGGGGGTTTCTGTTCTTTGATTCCTAATGATGTACAAACTAAATTATGAGAAACTGAATCTAAAATTCCTAAAGGTGAACCAAGAGCTTAAAACTAGTAAAAATCTAAGTTAAACAGAGCAGCTGTCCTAAATAAATACAGAGAATGAAATTAACTGAAGTACTTCTAGTTAACCTAACCTTCATTTTTGAAAGATAACCTTCTTGAAATGGAATACAAGCAACTTTTTGTACTTCATGATCTAGAGAACTAATTAAAAATATGAAGAAGGTAACTGTTTGGTTTCAACCATTGTGTAAAGTGAATGTTTAACCATTTAGTTTAGGATGGGTGTCAGCTAGAAATGGTGATCAAAAGCATTCATTAACACAATGCATTGACAATCTGAGCTAGAAAATAAATAACAAAAACAGTGAGTAAACTAGTCAACAATGCATTCTCGTTACTTTCAACCTTACTCTGTTTAGAAACAAAGTCGTTTCCTTTATGAAATGGATTGGAGAAACTTTACTGCGCAATTGAATTCTAACATTATGCTACTTATCAAAACTAAAAGTAATCAAACTACAAGAAATCAACCTAAGTTAGAAACACTACTAAAAACAAATCGTGAAATTAAGACTGAATAGAAAACAAATGAAAAGAAAACCTCCTTCAGTGCAAGGGCCCTCTGCAACTGACTGGGTTGAGCTGCTAACTAGTTGAAAATAATATTTCAAACAATCATTGGTCAACACACGACTATATATTATAAACAGGAGCAAAAGTTCAAAATTATAGAGCTGCAAGTCTGAGCTTAATACATCAAAAACTTCGAACCCCTCTCAGTTCTGTACTACCGGTATTTAAAAGAAAATATTCATAACTGTCTTTGAGGAAAATTAGCAACAGGTGGTATACACGTATCACAACAGTATTGTGTAAATGTTTGATCAGCTATAGGTGACTTGAATTCGAGAAACATGGTTGCACAAAACCGTTAACACCGGTGGTTGATCTGAGTTAATGCTTCAACAAAACTATTGGATTTATTAATTAACCACGAAAGAGTAGACAAAGAGTCCTATTGCTTCTGGGTTTTATATGCTTGACTCCACCTTTGACGATGGTCTTGAGCTAGCTTTCTTATTGATCTGGGCTGAGTGACTAGGATAGGATTCATGTGGAGCCGATTCTAAAGATGCCCACATGGCCGGTTTCTTCGTTTAACACCTAGAACCTGCCAGACCATCGAAATAGCTACGGAATACATAGTTAGCTGTAGAATAAGTTGGGTTCTGTAGCTAATTTGGAAAAAATTATTCAAATAGAAAAACATAAAAATATAACATGTCAATCATTTAATGCCCTCCTTAAGACAAAATCTATCATTTATCATTGATGGGGATCTATATTCTTATGGAAAAAACGAGGGAAAGAAGTGAGAAAAGTTTTCAAGGAGAGGGTAATTTTGAGGCTCAACAAAATCCTTCCCAGATGGGCTGCTCAACCCATAATTTGCACAAATCTGGGCAACAGTTAGTTGCTCTACCCATAAATTGCACAAATCTTTTGAGCAGCTAGCCCAGCTCCTACCTAGAAATGTGCATTTTCTCCCAGTAGATTGAGCAGCCTCTTGCATGTGCAGTTGAGTTAATCGGTTCCCTCCGGGACCGAGGAAAACAAATTTGCATGCATGGGATGCTTCTCCCAAGGCAGCATGCAAAAGCATCCCTTGTTTTAGGGATCTATTTTTGGCAGTTGGAGGTTACATGCAAGGATCATTTTAGAAACCTCCCACCAAGTGTCGCTTTCCCTAGATTTGTGGCATGCATGTCACAACCTCAAATATATAAAAACTCATCAACTGAATGCTGCATAGCTCATTCCTCACATCAACCTTGCAGCTCTGACATTCCACATTACATCTAGGAGTTGTCAGCACATTCAACTCAGTTGTTTTGGGGTAAGCCTACTTTCCATGTCTTATGTTCCATTTCTGACACTTTGTGTGTTTCTCTTTGTATGAATGTCGTCTGCTTGATTTCAGTGAGCGCTTGTTGTCATTTTGATACATACTAGGTTGTGCAAGCACTGTTTCAGTTTTCATTAACATCTCACCATTGTCGCATGCATGAAACTGTTTTTCATGAATGGTAGCTGATTCGGCGAATCACCTCAATCGCATGCATGTTTTTCTATTTTCTGAATCCGTCATTCACCGTTTGCATGCACAATCATTCACTTATGCTTACACTCAACATCCCCATGCATTTGCATTCACTTTTGCTTTTAGTTACCCATTGGCGAGTCTGGGCAGCCTTGGCCCGAACTCCACCTCACCAAGACAACATTGCATAATCCTCAGAGGGAAGGCTCTATCTTCCTCTAAGGAAATGCACATTTCTTCCCAGTGGCTGTCCTCTAGTCTTGCATTGCACAATTCAGAGCGACAGTGATTGCTGGCCCAGACAATTGCACAATGCAGTCACTGAGCTTGCAACCATTCCCAGTTGAGATTGCGCATTGCACAATTCCAGTACTTAGCAGCCATAATGGACTATGCACTGCGCAGTTCCATAAATTAGTGAGCCTCCCAGCAGCCCAGATTGTGCCTTTCACGGTCTTGGCAGTCAATCTCCCGACCTCCTGACAGAAATTATGCAACCTTCATGATTATTCACACAAGTATGTTGCAAGTCAGTTCTCAAGTTCATTTTGGTTTTCGAGTGACAAATTACTTGCCATGAGTGTTGCCATTTCTCCAGGTATCGCAGGTGTTCATCTACCTATTGGCAACATAGGTAGAATGGTTTCTAGGAGAGTAGAGTCGAAGACACCGTTTAGAGCACACTTGGGAATGCAGTTGATCAAGTGTCTATGACCTTGCCTACTCACGAAGACATCATGTTGTTCGTAGACAAGGAAATCAAGATATGATGGCAACAACATCACAGCAAGTAGCATCATGAACAATAGCTGAAGGCAACATGCCGAATGCAACGAATGCAAGAGGAAGGTTGTTGACAACACGGAGGTGGAACAAAGTTGCAAGCTCAAGCAGATCCACTGATGATGAAAGAAACTTTGGAGACTAGGGATATGAGGTGACAATGCAATCGTGTGAAGACAAAGAATGGAACAAAGAAGGAGTTGCATGTGCTAAATCAACAACTTAAGGAATAACATGAGCTGCATAGACAAACGAATGAGTTGTAGTAGGAACAGGAACAACAGGGGGGATAACATGCACTCATGGATGAAACTGCAATCGTGCAAGTTATAGATCCATCCCAACAGCTAGCACGGAGCAGACATGGTGAGAATGTTTGTTGATCACATCCAATGGATTCAACAACATGCATATAATTGTGCGCACACATGCAATCCAACCCATTCAACACACTCACAAAGGTGAAGACAAGAAGCAAGTCCGACTGGAGCTGAGCAGGTAGTTGATAGTTGATGTGCATGACCACCAACACACACTAGAATATCAACACAGAAACTATGCATCAGTGTGTTGTCGATTTGGCTGTACCAATAATACCATGCGCATGCTAGCAGAAGAGTTGGATGAAGGAGCCACACCAATGCACCAGATGCAATGGATGCAAGAGTTCGCTTGAGCAAGATGTCACCATGGGGTGCATGCACACCATCACGGACGACCAAGCTTGGCATCACCTCACCACCTTCGCCATCACAAGAATGTCAAAGAGTTGGTCTCACCATAATGAACTGAGTGTCAGTGATGTCATGCATGGCTTGCTCAAGCCATTTTGTCTCACATGAGCACATGTGCATTGTAATGTAACATCGTGTAAAGTGGAAGTTCAAGTGTCAATAGTTGGATGTAACAATCATAGAGTAGATGAAGAGTCATGAGGGTAGGTGAACTGTCACAAAGGGAAATGTCAAGGGTCACCCCACCCTTTTCTATAAATAGAACCTCATAACTCATTGTAAAGGCTTTTGGTCATCCAAGCTTCGATAGGAGTATCTTAGAGAAAGCTTGGATAGTATTGTAACGAGCCTTAGCTTCTCCACTACGCTGAGCTAGTACATCTCTTTGGAGAAGCAGGCGGTTGTGGTTGTAACGTTCCAATATTGGAACTAGTGGTTGGACATGGATGTATTGTATGACTCGAACTTACACTTAATATAACAGAGCCAACACGTTTCATGCATATGTTGTATTGTATTCTATGCTATCTAGTTTACTCTAGATGATATATGTATTTGTTTGCTTACACATGGATGTATGGACTATTTTGTATAAGTATGTATGAATATTTCTAAAATGTGTTGTTGGTTTAACCATCACTTTGGATTGCTCACTAACTTGCTTTCCATCTTGTGATGCATCTTTGCTCATGTGTTCCCTTCCAAGCCGTGTACTACTATAGGTTTTCAAGGGGCATACTCACCTCACCCTTAGTGTGTTAGAACCTCTCATTCACCTTCCTTGATTTGTTGTAGTTGTCACACCCTTGCTACCAATGGAGACATCTTACTTTCCTCTATGCGAAATCACGGTCAAGGCATTACTGTACGATCCATTGTTAGGAATCCTACACCAAATAGCCTAAGGTCTAATTGGGACTTCTTACTAGGGAGATCCCCTTACATGTTGGCAGGTCTACCACTGTCAACATTTTGGCGCTAGAAGGAGGGCTAGATGACAATCTGAGTCCTCAGATCTGTTTTGGATCTCTACATATCTATCATGACTAACTATCGAGTTTCTCTTCCGGAGTGTATGTCTTATGGAAACGATTTCATCATCTCGGAAAATCTCTTGGATAACTTGCCTCATAAAACATTTGATAGTGGAGGCTATGTAGCCTTGGTTAGGCCCACGGTCGGCATTGTAGGCTCATGTAAAAAACATGGATTCTTTGAAGAATACATGAGTTGCGTGTTGTTCATCTACATGCTTCGAGGGCACCCAATGCACTGGTGTTCCACGCTGCTTGAAAAATATATTCATTCTCCTACTCATCTGGTCGTAGAGATAGACTATGCTTTCAATCACTTTCACCATAAAGTGCTCAACAAAGAAATTCTAAAATTACAAAAAGCACCCAATGAATCCGTTGAACAGTTTCACACATGCTTTTGTAATCTTTCATATCGATTCCCCGAAGATGATATGGATTGGGAATTTTTTGATGGGAGATTTGAGTATCTTCTTTACATATCAAAAAATCCACAATTCTTGAAATCACTTGAATCCTGCTCATACTTTGATGATGGAACTGTGAAATCATGAGTAGGCACAATCGTTGTCACAAGTGACTATCCGTCTTCACCTCATCAAACAACTCCACCACCGCGAAGTGATGTGGGAGATCATGCACATACCTCTGTTGAACTGTCACATCCTCCCACCCCACCTGCTCTTGATATTTGTGTAGATTTGGCTTGCAAGCCTATTGGTTGTCACATGGATTCGTTCCCTCGACCTCCGTCCTCGCATTCTGTTGATCCTCCAGATTGTACTGTCTTGTGTTCTTCCATTCTAGACTCCTCACCTGTTGTGAACGAGGATCAAGTTGTCAATGGAGTTGGTGTTATGCAGCCAACTTGCACCATCATTCATGATGAGTGTGTGCGGGAATCTAAAGAAGAACCCGTGGTGAAGGATGACTCCCTTCTAGCTGCGCCTCATTCGCTTCATCCTGACATCCCTTGTGATTTTGCCACTACTAATTTCCCCTGTGAAAACTCATTTCCAAATGTTTCTACTTCTGATCATTCACAGGACACATCAAATGTCATTCTATCATCACAGTGTGGAGAGGACACATCTTCCTCTGGAAATCCATCCAATCTGTCATCTGTCATTTATGAAAACACAGAGGGTGGAAATCTTTGCTTCTCATCTACCCCTCTAGCTGATTCCTCAAATCATGAGGATGCCAACAAACATCCCAAATTTTCTGATCTTGGTTGTTGTGATCTCTCTACTTCTTCATCTAATCACGATGTTGATTCAATCGTTGTTAATCTATCTAAGACATTGGTCTACAATGACCTATCTATCAATGGAGTAGAAACCCCACAGACTGTCGATGCACTTCATCCCGAGTTGATGGTTATGTCAGGCCCTCACTGTCCTGAGGTTGGTTTCACTTCCGATCAAGAAATTGTTGAAACACTCAAGGCTCCTCATCACTCTCTGCTTTGCATTGAAGATCAACCAAACACCCAGATTTTGCTTCCTCCACTCAAACTACACGATCCCATCACTCATGCGTTGGAGGAATATTACACAGCAAGCACACATGCACAACATAAGTGGTCTACCTTTCTCATGTTTTCTTGCATGTCATAGTCAAGAGAATGCACACACTCAACATCTGCATGCAGTGTAGCACAACACCATGGCAGCTCCACAAAGTGCATGTCATGCGCTTTCACTCATCTCTATTCTGTGGTCGCTTGTAAACTCGGAGTGTGTTTGTCTTCACTGTTATATCTTTCTTGTTTTCTGGTTCACATAGTTGTCTTTTTTGTGAACCATGCCTTCACCAACATGGGTCAACCAATGCACCGATGGATGCATTGGAAGTATCACTTCATGTGAGATGGCCCATGCACCGTTAGCTTAGGAGTAGGAGTAGTTTTTGCTTTCAGTTTGTTTGCTTGCATGCTTATTTTCTTACTTGCTTTGTTGGTTTTTTTGCTTGCTTGCTTGTTTGCTTACTGATTTTTCTTTCGCTTTTGCTTCTGCTTCTTCTTTGCTTTGTTGTTTGTTTGCTTGTTTTGTTCGTAGGTTAGTTTCGCATGAAACCATGTATGACTCTTGAAACAAGCTGGGTAAAGTATGAGAGGACTTGTACAACTATCAACATTTGGTTATATGTTGTCTGCTCTCTTATGTAAGAACTTGTTGTCTTCATTCCATGATACATCAATGGAAAATATGTATTGTTCGAAGTGAACCTTGGTGAAAACACAACGCTTGCATGCTCACTAGTATCACCTACTCTAGTCGGTTGTTTTTTGGTTAATCCTTGTCAGCTCAGTCAAGTAGAGTAAGGTGAGGGGGAAAACCTTAATAGGCACGTCAGAGGTATAATAAACTACTTCTCTACTGGAACAACCTCTTCTGCTCTCAATAAGTTGGGATCCCTCTTCCACCTCTTAAATGAATAAGTGTTATGCACAATTATGAAGATGAAAAATGAAAAAGTGAAAAAAGTTTGAAAAAATGAGAAATGAATAAGGCGAAAGAAGAGAAAGGCTTCCTACACAGAGAGGTAATGCAAGTAACTTCGTTGAGGTACTGACGAGGCTTGTTGGCAGCGGAGCCATGCTTGTGTTCCTTTGTGATTCCATTGGGGTATTGTTCAGGCCTGCTAGAAGCAGAGAAAGACCAGAGATGAAACTAAGACTCTGACGACTACACTGCTTGTGCACCAATATACCCCTCAAACCCAATCGAAACAACTGTGTTGACTTGGCTTAGAATGTGTGTCAATCGACCAAGAGCATGGCAATTGCTACATCTTACAATCAAGCAAGTGTGGAAACCAAGATGAACTAAGAACTGAATAATACTTCCAGAGGTGTTAGACTTGGTTTTCATGAACAAGGTCCATTCAGAGAGATGGTGTTCTACCAGTGTGTCGCCAAGTGTTGTAGCGGTTACAACCACCCTCCAAAATTTTTCCTTGCCTTCGTTTTGGAGCCTCCCTACCAACCTTCACAGCAACATGTCTTGCTTCATCAAGCACACAAGCTCCAGTGATTTTCTTGTAGAGAGACAGCTTGTCGATCAAACCTTGATGCATTCCCTTCACAGGATATTCATTCGGACTTGGGCCAACAACAGGCTGAGCAGCCCCTTCAAGAATTTACACCAATATGGAGGGTAACTAGCCTTCTCTCCAGAAATTGCACAATACTGGCTAGCAACCTGTTGGGCCCCATAATTGTGCAATTCTGCTAAGTAAGATTCACCCAGAAAATTGCGCAATCCTTCCCAGTTGGGCTGCTTAGCCTTGAATTTGCGCAAATTTGGGCAGTAGTTAGCATCTCTGCCAAGAAATTGCACAAAACTTCTGAGCAACCAGCCCAGCTCCCAGCTAGATATGCACATTTTCTCCCAGCAGATTGAGCAGGCTCTTGCATGTGTAGCTGAGTTGACCGATTCCCTCTGGGACCGAGGAAAACAGACTTGCATGCATGGGCTACTTCTCCCAAGGCAGCATGCAAAGGCATCCCTTGTTTCAGAGATCTATTTTTGGTAGTTGGAGGTTACATGTAAGGATCATTTTAGAAACCTCCTACCAAGTGTCTCTTTCCCTAGATTTGTGGCATGCACGTCACAACCTCGACTTTATCAAAACTCATCAACCATATGCTGAAGAGCTCATTCCTCACATCAACCTTGTAGCTCTGACATCCAACATCACATCTAGGAGCTCTCGGTACATTTAGCTTAGTTGTTTTGGGGTAAGCTTTCTTTCCATGTCTTGTGTTGTATTTCTGGTGCTTTTTGTGTTTCACTTCTTATGAATGTAGTCTACTTGATTTCAATGAGTGCTTGTTGTCGTTTTGATACATACTAGCTTGTACAAGCATCGTTTTAGTTTTCATTAACATCTCATCATTGTCACATGCATGAAAATGTTTTTCATGAATGGTCGCCGATTCGGAGACTCGCCTCACTCACATGCATGTTGTTCCATTTTTTGAATATGTCATTCACCGTTTTCATGCACAATCATTCACTTACGCTTACACTTAGCATCGTCAAGCATCCACATTCACTTTCACTTTTAGTTTCCCTTCAGCGAGTCTGGGTAGCCTTGGCCCGAACTCCGCCTCACCAAGGAAACATTGTGTAATCTTGAGAGGGAAGGCTCTGCCTTCCTTTTAGTAAATGTGCATTTTTTCCCAGTGACTATCCTCTTATCTTGCATTGCACAATTATGAGGGACAATGACTACTGGCCTAGAAAATTGCACAGTGCAGTCTTTGAGCCTACAACCATTGCCAGCTGATATTGCACATTGCATATTTCCAACAGTCAGCAGCCAAAATGGACTGTGAATTGCGCAGTTCCAACAATCATTCAACCTCCTAGGAGCCCAGACTGTGCCTTGCGTAGTCTTGTCAGTCAGTCTCCCGATCTCCCAGCAGAAATTGCGCAACCTTCATGATCAGTCACACAGGTATGTTGCAAGTCAGTTCTCAAGTTCATTTTGGTTTTCGACTGACGAATTTCTTGCCATGAGTGTTACCATGTCTATAGGTATCACAAGTGTTAATCTACCTCTCAGAAGCACAAGTACAATGGTTTCTAGGAGAGTAGAGTCGAAGACACCGTTCATAGCACACTTGGGGATGCAGTCGATCAAGTGTCTATGAGCATTCCTACTCACGAAGACATAAAGTCGTCCTTAGACAAGGACATCAAGATATGATGGCAGCAACATCACAACAAGCAACATCATGAAGAGCAGGTTAAGGCAGCATACGAGATGCAACGAATGCAAGAGGAAGGTTGTTGACAACATGGAGGCAGAACAAAGTTGAGAGATCAAGCAGATCCACTGATGATTAAAGCAACTTTGGAGACTCAGGTTATGAGGTGACGAGATCGCATGAAGACAGAGAATGGATAAAAGGAGTTGCATGTGTTGAAGCAGAAACTCAAGGAAGAACATGAGATGCACAGACGAGAAAATGAGTTGCAGAAGGAATAGGAACAACACGGGGCGCAACATGCACTCATGGATGAAACTACGCCTGTGCAAGTTATAGATCCATCGCAGCAGCTGGCACGGAGCAGACATGGTGAGAAATGTTGTTTATCGCATGCAAGTGATTCAACAGCATGCATGTCATTTTGTGCACGCATGCGATCATACCCATTCAACACACTCACCAAGGCGAAGACAAGAAGCAAGTCCTACTAGAGCTGAGTATGGAGTTAACAGTTGATGCACATGACCACCAACACACACTAGAAGATCAACACAGACACTATGCATTAGTATGTTTCTAGTTCGGTTGCACCAAGAAAACCATGTGCACGCTAGCGGATGAGTTCGATGAAGGAGCCACGCCGATGCACCGAATGCAATGGAGGAAAGAGTTTTCTTCATAAAGATGTCATGATGTGGTGCATGCACACCATCACGGACAACCAATCTTGGCATCAGCTCACCACCTTTGCCATCACAAGCATGTCAAAGAGTTGGTCTCACAACAATCAACCGAGTGTTAGTGATGTCTTGCATGGCTTGCTCAAGCCATTTTGTCTCACATGAGCACATGTGCATTGTAATGTAACATCACGTCAAGTGGAAGTTCAAGTGTCAATAGTTGGATGTAACGGTCATAGAGTAGATGAAGAGTCATGAGGGTAGATGAAGTGTCACAAAGGGGAATGTTAAGGGTCACCCCACCCTTTTCTATAAATAGAACCTCATAACTCATTGTAAAGGCTTTTGGTTAGCCAATCTTCGATAGGAGTATCTTAGAGAAAACTTGGATAGTATTGTAATGAGCCTTGGCTTCTCCACTACGCAGAGGTAGTACATCTCTTTGGAGGAGTAGGAAGTTGTGGCTGTAATGTTCCACTATTGGAACTATTGGTTGGACATGGATGTATTGTATGACTAGAACTTACACTTAATATAACAGAGCCAACATGTTTCATGCATATGTTGTATTGTATTCTATGCTATCTAGTTTACTCTAAATGATATATGTATTTGTTTGCTTACGCATGCATGTATGGACTATTTTGTATAAGTATGTATGAATCTTTTTGAAATGTGTTGTTGGTTTAACCATCACTTTGGATTGCTCGCTAACTTGCTTTCCATCTTGTGATGCATCTTCGCTCGTGTGTTCCCTTCCAAGCCGTGTACTATTACAAGTTTCCAAGGGGCGCACTCACCTCACCCTTAGTGTGTTAGAACCTCTCATGCACCTTCCTTGACTTGCTGCAACTGTCACACCCTTGTTACCAATAGAGACATATTACTTGCCTCTGTACGAAATCATGGTCAAGGCATTACCGTACAACCCACTGCTGGGACTCCTACACCAAACGTTCTGAGGTCTAATTGGGATTTCTTGCCGGGGAGATCCCGATACATGTTAGCAGGTCCAACACCATCAAGAGAAGATAATCGCCTTAATCTCTTGTAGCGCTTCATCAATGCTTGTGAAGCCGCCTTCAAAGTTGAAGGTCAATAATAACCCTTCCTTCAATACATCCCATTCTGCGGTGCCATGGCGGAGCTCCGTTTCGAGATACCAGTTCATGGGAATTGTATCCAAAGTATGGAAAAATATGTGTACCCACTCTGACTGTGGTTATGTTCCCCATGTTTTAGTCCATTTCACTAGATGATCGCGCGGATCCTCCCTTCCATTATATTTCTTAGTTATTCTGGTGTGGGCACACCAACCGCAACCTCATCATTCTTCGGTAATCTCGCAATTCAATAAAGCTATCCTTATTCGTACCCCACCATCATGCAGGCATAGCGTGCAATGCCAATTCTAATTCTTAGAAGCAGTAATCCTCAGGGAATTGGCACTCATGTTCATCCAAAAATAGATCCACGTCAGTTAAACAATCATAATAGGGTAATTTCCTTTCCTCCGATGAAACACAACGCAACGACTTCGTCATCATGTTGCATCACAATGTAGACACTTCGTGTAAGCGATTCTGCCAATTCTCTAAACCCTCGTCTAAATTAGAGGTGTAGGAACTCTCGTGGTCCCATGAAATCCTCCCATTTGCCATTAGATTGATCTCGTCCTGATCTTGCGATGTTATTTTGTAGATTTGATTAAGTTCATCATCACTTTCTTCATAATCGCAAACTGGTTCAGTATATTGCACCCCTTCTGCAGGATCCAGTGGAACTATAACCACAACGACTTTATTTCAAACGATATCATCCTTTTCTTCAAATTAATGACCCCATTCATGTCAATAGCCCAGTTAATTCCCAAGAGTGTGGGGTAGGGGTTACTATCGTCAATGATTTCTATAACCTCAAGGTCGTTCATCGTGCTCACACCTTCTATATCAACTTTTACTCCATATAACCTTCCCATGGGGATGATTTTCTATTGGTTCGCCATTCTGAGCTGAATCAGAGACCACTGTAGTGTAGGTCTCCTCATCCTTTCCCATGTCTGTTTTGGCAAAACATTTGCATCGGACCCTAAATCCAAAATGACCTAGTTCATCACATAATCACCTATCTATGCAGTGAGCCTCATCTCGCACCCTGTTCATGCCTTATGATTTCCAATTTTTCTAACCACTCGATGTCCATTAGGGACTTTCTATTTGCTGACACATTTATTTATTAGTTCCTACAAGCCTTCCACAACTTTTCTATCGTGCAACAGTTTTATGCAGGTCTCTAGAAATGTAATGAGTACATAGGGATCAACCTCTGTAGGCGTGTTAATTTCTTGCATCTTGTCCTAGATCCTTGAGGTGGAGGTCTCAGCGAAACTCTTCTTAGCTTACATAAATGTTTCCTTAGCGTGATCCAAATCAAAGCCAACCTCTTTTTCCGGCACTTTGCGGACCCATCCTTCTTCTTCAGGCTATTTACCCTTATCAGCGCCAGTGGTCATTCCACTTCTTAGCACAATGTTAACGTTTTGATCTTCTTCACAAGGCTCAAACCTCATCATTTGTAGATTCTTCGTAGGTTGCTGAGGCTTTTTTTTCTTCTCTTTCATTTTAGCTATTAGCACCAGGCATTCTTCTATAGTAAGGTCAAACTTCCTGCAGTATTGACATGATGGGTGTGTCATATTCTAGCACTCTCATACGTAGTGCCTTGGTTTTCCGCAGTTGTAGCATATAATCTGACCGCGACCTCTACCAGATCCTCCTCCTCCTTGGCCCCGTCCTCGACCATGATAACCTTTGCACGCTCCTTCGACACCCTGATTTAGAGGTCGAGTTTCTTCTTACATTCGGTATGTAGGTGTCCTTTCCATCATCAGCTCCTAGCTTCGACAGTGGCACTCATCGTGGCCCACAGATTTGTAGAATTTATAGAACAACTGCTGGGGTGTCTGGACAAACTTTTGAAGTAAGTGGAAATTATCCGTCGCATGTTTCCCAACAACTTGACAAATAGCACACCATAGCACAACCCCCATGCTCAGTCCTGCTGGGGCTTATGGCTTTAGGGGAATTGGCCCTCCTCCTGTAATATAATTCACGTACACTGGACAAATGATCTTTATCTTGTCCATGGCCCTTACACTTCAAATACCAGACTTCTACGTGAACTTCTGGTTTAGTTTGCTTGTCTTTCTTCAAACTCTGTAACTCTAGGTGTAAACTTGCTAATTGTGAGTGGATATGTTGTACTCCCGGGTTCGTATCCTGAATAGGTTACGTCTACAACCTCATTTCGATCTCTAAGGATTTTGTATATGTTTCTATCTCTATTGTGACAAAGAAATTCTCAAGTGGGGCAAAAGTGATGCTATAAACCATTCACAGTACTGACTATCTGTGATCTACATGTTAGCCTCTCTGATCTGACACTTCAACCTTTGATCAAATTCCCAAGCTGTCTCATCGACCCTCATCATGATTTCTTTAAATCTAATTGTTGATTGTGAATAAGACATAGGCTTACGAAACTCCTTATTTAAATCCGCCTTAGTCTCTGCTAGCATTGCAAGAGGATTATCAAAACAATACTTAATGTACTAGGTTAGCATGCAATCCTGCAAAGAGGTAACCAACTATGACTTCTTTATATTGTCATCAGTAATCTGTTGCATTGTCCGTACAATTAAAAAAAAAAACCAAAACTCCTCCACATCTCCACTTCCTATGCCTTTGAAGATCGACATCTTCATTGTGTTCGCCATGTTGAATGGTGGTGGCGGGGGTGGAGGTGTGGGCAAAGGTGTATGCGGTGGAGGTGGGGGTGGAGGTGGAGTGGAAGGATGACTCGCTCGAGGAATCCCTTGAATTATTAGTTGAACAATGCTTCGTGGTGTAGACTGTCCCACCCCTTTGTCATCGCTTGAAGGAGGTCCAATCAATGGACTATAGTCTAGTCCCCATCCTTCGCGATGTCTAAAGAATCATCCACCTCGCGTAGCTCCGAACATCAAGGTAATGGAATCACATGTTTTTCACATAACAACATTTTAATCCAAGTATTCAATGATATTAAATACTTACCTCGTGGTCCTTTGAAAAATTGTCATTCGTCTTCGCTATAGCTAACTGAGGTATCAACTGCAAATTCTGTAACAAATCCTCCCAGAATTTGATCAAGCCAATGATCTACAATGCACACGATCTTGTCTTGAGAGGCTTCTAATCGTCACACTAACTCCAGATTCCACACTATAGGACTATCAAGCTTCCACCTTCCTTGACGGGCTATCAATTTAGCTAACCACTCATACAGTTAAATGGGGAAGGTGTAGAAGAAGATTTCATATATTTTCGTATACAGATACATGTTCAACCACTCTTCCTTCGACAGGCGTGGATTCCTATTTTCTTGCGTCACAAACTCGTGAATCTTCCGATCCAACAAGTTTTCAATTTCTTTCTTGGTCGGATTCCAATGATTCGACATAACATATCTCTTTCAAGCAGATCCCAGTCCCAACAATAAAACCATTTGCTGGCCTAGGGGGTCCTGACCTAGGTTTAGAGTTAACTATACTAGCCAACAAAACCCTACACTATTGGCCTTTTCAGCAACAACCTGTTTAGCACAGGCTACAGTCTCACTCGAAGAAGTATGGGGGGATGCAAGAACGTTTTTGCGTCTAGAGACTAGTGTAATGTCTTTCAGCGCCTTAGATCTGCCTTTGCGCAAATCGATAAAATATTAGGGAAAGTTGCTGCAACTCTGTTAAAACAACCTTTAGATCTTCGTGAAGCTCTATGATCAGTCCTTGCGGACCTTTAGCAGTCAATTTTCCTACTTACGCACATTAGAGTGTAGTCCTAAATTAGTGTTCATGCAAACTTACTTAAGTCATTAGGAATCATAGGAGAAATCACGAGAGTCTTCACGAAATTATTTAAACATACATTGTGTACATTATTAAGACTTATTAAAGAGAATCACGTAAAATTCAATCAATATCTCATAAAACAAATCATTCATCAGCAATATATAACATTAACAGAGATAACATAAGTACTCAGGAATTCTTCAGAAAACTATCTTTATTGATCTTCAATTCATGGTTACAGACTCAAACTACCCTCCACACATAGTTGTAGGGGTCCACGCACTCATATGCAGACTCTACCTAGGCCTCCACGCAGTCTACTGCGGAGTCTTTCTTTCCCTATCTAAGCATAGGAAGTAAAGCCTTCCTACCCTAGCTCCTACCTTAGACTCTTCAATAAACTCGATTCTCTATCTTTGTTTTCCTCTAGTTCTACTTGTCACTTCACTAAGACTCACTATTTATAGTATTTTTCATACAATTCCATGGTCCGTGGACCATGGAATTGTCTCAAGACTGGCTCAAAAGTTATCCAAAACAAGGGGCTAAGCCCATTTGACTCCTATTCACCTATGCGCTCCGCATCCATAAATCGCAGAGACTTTACATTATTTACAAAATTGTACCAAATTTTGGGTTATCTTAACCCCAAACAAACCTAGGGGACCCCATCCCAGTAGATTATGAAGACATTATGAAGTGAGAGTTTTAAAATATAATCAACGTGGAATGGTGGTTTAATAAAATTTCAAAGGGACTTTTTCTTATATCTTCCTCATATTTGTTCCAGTTTTTCTCTGGATCTTCTTTTTTTTAATATTTTTTGTAGTGGTGATGATTCTATTCCCTTTCATAAATCCCTTGCCAAAATATTTCTCCAGTAGAAGGCCATAGCCATTTTTCCTCTACCAGATCCTCATCCATGACCTTCAAAAGACTTAAAAAAATCATTTTCCCCACATATGACCTCACTTATTCTCTAACATGTGTTTCCCTTGCATGACACCTATTTTTGGATTCACATAAATCATTCTTCTTGCACTATGATATGCCCACACATTCACAAGCAACTCCAGAACCCTACAGTAGCAGTGCTGACCCTCCATCTTAGAAAGGCTCAAGCAACATGTTCCATTATCATGATGCTCTTCATAATGTTGTGCATCCAAGGAATCAACAAACATTCTTGCAAACATAACTAATTCTAGAAATGATGATGTTGGCATTGCCCAGCTATGCAAAACAGACTAGGAGTCCCCATCATTTTCTTATTTTTGTCATTTATTAAACTATCATTGACAAGCAACTGTATGGTGCCATGAAATCATTAAATCCATGAGTGCTATGGAAAGTGAAAACAAGCTCATGATTTTTCTCGAGAGTTCACCATAAAATCACATATGGTTAATAATTATTCAACTCGATCAATCAACATCCTTTGATAGACTTTTCATCTTCCTTGCACAAATCCCTAAGCATGACTCAATGTTGGCTTGATGGGCCCTGACCCAGGTTCTGCATTAATTATCCAAGCAAATGACTACACTACTGGCCCTTTTAGCATCAATCCACGAAGCGTGGACGGAAGTCTCACCCGAAGCAGTATGGGGGGGTGTAGGAAACAAGTTTCCACACCCTGAGATGGTAGTGATGTTTCTTTATACTCTAACCCTCCCTTCGCGTAGATCGATAACCATTTTAGGGCTTATCTATATACTTCCCTTAGTCGTCCTCTAGACCTTCGCAAAGGTCTATGACTGTCTTTCGCATACCCTAAATAAGAGATTCAGACACTTATGCGCCTACGTAATTACTCTTATTGCTGTATTTACCCAGATTAGCTTAAGTAGTGGATAATGTCAACATGCATTATGATTATCTTCATGTAAATAGATATTCTTACTTGCGTTCATATAACAAAGTAAAACACATAGATTCGCACATCAATACAACATTAAATCATAAACCCAATATTCAACATAACATAATCGCATGCAGTCATAACAGAAGTAAAATAGCTCATACGCAGGTAATTCCAGAATAATTCTCTTTATTGATGTTCATATTGCCTTTACAGACTCTAACTACCCTGCGCACACAGCTGCATTGGTTTACACACTCAGTTGTAGACTTCTACCCTAGTTCTTTGTGCACACAACTGCAGAGCCTCTTTCCTATGCTAAGAATCTTTGTTCTTACCTCTCACAAATCCATTACATCAATGACTCTTCAACATCATATCTGAACTACCCTACTAAAAGACTCTTCTAAGACTTGTTTTTATACAATCCCATGGTCTGCGAACCATGGGTAGATCTCCTAAAGCTAGCATGACTTACATTAAACAAAGGGCGGAAACACTTTATGACTCTTTACATCTTCACGCTCCGCGACCAAAAAATGCGGAGACTTTACACTTCTTATACAAAAATTGGGCTTTTAACCCCAAAATTGACCATAGGGGACCTGTTCCCAACACTCATTATAATCCCTGGGTTTCTTCCTGAAAGCACCTTGTTTTAGTCATTTTAAGGACCAACACTCCCTGGCCTCTTACTAGGCAACGTTGACTACAAGGTTTCCCTACTTTGCGCCTATGCTGATCTCCAGTACGTTGCTCATTGTTGGGGTGCATTTATTCTAGAAATTTGGGAAAAAGAGAGAGAATCCCAAAGCCTCTTCTTCCAAAAGCTTCCAGGATCTATTATAACCATTTACATCTGATAAAAGTCTCAAATTATATCCTATCCTACATTGGAGTTTTCATCCCTTATCCCTTGATCTCAACCTCCCATCAAGAATGGATATCAAGCCCACATTGGTAAAAGGATAAGAATTGATGAACTACCTCCTTCACCTATATATTTACTGCCATCCATAGGCAAGGGGTTGGATTTTGGAGAGTGATTATACCCTTATGCTACTGATGTGAGAGATATATTTCTATGCATTAGGGTGATTAGAGGTGTAGTTTGTGACAAGGACATGATAAGTTAACTTGGATGAGCTCTTTTACAGGATCAACACCTATTTTTGGTTGTAATTCACTCCATTTCTATTAATTCAAAGAGTTCTTTGTTTTCCTATTTATGATGTTATGGTTTCATATATTTCAATACCACATTGATCTATTGAATAAAGTGATTATATGATGCTACATAGATTCCGTGGATTTTTGGCTTCTCTTATCTAACTGTGTAGGTTCTAATAATAATGATCGGAGCTAGGATTAGAGCATTCAATCGAAGGAATGAGAGAAGCATATGATAGATCCTAGGTAGGCTTAATCTCGTTATATATTTACTTTAAGGAAAACATTAGTCCCTTTGTCTTTTTGTTGTTCTAGGTTATTCAACAAGCCTAGGGAAGATAATTATGTCCACAGTTGTATATTCCACATAACACTATCTATCTTGAAATCCACTTCACTCTACTCACTCACCAACAACTGGTGACATTTCTGTAGGCATGGAACTTCATATGGTGATGAGTGCTTAGTCGTTTCAGGAACTCCACTTCGTTATTGTCATTCACCAACAACTGGTGGCCTTTCTACAAGCATGACACTTTATATGGTGTTGAGTGCTTCAACCTTTTAAATCCAAGATTTTCCACCATTTATGTGGAAACTAGATTGTTAGTCCTTCCACTATTAATCACCACTTTGCAACACTTTCCTCCGGCCTTGCAAACAATCCTAAACAAGGATCTTCTTTGCACCAGTTCAATAATCTCCTTGGCTGGTTTCAACAATACTTTATTCATCATTAACACTTCTCCTGTTTCTGGTGAATTTTCTTCCACAGGTTCTTGTGCTTCTACTACTTTTGGCTAAGCTACATATGCATATCTATGTCCTCTTTTCTCATTCTTAGGACACTCAAACTATATGTGGCCCAACTACCCACATTTGTAGTACTGATAAGTAGTCCCTTTGCCTCTTCCTCTACCTCTACCTCTCTGGTAAGGTCTTCCTCCTATGAAGTCACCTTCCTTCTCCTATTTTCTTTGTTATCTTAGGTTACTTGCATCATTATTTTGAGCTGAGTTTTTACCCCTTCTGTTTGTATGTCCTTTTCCTCTAGAAAAACCATTAACTCTGCCTGAATTTTACTTTCTTGTTATCTTCTCTTATGCCTTCAAGGAAAACTAATATGCTTCTTCCATCATCCTAGGAGAAAGCATGTTGATTTCATCTTGAATATCCAGCTTCAAGCCATTGAGACACCTTGCTTTTTTCTTTGGGGTGTCTTCCACATAACGTACACTCAAATTTACATGGTAAAACTCCTTGGTATACTCTCTAACTATTAGTAGCCTTTGCTTGAGGTTATGCGCCAGATTTTAGAGGGATAGTTGATAGTCCTTTAGCTGAAATTTTGCCTTCATCTTTACTACAATCCTGTCCCAACACTTTATGTTGGGTCCCTATAATACTAGTGATTACCCCATTACTATTGTAGTTATACCCCTTATTTGTATTGTTGTGCCCCTATTACCCCCATATTGTTATTTTTGTGCCCCATAGAATCCCTCTATTGTTATTTTTGTGGCTTTATATTATTATTGTTAGGTCGGCTGGATTATATTGTGACTCCCTAGACTCCTATATATAGAAAGGAGGTTTTTTCATTTGTATCATCGAAGAATTGTTCATTTATGTAATGTAAAAGAGGTTGACCTCTCGAAGAGGCTGAATTCTAAGGCGTGGATCTATCTTTTCTATCTTTTCTTGAGCTGGTTTCATAACATTTGGTATCAGAGCTTTGGATTCTAGGGTTTCGCTACTCCAAACAGGTCATCGTGGAATTTTCGCTATAACTTTTATTCTGTAAAATTTCAGAATTCGCAAAAAAAACCCATTTGAGAAGAAATCGCGCTGAACCTTGGGTCCGAATTTTAGAGCTTTTCGCGCGATATTTGCGGAGATATGATCTGAGGAAGTTGGTCTTTTTGCAGACTCCTGAATTACATTCAAAACATGTGACCTGGGGAAAATCGTCATAACTTTCTCTCTAGGGATTGGATTGAAATTTTGTAAGAAGGTACAGAAAGAGGACGGACTGTAGTTTCTTGTGTGTGTGTTTCAGATTCAAAGGTTGAAACAGTGACTCGTGGCACGTCGTACAAGTTCGCTCTACTAAACCAGTCTAAAAACATGTCACTGTGGGAGATTTCACATAACTCTTCCTTGGAGAATCCAATTTGACTCAGACTTGTGGCATTAGAAAGAAGACACAGAAGGCTACTACAGGTAGCAATTTTAGAATTGGATGATCTGAAATTATAGAGATACATCAGATTCAATATCAGGCTTCTATAAAGTGAAAAAAGATGTGTAGTTGTTTTTTTTTTAATTTTTGTGTAAGCTTGGTTTAACGGAATTCAAAGGGCATAGGAAACCATTATTATTGGTAACTGATTCCCTGAGGAAATAAAATGCAAACACCTAGTAAGGAACCTGAAAGCTCTAGCATGACCCATGAAGAAGAGGAAGAAATGCTACATGATATATCAAAATTACAAGAACAAGTGCAACAAATGTCACGCTCACAAAAGCTAACAGAAGCTAAGATAAGTGGCGTGGAATCTAAGATAAATGGCGTGGAATCTAAGATAAAAGGCATGGAAGCTAAGATGGATGATTCGAAGACAGATTTGAAGAGAGACATGGCAGATTTGAAGATAGATATGAAGACAGACATGGAAGAATTGAAGAAGTTGCTACAAGAAAGGGTCACTAATGGTGAAAAGGTAGTAAAGGAAACTCATGATGAGAACAAAAGAAATGTTAATCATGATTCAATAGATGCTAATGTTGGATCGAAGAATCACCATATTCCAAAAATCGATATGAGGAAGTTTGATGGCAAGGATCCCGCCACATGGATATTCCAGATGGAGCAATTCTTCGATCTCAATAATGTGCAAAACACACAAAAGGTACGTATGGAAACTGTATATTTGGAACCAAATCAGTTTGTATGGTATCAATGGCTTTGCTCTTGTAAAAAATTTATCACTTGGGCAATTTTTACGTAAGAATTGATAGCACATCATGAAGATACAAAAAGCAACACTTTTTTTAGCCAATAGATAAGTCTCAAACAAAAGGGTTCAGTAATGGAGCACATTGAGGAGTTCCAAAAATTGAACATAAGGGTAAAAGATATTCCAGAGGAGCATAGGATTGATGTGTTCATAGGGTCTTTAAAGGATAATATCCAACATGATGTTCGCCTTTGGGAACCTGATTCATTAGAGAAGGCATTCAGGTTAAAAAGAAAAATGGAAAGCAAAATTATGGCAACCAGGAAGCATACCACTCACAACTATAAAGACGGAAGTGTTGTTTCCCCTAGTCTTCCACAACCTATAAGGTTGACACCACAACAATTGGAAGAAAAAAGAGCAAAAGGGCTTTGTTACAGTTGTGATAGCAAATACACTAAAGGTCATAAGTGTGCTGAGAAGAAATTATTCTACATAGATTGTGAAGAGGAAGAAGAAAAGGAGCAAGAAAGGTCAAAAGAAGAAGATATACTTTAGGAACAAAGCCTAGATGAAGAACAAATAAATCCGACCATATCTTGTAATGCATTGGCGGGAATTACCACTCCTCAAACCATCAAGATAGAAGGACAAATCAAGAAGAAAAAGGTAATAGTGTTGATTGATTCAGGAAGCACCCACAATTTTATTCATTGTAGGGTAGCAAAAGAATTGAATTGCTTCCTATATCCAGCACCAGAGTGTCAAGTGATGATTGCAAATGGAGGAACAATAAATTTATCTAGAAAGTGCCATAATATCAAGCTATCCATGGGAGAATATGTATTGACTAGCCCAATGCTTTCCATTCCAATGGGAGGTGCGAATGTTGTACTAGGAGTCCAATGGCTACAATCCTTGGGTACAATAGCTTTTAATTTTCAAGAACTTTTCATCAAATTTTCTATGGAAGGAAAGGAAGCTGAATTAAGGGGTATTGCAGGGAAACCAGGAAAGATAATCAGCTCTCATGGTATGACAAAGCTTCTAAAAAAGGAGCAAAGGGGTGTAATTGCACAATTATGCTCGCTAGATGTTTCCACATTGGAATCATCTATTTCTCCAGATCTCCAAAAAGTCTTGGACAATCATTCCAAGGTATTTGAGACTCCCAAGGGTCTCCCACCTATGCGTGATCATGATCATGCTATTCATCTGTTTCCAGGAAGTGTTCCTCCAAACATCAGGCCGTACAGATATCCCTATGTCCAAAAAAGTGAAATTGAACGTATGGTTGCAGAAATGCTAGAGGCTGGTATAATTCAACCGAGTCAAAGTTCTTTCTCAGCTCCAGTAGTTGTTATAGCTCCAAATCTCACTCTTATGGTTTGTGATGCTGCACTTATGGCCTAGGGCAACCCCTCCTTCCAGACCTGGTCCAAAAATTTAAAAAACAGTGTTTTATTCCCTATACGCGACTTTGCCCTGTGTTAAACGCGTGTACACGCGGGTCTGTCATACCCAACCCGCGTGTATCTATTAAAACACTTAAAAAAATAATAAATTCCTCTTTTTCGGGCGGTGATCGCGGGTTTACCTGCTGGATCACCTGTTAGTGCCCGTGGCCCAACTGTTCCCAACCAACTCCTAACTAAAAAACTACTTTGGAGAGGGTATAAAAAGACATCAAAGGGAAGGCCAAGGGGAGGGAGAAAGGAGAGCAAGATTATTATGCTGAGATTTTTCCCTTAGACCAGGTCTGACGTCCTTGGTGCATTCTGCACTTCCCCCATCTTGCATAGGAAACCCTTGTTTCCATGTGTATTGGTGATCATTCATCCTTGACATCATCCCAGACTATCTTCGGAAGGCCCTTTGATTCACTTTCTCGTATTTTGGTGTCCGGTCCTAATCACCCGGAGCGGAAATACTTGAAAGTTGTTTGACTGGCTGTATCTTTAGGAACTTTATAGTGTGTGCTCTGTGCTCCTAGTTGGCCTAGCTTTTAATTTTTTGAGTCTTTAGATAAGATCATAACAAAAATTCAAAGTGGCTGACCGGTCTCCAAGACGGTCTCGAAGACTTCGTGGTCTCTCGCCACCTAGTTTAGAGCCTTCTCCTAGAAGGCGCAGAGGGAATACTACCGGTGGGGTCCGTCCCACGCCGGTTGACGCATCGGGGATTGATCCTCCTCTCGGGGATATTAGCGGCCAAGCAAGGCCTGGTACTTCTGAACAAGAGAGGGACACACCAGTCCTTTCTCGAGTTCGCTTTCAAGCGGAGAATAACGTAGAGGTAGAAGAACTTTCAGAATCATTAGTGATTCCAAATTCTCCACTACCATCTACTTATCCAGACGTATTGCAATACGTTGGGCCTCCATTATATAGACCAGCGAGTCCAGGTTACGCTACGCGCTTACCATTTATGATCACTACTGGAAGCATGGCTTCTACGAGTGCTGCGGCTATGCAAACCCCAACATCGGTGCAAGGGGGAGGAACCATTTCCATCCCCTCCGCTTCCTTGTTCGGATCGTTTGCTAGCACATCTTTGGTTGGGTCTACTTCCATTCCGTCCACGAGTGGAAATGCCCAAACCAATGCTTTTAGTACTGGTTCCTTCCTTTTTGGCACCCAATCACAGGGTATTCCGTCAGTTCCGTTCAGTGCCGCTACGTCCATGATGGGCGGATCGGCTTCATTTCAGGGTTTTCCTTTTGGAAGTGGTCATATTCCACATTCCAACCCAACGGTAGGATCCATGCCTTTTTCTTCAATAGGACAAAGCAGCAATCCTTTCCAAGGTTGGAATAACCCTGGGGTTAGTAACGCAGGAACTGCGAATCCATTCATTGGCCAACAAGGAAGTAGGTCGTATTCCACGGTTAGTATGCTTCAAAGTATTCCTCCCCTCGCTTCGGCTTGGAACCCATATCAGGGGTTATCGACTCCTTACAATTCTTTAGGAGGAAACTTTGCAAACTATGGAGCTTATACGGCAGGAGTTGGTCAAACTCCGAATTTTGCTGGACCACAAGGCTTGCCTTTTGGTTCAGCTGGTTCTACTGGTCACTTGGGGCAGCCTGGTGCCTCTCAAATCCCAGGACAATCTTTTCAGAACTTGGGGAATTCTGCCCAGTCTGGGTGGAATCCCCTAGGTCCTCCTAGGCTTCCATTTCTGGCAACGTTAAACTTGCCAGATCTCACTAAGCTAACGAACGACCCTATCAGATACAATCCGGCCTGGCCTCCGGTCCCAACCAAACTCCCTTCGGACATTCCAAAATTCGAAGGGAAGAGTGGTGAAGATCCGGGCGATCATGTAACCACATTCCATTTGTGGTGCTCATCTAACTCCCTCATCGAAGATTCGGTTAGGTTGAGACTCTTTCAACGCACCTTGACTGGTAATGCGGCTAAATGGTACATAGAGTTGCCAGGGGGCAGCTTTACATCGTTCGCTGACTTAGCCAATATCTTCTTGAATCACTTCCAGTTGCCTGTCCGCTATGATGCCGGAACTGAACTTCTGGCTACCTTTCGTCAGGATAAGGCAACTCACATTTCTGATCACATTCAGGAATGGAGACGGAGAAAGAGGCTCATTAAAGCCGAAATCCCTCCGGAGTACCATCTAGAGTGGTTTTTGAAGTCTTTGCAACCCGAGATCTCCAAGGATGTCTCCATGTCTGGGGTCTATTCTGAGGAGCAAGCTATTTTCAGGGCCCAGCAGTTAGAACTGATTTACTCTCAGTCTGGGATCCTCCAAAAGTACTTGCCAGATGCTCCTGGATCTAAGGTTGATTTAGCTAAGCCAAAGCCAGGTCCGCACGCGGATGGTATCGTAGGGTCAGTAGACTCGACTACAGTGAACTTGTTGAATCAATTGCAGCAGTTGTCATTACAAACTGCTCCTAACAACCAAGTCACAATGTCTAATCCTCCCGCTTCCCAAAATTCTTCCATTAACGCCGTCCAATCCGATAACCCCAAAGGAAATCAAAATTCCAATGGGAAAAAGAAAGGACGTGGTAAAAAGAAGAACTCGGATGGGAAGCCCGATGCAAATAAATCCGGCAACAACGCTGGTGGTGGTAAAGGTGAGTCGAGAAAGAAAGTTAAGTTTCCTTGCAAGTTATGCAGTGGGGACCATCTAACTCATCTTTGCCCTAGAATTGAAGACGCTCAACGCTTGTTAGGACAGCAAGGGAATTCTAGTTCGCAAGCTGTGTTGACTAACCCGTTTCCCCAAGGGCAGCAACTTCTTGCTGGCGCAAATTCGAATCCTGGGACCTCCTCAGGGGGCAACCAGGAAGGGGAAAAAGCATCAAATGTTTTTATGGTGGGTTCAAACGTTAACGTGACTACTCGGTCACGTGATTATGGTGAAGCCGAAACATCTAAGGATAAAACGGTTCCCGGAAGTAATGACCTTCATATCGAGCGACCTCCTGTTGAGACTATACCTAGGATACCGAAAGGTTCCGCAAAACGCGCGACAATTAACCCCAATGCTAGGGCTGCCCAAAATTACTCCATTGTGGAAGATTTGGCTCAAAGCCCATGTGCTATGTCCGCTTTGGAAGTTCTCCAATCGTGTCCGTCTCAGAGAAGTGCTTTACTCTCCGCCATTGGAGCAGTCGATTCAGCTAACTCTCTAGTGCTCTCTTTTGACATGTCAAATGTCAAAAAGAGACTCCCTCATCATATGGCTTTTCAGGTAAAGTCAACATACCGGAAAATCAATATTTTTCGCACCGTTATAGATGAAGGAGCTTCCACGTGTGTCATGTCCATGTCTTGTTGGAAGGCTATTGGTTCACCTTCGGCTGTTCCGTCACCAACCGTCTTAACTGCATTTGATGGCCATTCTCACAAACCGCATGGGATTATCCCGGCCTTTCCTATATGTGTTGGAGGGAAGGTCGTTAATATCGAAGTTGAAGTCGTAGATGCTAACCTAGACTATAATCTCCTATTAGGAAGGAACTGGGTGTACGAGATGGAAGCCGTTGTTTCGACTCTGTTTCGTGTCATTTTCTTTCCTCATGAGGGGAAAATCGTTAAGGTTGATCAATTGGACTATGCTCCAATCGATCCTCAAGCAACCTTTGACTCTACTGTTCCTTTGGTGGATAACCCTCGCCCGCCGACTGAGAATTTAGGAGTAGGGATGTATTCCTCGTTGATGGGTACGTTTGATCTTCCCTCTCCTTTTGCAAGAATCAATGCTATTTCATCATCCAAGGAGTCTTCTCGAGAAGAGTTCTTCCGAACTCATCATTTTTCCGACCCTTGGACCTTGCCTTCACCTACGACCACATTAGTTGAAGGGCAAGTTAATGGAATGGCGTTTCCTATATCTGCAGCTGAGCTTAGATATCAGGCTATCGTAGACTCTGCAGATAACCATTCTACTCCTTTTTCCGAAGAGGAGTTAGATGGTCATGTGGCCCCCGCTTGGAGCTTTGATTCTAACTCTGCCTTGGACTGCTTAGATTCGGTTCTACCTTCTGAAGAAGCAATCCTCGAAATTATGATGGGTATAGATCGACCTTGGGAAGACTTACACCATCGCTCATATTTTCTTCCTCCATTGCAGGAAGTAGAATCTAGATTCTCCGAGCTCGTTGGTAGTGATGTTTGTACGGTGTCGAACCCTTTGGCTCCAACACACGTGCGTGCCGAAGGTAACATGTCGGTAATCTCAAAAACGATACCTATAAACATCTCTAAGGATCCTAACATCATCGAGAATATCTTCATCGGAAGTGAGTGTTCCCCTGAAGAAATTCAAATTTACACCGACCTATTCAAGGAATATCGTGATGTATTTGCTTGGTCTTATGAGGAAATTCCTGGCATTGATCCTTCTATAGTCCAACATGAGATCAAGACGTACGAAAACGCAAAACCGATTCGACAAAGGCTTCGGCCGGTTAACCCTAGGAAAGCAGCGGCTATCAAAGCTGAGGTTGAGAAGCTGCTAAGGGCGGGTTTTATATACCCTGTTCCTCTTACGGATTGGGTTTCGAATCCAGTCCCTGTGGACAAAAAGCAAGGAACAATCCGCGTATGCATCGATTTTAGGGACTTAAACAAGGCTTGTCCAAAAGACAATTACCCCACGCCATTTATTGATCAAATCATTGACGAGTGTGCGGGTAATGAGATTTTCTCCTTCATGGACGGTTTTTCGGGTTATAATCAGATCTCCATCCGTCCTAAGGATCAGCATAAGACTGCCTTCATATGTCCCTGGGGTACCTTTGCATATCGAAAGATGCCCTTCGGTCTTAAAAATGCTGGAGCCACCTTTCAGCGGGCCATGTCTTACGCTTTCCACGACATCAAACATATCATCGAAGCATACTTAGATGATCTCGCTGCTCGTTCTCGAAAGAGGACTGATCATCCTAGTCATCTTCAATTAGTCTTTGAGCGATGTCGTTTCTATAAAATCCGGTTGAATCCTAATAAGTGCGTTTTCGCGGTTACATCAGGTCGGTTGTTAGGGTTTATTGTGTCTAATGAAGGGATTCGGGTTGATCCCTTCAAGGTTGAGGCAATAGTTCAGTTGCCTCCCCCGTCTTCAATTCGTCAACTTCAAAGTCTTCAAGGGAAGGCCAATTTCTTAAGAAGGTTTATAGCAAACTATGCCGAGATCACTAAAGGGTTCATGCGTTTGCTACGGAAAGGAGTTCCATTCCTGTGGGACGACTTTGCGCAGCGGTCGTTTGATGCTTTGAAAAAGGCATTAGTCTCTGCCCCGCTTTTGAGTCCACCGGATTATGGTAGAGACTTCCTTTTATATCTCGCTGCAGCAGAATCTACCATTGGTATGGTTCTAGTTCAGGAAGACGATGCTCTTGTCGAGCACGTGATTTATTATTTGAGCCGAGGCTTGATAGGCCCTGAACTCCGCTATTCTCCAGTTGAGAAGTTGGCCTTGGCAGCCGTCCATGCTGTCCAGAGGCTCCGTCATTACATTTTGCTACGCAAAACTTTTGTCTTAGCGGCGGTCAATCCATTCCAATTTGTCCTCAGTAGGCGAGTGATTGGGGGCAAATATAATAGATGGATAGTCATTTTACAAGAATTCGATCTCGAGTTCTTGTCCGCCAAGTCTAAGAAATCTATGGTCTTCGCGGAGCTAATTTCTGAGCTTCCTTGTGGAGAGGATATTGTTTATGAAGAAAGTTTACCCGACGAACATATATTCCTCATCTCTTCACAAGACCCTTGGTATGGAGATATCGTTGTTTATCTCCAGACTTCGAAGTTTCCCTCTACTTTCTCCAAGGATGAACGTCGCAAATTACGTCACCTGGCTAAAAACTATGTTATCATTGGTGACACTTTATACCGTCGAGGGGTTGATTCAATTCTTCGACGTTGTTTAACCTTAGAGGAAGCAGAGTCTGTTCTTAATGATTGCCACAGTGGAGCTTGTGGTGGTCATCTATCCGGGCTTGCTACAGCCCAGCGCATCTTACGTGCCGGCTACTTTTGGCCTTCACTCTTTAAGGACTGTGTGGAAGCGGTCAAACGCTGTCACCCGTGTCAAATTTTTACTCGCAAGATGCGCGCGCATCCAGCTCCCCTTTTTCCCGTTGTCACCGTCGGTCCCTTCACTAAGTGGGGTATTGATTTTACGACTTGTAATCCGCCTTCAGCGGCGAATCACAAGTACATTATCGTGGCTGTAGACTACTTCACGAAGTGGGCTGAAGCCATGCCTACTTATAAGAACGACAGTGACACGGCAGCTTTGTTTCTTTTCAATCAAGTTATCTCAAGATTCGGTATCCCAAGAGAGATTGTCACTGACCATGGCAGTCATTTCCAAAATCAGCTAATGTCCGAATTGGCTTTTAAATTAGGTTTCCGTCAGGAGCATTCGTCCCCTTACTATCCTCAGGCCAATGGACAGGTCGAGGCGGTCAATAAAACTCTTAAGACGATACTCCAACGGACAATCGATAAAAATCGGTCCAATTGGCACATTATGTTGTATCCGGCTCTTTGGGCATACCGAACCTCCGTCAAAACGGCTACTGGTTTTACTCCTTTTCAGTTGGTTTACGGGATGGAATCTATCTTTCCGGTCGAATGTGAAATTCCATCTCTGAAATTGGCTGTCGAGCTTCTTCCTGAGACTTCGAGTCTCGAGGAGCGCCTAGTTCACCTGGAACATCTCGATGAGCAGCGTCGAGATGCCGCCACGATGAATGAGGCCCATAAGAAAAGGGTCAAAACTCAGTATGATAAGTCTGTCCGTCCTCGTGTCTTTTCTGAAGGTGACCTTGTCTTGGTCTATGACCAAGATAAGGACGCCTTGGGGGCAGGCAAATTTAAGCCTATGTGGTACGGTCCTTTCATTATAAAACGAGTCTTAGAAAAAGGATTGTATGAGTTAATTGATTTCGAAGGAAACAAGCTGGCGGAGCCCCGAAATGGGCTCTATTTAAAGAAGTATTTTGCTTAGTTTTACCAGGCAATGACTTCTTTGTATTTTATGTATATTTGTACATATCTTATCGAGCGTTTTCTGATATCAGCACTTTTGGTCTGCTTTGGCAGGTGTTGATGGATGATTTGGTTTATTTTGGATTCGCCGATGGTGCTAGTCGGCACACTCGGAATCTTGCTTCCGCAGCTTGGGTACTTTATTACCCAACTGGTCAGTTGATGATATCGAGAGGCGTGTGTATCGGTCCTGCTTCAAACAATATGGCCGAGTATACAGCTGTTATCAATTTATTATCTGAGGCAATCTCTCATGGGATCGACTCGTTGGTAGTATACCTTGATTCTCAATTGATAGTGTCTCAGTTAAATAACATTTATCGGGTTAGAGATCCATCATTATATCGCCAATATTTAAGGGTGAGGTTGTTGCAAAGATCATTTATTTACATTAATTATTTGCACATTCCAAGATCTCAAAATTGGTTAGCTGATTCTATCGCTAATCAAGCATTAGACTGGCATATCAATCATTCATCATCATAAAATCATGCATCAAAAAGTCAAACTGTATATATATATATATCGCAAAGCGTCTCGAGTGTACATATGTGTGTCCAAAAATATACAAAATTGGGACTCAAATGCCCATAATCATGTCAGGCATATCTAATGCCTCGGCTCTGGATGAGCAGCTAAATAACTAACTATAGCATTGGCCACGCGCCGAAAAACGTGAACCCAGTCACGTGGCATCCCAACCACATGATGCTGCATATCTGGAGGAAGGTCCTCTATCTCGGCCATCGGTACTTGATAGCTCAATCTCGCCAAGTGTCGCTGGACGTTGGCGAGGGTCCTTTCCGCATCCGCAGCCGCCTCTTCGGCTCCTCGGCCACGCCGTCCGTGCCGTGGGAATCCATCTGGTCGCACAGGCCCAATGTCTGGAACATGATCATCATATTAGTCATTTGAATCTCATCAAAAAAATATATTTTTCAAAGTTCATCATTATACTTGAAAAATCCTAAAATCATAAAAATAAAAAAATCTTACCGATCTCGCCCCATGCTGCATCTGGTGGCAGCACTAGGTCAGGATCTCCTCGGAAATCCAGTCCAGCATAGGGGTAGTCGTCTATGGCGATGATCTGTTGCTCCCACCAAGCAAAAAAGTCGTCGTCGAATGCATTCCTGGGCACTTCCCCACCCCCCAGACGTTTCATCAAGTCAGCCCACCGGCCCATACGTGGATCACGTGGACTACTGATGGGAACTGCTACCCTGGGGCGGAGTGCGGGAACCTTCTCGAAGAAAAACGTGCATAAAATGGTTCCGTACCCAAAGTTCTTGGTCTGTCCCTTCCTGATAGAAGCAAGCTGCTCCTTCATGTTGGCAAGTAGAGGAGTACACCAGTCGAACACCGTGGTGAGACAGTCCACTGCTACGCTCATGTTTACCCGTGATGCCTGATGTAGCGAAGATGATCCGTTCACTCGAGCTATGGTGAACAAGATTATCCGCAGTGACAAACTCGCCACGTGTGGGATCGAGATCTGACTCCCGACCTTCCGATGACCTGGGCAGTAAAGTTGTACATAGTCGTCCACACTGAGACTATTCCGGGTCCTGCCCCGGGAGTGTACTACCTCTCCCCTTCGGGAAAGGCCCGTGATGAAATATATATCTTCCACTTCTATCCTGAGTGGCATCTGATCAATCATAAAAGCTTCTTCCTCGACATCCCAATAATCAATAAGTCTCTCGAGCAGACGCACATTTGCTTTCATATTCGGCAACTTGAAGAATTTTAACAATCCGCATCCCCGTAAGGCATCTAATGCCTCATCATTGTCCATAACTTCATTATCTACAGCTGAGTGCTCTCTTTCACGCCATGTGAGAGTCATCCTGGAAGAAAAAATCATTTTCATCCATTAGTTTTTTGTATAAAAATTTTTCGCTGCGCACACGCGGTTTACCCTATACACAGTCGCGTGTAGGGCCGTCGTATACGCGATTTATATACATCCAACCCGCGTGTACACCGCAGAGCAATTTTTTGCAAAAATCTAACGGTGAAACATTAATTAAACTTCCTAAAAACTATCACAATTGATTGCAAGACAAGTTTAGTGCTTACCTGGAAGTTTTCGGCAAGTTTGAACGGTTGAATAAGTCACGGGGAAAGTTTGCTCCTTTTGCTCCACAATTTGCTCTCCAAGTCAAACGGTGAAAATGGTAAGTCCAAAATTTCTTTTTATAAGTTTTGAAAATGCAAAATTTTTTCAAAATTTTATTTTGTTTGGTTTCATGTCACTTTTAACTTGGGAGCTTGGAATGTCGAGATTGAGTTGTTGTTCAGGACATTTTGGACATTTTTCGACGGTTCGAGACGGTTCCATGACTGCTGACCCGTCATGGCAGGTATCGTGTTCTCACTGGCATATAGGTTAGGGACACCATTTTTTCCGTTGCACTATGCATGCTAGCCTCCATTTGACCGATACATCTGCCGTAGGGTCGACCCCATCATGTTATGGTTCGCAAGCCATTTTCACTCGCCGATTCTTTAAATCATGACATGATGGTAGAGCCATCCTTTTACATGGGCATCCTAGTTAGCACCTCACTGACATTTGTTGCCCATGCTGCTTCGTTTTGAGTAGGCTCGGGAGTCCTCTGTAGTCCCGCCATGACTTATGCGTTGAAGACTCATTCTTCTTTGCTTCTTCGCTTTGTTCTGGCCTTATACCCTAGAGGCTCCTATGTGTGTTGAGTTGTACTTCTGCATTGCATGTTGACCATTTGCACCTTTTGGCCTATAGCCGGCTTCACTTGGACTCATGTTAAGCCCACTTTTGACCATGACGTCTGCAAAAATCAACCTTGCATATCCTTGACCTCTGCAGCTTGACATACCCAGACCCGTGGAAGGGACATACCTCTGAGTGTCACTGACCAGTTTTCCACCTCCCTGCATTGAGCATAGGAACGTTCCTTTCCCAGGAACTAGATCATCTGTTTCACCGACACTCGTTCTTTCCACTGTACCATAGCATTCTTTTATTCTTTTTCCGGCTTATCAGAAAAAGACAAAAAAATTAAATATTCCAAAAAGAGCGGGAACAGGGACATTATTTCCATTTATTGTTGGCAGCTAGAGTCAGTCGTGTCGCCCTTGAACAAAGCACTCAAAACAAAGTCTCCTCCGCATGGCTGGGATTTAGTTTGACTTAGGCAAGCCATAACCTTGTTATCGAGTCAGTTCTCCCCCGATTGGTTATCTCTTCCAATCATATGGAGGGTTCGTTCGTGCCTCTTGCATGACGAACTTATACAGATTCATTATATGCTGCCACATAGTCACATTGAGTCGTGCTTTTGTTCAAGGGAAGTTAGCCTGAGTCGGCCTTTCTGCGGTGTCTCTTGACTCATTTTTCAGTCGGCCATCCCTGGTTGTCAGTGTCATGTCTATCATCACATTAGTGATATTGGTCCTTCACTCGTGCCGGTTTGAGAAGGTCCCCATTGACTTCTTGCTGGCGGGTCTTGTCCTTATCGACGACGACACATTGCTCTGAGGGCAAACCTAGAGACCGCACCCTGGCCCTATTTTCATTATTGATAGGTCACCTTGTGCTCAGCATCGATCAGTATCATGGGTCTTTGACTGAGTGGTTTCCCTTGTGTTCGACATCAGCATACATTATCACACATTGGGATTCGTGCAGTACCTTGGTTTCCATTTGACCCTATTGGTGGATACCTCGCCTCTGTGTCAGCTTTCATTATTGGTTGGTTCAGAGGGTTTCTGCCGTGCGCTAGCCACATCTTGTGTACGCCGGAAACGTACTTCGGTTGGGTTACTACATCTTTTTCGTCCGATTCCTTCCACATTATTGGCCTACGGGTTACACTCGCGCTAGATTGATGGAGGATGCCTTAATGCCTTCCTTCTAGCGGATCTTTCCCTATCGACTCCGACTCATTGCTCTGGGGCAAAGATCTAGAGTCCATTTGGCAGTACCTTGGGGTTTGCAGTCATTAGTGGCAGATTCCTCGCTATCGACAGTGGGAAACCATCATTGTCTCCTGATTGATAGATTCTTACAGGTGTTCGACTTCAGCTCATCTATTCACACTTGTTAGATTGTACTGGGTACCTTGACGCTCATTATCATTATCGGTGAGTAGTCTCGCGTTTGTTAACGGTATACATCAATGACCGGTAATCAAACGATTTCTCACATGGTCGACTTCAGATCATTTATTCCCATGGTGTAGAAATGTACCACGGCGGTCGGTGAAGACCTCAGGTTGTATCAGCATTCATTGGTTCACTTGACAGTTGCTCCTGTTGCTGCTAGTTGATACCACTCCACCTTATATGTTACAGTCAGTCATGGCGACATTCTATATGCTGGCACCTGAGTTTGCAGTGTAGTACCATCCTATTCCATCATGTTCAGTTGGTACCTTATGGGATCAGTCTTTGATTTCAGTGATCCGTTGCATCTTTCAGCATCATTGACAGTTTTATATGTGATATTCAGACATGTACTTACTCATTATGATCATATGATCCATTATGTATTTTACAGTCATTTATACTTGTATACTTAGTGGATCCGCTTGTACTTGATATGCGGACATGTTTTACTTTTCCTGAGCATGGGTATGCCCGCCTCAGACAGTGTTTCTTTCTGATCTCCTTTCGGTGGCTTGGCAGGCTGAATTCTGGTGAAGTCCTCCTCGGTTTTTCGGCAGAGGTCCTTTCCTTGTACTTACTTAATGTATTTCGGCCATCATGTTCCCCTTCTGACCTCATACATTAGGGGGCATCTGTTATAGCTCCAAATCTCACTCTTATGGTTTGTGATGCTGCACTTATGGCCTAGGGCAACCCCTCCTTCCAGACCTGGTCCAAAAATTTAAAAAACAGTGTTTTATTCCCTATACGCGACTTTGCCCTGTGTTAAACGCGTGTACACGCGGGTCTGTCATACCCAACCCGTGTGTATCTATTAAAACACTTAAAAAAATAATAAATTCCTCTTTTTCGGGCGGTGATCGCGGGTTTACCTGCTGGATCACCTGTTAGTGCCCGTGGCCCAACTGTTCCCAACCAACTCCTAACTAAAAAACTACTTTGGAGAGGGTATAAAAAGACATCAAAGGGAAGGCCAAGGGGAGGGAGAAAGGAGAGCAAGATTATTATGCTGAGATTTTTCCCTTAGACCAGGTCTGAAGTCCTTGGTGCATTCTGCACTTCCCCCATCTTGCATAGGAAACCCTTGTTTCCATGTGTATTGGTGATCATTCATCCTTGACATCATCATTGGGTAAGACTTGGAAGGAGCTCTTGTTGGAGGCTTGAGGCTGGAACGAATCCGGGAGGAAGCTTGCTTGGAGCCTGCTGAAGGTGTTCAGGTGATATCTTTCCGATATATGTACTTTATTTGCCTTTATATATAAAGAAACACGTCTTTGTTCCCGAATAATCTTTCTTTATGCTTATGAGATTCTTGTGTTGAATTCTTATGAAAGTGGTTACATAAAGATTTTTTATAACTAACTTTATAGCATGAAGATGATTTATATATAAGTATTTGCACTTGTACTGTTGTGTTCCTTGATTTGTTTGTCTTGCAGGTCAAAGAAAGAAGAAGGGAACTCCAAGAAGGGTTTGGACCCTTAAGGTCTTCTCGAACGTAGGACCTTAGGTAAGTGCCCTTAACGTTAGCATTTGCTTAAAAGTAAAATGATGGCTGTGTGTGTGTGTTTCTTTGAATAAGCAATTTTCAGTCTGGTAGAGTCTTAGCCCAAAGGACCCTAGGGGTATTTTCCCTTCAACCAGTAGTATTGGTGCACAAGAAGGATGGATCATGGCACATGTGTCCGGATTATAGGGAGCTCAACAAGCTCACTATTAAAGATAAGTTCCCCATTCCTGTTATTGATGAATTACTCGATGAATTGCATGGATCAATTTACTTCACCAAGTTGGATCTTCGTTCGGGATATCATCAAATCAGAATGAAGGTTGAAGACATTCCGAAAACGGCATTTAGAACTCATGAGGGTCATTATGAATTTTTGGTCATGCCTTTTGGCCTTACCAATGCACCTTCAACATTTCAAGGTTTGATGAATTCAATTTTCAAACCATTCCTTAGAAAATTTGTGTTAGTATTTTTTGATGATATACTAATCTACAGCAAGTCTTGGAAGGATCATGTTGAACATGTTGACAGGGTGCTACAACTATTGGAGGAGAAACAATTATATGCAAAAAGATCCAAATGTTTCTTTGGAGTCCAGGAGGTGGAATATTTGGGTCATATTGTATCTCATGAAGGAGTTAAGGTAGACCCTAGCAAAATTAAAGCCATTAAGGAATGGAAAATCCCCACATCCATAAAGCATCTGCGAGGATTTCTTGGGTTGACAGGGTATTATCGCAAGTTTGTTAAGAATTATGGGAGAATAGCAGCACCTCTAACAACATTATTGAAGAAAGATTCATTTTCATGGACTCCGGAAGCAACAAAGGCCTTTGAACATCTTAAAGAGGCAATGTGCCAAGCACCGGTCTTAGCTACACCAGACTTCACAAAAACCTTTATTGTGGAATGTGATGCTTCAGGAAATGGAATTGGTGCTGTTCTAATGCAAGATGAAAGACCCATTGCTTTTGAAAGTCGTCCAATCAAGGGAAAGTTTTTAAGAAAAGCTATTTATGAGAAGGAAATGTTGGCAATACTCCATGCACTTAAGAAATGGCGACCCTACCTAATGGGAAGACACTTCAAGGTAAAAACGGATCATGATAGCCTTAAATACTTTTTAGAACAAAGATTATCCTCTGAAGAGCAACAAAAGTGGGTCACAAAGATGTTGGGTTATGACTTTGAAATCATCTACAAAAAAGGGAAGCAAAATGTGGTGGCAGATGCACTCTCAAGAAAGGATGAGGATGTGGAAGCATTGTTGTGTGCCATTTCTATTATCCAACCAGATTGGATAAATGAAGCAAAGGAGGAATGGAAGAATGACGAAGAAGTGTGGGCACTTATTCGAAAGCTACAACAAGATTCCAGTACTTCTGATACATTTAGCTGGCAAAATGATTCGTTATGGTACAAAGATCGCTTATACCTCTGTAAGAATTCCCAGCTAAAACAAAAGATTCTTATGGAATTGCACACTTCTCCCTTAGGAGGGCACTCAGGATTTTTAAAAACTTACCACAGGGTTAAGAAGGAATTTTTTTGGGATGGCCTTAAATCAGATATTCAAAAGTTTGTGGCGGAATGTTTGGTTTGCCAGCAAAATAAAGTTGAAACAATTAAGACACCGGGTCTATTACAACCTTTATCCATTCCAAGCCAACGTTGGGAGGAGGTTTCAATGGATTTTATCACAGGTTTACCCAAGTCTGAGGGAAAGAGTGTCATCATGGTGGTAGTTGACAGACTTACCAAGTATGCACACTTTTGTGCATTATCACATCCATTTAAAGCCAGTACAGTTTCTACTGCATTTATGGAAACAGTTCAAAAGCTACATGGAAACCCAAAGATTATTGTAAGTGACAGAGATCCCATTTTCACTGGAAATTTTTGGACAGAATTATTTTCTTGTCTTGGTACTCAGTTAGCTCATAGCTCATCTTATCATCCTCAATCTGATGGGAAAACTGAGATAGTAAACAAATGTTTGGAAGGATATCTTCGTTGCTTTGTATCTGATAAACAGACACAATGGGTCAAATGGTTGCCTCTGGCTGAATGGTGGTATAACACTTCCTTCCATACAGCAACAAAAATGACCCCATTTATGGCACTTTATGGGTATCAACCACCATCCATCACATCATATTTAAGAGAAAATTCTAAGGTTCAAGCAGTGGAACATCACATCGAACATCAACAACAAGTCCTCCAACTCTTAAAGGATAACCTCGTGTTGGCACAAAATAGAATGAAACAACAGGCAGATCAACATCGCAGTGAAAGAAGTTTTGATGTAGGTGATTGGGTATTCCTACGGCTACAACCATATAAGCAAATGTCCCTAAAGCAAGCTAAGAAGGATAATAAATTATCACCAAAGTATTATGGTTCGTACAAGGTGTTGCAAAAGATTGGTACTATGGCATACAAATTGGAGCTTCCTGCAGCTTCTCGATTGCACCCAGTTTTCCATGTTTCATGTTTAAAGAAGGTTATAGGTGACAAGCTCCCAATTCAAACAATATTGCCAGAACTTGACGAGGAAGGAAAAATTATATTGGAACCGGAAGCAGTCACAGAAACAAGAACTCGACAGCTACGAAATCGATCAATTTCAGAGTATCTTATCAAGTGGAAGAACTTATCTGCTGAAGATTCCACATGGGAGGATGAGAATTTTATGCAGAAGTATCCAGAACTACTCAAGCGTTGAGGACAACACTTTTTTGAAGGAGAGGGGCATGTTGGGTCCCTATAATACTAGTGATTACCCCATTACTATTGTAGTTATACCCCTTATTTATATTGTTGTGCCCCTATTACCCCCATATTGTTATTTCTGTGCCCCATAGAATCCCTCTATTGTTATTTTTGTGGCTTTATATTATTATTGTTAGGTCGGCTGGATTATATTGTGACTCCTTAGACTCCTAAATATAGAAAGGAGGTTTTGTCATTTGTATCATCGAAGAATTGTTCATTTATGTAATGTAAAGGAGGTTGCCCCCTTGAAGAGGCTGAATATTAAGGCGTTGATCTATCTTTTCTATCTTTTCTTGAGCTGGTTTCATAACACTTTATCAATGGTTTTCCATGTCTTTTCTTTTTAGTATGCACATTGTCCCACCATAATGCAACATGGCCTCTCAACCTAGTTACAACAAGTATTAGCATCTTATCTTCTTCAATCTCCTCATACTAAAAAAACTTGTCTAATTCACTGATCCAATCCATCAAATTCCAATCTAACATGATGCCATCATAGGCAGACAATTCGGGTTTTCATCTTGAACTTGAGCTTAACTCCAACTTCAACAATTTAACTTCCTGATCTTCATTCGCGGGTGTTTCTCTTTCCACTCTATATTTCTCCTCCAATCCGTTGTCATCTCTAGCCTCAACGTCTCGCTGCTTGCTTTCCTCCATGGCCTCTAAATGTGCTTGTAGCCTCTATATCTCTTCTTGGAGTTCTACATTGGGTATGGGTCTCCCTCCTTGACCTCATGCTCTTCTTACTCGCATAACCATCTCCCTATGTGGTAGCTAACAACGCCAATGTCAAATGTGGCTTTGATACAACAAATTGATGGCAATGGAAAAGCCAAAAGGTAAAGTGGATGCCAAAACACAATGAAAAATATTATGGTTGTAGGTGTTACGAAATGATTTCGTAGTGCTCCAAAAACTCTATTTTTTACCTTTAGGGAAGGTGAAGTGACTCGCCCTCTGCAAAATTGATTCTCCATAGTCTAACTTATCTCCCAACTTAGGGAACATTCTCCTCCCACTTTTCCTTGTCAAAGATTACGCTCTCGCTCACCTAATGGTTCAAATTCCAATCAAAAGGGTGTGCCATTTCTTGCAAAAAACACAGAGGCACTGCAAATTTTTTTTAAGTGTCACCGTAATTGGAATACATACAATTAATCACAGCCCCAAGTCAAGTTTAACAGCATAAGGAATTTCACAAATGGTCACAATGAATTCTTTTGAAACTTTATTAAATGCACACACAGTTCGATTGGAAAGTAGAGAAGAACAACACAGATTTTATGAATACACACAAATGCATAACTTCCTTATCACTCACTTTCAAATTACATACTTGGAGGCAGGAGAAGAGCTACTCCTCCTCTCATTCGATCCGTATTTTATTTACTAACTTCATCATATGGTTCGTTTCCCCTTCCCTATGAAATGTGTGAAGTTGAATAGACAACTAGGTGAGATGGAAATAACTCCTAAACTCTAACTCTTCAACTTACTACAATCCTATACTTACATTAAATATTTAGAATTTTGACAAAATAACAAATTCGATTTCCTAGCATTAACCTGTGGCCAATTAACCACATTGTTAAGCTCTGTTTCATTTCTTCATATCAAACTTGGTCTAATGCACCTGCATCATTATGGAAGCCCTTAAAATAGAGAATAACCCTCACAACTTTAATAGAGAATATGGCTATAAATTAAGCCATTCTTAGCACCCGATTATCCACCATGTTTATCAATAGTTTTACCCCAAAATTCTCCCAATGTCCTTTATTTTTAATCTTGGTTTAATCCTTGCATTTATTTGTTTTCATATTCACTCTCCTTTTATCTAATTTTTAATCGTCTTTTAATCCTTCTTATTTTTCAAATCATTATTATTTCAATTTTATCTCTCTTTATCCTCTATATTTTCTATTTTATTTCTCCTTCCTCCTTATTTTTCATTTAGTTTTCATTCAATTTCCTTCTCTCCCCCCTCTTATTCTCTCTTATCTAATAAATACTTCTTCTTTCTTTACTTATTCATCAATTTAGTTTTATATATTTAATTTAATTTATTTCAAAAATATATTCATCTTCTTTCATTATTTAGTTATTCATCTATTTATTTTCATTATTTATTATTTTCCTAAACGACTACTTTCAAATTTTTATTATTTTCCTTAACGACTACCTTCAATATTTTAAGATTTTTCCTTAACAGCTAGTGGGTTATCACCCTTTTCTAAAGATTTCTTAACACTAAGGGTCTACCCGAAACATTAGAAATGATAAAAAATCCTTCACACAGTTTGATCCTAAAGATTATCTCAAAATGTAATAAGATTCTTAATCATTGCGATTCACTCCACTTTACCATAGAAATTCTCAATCTCTAAATATTTTTTTTTAGAATACCATAGGCTAATACCATGACTTATGAAAACCACATGCCCCAAAAACCATAACTTATTTCATATGACATTTGTTCATATAACATTTTTTACAATTAATTAATTATATTAAAAGGGAAGAAAGAGCATAACTACTCATTAGGGGATTTTTGAGGTCGAAAATGGGCCTCCTAAGAAAAATGTACAACCAAAATAAACTTTGTAAGAACCAATATGATTCAAGATGATGATGTTAATCATGGTGGATGATTCACCATTTTTGGAGTAAAAATGTAAAAAAAATAAGAAAAAAAAAAATAATAAAACTACTTTTTGAACTTGTATTTTCAACTTATCGCCCTAAGGCTTTACTCAAATTTCGAGCAAGAGTACTCGTTGGATGAAAAATTTAATTCCTCACCTAAGGACTACCCATGTTGCATACTTTCGATGGACGTTACTACACAAAAAATGAGAAATACATGAAAAAACGTGATTGCAATAATGTTTTTCATGCAGTTCCCATTTTTCATGTATTAGGGTCTATCAAAAGTATACAACATGGGTACTCTTTTGATGATAAATCAAAATTTTCATCCAACGAGTGTTTCTGCTCGAAATTTGAGTAAAACCAAAGGGAAATAAGTTAAAATATGAGTTGAAAAAATAGTTTTTTTCTTTTTCTCTCTAAACTTTGATGATGTAATTTAATCTTATTTTATCATTTCCACTATTATTTTATAATTTCCTTAGGAGGCCCATTTTAGACCTCAAAATTCCCCTAACGTTGGAGATAAACCTCAACCTTTCATTTCTGAATACTATTAAGAATATTATATAATATAATATGGAAGTTAAATCAATACCATCTACTTAATTATTATTGATAATTAAATTCCTAGGTGGGAAACCTAATCGGTGATCAAAGTAATATCAAATATGTGAAAACTAAGAGATCCAAGGTTCAAATCACCACAGTTTATAAAGAGGAGGATAGGTCGTAGACCCCAAAGGTTTACTAGTAGTTACGTGTGAGGCCAGCTGTTAGGTTTACATATATATATATATATAATTGATAATTAAATTAAAATTCTAGAGGCTCCATTCCAATATAGATATGCCTATTGGCATAACTAAATGACTAGTAAATCTTGATAAGCATCAATTCATAATAGACATCAAAATATCTATTTCATGATATACCTCACATGACAAAGATTATTTTTTTTTATAAAAATTAACTAATTATAATTTTATTTTAAATTATTATTTCTTATAAAAATAATTATTATATGTGCATGGGGCATAGAGAATATGGTGATATGGTTTTCTGTTAAGGAACTTCGTGGTATAAAGGTCACTGGTTCGTAACTCTCTGGGAAAAAAACCAACCATGTTAAGGGTTGGTGTGGCCCAGGTGCGGTGCGAATCCTAGGGTGATTTTGACGGTTTAGATTCCTGTGGGTCGTGTCTGCTCAAGTCATAGGTTAGGCATTCCACTCATATCAAGACTCACATAACCTAGTAAACAAACAAAAAAGAATTAATATATGATTTAAACATGTGTACATTTAGAAAACCATGTAACACCCCCACTTAATCATGAAGATTCTTATCTTATAAATAAGATTTGTTACAATACCATGGGACAATTCCCTGGGTTATCAATACCACATGCCTAAATGGCCATAACTCATTTCATGTGACACTTATTTCTATGACATGTTTTTAGTTTTTCAGTTTAATTAAAGGGACAAAAATAACATAATTACTTTTGAGATAAATGTCAACCTTTGATTTGTGACTACTACTAATAATATTCTAAAATATTTCATGGAGGTTAAACCTACTGTCCACTTAATAAATAACAACCATATAAATTATATATTTGATAAATGGCAACAAACATTAAAAGACTTATTTATACACCTCACATTGTCAACATTAAAAAATACATAAAAATTAACTAAATTATATGTTTATTAAAATAATAATAATTAATCTAAATGATAAAAATAATTAAGATATATGTTAAAAATATACACATTTTAAAAGAACATGTAACAAGATTCGTAATCATGGATATTCATCCTCATTTTATCATGGAAATTTTTAATCTGTAAATAGGCTTTTTTACAATACCATAGGCCAATACGATGACTTATCAATACCACATGCCCAAAAGGCCATAACTCATTTCATATGAAATGTGTTCATATAACTCTTTTTTTAATCAATGAATTTAATTAAAAGGGAAGAAAAGACATAACTACCTTGGAAATAAATCTCATCCTTTGATTTGTGTATACCACTAAGAATATTCTAGAATACTTTATGGAGATTAAACTACTAACACCTACCTAATAATCATTGATAATTAAATTGAAATTATGGAAGCCCTATTCCAAAATAGACATGCCTATTGACATAATTATTATTAATTACAAAGAGTATTAATATATGAATTAAACATATACATTTTAAAACACACATTAGAGAAATTTTGAGGGGAAAAATGGGCCTCAAAACAAAAATGTACAACAATATTAAACTTTATAAGAACCAATAGGATTCAATATGATGATGGCAATTTTTAGGGTCCTATAATTTATAGGATCAATTGATGATTATCTGTTGATTTTTATGTTATGAGATATTGTAAATAATGTCTCATTCTGTAAATTATTTCCAAGAAAAAAAGAAAAAGAAAATAAAAGGGATATAGAAAAAAAGATATATATATGTGTGTGTGTGTGAAAAAACAAAAGGAATAAAAATATGAAAAAATGAAAAATAGCCCCAATAAGTAAGCTAGTTCAAATGGCACTTCTTTTCAAAAAATGAATATATGTTTAAAAAATAAAAGAAATGTGATGAAAAAACCTTAGAAAATAAAAATATGTGTAACTAGTTTAAATGTCGCATTTGATTTAAATAAATACGTTTTATTATTTAATTGCACCATTTAAACACGATTATATTAGTTTAATAAATCTCTTAATTGGTTAATCACACAGTTGAAGCACAATTAATTAAATGTTAATAAATTTAGTTGATACGATGCTTTGTCGTTTTGTAATAAAGGTCAAGTTATAAACAAGGGTCGTGATCTCACCTGCCCAGATCAACGATGGGCAATCACTTCAGACCCCCCTGCACCTCTGACAATTAATCAAGGGGGCGGTCTGAAAATATGATTCCCCAAATCTATATTTTGTGACATGGCACTCCTTGGCAGACTTCGGAGCCCCCAACCTAAAGCTTCTTACCACTCATCCCCACTTTGAAATAAACTTTTCCCTCTCCTCGCCTAGAAAGTGACTGTTAACTATGCTTCCCACTCCACTCCTCTTTTTCCAAGTGGCACGTCCCTTCCCACTCCACTGCATCCCATCTTGCCACATGGCACATCCCATTCACTCCACTCTCGTTTCTGTCACATTCCATCTGACTCTGCCCTGTCAAATGGCGCATCCCTGCACTCGACATGTTACCATTTCAACACCTAACCATTTCTAGGTTAGTGAATTTATACTGTTAAACAGATAATCATCTAATAGTAAGTGATTTGGACAATAAAATCACCAAAACCCTGTTCAGTTAGATTTCCTTCTGCGACCATGATGCAAATCCTACGATAGTGAACCTACTACTGTTACTACAACCAGTCAGCATGCCAACCTGTCACCACTACCAGTTCTTGAGCTACCAGTGTCATCTGACCAAATTCCCAGGTAATTACAACATTTTTTTCTTTCCTTTCCACGATGTCTTCTAAGGGTAAATCCAAATCTACAGTAGAAAACCCCTTGCTTCCCCCTTTGATTGATTTATACCATCAACCATTAGTTGCTGAATATTATAAGATTGTTGAAATGAGTTGTGAGTTCAACCTCTACGAACTCCACAACTGGTTAAAACAAAAACTAATTGTTCTTAGTGATGAATTGGGATTGTGGGACTTCTTCCTACCCAAATTCGTCTTTCCTCATACCCATAATTTTCCTAAATTTGTTTCATGGTGCCAATTCTAGTACATTCCTAGTCAAAGGGAAATTGTAACCTAGAACAATGGTATTCTTTTCACAATTACCCTTGATTCCATAAGCCAAATGCTTTAGATTCATAATTTTGCCTCTCTGGAACCCTTTTTAGTAGATTTTCTCATGGAACTCTACCAAAACCTCACTTTCCCTCACAGAGCCAAAATATTTGAGATATTTCTACCTGAGGATGTCCAATCCTCCTTATCCATCCTCCATGTTCCCTGAAATGACAAAGAAAATTATCTCAATAGTTTCTTGTTTACTGGGCTATCAATCTAATTAATGGGTTGATGAAGCCATCATATGGTTTTTATCAGTTTTCTCAATAGGTGAAAATCCCTCAGTCATCTTCAATTACAATGAATTCCTAGCAGATGCCATCCATGAACAGTTCCTAAAGTTTTCTACATAAGGGGTTTTTAAGTATGCTTCAGTTTTAGTGTATTTGTTTTTGTTCCATCAGGAAGACAAGTTTCAATTTCCATTACAAATACTAGATGAACAAGGGAATTCCAGTCTGTGATTCATTGGACTTCCTTAGTAAGGAATCATACCAATGAATTCACCTTCAATGATTATGTAGACCATTTCTTGTATATCGTTGCTTGCCTATTGAATAGTGATGTTGAACCAAGGATATGACCTAAGATAAAAGGATTTCTACATCTAAGTGAGTAAACAAGGACAGGTGACTCGTACCTATACCAAAATTACACTAATATCATAGTGTATGTGTGCGAATTGCCTCCATACAGGTTCCCAAATTTGTTCCCATGAGAATTATTTCACTAGAATATATTAGACAAATGATTAATATGGATGAGTTGCACTTTGTGGAAGCCAAGAATAAATCTCAATTGAAGAATAAAACGCAGGTTGGATATTTTATTTGCAATACTAGGACGACAACCAAATAAGCGGATCTTCTCCTCAAGCATATGAATTTTAAACTCAGCTTCACCTGGTCATATGACCCTTTCAGAATAATTTCAAAACTAAGAGTAGAGTAGAAGACAACTCCCTACATTCATGCTCCCAGGCCAAAAATAAAAAAATATATCAATCGAGATCAATGGCAAGAAAATACTTTGCAGGAGGAAGAAGATTAGGTACTCTCTACAATGACATAATAGACTCCAACACGACAGGAGAAGCAAGAAAAAATAACAAGGGAGGATGTTTCCCCTTCAGTCACATAAATTCATGGGAAAGAGTTTCATCTTTACAAGAAGAGACAAAAGACCAATCCAATAGAAGAATCCTTTCAAGAGGAAAGTGTACAGTCAACTATAGTTTTGACAGGCCCCTATACTTCTACTAGTAACGAAGATATTTTCATAGGATCTCCATCATCTTTAGCATCCCAAGATCCACTCGAAACACCTCAATCAGGAGAATTGTTTCATGACCAAGATGAACCAAACATATTTTCCAAGTATAAGGAAATTAAGAAGAAAAATGAGATTCTAAAAGCTACAATAGATTCTCAATTTTGGAAACAGAAAGCATCCTCACATCATAGGCTTCTATCTTCTTTTGACACAGAGAAAGGAAAGATGTAGACAACCTTCCTCTAGGTTGAGGTTCCTTTTTCCAAAATTCTAGATTATTACAAGAAATCTATATTTTCTTTCAATGTTGAACAAATCCATCCCATTGATCAGATGGACTTACACAAAAAAACAGGTGAGATGTTGTATTCGACCTTGATAAACTCAAAAATGGTAGCTCCCAGGCTACAAGATTCAGTCAACAACATTCAATCCCAGGTCAAACTAGAAAATATATCTTCTTTAGCTAAATACACTAAGATTAATTCTTTAGAGGATCTAGTAATCAAACTGGGATATGATCCCAGTAATGTGAAAGTTACAGAGGAAATTATTAGAAGAAATAATGCTGACATTGTAGCTCTAAAGAAGAAACTCAAGCTTCCATCCACTGAATATCCATAGAACAAGGAAGTTGGATAGCTAGAGAAAGAGAAAGAAGACATGTTCAAGATTATCGTTGAACAAAATGGGCAAATTAAAGAGATGGAGACTGAAATGGAAAAACTGCTAAAGGAGAAAGAACAGTCAACATAGTTAGCATTCATTCCACTCACAATAGTCCCGATTGTAGGTACATCGACAACAGGAGCTTCCACTTCAGTAGCCAACATAGTTGAAGCATAGTCTACAGACTCTTCAAGAGAATTAGTCAAAGCAATGGAGGACTTGTCCATCAGAGGTCAGGAGTTTGAGTAGCTGAAAGCTCAGCTAAACAATATCCAAGAACATAAATTAAAGATTTATAATGTATACATAACAGAGCTTCAAAATACTCATAGGTTAACCCAAAGAATTGAATTGTTGGAAAATGAGTCTGCCATGGAACAAACCCTTGAACAGGAAAAAGAGAATAGTTGGGTAGAAATCAATGAAGATATTAATGAAATATGAACCTCCATTGATATTATTTTTGAGGCGGAGGAATTAGTGCAGAGATCCAAATAATTTATTGAAGAAGTAAAAGAAAGTTTCAAACTAAAACCAGGTGAAGCCACTGCCCTAATAAGGATTCTAAATTCAAAGACAAAGGAGGAACTAGAGGAATCTGAGATTATGGAAAGGACAAAAACAATCCTTTAAGTGAGAAGAGTCCTTACAAAAAGGAACTTGATGCTACAGTTGGAGAAAAAATGTTATAAATTAGAGGCCAGTGTCCAAAACTTCCATAGAAAATTGAATGTACTGAATCAAAAGGGGCTACCATGTTTGAAAGTAATTGCAGATAATTTGGTCAAGTTAGATGATTTCAGCAAGTTGTATACCATAGCTAGAGATAAGACAAAGTTTTCCACCATCAAGGGAACCATCATAGGAAAATATGTCATGGAAGGTTTGAAATTCGATTTACTTATCAAACATGAGATAAAACATTTGTTTTTAATTAAGCCCACCATCCAGGATGAAACCTACATAAGGTTAATCAAATTCTCCACCCCAGATGAAGACAAGTGGAATAAATTATACCAACTACTTTAGTAAAATCTGTGTTCATCTTCATTAGAAAATCAACATCGTTTTTGCCCAAGTCATCACAAGAATCATCAAAATTAGTGTGAGAGAGCTTCAACAGTTTTAATTTTCCTATATTGTTGTACTATTTTTGTAAACAATTTTTATGATATTTTGTAAAAAATTTGATTTTTCAAATCAATATATTTTGATAAGTTTTTTATAAATACTTCATAATTCGAAGTACAAAGGGTTGGAACTCTTATGAAGAAGGAAAATATTTGATATAAAGTTTTTCATGTAATGAAGTGATCATTTCCATTAATACAGAAAGGTGTTCCGGCATTCCTGTGTCAAGCAATTGGTGATGTTTCTTCTCTTGTGAAATTGTTATTTTCCCTGTTTTTCCACATGTTTTCCTGTCTTTATTGTTTAAATAAAATTAAGGGTTCAACTTGTTTAAATACACTCTACTTTGGCTTATAAATAATATTCACGTTTTCACTTTGATATTAAATATATAATTGATCTTAGTATGCTCTATGTTTATTTGAATCTAAATCCTTTCATCCCATTCATTTCACAAATGATCTAAAGATCAAAAAGCCTGCCTACCTTGCCCTGTTATATATTTTTTGTCATTCTTGTATTTGATCACCCTAAGACTCATGAATCCACTGCCCAATGGACTGCCTTTGTAGTTTCAACCAAATATTTGAAAAAACCAAACTCAGAACTCAATAAGTAGCTTAATACTTAAATCAACATGATGTAGGAGCATCGGGATTAGCCAGCAATGTGAAAACTTGTTCACATGTTGTGGCTAAATAGGGTGAAATTCATTGACTATTGGGTCAAAACCAGTTTTTACTGAGAGGGTTGGATCTCTCAACAATTTGTAATAATTCATTATTGTAATAAGTTAGTGACTATCTTAATTTAGATTTAGAGATAGAGTTGTTTGCATAGGTGTGAGGGAGAGCTACGAAATAGAGGATTTGCTGTTAGATCTCTTAAGAATAGAAGATTGATGTTAGATATTGTTAGAGGATTTATTTGAGTGATAAAAGGAGAAAAATGTAATGAGCAAGGATAGGAGAGGCTTGGAGTGGAGTGGGTGCTTAGAGAGTGGGTGTGGATTGTGTGCTGTGGAAACAGAGGTCCTTTTCTTATGTAATCTGGCCAAGGCCGAGACCCTCTGTTTTATTTATGAACAAATCCAGTATTTTATGCAACGTTCTTTATTTAGCCCGTGGAGGTCTTCAATGATTGGTTTTCCTTTTAAAATCCATGCAGCTACGATCTGTCTGTGTTTCTTATATTTGTTAATGAAATTGTTGCATTAAAGGAGCATTCAACGACGCATTGCTTCGTTCTCATTCTGCAGGCAGAAATATCCAAAATACACTAAGTATTGGCTAAAACACAATTAAATAGAGATACAGACCTCAGGCGATTATAAAGTGGAGTTTTATTGCCATCGGGTCCGTAGAACCCAATCGCATCGGGCCTTTGTATTTTCCTTGTCGCATCGTTGAAAGCATTAACAAGTCCGGTTGCCGATATATATGTTGCATCGGCATATTGGGGTGAAGTTATATACATATTAAAGCGACCATTGTAAATCGCTGATTGCGATAGCGATATCTCATCGGACCAAAGGGATAGTGCCGATAGTTGGAGCCTTACACCTGTCGATCGTCGATATTCCAAATTGATCTGAGCCGTTTGATCGGCCAGATCTGGAAGTGCCGCAATACACATATAATTATTGGTAAAGGCATTCAAGCACTGTTTTTAATGTTTTAAAGGGTATATTGGGTCTCGAAAGGAAAAATAATTATTTTTACACCTATTCAAAGGCTTTTGGGTTCTGATAGGAACAAGGGGAGTTTTAAAGCAAAAGGGATGTTCGGCGGGGTGATTGTTGGGTTGTAAAGACCCATTGTGGGTTTTTATTAAACCATTGTTTCCGCTGCACCAATTTCTGGTATCGGAGCAAAAGCAAGAGTTGATTGCAGCGAAGAAGCCGCCAAGGAGAGGAATTGGTTGAGGAAGACCAGAACCAAATGAAATTCTATTGGAAGAGGTGTCGAGTTTGCGTGCACGAATGGAGACAATGGAGACAACCCGAAGAAGAACGCTTGATGATGGAGCTGAGAGCTCTTCAAAATAATCTGCTGCAGATGTGGGAGAATTAGAAGAAGATAATGAAACTACCAAGGTCATCAAGATGCTGGCAAAAGTAGGAAGCAAACCCAAGATGGAGATCCCTATGTATGAAGGGAGTCTGAATGCGGAGGAGCTTATGGATTGGATCAGATCCATAGATCAGTACTTTGACTATGAAGAGGTTGAGGAGAATAAGATGGTGAAGTTTGCAGTCACCAAATTGAAGGGTCATGAAACCATCTGGTGGGACGAGGTACAGACATCAAGAACGAGGAGAGGGAAGTCCAAGATCAAGCAGTGGGACAAAATGGTAAGCAAACTGAAAGCCAAGTTTTTTCTTAAAGACTATCATTTGAATCTTTTTAAGCAATTGAAAAATTTGAAACCAAAAGGAATGTCAGTTAAGGAGTCTATAGAAGAATTCTATAGATTAAGTATTAGCGCAGGGCATGTAGAAGATGATGTGGAAAAGATAGCTAGATATACAAATGGGTTAAGGCATGAGATACAAGATGAGTTTAGCTTGTTAAGTCTAAAAACAGTTGAGGATGCCTATCAAGCAAGTCCGAAGGCAGAGAAGAAAATATTGAGGAAGCAGAGTCAAAGGAACAAAGGAAAGAGCTCAGTGAGAGGAAGAGAAGCTGCCAAATCCAGGGGAACACATCATCAACATGAAGCAGGAAGCTCAAGTGGTAGACCACCACAGAGGGGTGAATCTAGCAGAGGAAGATTCGTGCCCAAAGGAAGAGGGTGAGGAAGAGATGTTAGGTGTTATACCTGTGGAGAATGGGGACACATGTCATGGGATTGTCCTCATAAAAAATCAACAAGCCAGAGGGGTGCAAATGTGGCTGAGGCAAAGCCAGAACCACCTCGACTTGTGGAGAAAGAAGAACCCCCTGAAGAAGGTGAATCACTGCTATTTAGAAGAACTTTGCTTAGAGAAGAGAAGAAGACTGGAGAACCTGCACAGAGGAAGAACTTGTTCAGAACCACTTGTAAATCAAAAGGTAAGTGTGGTAAGGTAATCATAGATAGTGGAAGCACTGAAAATCTTGTATCCACGGAGATGGTGGATAAGCTTGGATTAGCGAAGAGAGTACATCCTGCACCCTACAGAGTGTCTTGGTTGCAGAAGGGCCATCAAGTCATTGTGACAGAGCAATGTAATGTTGAAATGCAGATCGGTACATACAAAGACATAATCCTATGTGACATAATTCCCATGGACGTATGTCATATATTATTGGGGAGACCATGGCAATTTGACCAGAAAGCGATTCATGACGGGAGAAGAAACACCTATACCATAGAGAAGGATGGAAACAAGCACACGTTATTGCCATTGAAGAATGATGTTGATAAAGGATTGCCTAAAAACAGTATCATTTTGATAAGTGGTAAAGAATTGCTACAGGAGGTCGAAAAAAGCAAGGAGTTGCACTTCGCTATCGTAGGGAGGCCCAAGGTAATCTTAACGTCCACAAATTTAAATGATTTTCTTGAAGAAATTAAAGTTGTGTTAGATAATTTTATGGATATCATTGTGGATGAATTACCGAATGTATTACCACCGGTTAGAAGTGTTAGCCACCATATCGACTTAATACCAAGGGCAAGTCTGCCCAATAAAGCTGCATATAGACTAACTCCTCAAGAAAACGCAGAGGTTGCAAGGCAAGTATAGGAACTAATGGACAAGGGGCTGGTCAGAGAGAGTCTGAGCCTGTGTGCTATGCCAACAGCACTTAGTCTGAAGAAGGGAGGAGAATGGTGCATGTGCACAGATTCTAGAGCTATCAACAAGATAACAATCAGGTACAGATTTCCTTTGCCCAGAATGGATGATTTAATGGACTGTTTAAGTGGATCCAGATGCTTTACTAAGATAGATTTCAAGAGCAGGTATCATTAGATAAGGATTCGAGAAGGCGATGAGTGTAAAATTGCCTTCAAAACAAATAGTGGACTGTATGAGTGGTTAGTGATGCCTTCTGGGATCACTAATGCACCTAGCACGTTCATGAGACTAATGAACGAGATCTTGAAGGAATATTCAGGTAAATTTTTCATTGTTTACCTTGATGATATTCTAATTTTTAGCAAAAGTAAACAGGAGCATTTAGAACATCTTAAGTTGGTTCTGAGAACTCTATAGAGAGAGAAACTACTAATCAATTTGAAGAAGTGTAGTTTCATGAAGGAGGAGCTGGTGTACTTGGGATTTGTAGTTTCCAAAGAGGGCTTGAAGATGGATCCGGAGAAGGTACAAGCAATCCGAAATTGGCCTACTCCCAGAAGCATATTTGAGGTAAGAAGCTTCCATGGACTTGCTAGTTTTTACAGAAAATTATAAGAGGTTTTAGTCAAGTTTGTGCACCAATCCTTGAGACAATCAAGGAGGTCAATCAGCCATTTCAATGGACAGAAGTAGCAGACAGAAACTTTAATTTGCTAAAGAAGAAGATAACAGAAGAGCCAATCCTAGCATTGCCTAATTTTGAGAAAGTCTTTCAAGTAGAAACCGATGCAAGTGGAGTAGCACTTGGCGCGATACTGAGTTAAGAGCAAAGGCCAATAGCATATTTCAACGAGAAACTGAATGATGCGAAGAAGAAATATTCTTCTTATGAAAAGGAGTTCTATGCTATTGTGTAGGAATTGAAAAAGTGGAGGCATTACTTGCTACCTAAAGAATTCATCTTATATTCAGACAATCGCGCTTTATAGTTTATTAATAACTAGCCGAAGTTGAATCAGAAGCATGCCAAATGGGTAGAATTTCTGCAAAGTTTCACTTTTGTAATAAAGCATAAGAGTGGTAAGTCTAATAAAGTAGCAGATGCATTGAGCAGGGTAAGTTTTATTTTGCAAGAATTTAAAGTGGGTGTTGTAGGTTTTGAGGAAATGATAGAAATGTACAAGGATGATGAGGATTTTAGAGATATCTACACAACAGTTCGAAATCCAGTGAGCCATAACAGAAGTCAGTGGATCGACTACCTCATTCAAGGAGGACTATTATTTAAAAGCAACAAGTTATGTATTCCAAAATGTTCCATGAGGGACAACATCATCAAGGAAAAGCACAGTGGAGGGTTATCTAGTCATTTTGGACAAGATAAAACCATCGCTCAGGTGAATGCTTTTTATTATTGGCCAAAAATGCAAACTGATATTAAATATTTTGTTGAGAAATGCAAGGTATGTCAGCATGCCAAAGGAAGGAGTCAGAATATAGGACTGTATCAGCCATTTCCCATACCAGATCAATGGTTGGATGCAATTAACATGGACTTTGTTCTGGGATTGCCAAAAACAAAGAGAGGAAATGATTCTATTTATGTTGCAGTAGATAGGTTTTCTAAAATGGCACATTTTATTGCTTGTAGGAAAACTAGTGATGCAACATACATAGCTAATTTATTCTTTTCAGAGATTGTAAGATTGCATGGTTTACCTGTAAGTATTGTATCAGATCGAGATACCAAATTTGTGGGGCATTTTTGGAGGACACTTTGGAAGAAACTGGGAACTAACCTTAGTTTTAGTTCAGCATACCATCCTCGGACAGATGGACAAACTGAAGTAATGAACAGGAGCTTGGGGAATATACTAAGGAGTTTAGTATATCAGAATCCAAAATAGTGGGATTTGGCATTAGCTCAAGCTGAGTTCGCTTACAATGATACACCAAACCGAAGCACTAGAATGAGTCCATTTCAGATTGTCTTTGGAATGCATCCGAGAGGAGTGTATGAGCTTAGAGATTTGGGAAAATAGGAAGCCAGGAGTGCAAGTGCTGAAGATTTTGCCGAACAGATGCAGAGATTACAGGAAGAAGTCAAAGGCAAATTGCAGGAGAACAACAACAAATACAAGCAGAGAGAAGATCTGAAAAGAAGAGAAAAGGAGTTCCAAGTAGGAGATTTAGTAATGGCATATTTGAGGAAAGAGAGATTTCCTACTAAAACTTATAACAAGCTGAAAATGAAGAAGATAGGACCTTGTAAAATTAAAAGGAAATTTTCAGCCAATGCATATGAGATTGAGTTACCAGAAGGGATTGGCATATCCCCCATTTTTAATGTTGCAGACTTATATCCATTCAGAGAGGTAGAAACAGAGTTGCAGAAAGAAGATACAGGTGATGAAGTTCAAACCGTGAACTGGGAGGAACAGGTACCAAAAGCAGTCAAGAAAGAAGTAGAAGCTATCTTGGATTAAAGAGTATCCAAGAAAACCAGAGGGAAAACTTATTTCCAGTATTTAGTAAAATGGAAACAACAGCCAGTGGAATATTCCAGCTGGTTGACAGTAGCAGAACTACAGAAATATGGAGTAAGTCCTGACAGCTTGAAGGACAAGTCCTTTCTTCCCCGGGAGTCTGATGCAGGAGCATCGGGATTAGCCAACAATGTGAAAACTTGTTCACAAGTTGTGGCTAAACAGGGTGAAATTCATTGACTATTGGGTCAAAACTGGTTTTTACTGAGAGGGTTGGATCTCTCAACAATTTGTTATAATTCATTATTGTAATAAGTTAGAGACTATCTTAATTTAGATTTAGAGACAAAGTTGTTTGCATAGGTGTGAGAGAGAGCTATGAAATAGAGGATTTGTTGTTATATCTCTTAAGAATAGAAGATTGTTGTTAGATATTGTTAGAGGAATTATTTGAGTGATAAAAGGAGAAAAATGTAATGAGCGAGGATAGGAGAGACTTGGAGTGGAGCGAGTGCTCAGAGAGTGGGTGTGGATTGTGTGTTGTGGAAACAGAGGTCCTTTTCTTGTGTAATCTGGCCAAGGCCGAGACCCTATGTTTTATTTATGAACAAATCCAGTATTTTGTACAGCATTCTTTATTCAGCCCGTGGAGGTCTTGAATGATTGGCTTTCCTTTTAAAATCCATGTAGCTATGATCTGTCTGTGTTTTTTATATTTGTTAATGAAATTGTTGCAGTAAAGGATTAATCGGCGGCGCATTGCTTCGTTCTCGTTCCGTATGCAGAAATATCCAAAGTACACTAAGTATCAGCTAAAACACAATGAAACAGAAATTTGGACCTCAGGCGGTTATAGAGTGAAGTTTTATTGACATCGGGTCCATAGAACGCAATTGCATCGGGCCTTCGTATTTTCCTTGTTGCATCGCTGAAAGCATTAACAAGTCCAATTGCCGATATATATGTCGCATCGGCATATCGGGGTGGGGTTATATACATATTAAAGCGGCCATTGTAAATCACCGATTGCGATAGTAATATCACATTGAACTAAAGGGATAGCACTGATAGTTGGGGCCTTACACCTGCCAATCGCCGATATTGCGAATTTATCTGAGCCGTCTGATCGGCCAGATCTGGAATTGCAGCAATACACATATAATTATTGGTAAAGGCATTCAAGCACTATTTTCAATGTTTTAAAGGGTATATTGGGTCTCAAAAGGGAAAAGCATTATTTTTACACCTATTCAAAGGCTTTTGGGTTCCGATAGGAACAAAGGGAGTTTTAAAGCAAAAGGGGTGTTCGGCGGGGTGATTGTTGGGTTGTAAAGACCCATTGTGGGTTTTTGTTAAACCGTTGTTTCCGCAGCACCACAACAAATCTAAATCATATAGAGAGATCCCTCTCTGAAGTTGGAAGGGCTAGATCATAGCTTCCAAAGTCGGTTTATGGTTACCTCTGTGTTTCTCTCACAACCTTGGGAAATTACAGAGTGATAAAATTCTAGCAACCATACTAGGGACTTCGAACAAATCTTATATGAATTCAATTTTTCTGTGGTAAAATTTATTTTAGATCTTAAAGCTATTTCAAGTGTGTGACTATGAAATAGATCTTATTTAAGGATTTTTTCCACTTAAAAGTTGTAGATACTTTACATCTGTAAATATATTACTATAGATATGTCTCCTAAAAAGATATACACTAGAGCTAATCTAGATCCTAAACCACCAAAATTTGTATATAATCCTGAAAAAGGTCTCAGAAAGAAGAGTTCAACCAAGAGCCAAGCAAGTAATAATCCTCCACTCAGAGTTCATTCTATTCCTGAAAGTTTTGCGACCGTAGAAGAAATTGAATTTTATTTATCTTTTGAACATAGTCTTTTTCGTACTAAGTCTAAAAACTTTGTACCCTAAATTGTTTTTGATGAAAGAATTTTAAAACCTTAGATTTCAAAGAATCAACCTGTTAATCGAGACTCTGATGATGATGTCAGTAAAAAATTTAATAAGCTTGAAGTGTTGGTAACCGAATTAGATCAGACTATGCAGAAATCTCTTGAATCATCTAAACCTTCACCTTCTTCTTCTACTGCTTCATCACCAACCCCACCAGTAATTCCACCTAGTACTACTATCCCACCAGAGATTCCCCCTATTTCTACCCGCATCAAGAGATTCCCCCTATTTCTACTACCCCTCCAGAGATTCCACCTATTTCTACTACACCTCTAGTAATTACCCCTATCACCAGTGTACCCATTTCATCTACTATCCCTACCACCACTACACCAACACAACAAAGTACCATCCCACCCCCTTTAATACCTTCCATATCCACATCCATTGTAGTTACATATTCCTCTCATTTACCAATCATGGCAGCTCGTTATGCTCCCCTGGTCCTACCTGAACAACTTAATGCAATGCCACAATCTTATCAAAGTCAAATACCTCAATTTGATGGCATAGGGACAATCACTGCTCAACAACATATAGACAAAATGAATGATTATTTATATTTGAAAGATATTGATGATGATGATGTAAATATGAGACAATTTTCCCAAAGTCTCACAGGAGAAGTTAATAAATGCTTTAAAGAATTTCCATCTGCCTCTATCCCATATCTCACACAATTTCACCAAACTTTCCTCGGAAGATGGGAAGTAAATAAGAATCCTCTCCAAATCTTGGTTGAATATGAGAGTATAAAGAGAGCCCCTGTTGAAACTGTCCAAGGCTATTGCACTAGGTTCAATAACATTTACAACTCTATCCCAACTACAATACAACCCCCACCAGGACTAGCTCTGATCCAATTCCCAGATGGATTTGATCCAGACATGTATTACCAACTTAGGGAGAGGAATCCTGCCACCCTTAAGGAAATGAAGAGGAATACAGTTAGTGTAGAAGCAAATCTATTGGAAAAGCGAGCTAGGTTAAAGGCTGAGAGGAGAGTCACTATTAAAGAAGGACCTGCGTCTTCTTCAGCAGATGTTAAGCTAGATACCTTATTTAAAACCATCGAAATAATGATGGAAAGGATAACTTTATCTGATATGGATCCTCCAAGGGATAATCAAGGTGGTCTTCAAATTAGAAATCCTAATTTTAGAAAAAACCCACCTCAAATCCAACAGAGAGAACGGAGAGGCCAAACTAATCAACAACAAATTAGATATCCTTTCTAAGATAAATATGCACATGAAGAATCTGAGCTACCATAGGATCATGAATAAAATGAAATAAAATTATTTGAGGAAAGTTAAATTGACCACATTTTCTTAACCAAAGAGGAGCAAGATCTATTCTTGCTATCACAACCACAAGTCCTCCCTTTAGAGTCAAATGATTATAAATAAGGATACCAAAATGCTATCATGGAAGTGCATAGACAATATAATTTGAGAAGTAAAAAGGCTACTAAAATTCCTCCCAAGAAAATTTAGAATGACGCCCCTTCTACTAGCGAGTCAAAAGATGATTCTCAAAAGGAAACTTCTAAAAAAACAGGATCTATATATCAAAGAAATAGATAAACCTTAGATAGGTTTTAGTGTTGAAAATGAATTGGCCAAGGTGAAAATTTCTATTCCTCTCACTGAATTAATTAACAAGAATGCATATAGATCTCAAGTCATGAAGGCTATAAAGATAGGGGAAGGGATAAATATACTAAACTTAACTAATGACCAACATGAGTTGTTGTTTGGACGTCAAGTTGAAGGGAAGTCTCAAGATGGTAGTGTGCCACCTTTCTATATAAGTTTGGACATTCATGACAAAATTATGCATAATTCTATGCTTGATTCTGGTGCTTCGCACAATCTTATGCCTAGATCCATCATGGAGAAGCTACGATTAGACATAGCAAGACCTACAAATATTTATATTCTTTTGACTCCATTAAAGGGAGAAGCTTAGGTCTCATCAAAGATTTAAGTGTTACACTAGTCCAAAGACCAGAAAAGAGTTTGGTAATGGATATTCTAGTGGCAAACATACCTCCCAAGTATGGAATGATGCTATCAATATCATGGGGAGCAAAGTTACAGGATACTTTGCAAATGGACATGACCTATGCTACCATTCTCGTTTTTGGCCAACAGAGAAGGTTATATTGGGAAACATTAATGAAATATATGGTGATTTGTCAAGACAAACCAAATAATCACCCCCTATTCTCTGTGCATTCAGATATGGACTCCTTTATTTTTTATAATGATGAATGTGTATAGGAGGAAGTGTCATACTTGGAAGCTTAATTGAGTAAGACAGAGGATATAAAATTAGATACTGAGAAACCAGATGAAGAGGGAGAAGCCCTTTGTAATATGGATTTTGATGGGGCTGTGAGCAAGGAAGGAGAAGGGGTAGGTGTTTTCATCTCAAACAAACAAATAAATATAGCAAAGGGACATGCTTACAAGCTTAATTTCCAATGTACAAATAATATAGTTGAATATGAAGAATTGATTTTAGGACTGCAAATTTTGAAGAGGTTGGGAGCTAAAATAATTTATGTACATGGGGATTCTGAACTTATCATTAACCAAATTAAAGGTGAGTACTCGGCTAAACACCCTAGACTAAGAGCCTACATAAATGTTGTTTTACATTTTCTGCAATATTTTCCTAAATATCAATTGTCTGTCATTCCTAGAGGGAAAAAATCTTAGATGATGCTTTGGCAACTTCAGCTAGTACTTGTAAAATGCCATTCCATCCAAATAGAAAATATGAGGTGGAAGTAAAACACAGGCCAACTATTCCATATAATGTAAGATATTGATAGGTTTTTGGTAGTGATAAGCAGGTATAGAAAAATTTATAGTTGAAAGAAGAGTTTGAGTGTGTACATATTGATGCAGATAATGATGTAGATGAGAATATGAATGAAAAAGTGTTGAATGAGACCGATGAAAATTTAGAGGCACTTGAGGTCCTACAATTGGAAGACAATGTGTTACCATGAGGATTAGTGCCATTAGAAGAGTTGTTTGACTTTAACGATGTAGACAAAAATGCAAAAATAGAAGCAATTAAATTAAATTAAATTAGCTTTATAACAAAATCAAATTTATTTAACGATAAATTTTATTCAGACTTCTATGCAAATTGACTAGCAATATTTGAAACATGGAGACATGCATTATTTGTTATTAAAATATTGCCAATAATGTAATAGATCTAACGATATTCGCAAGATAGAAATATCTTAGTGATTGTGCCATGTCGAAGTGTGAAGTATGTGAGTGGGAAGTTTTATGTTCCTTGTTCCACACACCATCCTTCTGCACGTATTTGAAAGTGTTATGTTGTCATTTCCAAACAATAGAACGGACTTCTGACCCAATTGTAATATCTATTATTTAATAATGTTGAATCTAATGACTACTATATATAGCATGTATACAGAAGTCGTTGCACGAAGGAATTTGGAGGCGGCTTCTCAAACAAATCATCTGTGGAGAACAAATGCATGTGCGTAGAGCTTGAAGTAGGTGTTCAGAAATGGTTGTGCATGTGCTGAGGTGGCTATTTAGAACAAGTGTGTTCATAGGTGGTTGTTCGGAGGAAGCAATGTTGTTGAGTACAAAAGTCCCTAAGCGAAGGTGATTATGCATGTGCAGAAGTGGTCGCGCAGTGAAAGTTGAAGCTCTGCACAAGGCCCAACTAATACAATTATTATTTAAGAATGTTAAATCATAATAAATATACAAATCCTTTCTGAATTATTATCCAAGAACATATTTCATAAGCTAACAACTTCAAATGTCAATGATTGACTTAAAGGCAGTATTGATTACAGAAGTAGTTGTGCGGAGGTGGTTGTACTTGTGCAGAAGTGGATGCATAGTGAAAGAAGAATCTCCTCATAAGAAAAGCTCTGCACAAGTAGAGTAAATATTTCAAGGCTTATTTCTTAGCATCGACTCCCCAGTTATTCATTTATTTCAAAGCATGTAAAATTAAGCATTTAGGATCACATGGCGTTGATTTTTTTTCTTTTTTTCGAAAGAAATGTTTGTAAACTAAACATTCATAAACAAATGGTATTTAAAGCTTTTAAATAGTGTACGAATATTTGCATGTAACGCAATGTTCAAAGCTTTTCTTGTGCATATATTTTCCACACAATCAAAGCTCTGCACAAATCTTGTATTCTAGTTGTTGTTTTACTTGATTGTAATGAGCATGTGTGTCAATTAAACTACCTGTTGAAGCTTGTGTGTAAATATTTCATTATGTGGATACCTTTCATTGTGGAGACAAATTTGTAAGGAGACTTTGCATTCCTTGCACTCTGCATAATCTTTAATCAATTAATTATTGATAGCAGGAGAGGCAGAGACTTTGTTGCATCACAACTATTAATCTCATTAAGTTTGTAATGTGGGTGAAATGATGGAAATGACTTGCATACATATACATGAAAAGGTTATTTATCATTACATTATTATGACCATTATGAAAATATGCATGCAAGTTTTTGAAAAGGAACTCTCTATTCCAAAGTTTAACTTTCCACTGCTTAAGAGGAGGAAGAGTACTAACCTGTTTTTTCCTATGAGGAGGAAGAGAAAATTTGAAATGAAGTGGTTGGGTCCTTAGGAAACATGGAATATACTGGTATAAAGTTTTCTAGTTGAGAAATCATCTCTACAACCTAGCTCATGGAAGGTCTCTCATCATTTTCTTGCTCCATTCATAGTTGTGCTCAATCCCTCTCCCTTTCCTCATCATTGCAAACACCCACTGCACCAAATATCTATAATTTTGGATGATTGAACCAGATAATGATATTTTTCTATTTATAATCTCTAAAAAACAAATCCCAAAGCTATAAACATACACCTTATTTGTGATTGGAAGATTCATTATCCACTCTTCTGTTAAGTAGCCTCGCTAATGACTACTATATATAACATGTATACAGAAGTGGTTGTGATGAGCCCCAAAAATGGGTAATTAAAAGGGCTCATTTTGCCTCCTAACTTAGTTTAATCCATCATTCTCATTAGTTTATTACATGTTTTTGATTATATTTTATGGTAATGAAATGAGTTGGGTTGGTCATTATGCCTTGAAGTCTAATGTGTGCTTAATGCAGATTTTTGGTCAATTTTGGAGACAAAGTCAAAGGTTTAATGAGCGTTTGGCAGCAAATATTCGAAGAAGACGAGGGAGAGGATTTGTAGGAGGGTGTCTTCCTCATTTATGACTCCCTCCTACAGAAAGCTCGGAGCACAAGCAGCCACATCAATGCATCAAAGAGGCAGCCGAGCAAGTGAAGAATAATTGTTGTCTATCTCAAGTCTTGGGAGCCAAGCCTCCTTGATTTTAGGGGAGCTATCGGGAGCTCTAGTTGTATAAGTAGAGAGGCCTAGGGCCTCATTAAGTTGTTGGATGTTAGTCAAATTTTCGCACTTTTGTTGCAGCTTTTGCTCAACTCATTTCGAGCTTACTTTTGTGGACAGTTTCATGTAATGTGACTATTATTTTGATAATGAAGATGAAATATTTTCTGAGCCAGCACTAAGTTACTTCAGAGGGCTGAAGATCTTGGGTTAGGGCCCAACCCAAGCTGCCAAACACCTCTTGTTTTGTATTTATATGTTTTGTTGCAGTTTATGAATTAGTTGTAGTTAGATAGATTTATTTCCTGGTTAGAATAGGTTGCTTTTGGTGATTTACATAGCTGTTTTCATCTCAATTTGTTGAAGTAGGTTAAATAGTGTTAGAAGAAAGATGAAAAAAGGCAATCAACATAGCATTGACCTCCTTTCCTCCCTTTGGGACCATGAGCTGAGGTCAAGACCCTCTTGCTGCCACAAAAACACAGTTTTGCCTTCTCCATGCAATTTATGGTATTATAGTTTGATTTAGAGGTTAATGCTTTGCTTCAGATCCATTTTTCCATGCTCATTTCTGTTTTTGTAGTAAATCTCTTTCCATGCTTTCCTTTCCATATAGCATTGTTCAACATTTTATTCTCCTCGATGAGAATTTAGGTTAACATGAAATACAGTTCTGTTTTTTGGTGCAGCTAGTTTCTTTGCTTGCTCAGTTTCAGAGTTTGATTTGCAGCTCTCTTGTAGTACATATCTGCTCATAATAAGTCAATAAATTAGCCATCACCATCTCTCTTTGCTACATGTTCCACAGGTCATTCACACCCCTCATAAATCTGCCCTAATTTTCTACACTTTTCTCATAAACTTTCCTCTCGTCCCTTGAACAAATCCAACCTGCATTCTCTTCCCTAATCCTCCTTGACGAACCCCAAACACCTTAACACATCCTTCTAGCCTTCAGATAACCTTTCCAACCATTTTCCCACCTTTAAAATATCTAAAATAGCCCGCGGCATCCTCTTCTAGATCCTCTTGTAGACCTCCTGTAGATCCCCTACAGCTTCCTGTAGAATTTCCTATAGGTGAATTTTTGAAGTATGATTGTAGGGAAAGCCTCCAAAAGGTTACCAAAGTCCTCCTAGGAACCCTCCACACCTTTCTTTACCTCTAAAAATCCAAAAGTCGCCCTCCATTGCCACCTAATCGCTGCCACATCCACAAACAAATAAATTACATGCATGACAATTTCACATAAAATACATAAAAACCCAAAAATATGTTTTTTTCTCATTTCCTTCTCGAAATAGCTTGAATAGGTGTTGTTTACTTCCTAAGTAGGTAATGGCATTCATTTTATGGTTTTTCATCTCTCTTTTTGCAAAAGTAGGGTTAGTTGGTTAATTAGGGTTTTCTAGGGTTACTTCATATTTCAGTCTTCCTTCTCTTTCTGCAAGTAGAGTAGCGTCTGTAGAGTAAGCTTTTCTTTCTTTCATCACATATAAAACTTCTTCTGGAATTCATAGAAGTTGGATAAAGCTCCTAGTGATCTTGCGCCAGCTAACCAAGTGACAGCCTACAGTAAGAACTAGTACTTGTGCATACAGCACTGTCGCTTCCAAGTTTGTTACGAACTACCGGGTTGATAAAAGTAAAGTAGGAAGTCCCAGGAGTTGCAACATTATTGCTGCAATACTAGTGCTCACCACTTTTTGGCGTCGTTTCCGGGGAAGTGTCAAAGTATTGTGTGACTACTGCTTTTCTTCTATTTCCTACTGCAACATTCTACTAAGTAGTTTATTTCAACAAAAGTAGAGTAGTTGTTTCTTTCAGTTTCTGCATTTCCTTGCTTTCATTTCAATTCTGCAATTTCCATTTCAGAGAAAGTAGATTAGCCATTTCCTTTCTTTCATTTCAATTCTCCAATTTATTTTTAGCAAGTTCATTTTAGTAGTTGCAATTTGCGCTGGTTCATGGGGTTACCTGGCAATAGCATCACAACTTGGTCTCAGATGCAGCAAGCCTTTAATAACAAATATCGAGACTACTGTAGGTCAAAATATACCAAGGAAGAAATCTTCTGAACGACCATGGGAAGTGATGAATCATTGGAAGATTATGAAGAGAGGTTCCAGCTCAGTTATAAAAGGGCCAGGTGCACACTTAACCATGAATCGCTGAAGTTGGTCCTCCTCAGGGGAATTCCGGAAGACCTTCTAGACACCCTCCATCTATTGGCTAGGGGAGACATCTACCAACTACCTTATGAAGACATAAATACTGTTTTTAGAAACCATTCTAGGGTAGCTAGAAAGAGAGGTAGAGGGAGTCAATCCATAGCCAGTACCTCCTCATCTAGTTCATCCCTCAAAGATGAACTTGGAAACATGCTGGGAGACTTCAAGAGTGAGATGTTGCATAATCTTGCCATGCAAATGGATACCTTGCATATCAAAAGGAAACAAGAGGAAGCAGAGAGGGCTTTGGCCATTTTTTGTCCTAGGTGCACCAGAAGGCATCCTAGGAACGAATGTCCATTGAACTCTATAGAGGTTTGTTCAGTCTATGAAGAATATCATTCTACAGATAAGTGCCCTTCATTGCCTGGACTTAAAGCTATACACCAAGGGGCAAAGGAGCCACTGAACCACTCAACTTCATGAACCAAAGGAGACTGCATGGACCTAGACCATACCAGTAAGGAATGCAAGGGACTTCTCAGGCATACTACAACCCTAATCAAGCCACTTCCATACCTTCTTGGGGTCCCCCTGCTCATCCTTCCTGGTCCACCCCTCCTCCTTGTTCATATCCATCTCAATATCATGCCCAACCAGTCGCTCATTCATTTCACTCCTATGCTTAGCCATAACCTCAGTGGAATGCATCTCCTTAGGGGTGGAGGCCGCAGTACAACTCTCCTCCAGCTCTTTTGCCTCCACCACCTGCTCAACCACAACCATTGCCTCCTGCTCCACCAGGGCAACCCAAAATGCCTGCTCAACTGAACCCGAACCCAAACAACGGACAGGCTCAGCAAATATATAGTGGGGAACATCATGCCCAACCTATGTTGTGGAGTTTCAGGAGATTAACTTGCAATCTGGGAAGGTTCTCCCAGATAGCCAACCTCCCCCTAAGGAGGATAAGGAAGATAAAGAGGAAAGTGAACCAAAATCAATTCCACCCTTTCCTGAGAGATTATCTGGGACAACACAACCCACCCCAGAAGAATCTGAACTTCTAGGAGAATTTAAACAATTATGTGTAAAGATACCACTTCTCCAAGCTATAAAGGATGTGCCTATATACAATAAGATGATCAAAGAGAAGTTCTTCAAGCATCTAGGTAGGCACAAAAGAGATGCCCCAACTGTCAATGTCATAGGACAACTGTCCGACCTGATGTTGGGGTAGGTAATCTGTCTGAAATATCTAGACCTTGGAAGCCCAGTAGTTGATATCCACATCAATGGCACCATGATCCCACATACCTTGATTGGTCTGGGAGCTGCCATTAATGTGATGACAAAGGACACCATGCTCAAGCTCAAACTCCAGGGCTCCTTGAGGAAGATCATGACAGTACTGCAGTTACCAGCCTGCTCCACCGTGACCCTTGAAGGGATTGTGGAGGATGTGGTGGTCTCCATTGATTCTTGGGAGTACCCTACTGATTTCTTTGTTCTCCAGTCGAAGGCAAAGCTCACTAGGTATCCTCTCATCCTGGGAAGACCCTTGTTGGCCACTTCGATGCTTACATTAGTTGTCGGGCTGGGAACATGACCATCAAGAACGGGCATATGTCCAAGCAGCTAGTCCTATACCCTCCTGCCCAACCCCTGCTAGAACATGATCTACCTCTCTAGTTGGAGGAGGATGAGGATGAAGTCTATTCTGCACCACTGTGTACATTAGAAACTGTCATAGGGGGAACCACAAAATGAGGATGATATCATTGAAAATTTAATTCAGAATCCACCCCCCAGTATTTTTCCATTAGAAGATCTAGTGAAAGAAACCCAAGACAATCCCTTAACTGATCTCTGTGTGGCCGACCCAACCTCTCTTCGTGTTAAGAATATAGAGTTTGACCCAGAAAGAACATTGAAAATAAACTCATCCCTATCCACTTCCTAGGAGAAGGAACTGTGTAGCTTATTGAGAAAACATTTAGATGCCTTCGCCTGGAGCTATAAGGAGATGAAGGGAGTGCACCCTTCAGTTTGTACTCATCACATATACATTAAGGAAGATTGCAAACCAGTTAGACAACCTCAAAGGAGGATGAATCCAGCCCTTAAAGACATTGTCAAGGAAGAATTGCAAAAGTTACTGGATGCAGGATTCATCTACCCCATCTCTGACAGTGAATGGGTCTCTCCTTTGGTGCTAGTTCCAAAGAAAAATGGTAAGTGGAGAATCTGTGTCGATTATCGGGAACTGAACAAGGCCACTAAAAAGGACCATTTTCCTTTGTCTTTCATAGATCAAGTGTTAGATGGTCTGGCGGGGAAAAAGATTTTATCCTTCCTAGATGGGTTGAGTGGATATAATCAGATCCAAATCAGCCTGGAAGACCAAGATAAGACCATTTTCACTTGTCCTTGGGGTACCTTTGCATATCAGGTCCTTCCCTTTGGTTTGTGCAGTGCTCCTGCCACTTTCTAGAGAGTAGTATTGAGTATATTTTTTGAACTGGTTCATGATGCAGTGAAAATATATGGATGATTTTACTCGTTATGGTTCTAACTTCCAAGAAGCTTTATTGAACCTAGGAAAAGTTTTGGACAAGTGTATTGAAATTAACCTATCCCTCAGTCCGGAAAAATGCGAATTCTGGATGATTGAAGGGATTGTGCTAGGTCATGCAATATCCCAACAAGGATTGTAGGTGGACCCCAACAAAATTTCCATCATCCAAAGGGTCCCACCTCCTCAAAAGGTGAGAGATGTCCGAAATTTCCTAGGCTTAGTGGGATATTATAGAAGATTCATTAAAGATTTCAGTAAGTTTGGTCTTTTGGGAAAAGATGTCGAGTTCATATGGACTGAAAACTGTCAAGAAGCCCTAGATACCTTGAAAAGCAAACTTGTGACTACCCCAATTTTGAGAGGCCCAAATTGGGCCCTACCCTTCCACATTCACACAGATGCCTCGAACAAAGCAATAGGAGTAGCCTTAGGGCAAGTTGATGAAAAGTTACCTTATGCCATATACTTTATAAGTAAAAATTTGTCCAAGGCAGAGTTAAACTACACGGTAACCAAGAAGGAAATCCTAGCTATAGTACATTCCTTAAATAAATTCAAACATTGCATCACAGGCTATCAAAACTTTGTACACACTGATCATGTTGCAATTAGGTATTTAATGAACAAACCAGATGTAAATGCTTGCATTATTAGGTGGTTGCTTTTATTGCAGCAGTTTGATCTAACCATTGTTGATAAGCCTGGTAAAGAAAATGTTGTTGCTGACTTTTTGTCTAGGGTAAATCTGCCTGCAGGTGAGGAAGGAATGGTGGATGATCAAATGCCTGATGAACACCTATTTGCTATCTCAGTACTCTCTCCATGGTTTGTCGATATAGCAAATTACTTTGTTTCAGCACAGTTCCCACCACACCTGTCCTCAAAAGAGAAGAGCAAGATCGTGAGGAAAAGAACCCCTTTCACTTGGATTGGGGGCAATCTCTTCAAACTTGGCCCAGATCAGATCTTGAGAAGACGTGTCAGGGAGGAGGAAGTTTTTGACATTCTCCTGACCTATCATGACGAGCCTTGTGGAGGCCATTTTGCAGCAAAAAGGATTGCATTCAAAATTTTGCAAGTAGGTTACTATTGGCCCACTCTTCATCAAGGTGTGAAGAGATATATCAACCAATGTGATCAGTGCCAAAGGATGGGGAAACCTACTCCAAAGGATGAGATGCCCATGTAGCCTCAAGTGACTTTTGAGCCATTTGAGAAGTGGGGCATGGACTTTGTGGGTCCTATCAACCCTCCTTCAAAACAGAAACAATACATCATTGTGTGCACCGACTATCTGACAAAATGGGCAGAGACAAAAGAAATCAAGGCAGCAATAGAAGAAAGAGTAGCTGAGTTTTTGAGAGAAAACATATTCTACAAGTTCGGGTATCCAAGAGAACTGGTTACAAATCAAGGCAGTCAGTTCACTTCCAATTTGATTGAAGACCTGCTCACACATCATAAAATCAAGCACAGGACTTCCACCCCTTACCATCCACAAGCCAATGGACAGGTGGAAGTCACTAACAGAGCTTTGGAAGGAATTCTGACCAAGGTAGTGAGCAACAGCAGAAAAGATTGGGCAGATAGACTAGTTGAGGCCACTTGGGCCTACAACACAACATGGAAGACCACCATAGGGTTCACCCCCTATGAACTGGTCTATGGGAAGAAGGCTTTGCTGTCAATAGAGTTTGAATACAATACACTAAGGATGGCAGCTCAGCTGGACCTAGACCTCAGCCATGCACAGAAGGAAAGACTACTCCAGCTCAATGGATTGGATGAACAGAGATTGCAGGCCCTTCTCCACACAGAGGTAATCTAGCTTCAGAGGAAGATATGGCATGACAAAAATATCAAGGAGAAGAAATTCCAAGAAGGCAATTGGGCGCTGCTCTATGACTCAAGATATAAAGACTTCAAAGGCAAGCTGAGGACAAGATGGCTGGGACCCTACACTATAGAGAAATGCAATGACAATGGTTCAGTTCTGATCAGAACCATTGATGAGGAAGCCATCCCCATGCTTGTCAATGGGCATAGGTTGAAAATTTACAAGAAGCCCCTCTCCAAGCAAGAGTTCATTGAAGATCTGAATAAGACAGTGTTGGTAGTGGAGCAAGTCTCAGCCTCCACTCCACCCACTCACTGAAGAAAAAGAAAAAATAATAAGGACTCAAATGAAAACCTCTATGAGGCACTTGAGTCCCATCATTAGGTTGAAAACCTCTTTTGAGGTGGCCCAGTGATGACAAAAACAAAAAAAGAGAGAAAATAAGATCCCTGGGTGAAAACCTCCCTTGGAGGCGCCCAGGGCAGGTAAGTAGGGTGAAAACCTCTTGGAGGCACCCTAGTTGTCTTTTCAAAAAAAAAAAAAGAGAAACAAGAAGAGGAAGTTGACTTTTAAAATGCATTGCAGGTTACAGGTGGACCACAGGAAGCAAAAAGGAGATGCCACAAAGCCTATTACACATCCTCTACACTCTTCTCCATCACTCCTGACCTTTCTTCCACCTCTCTGTGTTTTTTTCTGAAGACTGTGTATCCTACAGGAGGCCCTATGTGTTCTATAAGAGGCTCCTGTAGAAATCACAGAGAGCTCGAAATGGAATTTAAAAATAGTTTGAGGAGATGGGAATTTTCATAAAGAGCATGTAGGCCATCCTACAACTATCCACCATCCTAACCCTCCATCCCACACCTGCACCACCTCATTTCCATTGATTTCTTTCCTTCCTGCAGAAAAAAACACAGAAACCAGTTTTAAAAAAATAAGGAAATAAAAAGAACAACACCTCCAAAACTCACCTGCAGCTTACCAAATCCCTCTCCAACACCATCAGTATCTCTAGTAGCATCCTCATGGCCCCCAGCACAAGAATCAGCTAAAAATTTTAGAGGGAGAAGCAGCTACAGGAGCTCCTGTAGGATTTCCTGTAGCAGTTGATCCCCTTAAAATCAAGCTCCAGTAGTAAAATAGGTGTAGCCACAGGAATGTAGAGGATGTCTGAAGCAAGATTCAGTCAAGGGTACCTGTACAAAAAAAACAAGCCACATATCAAGGAGCAAAAAGCATATAGCAGAAGGGATACAGGCATGCAACACTGAAATCCGAGCATGCAGCAACAACAGAACCAAGTAGCACCGTAGCACGAACATTCAACCTGCAGGTAAGTGTCTAACCCTCTCCTCTATTGCATCTATATAATTCAAAAATTGCATGAACGAATGAGATGGTTAGGGTTAAACCAGAAAGGTGGCCAGTTAACTGGCCACCCTCATCTAGTTCGACTGCGCTCATCCGGAGATCCCACCACACGTGTGCCTAGTCAACTCACAGAAAATCCAAAAGACAGGTAGTGGCGGGTGTATAAACTCCGATGCAAATGATGGGAAGTGATTGCAGGCAGAAGTCATGAGGAGTCATGATGACATAGCAGTGGGGACCAATGGTCCGAATAATGGCAATGTACCCTTTTTTCCAACTCACATCATTGCCGGAAATATCTCAAAATAGACATAAGTACTCCCCCTCGAACTCCTCCACCACCTTTGTTTCCATTTCATCATTGTCCCCATAGCTGCAGCAAGCTCCATACCACCTCCATAGCCTGGAAACCATCATTCTCTGTCATTTTCAGTCCTCCTACTCCTATCAACATTCAATAGGAGCATTATCGGGTTCTATAGGAGAATTATCGAGTTCTACAGGAGCACCTACAGCGAGTTCTATAGGAGGGGTTGTTAGGGTCCCACCCTAACCCCCTTATTTATGTCATGGGATCACGTCATAGTCAAGATTCAATAAAGCCCATATTAATATTTGCAAGTGGTTAACCCGCAATTAATGACGGGACCACAGTTAGTTGCAAATGGGCGGTAGTATTAGATAGATGGTATTAATAAAACCCACGGTATTGGCCCGTGGTATTGCATGTATGAGTCATATATAAAGGATAGAGACTCCCTGCGAGGAGTATCGTGTCTTGTTTTGTAATCGAGCTCTGCTCTATTGGAGGTTTCCCCCTTGAAGAGGCCTGTGAACATTTGTCTCTGAATAATAAAATCATTGCTATTCTGTGCTCTGGGTATATTTTCTTCGCATATTCTGTGTTCTCGGTATCTTTTCTTCGCAAATTCTATGTTTGGGTATTACTTTGCAGGTTAAGAGCATAACAAGTGGTATCAGAGCACTTTCCAGGGCTCGGTGGGATCTCCAAATTTTAGCAAAATGTTTTTTTGGCTAGAGACGTGTTCCAGCGTCTTTAAACCACGGGATCTGTCGTTAAGTGCATAAACCTGCAGATTTGGGGAGGCATGCACGCAGGAAATACAAGAGGTGGTCACGTTTGTTGGACTCCCTTGTAACCCCTGTGGGTACCCCTTCGAGTAGTAGCGCATTAGACAAAACCGCACACGGACTGTCTTCCACGTACCCTCTGGGTTTATAGGAAGCCCCCTAGCTCCCTTGAAACCTCACCATAGATAAACCTTCGGCCGTCTTGTGGCTACAGTACACTGAGAACATCACTCGGAGAGATTACTCGCCCGTACGATAGGGTAGTCGGGTTGTACGGCTAAGGGTACGGTCGATCCTCCTTAGTTAGAGCCCTGAAACATTGGGCCGAGTACTACTGTCAGACCCTTATGTATATTGCGATCTGTAGCACCTGACACTCCTCAAGACCATAGTTCCCTTTCTATCGGGGGATCACACATCACCTATTCCAGATCAGCAAGTGCAGCAGCAGCCGACATCAGTCCCGCAGCTCCATCAGATCAGCAACAGCAGTTGTTCCACCATTCAGATCTCTCAGATCCACCAGATCGGAGTAGTTGTGAAGGGTTCCTGTCCCTGGATATAATTTTCGCAGGACTTTTGGCGGCATTGACATTCTGAGGATTTGGCGACTGCAGTATTGATCAGGAAGGAGTAAAACTCCGTTAGGAGTTTTCCAAAAAAAAAAAAAAAAAAGTCTGAGATCTTCCGGGGCGCTTATTGGTGACCTAGCCCATCAGAATCAGGACGACGAGCTGAGCAAGGTGGTACCATTCAATTTCTTAGTAAAAAAATTTTAGGCGGTCCCAATTTTTCATCAGGTTGGTGTATGGTAGAAACTCGCGCTCAAGCGATGGCCAATGAAAGGATCGACAAAATTGAAGACCATGTGAACTCCCTCCAAACTGCGGTGAAGAATATCGAACTTGTGCTTAAAGGAATAAGTCACCAGATACATGATGCGCTCCCAAAGGGCAAGGAGCCAGCCCACGAGGAGGCGTATAATGGCCAGGAATACCATGAGGGTGAGTCTAGCCACTCTCCTCATGTCTGGCACACCCAGTCAGCGACCTCCCAAGTTGGATATGCATAAATTTGACGGTTCTCACACGTCCGCATGGCTAGCACAAATGGAGCAGTATTTCCAATTGAATCATATCATAGATGAGGGGACTAAGCTTATGGTGGGCACCATGTACTTGGACAATGAACGATGGCAATGGAAGGAATGGCATCAGCGTTGCAATGGACATTTTCAGAATTGGGCCCAATTTGCCAAAACTCTTCGCAGTCGCTTTGAACAGGAAGACTCTTTTTTGGGGCGTCTCACTAAGCTCCGACAGACGGGTACAGTGGAGGAATATATTACTGCTTTTGAAGCCTTAGCCTTCCGCACTAGGGGTCTCACAGATGAGTTCTACATGGAATGCTTTATCAGCGGTCTTAAAGAAGCCATCAAAGCTCAGGTTCTACTCCACCACCCTCCCACATGGACAGAGGCTTGCCAGGTAGCCCGTAAGGTGGAACGTGCATTAACAGCCCAATCCAGCCGCCCCAACTTCCCCGCTAAAGGTCGTCCCTCACAGGCTCCCAATACGACTCAGACACTTAAGATTCAAAAGGTGTCACCTGCGGAAATGGCCGAAAGAAGGAAGCAAGGACTATGTTACTACTGTGATGAAAAATATTCCCCGGGTCATAAATGCAAAGAGCACAAGTTTTTTCAAATAGATGCCACTGACTACAGCTCCACCGAGGAAGATCCACCACTTGAGGAACCGGAGGCGATCGAAGAAGATAACCAAAAGGAGATTGTATCTGATGAACCAATTATTTCGCTAAATGCATTGGCAGGAATTTCTTCCCCTCAAACTCTCAAAATCAGGGGTTTTCTTAAACATCGCCCAGTAGTAGTCTTGATTGATAGTGGAAGTACCCATAATTTCATCCATCAAAAGATCGCTGAAGCAGCACATTGTTTCGTCCGGGAAGTTTCTAACTTCCAAGTCCAGATTGCAGATGGGGGCACAATAAAATGTGAAGGTCGCTGTGAAAATGTCAAAATTCAAATGGGGGATTATCAATTGAAAACCCACATGTTTGCAATACACATGGGGGGTTGCGACATTGTCCTAGGCGTGGAATGGCTCCGCACTCTTGGGCCAATCACAATGGATTTCCAGGAGTTATTTATGAGTTTTAAGCAGAACAACTCCACACATACCCTCCGTGGACTACAGGCGGGAGCCCCCTCTATCATCAGCTCGCATAGGATGGAAAAATTGTTAAAAAAGGGCCATCATGGAGTGGTAGCTCAATTTAATGCCATCTAGGTAGTAGACACCATGTCTCTGCCAATTCATCCTGAGATGCAACAGATTTTAAATAAACATCGGATGGTCTTTGACAAGCCTCATGAGCTTCCACCCTCGCGAGGGGAACATGATCATAGCATCACATTGGTTCCAGGGGCCCAACCCCCAAATGTGCGGCCATACAGATATCCATTCACCCAAAAGAATGAAATAGAAAAAATCATCAAGGAATTGTTGGAAGCAGGTGTCATTCGTCCCGGCATTAGTCCTTATTCATCTCCAGTGGTCATGGTCCTCAAGAAAGATGGGGAGTGGCGGATGTGTCCCGACTTCAGGGCCCTCAATAAGTTAACAGTCAAAGATAAATTTCCCATCCCGGTGGTTGACGATTTGCTGGACGAACTCAATGGGGCTCAATTCTTCACTAAGTTGGATCTTCGCTCAGGCTACCACCAAATTCGCATGAAGGAAGTCGACATTCCCAAGACAGCTTTCAGAACTCATGAAGGCCATTATGAGTTCCTGGTCATGCCATTTGGTCTCTGTAATGCCCCCTCTACTTTTCAGAGCCTTATGAATCACCTCCTCAAACCATATCTCAGAAAATTTGTCCTTGTCTTCTTCGATGACATCCTCATCTATAGTGGCACTTGGGCGGCACATCTTCAGCATGTAGATCTACTCTTGCAACTGCTCCACACGCATAAATTATTTGTCAAGATGTCTAAGTGTTCGTTTGGCATGGAAGAAGTTGAGTATTTGGGCCACATTGTGGGGCGTGAAGGTGTCAAGGTGGACCCCAAAAAGATCCAGGCAATGCAAGAATGGCCTCAACCTAAGACCTTGAAAAGCTTGAGAGGATTTTTGGGTCTCACAGGCTATTATCGTAAATTTGTCCGCAACTATGGCCGCATAGCGAAGCCCCTAACGCAACTCCTAAAGAAAAATTCCTTCTTCTGGAACGAGGAAGCACAACAGGCATTTACCGCTCTCAAAACCGCCATGTGTTCCACTCCCGTCTTAGCACTACCGGACTTCACCAAATCATTTGTCATTGAATGTGATGCTTCGGGAATAGGTATTGGAGCGGTCTTAATGCAGGAAGGGCGACCATTGGCCTTCACCAGCCAACAACTAAGTGGGAGGAATCTGGGCCAATCTACCTACGAGAAGGAAATGATGGCCATCTTACATGCAATCGAGACCTGGCGACCTTACTTGTTGGGGCGACGTTTCCAAATCTGCACAGATCATCACAGTCTTAAATATTTTTTGGAGCAACGCCTATCTTCCCCACAACAAAATAAATGGTTAGCCAAAATGCTGGGATATGATTATGAGATCATTTACAAGAAAGGGAAAGACAATAGGGTAGCAGATGCATTGTCGTGCCAATTTGAGGAGGAAAGTACTCTGCTCGCAATTTCCCTCCCCATTCCAGACTGGATTGAAGAGGCTCGCAGGGAATGGTTTTCACATCCCGGGCTCTCCCAACTCATTTCTCAATTGCAGGTAGATCCTAATTCCAGCAAGGGCTACTCGTGGTAGAATGATATTCTTCGCTACAAGGACAGAGTCGTAATATCACCAACATCCACCCTCAAAAGTCGCATTTTGGCAGAATTGCACTCATCTCCCATTGCAGGACATTCGGGCTTTCAGAAGACGTATGCTCGCACCAGAAGATCATTTTTTTGGGCCGGCATGAAACAGGACATCCTTACTTTCGTAGCAGAATGTGACGTCTATCAACGCCACAAAGGGGAAACCGTCAACACACCAGGCACATTACAACCATTGCCCATTCTGGCTTCAATTTGGACGGAGGTCTCCATGGATTTCATTACAGGTCTTCCAAAGTCTGGGAACAAGTCAGTCATCATGGTGGTTGTGGACCGACTGTCGAAGTATGCTCATTTCTGCGCCCTACCCCAACCATTTACACCAACTTTGGTTGCTCAAACTTTCATGGATCAGATCTTCAAATTGCATGGCATGCCCACTTCTATTGTGTCCGACCGCGACCCAATCTTCACCAGTAATTTTTGGCAGGAGCTCTTCAGAATACAAGGCACTCAACTCAAACTCAGTACTTCATATCATCCGCAAACAGATGGTCAAACCGAAGCCGTCAACAAATGTATAGAAACCTACCTTAGGTGTTTCACTTCAGAAAAGCAACACCTTTGGGTAGAGTGGTTACCTCTGGCGGAATGGTGGTATAACACCAACTATCATGCCACCACCAAAATGACTCCCTATGAAGCAGTCTATGGACAACTTCCGCCTTCCCCTACTTCTTATCTCATGGGGTGCTCCAAAGTACAAGCCGTGGATCAACTCCTACAACACCGCGCAACCATGCTTGCCCATCTGCGCGAGAATCTTCATCAAGCTCAGAACCGTATGAAGCAACAGGCTGACCAACATCACTCAGAGCGCCAATTTCAAGAAGGGGATCAGGTATTTTTGAGGCTGCAACCATATAAGCAAACATCACTCAAAGACAAGGGTTGTCAAAAGCTCTCTCCAAAATTCTACGGACCATACCAAGTACTTCAGCGCATTGGAGAAGTGGCTTACAAGTTGGCTTTGCCACCTACAGCAAAAATCCACCCAGTTTTCCATGTATCGTGCCTCAAGAAAGTGATTGGGAACAATTGCCGAGTTCAAACCAGTCTACCTGAATTGGACGAAGAAGGGTCAATCTGGCTTCAACCTGAACAGGTCCTAGACACACGAGACAAGCACCTGCGCGGCCGCATGATTAAGGAGGTCCTCGTCAAATGGAAAGACACCTCTCCGGAAGATGCAACTTGGGAACCAGCCACTATTCTTCAGCAGTTTCCGCAGCTTCAGCCTTGAGGACAAGGCTAGTCTTAAGGGGGAGGGCATGTTAGGGTCCCACCCTAACCCCCTTATTTATGTCATGGGATCACGTCATAGTCAAGAGTCAATAAAGCCCATATTAATATTTGTAAGTGGTTAACCCGCAATTAATGACGGGACCACAGTTAGTTGCAAATGGGCGGTAGTATTAGATAGATGGTATTAATAAAACCCACGGTATTGGCCCGTGGTATTGCATGTATGAGTCATATATAAAGGATAGAGACTCCCTGCGAGGAGTATCGTGTCTTGTTTTGTAATCGAGCTCTGCTCTATTGGAGGTTGCCCCCTCGAAGAGGCCTGTGAACATTTCTCTCTGAATAATAAAATCATTGCTATTCTGTGCTCTGGGTATATTTTCTTCGCATATTCTGTGTTCTCGGTATCTTTTCTTCGCAAATTCTATGTTTGGGTATTACTTTGCAGGTTAAGAGCATAACAAGGGCAGTGAGCAGTTTTTCAAGAGAAAACATGGCGTTTTCACTCAAATTCGGACTTGAAGAGGTAGGCTCTATACAAACCCACCTGGGATATTAATATGTGCAAGGAATGATGCAATTTTAAGGAAGAATTAAGCCTGAAAAAGAAGGGGAATTTCATAAAAAAATTTGCCTGTTTCTTAAGAAAAACACAGTTTTTCTTTGTTTCTTGTTTCTGCAAAAATTCTTGTCTCCTTCTCCACCTAGGGTGTTCCAAAAAGGGTGCAATCAAAATGATAGGGGGATTCATGAGGAAGGAACCCACAAATTCAGTCAGGCTCCATGAACATCCCGAGGTAGTAGCCATTTTCACCAGAGCCAATTGGATGCCATTTTTCAAAAACTTTCGAGGGTTTGATGAAGAAGTGGCTCAAGAGTTTTCCCTTTCCTTGGTACCCCACTCAAAGACCCATGCCACTGTGAATTTTAGAGGTCTCACCATGGAAATCACCCTAGAATTTATCAGTAGGGTTACCAGCCTCCCACTTGGATTACCTTGGAGCAAAGATGAAAAGCCAATGGGACAAGTTGCCAAGAAAACCTTCTTCCAACCAAATGAACACCCTATAGAAGACAAAAATGGCATTAGAAGAACAAGCATACCTTACCCTTGGGATGAGGTCAGTTACCAAATCATCAAGTACATTTCATGTGAAGGGAGGTATAGCATAGTTTATGGCTACCATTTTAGACTTCTCCATGAGTTGAGATATGGCATGGACACTCCCACACCCCAAAAACTCAGCATTCCCTATTTTCTCCTACAGTCCCTTATAGACTCCAGCATTAAGTTGAAGGCAGGGGGTCCAAATCAGTTGGCTCACCATGGGTTGATTAAACTATTAGTGGAATAAGCCCTTCACACCTTCACAATCCCCATAGCCTAGGAAATCTTCAGAATATGACAGGAGAAGATGATATAAAAGCCCTCACATATGACCTCAGTCCTTTTGAAAGTGAGGGGGAAGAACAAAAAGGGGAAGATGAGGAGAAAACCAAAACAGAGGAAGAGGACACTAAAACAGGGAAGGAAGAACTTAAAACAGAGAAGAAAAAGACTAAATCAGAGAAGGAAGAAACTAAACAAGATGAGAAGGAAACCAAAACAGAGCTAGAGGAAACAAAGCTAGCAGAGGCAGAGAAGACAAAAGAAGAGGAAAAAGGGGCAAAGAAGACAGAAGTGTCTCCTAAGACACTAGAAAGGGAGGCAGTAGCTGTTCTTGCTACCCTCAACACCCCAGTTAAACCCAAACAAAAGAGGAAAAGGCAACCATCAATGTATTTTAGGGCTCGAAAAAGCACAAGGATAAAAACAGGGAAGCCACCACCATCCTCAAAAGAGCCTATCATAATTGAAGATTCCCCTACTGTCAAAAGGGAAGAATCTCCCTCCAAAACCCCCATCACTTATGAAAGAGGAAGTCCTAGATCTTCCACTTGGAAGGAAAGAATAAAACTATAGGACTCAAAAGCAGTCCTACAGGAGGCACAAACTGCTCTACAGGAGACCCTAATAAAGCCACAAGAGACCGAAAAGCTTGAGAAAAGGGCAGAAGAGCAGACCAAGCGGAAGGATGAAACAGTAGAGACATAAGAACCTGACCCCTAGCCTAGTTTGGGCTCTTATTACAACCTTCTTGAAGGGGGAAAAATTATTCCACAGAAATTTGCAGTCCCACTTTTCTTTGAACTGGAAAAAGAAAGGATAAGGAGCCATAGATGGATGCAGATCGCCAAGTCAAAAGGGGTGGAATATATTGGCCACATGGAGAGCAAGCTTAGAGAAATGGGTAAGGAGTTAAGCACTGTAAGACATACAGAAGCAATCAGAAGATCTCACTTGGAAGCAGAAAATGAAATGTTAAGAAAATAGCTGCAAGAAAGGGAAACACAATTGGCATGCATGGCCAGCTAGTCTATGGAGGCACTACAGTGTAGGACACCAACAAAATCATATGGAGTATACCTCAAAGACCAGTGGCTACAGTTTTAGATCAAGACCTTGGCACAGAGAGGCACCATGCCTTTTCAGGATTATAGACAGTTCATGGACCTATGTGACCACAGTTCAGCAGAAGACAAGGCAAAGATAGCAGAGTTCTATTTGCATAACATGGCCCTAACTGATATGAACCTATGGGACCCCAATGCTAGGTTAGGGGACTTGCAGCTGATGGCCATGGCATCATGGATGAGTCATGAGGAGAAAAGGGCAACAGAAACCAAGAAGTTGATGGAAAAAGAACAAAATGAACCCCTCATGATTAGAGCAGAGCCATCAGACCCTATGGCTCTCATTAGCACCCACCAGCTGCTTGCAAATAATCCTCAAATTGCCCTTAAATATGTTAATGATCAAGCTCAGGCCATTGCACATTTTGAGGACATGGAGAGATTGCTTGGAGATGACTGCATTCATGCCTGTATGAGAAGGTGGAATACACTACCACACAGCTTGCAGATCAGGGAGTATCACTCCCCAACCAGGATGAAAGAAGCATTCAGGAGAGTGCCACTGTACAAGCACTCTATGTAGAGTTTGAAGGTCAATTGGATTGGCCTCAAATTGAGCCCCCCACTACTGCTAGGACTGCTAGAGGGCACAAAAGAAGAAGAAGAAAGACAACAGTGGGAAGAGGTGGACAGAAAGGCAGGATTCCATGATAAAGAAGAGGATCTCACATCAAAAGCATGGGATGTTAGGGAGGCCATCAGGGCCATCAAAGATGAAGAGATGGATTAGTTGCTCAGAGGATGAGCAACACATTCAGTAGGGGGGTGATGATGAGCCCCATAAATGGGTAATTATATGGGCTCATTTTGCCTCCTAAATTAGCTTAATCCACCATTCTCATTATTTTATTACATGTTTTTGATTATATTTATGCTAATAGAGTGAGTTGGGTTGGTCATTATGCCTTGAAGTCTAATGTGTGCTTAATGCAGATTTTTGGTCAATTTTGGAGACAAAGTCAAAGATTTAATGAGAATTTGGCAACAAATATTCGAAGAAGACAAGGGAGAGGATTTGTAGGAGGTTTCCCCCTCATTTATGACTCCCTCCTTCGAATCCTCCTTCAGAAATCTTGGAGCACAAGTAGCCACATCAATGCATCAAAGAGGCAGCGGAGAAAGTGAAGAATAACTGTTGTCTATCTCAATTCTTGGGAGCCAAGCCTCCTTGATTTTAGGGGAGCTGTCGGGAGCTCCAGTTGTACAAGTAGAGAGGCCTAGGGCCTCATTAGGTGGTTAGATGTTAGTCAAATTTTTGCACTTTTTTTGTATCTTTTGCTCAACTCATTTCGAGCTTACTTTTGTGGATAGTTTCATGTAATGTGACTATTATTTTGATAATGAAGATGAAATATTTTTTGAGCCAGCACTGAGTTACCTCAGAGGGTTGAAGCTCTTGGGTTAGGGCCCAACCCAAGCTGCCCAACACCTCTTGTTTTGTATTTATATGTTTTGTTGCAGTTTATGAATTAGTTGCAGTTAGATAGATTTCTTTCCTGGTTAGAATAGGTTGCTTTTGGTGATTTACATAGTTGTTTCCATCTTAGTTTGCTGAAGTAGGTTAAATAGTGTTAGGAGAAAGATACAAAAAGGCCATCAATAGAGCCTTGACCTCCTTTCCTCCCTTTGGGACCATGAGCTGAGGTCAAGACCCTCTTGCTGCCACAAAAACACAGTTTTGCCTTCTCCATGCAATTTCTGGTGTTATAGTTTGATTTAGAGGTTAATGCTTTGCTTTAGATCCATTTTTCCATGCTCATTTCTATTTCTGCAATAAATATCTTTCCATGCTTTCCTTTCCATATAGCATTGTTCAACATTTTATTTTCCTAGATCAGAATTTAGGTTAACATGAGATACAGTTCTGTTTTTTGGTGCAACTAGTTTCTTTGCTTGCTTAGTTTCAGAGTTTGATTTGCAACTCTCTTGTAGTACATCTCTGCTCATAATAAGTCAATAAATCAGCCATCACCATATCTCTTTGCTACATGTTCCACAGGTCATTCATAGCCCCTCATAAATCTGCCCTAATTTTTTTCACTTTTCTCATAAACTTTCCTCTCGTCCCTTGAACAAATCCAACCATCATTCTCTTCCTCAATCCTCCTTAATGAACCTCAGACACCTTAACACATCCTTCTAGATTCAGCTACCCTTTCCAACCATTTTCCCACCTTTAAAATCTCTAAAATAGCCCGCGACATCCTCCTGTAGATCCTCCTGTAGACCTCCTGTAGATCCCCTACAGCCTCCTATAGAATTTCCTATAGGTGACTTTTTGAAGTCCGATTGCAGGGAAAGCCTCTAGAAGGTTGCTAGAGGCCTCTTAGGACCCCTCCACACCTTCCTACACCTCTGCAAATCCCAAAGTCGCCCTCCATCGCCACCTAATCACTACCACATCCACAAACAAATAAATTACATGCATGACAATTTCACATAAAATACATAAAAACCCAAAAAGATGTTTTTTTTCTCATTTCCTTCTAGAAATAGCTTGAATAGATGTTGTTTACTTCCTAAGTAGGTAATGGCATTCATTTTATGGTTTTTCATCTCTCTTTCTGCAAAAGTAGGGTTAGTTGGTTAATTAGGGTTTGCTAGGGTTACTTCACATTTCAGTCTTCCTTCTCTTTCTGCAAGTAGAGTAGCCTCTATAGAGTAAGCTTTTCTTTCTTTCATCACATATAAAGCTTCTTCTGGAATTCATAGAAGTTGGCTTGAGCTCCTAGTGATCTTGCGCCAGCTGACCAAGTGACAGCTTGCAGTAAGAACTAGTACTTGTGCATACAGCACCGTCGCTTCCAAGTTTGTTACGAACTGTCGGGTTGATTAAAGTAAAGTAGGAAGCCCCAGGAGTTGCAGCATTATTGCTGCAATGTTGGTGCTCACCAGGTTGCACGGAGGAAGTTGGAGGTGGCTTCTCAAACAAAGGATCTATGGAGAACAAATGCATGTGTGTAGAGCTTGAAGTAGGTGTGCGGAAATGGTTGTGCATGTGCTGAGGTGGCTATTCAGAACAAATGTGTTCATAGGTGGTTGTTCGGAGGAAGCAATGTTGTTGAGTACAAAAGTCCCTAAGCGGAGGTGATTATGCATGTGCAGAAGTGGTCACACAATGAAAGTCGAAGCTCTGCACAAGGCCCAACTAATACAATTATTATTTAAGAATGCTAAATCATAATAAATATACAAATCCTTTCTGAATTATTATCCAATAACATATTTCACAAGCTAACAACTTCAAATGTCAATGATTGACTTATAGGCAGTATTGAGTACGGAAGTTGTTGTGCGGAGGTGGTTGTACTTGTGTGGAAATGGATGCATAGTGAAAGAAGAATCTCCTCATAAGAAAAGTTCTGCACAAGTATAGTAAATATTTCAAGGTTTATTTCTTAGCATCGACTCCCTAGTTATTCATTTATTTCAAAGCATGTAAAATTAAGCATTTAGGATCACGTGGCATTGATTTTTTTTCTTTTTTTGGAAAAAAATGTTTGTAAACTAAACATTCATAAACAAATGGTGTTTAAAGCTTTTAAATAGTGTACGAATATTTGCATGTAACACAATGTGCAAAGCTTTTCTTGTGCATATATTTTCCACACAATCAAAGCTCTACACAAATATTGTATTCCAATTGTTGTTTTACTCGATTGTAATGAGCACGTGTGTCAATTAAACTACCTGTTGAAGCTTGTGTGTGAATATTTCACTATGTGGATAGCTTTCATTGTGGAGACAACTTTGTAAGGAGACTTTGCATTCCTTACACTCTGTACAATCTTTAATCGATTAATTATCGATAGCAGGAGACGCAGTGACTTTGTTGCATCACAGCTATTAATCTCGTTAAGTTTGTAATGTAGGTGAAATGATGGAAATGACCTACATACATATACAAGAAAAGGTTATTTATCATTACATTATTATGACCATAATGAAAATATGCATGCAAGTTTTTGAAAAGGAATTCTATATTCCCAAGTTTAACTTTCCATTGCTTAAGAGGAGGAAGAGGACTAACCCGTTTTTTCTTATGAGGAGGAAGAGAAAATTTGAAATGAAGTGGTTGGGTCCTTAGGAAACATGTAATCTACTGGTGTAAAGTTTTCTAGCTGAGAAATCATGTCTACAACCTAGCTCATGGAAGGTCTCACATCATTTTCTTGCTCCATTCATAGTTGTGCTCAATCCCTCTCCCTTTCCTCATCATTGAAAACACCCATTGCACCAAATATCTATAATTTTGGATGATTGAATCGGATAATGATATTTGTCTATTTATCATCTCTAAAAAACAAATCCCAAAACTATAAACATACACCTTATTTGTGATTGGAAATTCATTATCCACTCTGCTGTTAAGTAGCCTTCCGTGCCTCTAATTGTGGAAAAGAACAATGGATGGTCTCTATCTACCAACTTTGCTAGCCTAAAATCAGAAACCTTTGGATAAAATTTCATGTCTAAAATTATGGTTTGGGGCTTGATATCACAGTGTAAAATCCATTCCAAACCATGTGGCAAAAGCATAAGCATTGTTACCCACTCCATAAAATCTAACAGAAAATGTTTTATTGGGAGAAACAAAGCATGGTACATTCTTTTTTGGAGTTAGTGATGAACACAGGTGCATTCATCTCTTTTAGTGATGCACTGATTGTTGAAATTGGGAATTACAAAAATAAGTGTGCAAGTGAAGAGAAACAACAAACATGTAAGTTGAGTGGAAATCAAATGCTCAGAGACTCCCTCTAGCCCTTCCATTATGGTTAGGCCAACTTTGATATTAATTAATTTCAGTAGATGGCCTTCTCTTGAGTATAATTTCAAAACGTGATCCTCTCTCTTAACCATCCTGAACCTAGATCTGCTACAAGAAACAAAAAAATGTGTCGTGTGTGTCTCAAACTTTAGAGAAATGGATGAGGGCTACCGTTATCCTATATACTCCAAAATTTGGAAGCTAAAAACAAATACATGGAGCAAAATGTAAGAAAGTGTCGTTGACTATCGACCCCCAGTGAATTAAATCATACTAGACGAATCAACAGAGTTACCTAATGAATTGGGAAGGAAGACACCACAGTGATGTTAATCATATTAATCTCCAAGCGTTCATGACATATTCAAACCCATTCAGAGCAAGAGATTTATCTGATATCTGGGTACCAAAGGCATGATCATTCACATTTAACAACTCACAATTTATGATTTTTTTACTTTCTATAATACACTCCACCTTTAATATGATTTATGTTAGACAAGTAATCTTTGGGATTATAGTTTTGGTTAGTGTGTATTATGATGACTAGTTATAAGAGTCTAAGAAATCCTAGAAACTGAATCAATGGTTTTCTTGTTGTAATTATATGTACACTATGTACATAATTCATGATCATTAATATACAGTTGAATTAATTTTCCACCAATTTTTCTATTTAACAGTGGTACAAGAGCATGGTTAATCTGCTCTGTCAAGTAGAATGAGCCACTAGTTTTGTGGGCATCCAGAGCATTGGGCAAGAGAAGGAATTTACGTAGAATTCCCACATGGATCCACCTCAAGGTAGCAGTGATCGTACAATATTCGTGCAAGTAGAGATGGTCATGATTGTAGGTATGAGAAATCATTGGTGAAGGTAATTATAAACATATTTTTTTTCTTATTTAAATCCATGAAGATCTAGTATGAGGTTGATTAGGAATTTTTGGGTCAAATCATGATTTATTACTATATATTATGGTATGAGACTCATTGCTACTACCTTTGTGGGTGAAGTTGTGCACATTGTTTGAGATTATTGCCCATTCAAGGGTGTCTTTGAACTGAATTTTTGATGATTTGGGTCTCTTGATGCGATGGCATCCCCATGGTCTTGAACACAACTCCATCTTGAAATAGAAAAGAACAACTACGTTTATACCAAAAATAGCTCAAATTACCCTCCTATTGATCCAGGTGGATGTCGGTGGCCACCCACCTATCCCACTTGGACCCCCACAACTGTCTCTTTCATATTTTCAGTTTTCGTAATTGTAGCACAACTTACTATTTTTAGCAGTTTTTCGGGTCCTCAACTTTCGGAGCTGTTTTGAGGCCCTAAATGACGTTTTTTGGGAAATCTGGGAGCAACATGCGGCCATGGACTTATGTTTCTCTTCCTAAAGTTGTAGTGCTCGGATATATATTTCTAAAGATCTATTGTACGCGTCAAACGAAGATCGAGTGCCAAAGTTAAGACCCTGGGAAGTTGATGTACCAACTTACCCAAAACGAGGCTCACAATTTGGTGTTTCATCTTCTAGGGTTACGTTTTGGGATGTTAAGGGTTTTCCATTGTTTCTCAAAAATAAATAGGCCGTCGAGCCTCATTGTAACACAGTTCAAAGGCATGTAGCCACCACATCTCTTCTCAGAGATAAGCTACCATCGCCCTAGCTAATTTATTTCCATTTTTGTTTGTAAGCATATTTCAGTATTTGACATTAATGAAATGAAGTATTATTTTTGTTGCATCTTTGTGTTTATGGTTATCTCTGTAATTTTTTGTGTTCCTGTTTAAATCTAGATTAGTGGTATCAAAGCGGTCTACTTTTTCTTTGTTTTTCTTTGCATGTCCCCAACAAGGTCAGGATATAAGGAGTTAGGGCTTGAACTAGTCGAACCTTTGCAACACCAGCCTCACAAATCCTGATGGCCTCCCATGGCAAATGAAAAGCAAGACGAGGGGGTAGGAGATCCTATCAAAATCTTGCTCGAAGAAGCCCTCGAGCGACAAAGGAATGTGATGATGGAAAGCTTTGCCCAGATCCTTCAGCGGCTACCCAGGGGCGACACATCAGCTTCCAACAGCTACTCTGGAAATGCCACATCGTTTAAGGTACAAGTTAATTTTGAAATCCCCATATTTGAGGGTCAAATAGACGCAGATGCCATAGATAGATGGTTAAGTCTACTAGAAGGGTACTTTTCTGTTCATGAATTTTCGAGTTGGGAAAAGATTATTTTCGCTCTTCTCAAAGTAGCCCCCCACGTCAAGGACTGGTGGGAAACCTATTGCGAGCAGAAGGATGAAAGTACAGACTCATTATTTTTAGCTGCACCCACTTGGAATTCATTCCGAGATGCCAGCAAAGAGCAGTGCTACCCTGTCAAAAGCTATGAGGACAAATACATAAAGTGGACCACGTCGCGGTAGGGAAGGGACCAAGATGTGACGGAGTTCACAAACATTTTTCATACCCTTCGCACACAGTTAGGTATTAAGGATTCTAAGTTGCATTTGGTACTCAAATATCGCGGCTGCCTACACAAGTACATCCAAGAAGAAATGGAGTTCCTGAACATTTCCTCACTCGGCACAGCATACCAATACATTGTCAAGATTGAGCAAAAGTTTAAACAAAAGAAGTGAGACTTTGGATCTGCAAATCCGAAGACCAAAGGACAAAGCCAAGGTAGGGTGACCCAAGACATCCGGTTGAAGCCGCGGGAAAAGAACAACACCATGAAGTCAAAGAAGGACAAAGGAAAGTGGTGTGAGTTCCATAAGAGCCCCACTCAAAACACAAGTGAGTGTCAGACCAAGTAGTCACTGGTGGCGGAGTTGAAGGCTTCCGAATCAGATGCATGTTCCGGCCCTGAGTCAGAACCCGACAAGGGTAATGGCAAAGGGAATTAGATTATTGATGCTGAGCCCAGCACCACTGTTGCTACCACCAAGATCCAAAAGAATGAGCCTGAAGATCCAGAGGAGGGGGAGCGTCTTTTCCACTCACAGATGTGGGTGAAGGGTTCGCCGTTGCAATTCATTGTCGACAGTGGCAACCAAAAGAACCTCATTTTAACAGAGGTGATGAAGCGATTGGGCCTATCGACTACACCACACCTGCAATCCTACAGTATTGGGTGGCTTCACCAAGGACGAGATCTTCGAGTTCGCCAGCAGTGCCACCTTCCCTACAGCATCAAGCCCTTCACAGATGAGGTATTGTGTGATGTTGCACCTCTAGATGTTTGTGATGTACTATTTGGCTAGCCATACTTGTGGAGGTGACATGTTGTGTATGATTCAAGGCCTCACGCTGTTATTATTACTTTGGGTAATTCATTATACAGGATACCGGAGGTAGCCCCACCTACTACCACCTCTTTGATCTCTGCTAAGAAATGCAGCAAGATCGTCTCCCAGACTAGGAAATTCATTTTATGTCTAGTTCACTCCCAAAGTAAGGGGAAGATCGTAGCCACATCCACTACCCCCGCGAAGGGTTCCTCCATGCAGTAGCAACAACAAAGGGATACGGTCATGACAAAACACAGGAACAACTTCTGGGGTACCACATAAGTTTCAGGTGGGCGACAAAGTCTAGTTGCATTTGTAGAAAGAATGCCTAACAAGAGCCCATCAGAAGCTCAGACCACTCCGACATGGTCCTTATAACATTACCAAGGTTGTGGGAAACAATGCTTTGCAGCACAATATTCCTCCATTCCTTCGCTCGCACCGAGTGTTCAATGTGGGATGCCCTCTATCATGCTTCCCACCATTACTGGACACATCAGAGATTGCAAAATAGCTCACCAGGGACCAAGCTTAGCAGATGGAGGAACTCAACGCAATGGGGACCAATGCTTCCTAAGGGGAAAGGAATGATCCAGGTGGATGTTGGTGGCCACCCACCTATCCCACTTGGACCCCCACAACTGTCTCTTTCAGATTTTTAGTTTCCGTAATTGTAGCACAATTTACTATTTTTAGCAGTTTTTCGGGTCCTAAACTTCCGGAGCCGTTTTAAGACCCTAAACGACGTTTTATTAGGAAATCTGGGAGTAAAATGGGTCCATGGACTATTGTTTCTCTTCCCAAAGTTGTAGTGGTCAGATAGATCTTTCTAACGAGCTATTGTACGCGTCAAACAAAGATCGGGTGCCAAAGTTACGACCCCGAGAAGTTGATGTACCAACTTAACCAAAACGGGGCCCACAATTTGGTGTTTCATCTTCTAGGGTTAGGTTTTGGGATGTTAAGGGTTTTCAATTATTTCTCAACAATAAATAGGCCTTCGTGACCCATTTTAACACAGTTTAGAAGCATGTAGCTGCCACATCTCTTCTCAGAGATAAGCTACCATCGCACTAGCCAATTTATTTCCATTTCTGTTTGTAAGCATATTTCAGTATTTTACATTAATGAAATGAAGTATTATTTCCGTTACATCTTTGTGTTTACGATTATCTCTGTAATTTGTTATGTTCTTGATTAAATCCATATCACCTATCCTGATTGACATAGAACCCTCTTTCCATCATTATCAAATCGACTTTCAGATTAGGCCATTTGAAATTACTTCCACGAGGTTTATCTTTGTATGCATTGTCATCCTGCACAAGCTTCCCACGTAAAGCATTATAAATCAAAATAATGCTCGACCCCATTGCAAATATCTAGAAGAAATTTGTTGTATCTAGACAATTGATATGTATTATTTAAAGACAGAAAAATTTTACTTCTAATTTGCACGTGCATGAGAAATTAATGGACAGTCAATATTTCTGGTTGGTTTTTGAGTTGATTGATACGATATGAAATAGTGAATATAAAATATTTTCATTCTTGTTTCCTGAAGATTTGTAGCAGGGATGAAATTTCTTTCCATTGGTGCAAGAAAATGCATTTTTGGGTGCTACTTCGAATGAAATATTATTCAAAATTTTTGGTTAAATCTCAAAGATGGTAATTAATTTCAGAGTAATTAGAACTATGTACGTTCCCTACTGAGTTGCACGGTGCTTAGGACAATATTCGCATGAGGAGTGTTATTCGATGTTCCCATGCTAAAGTGAAGTACTTCTGCATTTGCTTGATGAAGCTACTTGAAGGATGACCTAGACCCCTAGATAAAGAATCCATTTAGATACATCATTCATTCATGAAGTGCGATTTGTTCTACACGTTAAGTAAAATCCACAGAAATTTCCAACTCCTGGTGAAGGGTTTGAGATAAAGCGGAAATGTAGCAAGGAATTAACTGGACCTATTTTATTGGAAATGAATTATGTTCCAAAAAAATTCTAGCTCTCTCCTTCCTTGACTAAACTTCTCAACATTAAGGTTGTCCGTGAATCAAAGACTAGTATGTGTTGAATATTCTTGATATACGGTTTTGGCGTTGTGCAAATTAAGCTATGCGTTAACCTATGTTTTGAAGGAGTATATGCGATGGAAGCATGGTTATGTTTGGTTAAATGTTGTGTTGATTTAAATATGACCAAATTTGGAAAGCCTTAGCAGCTGGTAACTTGAATTTTGAAAGGTCGGGCAGTTGATTTAAATTTGTTATGAATTGTTTATGTTTCATGATGCAGACTTATATTCTTTGAATTATGAGCATCGCTATGACCATTGTAGGAAGAAATAAAGTGGGTAAGGTCTCCTTGACAATGGAGAGGAATATTTGGATGCACGTTGTCGAATAGCGAATCCCATGCAGAATATATGAGGGACAGGTGCCGCTCCCAGGGATTGGGACCCAATTGGTAAGACTACCACTAGTTGTTTTCTCCACCAATTTATGTTTATTAACATCTAATTTGATGACCTGCCCAATCCATTGCACATTTTGATGTATAATTTATTTTAAGCCACTGCACATTGTTGAACAGTCGTTTAACAATATCAAGTTATTACACCTACCATCATACTACTATAATATAATTTTGAGATTTGAAATTATGGACCTTAACATCTATTAGTGAATCGTTGCAGTTTTTGATTTTTTCTTAGCTTCTTCTCTGAATCGGTTTAATATTGCATCGAAGGGGGTTAGAGAAGTAATTTTTAAACTTGAATTTCATATTTACTATAAAAGTAATATGTAATAGTAGCCCAGTAAAATATTGCATAGAGGTTGAGTGGTGGCAATAAGATATGCCTGAATTGTATGAGTGGATATTTATTTTCACCTTAACAGTTTTCCCTTGGGAATTTTAAACTGTGTTGAATTTCTAGTTGATTTGCAATGTAAGCACGTGCATTTTTAGTTGAACCCAACACCCTTTCCAAAGTTGATTGCAAGTTTTCTTTGATAGGAAGTTGGAGAAAATGGCTAAACTCAATGATTTGTTAGATTTATTAAGTAGCCTAATGTCGTCTACTATTTAGAAAAATGTCAAAATCATGAAGGACACATTCTCTGACATCTGAACATGTTTGCAAAATGCTAAAAGAAAAATTGAGTTTTTGGATCTTGAGTCCCAATTCCAACGAGATGAACTACTACAAAAGAGATGTGTTTCTGAATTATTTTTTGTTTAGAGCAATTCTCAGTTTGAGTTAGATATGGATCAAACCATTCCGAGAGAAAATTTGGATGCAGCTAAAATTCATGTTCATTGTTCCAACAAGGGAAGTGTATGTAAGGGTCATTTTCATACAAATGTGAAACCTATAGTTCCCAAGACATTCATTAGACCTTGGGAAGAAATTATGCACAAAAAAATAAAACTAGTGTGGGATATGATAAAGATGTTTTTTTCATGTGCCTGATTTTTCAAAACCTATACAATTTCGTAGTGCTGGAATTTTAGATGATGTTGTCCCACAATAAATTGTTAGATGCCAATATTGTGATAGAGTTGGACATGAGAAAGATCATTGTTATGATCTTCATCCATGTGAACATTGTGGAAAGAAGGATCATCATTCAGATAGATGTTTTAGAAATAAGACCAATACAAGAAAGAAAAATAATTTTGGATGGATTTCTTCTTCGGATTGGTCTAAAACAACTAGAAAGATATAGAAGTCATACCACAAGATATGATTGAGAGTATTGACTAGTGTTGCAGTGAAGAGTACTTTATCTTCTCACCCTGTATCTGACAAGGGGGGGAATTTATGGAATTGATGGTTTTCTAGAGGTTTGAAGATTTATCACGCAAGCTCAAGTAAGAGATAATCAGATTTGTACTGCTACAATCTAGAGCCTAAGTTCTGAAATCAGATTCAAAGTTGTAGACATAGTTGTTTTGATTTATGCTCCATGAGCATTATACTCTATGAATATGATTGCATGTTTTTGGCATGCTAATATTTGTGAAGGAGTGCTTCCACTGGTAGAAGATGCCAAGATATGAATTGTTCCAAGAACTGCTTTGATAGTTCCAAAGATGGTTTGTTTGAGGAACTGTTATGCTAGTTCCAAAGATGGTTTGTTTGAGGAACTGTTATGCTAGTTCCAGAGTTGGTGGTCATTCTTAAACCATCACTGGTTGAGACCTTGAGTTCTCTCACATTTTTGTATTGTTTGTGGCTTTCTCCTAAAAAACAACACATAGGTTACTCAGGTATTGGATGTAATGTGTTTTTTTGCATTTTTAGCTCTCATTCTTGGACTTTGATAAATCCCTTTAGATTAAGGTGAGAATGTTAAACACGGAGTCCTTGGGATTTTAGTTTGGGTTAATGTGTATTATGATGATTAGTTATTAGAGTCTAAGAAAACATGGAAACTAAATCAATGATTTTCTTATTGTATTTATATGTACACTATGTCCATCATTCATAATCATTAATATACAGTTAATTTCATTTTCCACTAATTTGTGTGTTTAACAATTTCTATAACACGGTATCTTTTGATATGATTTTTTTGGATATATGAAATATTAATTAACAAATAAAAAAAAAAAAAAAACAAAACAGAAACAAAAAACTAAATCAATTTTATTCACATAAAAATTGTTTTGGTAGTTTATAAATTGCTAAGTGGGCCTCGAGTAACTGTTTTGTTTTGCTAAGAGCTCATCTAGGACACAAGGAAACATGTTAACATACCACGAGTGAGTAATTATATATGGCATTGTTTTCCTTCAATAATAGTGTTCATTCAACCTACATTTGTTGATAACAGAGTGATGGTTGTCTCTAGTGTTGGTTTGACAATTTAGTTATAATAGGTTTTCTCACTATTTAAAATAAAAAGTTATAAATTGCTAATAAATGCCTATAACCATCAAAGAGATTTAGAATAGTCGGTGAAGGAGCGTGCTGTTAAGGCGCTCCGTAAGCAAAGGTCACCGGTTCTAGTCTCGCCGATATCAAAAAATTCAGTATGGTTTCCGCTGGTGCGGCTGAGGCCGGGTACGATCCCTGGGTGACTTTGACAGCTTAGATGCCTCTAAGTCGTGGCCTCTCAGCTAGAGGGTAAGAGTGATTTTTAGGATTCATCCACTTATCAACCAAAAAAAATAAATGCCTATAAGCATATATTCCACAATAATCACCAAAACATAATTTTAAATAATAATTAAATTATAACTTTATTTTAAATTATTATTATTATTAATTATAAATGAATTAATATATAGGTTTTAAACATATATACATTTGAAAATATATAGAATAAGTGATGTAAATAGGTTTTGTTACAATATCATTGGTTAATACCATAGTTTATTTTATGAACTTTTTTTTTTTTTTGCTTGTTAAGACTAACCTACGCACCCACGGGGATTTGAACCGGTGACCTATAGCAAGGAGTGCCTTAACAACACACCCATTCACCGTCAATCTAAAGCCCCATGGGCTATTTTTATGAAATTTTATTTCATATTTTTTTAATTAATAAATTTTATTAATACTTTTTTAATTAATCAATTTTATTAAAAGGCAATTTTTTTTAAAAACTATTTTAGAAATAAATTTCAAATTTTGAATATTCTAAAATAATATAAACACATTAAATCCCCTCTATCTAAAAACTATTAATAATTATATTAAAAATTTAAAACCCCTATTTCTAAATAATTAGTAGACACCCACAGATATGTAATAAAAAACCTAAAAAAATTAAACATATAATTGGAAAAATTTAATGCTACGCGAGGCCTCAATTCCTGAGATATGAATGACAATGACACATGTGTTGTTCATATGAACGGCATATGACAATGACATATATATGCCGTCCCCAAACATAAAGCTGGTCTCAAAAAATTAATATTGTCACGGGCTTAAAACCCGACCTCAAACACAAACTGTTATATGTGCTTTTTCCTGTGTTACATTTGACTTTCAAAACCAGATACCCATTAAATTTGAAGGTTTTTCCAACTCAAATGCCTGTTTTGACAGGTATGACAGTTTGAATTAAATTTGAAGGTTTTTCCAACTCAAATACCTGTTTTGACAGTTTGATGAAAGAAATTTGACAGGTATGATAGTTTTTACCCATAGGATGGATACTTTTTACCCATAAAATAGACAAATCACATAATGTGAAGAAATTATAAATTAAAACATTAATATAGTTGGAAGTGCCCGGATTGCCCATCTAAAATTTCACTTTTACGTGCCTTTTGAAGGTTATTGGCGTGATGCAGCAGACACGAATAGTTTGTTTCAGCCTTTCAAGATGTTTTCAACTCATGCAGCAATGGCCAGGACAGGGTATCAGGGTTCTTACTTTCCTGGACGTTGTGGACACAATGCAACGGTTTCGTGCAAGAGGGACATGGGGTTCATGTAACGGACACGGGATATTAGTTTTAGCGTCTCCAAACGTTATCAACTCGTGTGATAAAGACGGGATGGATGATTGATGATGTTCTGATTATGGGGATGATTGATAGATTTAAATGGCACACATTATTTCATATTTTCACTAAATTTGTAAGAGCCATGGGTTTCATTATGAATTTATTGAAATCTACTATTTTATATGGTTTTAGTGATTTGAATGACATGGTTTATATTCAGAAAATCTTCGGGGTGGATGCGGACTCTCTAGCAGCGGGCATGAAAACCTTGGGTTATCATATAAAGCCTTGTCAGTGCAGGAACAATGATTGGGTGTGGCTTGTTGATCGATCTTACAAGAAAATAATGGGGTGGGAATTCAGATGCCTCTCGTTGGGAGGGCATATTACTCTCACTAAGTCGGTGATCACCCAGCTAGGTGTATATTGGGCATACTTATATTGCCTCCCCCATTCTATAATCAATTCTTTGCACCACATTATGGCTCAATATATTTTGTGAGGGGGGTCACACAAATTTAAATACTACCTCGTAAAATTAGAGAACATAACTATCCCAAAAGAGTTGGGCGGATGGGTTGTATTGATCCTACGAGAGTTTAGTTGGGCGTTGTTGTTGAAGTCATTGTGGCATGGTATATTCGGGGAAGGCACATGGGGTAAAGTTATTAGATATAAATATCTCAAGAACAAAGAGTTTGTATATTGGATATGCGGGGGATCATTGGAATTTCCATTGGATTGGCCATATGGCTTAGTCTGAATAAGATCAAAAAGGTTTTTCTTCAAAATTTATGTTGGCAATTTGGCACTGGACATCGGGCTATGATTGGCCTGGACCAGATTCTTGGTATGAGAAGGGTCTTGTGCATATATGTGGACTTAATACAAGATTTTAATAGACGAGGTATTTTCTATTGGAACCAAGTCATTCGGGAATGGCTTGGACATGTCCCTATATGGAAAAGGGCCAATGAACTTGGTTTCTCGAGCTAGAATGCTTTTGAATGGGAACAGATCGGATCATGATGAAATCCATCGGAGTTTGCTGTGATGGGCATGGGGATCATATCACATGGGCCGACAAGAAAAAGGTAGGAGAAGTTGAGATGGCAGACACATACTACAACCTTTGCACACATGAGCTACACAACATAGAGGTATGATGGTTCTATAAATTTTGGTGCACTAAGTTGCCCACTAAGATCATTATGTTTCTTTGGCTTGTTTGGAAGAATAAAAATCTTACATGGGACAACCTACAAAAGCGAAAATGGTAGGGGCCGGGGATTTGTTATCTTTGTAGGGACGAGGGGGAGGGTAATATCCATCTTTTCTTAAAGTGTCCTATTTCAGTCCAAATCTGGCGATATTTTGTTGTACAAATCGGTAAACCTTACATACAATATGATAATATCTTCGATTGTTTGTATTGGTGGAGTGAACAAAGTACCACATGGAGGTTGATTCCATTGGCTGTTTTCTGGGAGATATGGCAGTGGCGCAATCAAATTATATTTGATAACTGTAAGGTAAAATATGCACTGGTGATGGACCGAATATCTAAATGGTTTAGTGGTGATTTTGTACTAAGCAGAGCACCCAAGAAAAAGACTTGTAGGAGATCTGGTCCAAGCATTGTATATCCAACCAAATTTTTTGATGGGGTGGCACAAAGAGGGATTTGTGGATGTGGATTTTGGATCAAACTTACAGAAGAGAAAGAATTTTGGGTTCATTGGGGTGCTGGTAGGGGCACAAACATGAAGGCAGAAGCCATGGCATTATGGGGCTTTCTTTGGTTCTCTACTTTTTTGGATATCCCCTCCATGCATATTTTTGGGGATTCTCGTATCATTATTGAACATGTACTGGGAAGGAACAAGATACAACAGAATACACTCTATGGTTGGCTCTGCCAGATTGAAAACCTTTGGGCCACTTTTCAATACTCATCTATTCAGCATATTGGACGGGAATATAACCAAAATGTGGATCATATGTCCAAGCTGGGTCTATTGGGAGAACCTCATTGTATGCACATCAAAATAAAGATGGAAGCATATACTATGGACTTTGGATGTCTACCACTGTCGGGATAATAAATACACTTCCATGGGTCATACACAAAGCAAAAGAAATGTTGCATCTAGAAGAGATAAGTTAAAATTTTGTGTCTTTTTTGTAAATAGCATATATTATTAGTAGATTACCAAGGAATTATGTTTTGGAAAAACAAGCACATAGTTAGTAATAGTTTTAATTATTATTACTTTTTACAGTATTCACATTTGTGGCACAAAGTTTGATGATAATTATAGATGAATATGTGGTCAATGCTTAATGTATATAATCAAATGTTGATGACAGCTATACATGCCCATAATTCCTGGATTATGTATTGTTTTTTTATATAATACAAAAACAGACGTTTTTTTCATGTTGAAAAAAAAAAGAACGAGATGGATAAAGGCATTGTATATTAGATTTTGATAATGATTTATTTATTTATTTTTAAAAAAATAAAAATTCGGCAGCTAGTAAGATTAGAATTTATATTATTGCCTTTCATAAATTTACAATAGCCATTTTCTCCAGGGTTTAGCTAAAGAAATCAAACCAGTAGCAAAAATATAAAATTTGAAGATTGTTCATACTGTTAATGATTGGTTGAAGTGAGAAGACAAAAAACATAAAAAAAATCTGCAAGCAAAACACTGCATAAACTAATAGACATTCTTGCATTGCTGGAAATTATATTATGGGCATGAGTGTGTGCTATCCAGCTTTTCATTTTGCTAGATTGTTCACCTGATTTGACAGCTGGGGTTCTCCATATGTGTCTGACTTTAAGGGATCTATGCTTATGATCCTTAGTCAAGAGCGTGATTTACTTATTAATGTTTTCCACTTCTTCTATAAGCTCATCCATACCAATGATCTATAAGCTCAGCCATACTAATGATGATTTTTGTTGAGTGTTAGCTTTTCTTGTGAGGAATCTTCCTATTTGAGTTTTTGCTTTCCTTCCCATTAGATTTTTTGTGTGTCACCATATGTTGTTAGTCTACATATAAGAAGAAGCTTTGGCTGGGGTATCCAATATCTAGTGTCCATGTGTGTCTGGGATGAACTTTCCGGCATGTCTAACTTGGTCCTCTATGTCATGTGTTGCTCTTTGGACAACTTCAAGGATGATATCTATGTATATTTTCATCGACGCCCTCGAGAAGATTGTGTTGGGAGCCTCGAAGAGATGGGGAACAAAAATTGAGAGAGGGGGGATGACCAGGTCATCCCCTTCTCTCACAATGAGAGGGACAAACAAGATGATCCCTAACCTTACTAGGGTCATGGAAATCACCAAATAGAGCATGGGTGGGGGAAAGAAGCTGATATAATGGAGAATGATCAAGGAGAAATAGAGGAGGGATTGGAGAAGGAGGGAGAAGCCAAAACAAAGGAGAGAAACAACAAAGGATGGGTGTAGCCAAGAGAGGGAACCAAAAAGAGCACCAATAGTTAATTGGGATAAATAAGAGATTCATGGGGAATTCAAAGAGTTGTTGGAAAAATGGAACCTCCAATATACACAAGCCCTAGAAAAGCAAGAGAAATCTGAATGCCAGAAAAGTGCATAAGATATAAAGAACCCAACTTAAAATGATGCAAAATAAAGACATAATTGTAGGGAGAAAGCATAAAGAAATTAAAATTGTCAAAAAAGACAAATATGATTGAACCCTATGGCCTCCAATGTTTCATGAATTAGCATTGTTAATATAAAATTGCCACACATGTTTGCTCTTGCTCCCTCCCATATTGGCTCACTTATAAATTATTTGAAATGTTTCTTTCAAGCCCTCATCTTCTTTCCCTTTCCCTATATGATGGGCTTGTTTCGGCCTATATTCATCCATGGTTAATCCCCTTTATCCTCGAATGTGTAGACCCTTAAACCTTCATACCTTCCTAATTTTTCACACTCCAAGTCTATGTTGGTGTTACATACATTAAGTGTCCAATTTCATTTCGTCATATGAAGCAGCGCGGTGGGCAAGCAACTTGCTAGGCGGAAACAACCTACTTCCTTCTATTATGACGTGGTACCATCATCCTGAAGCTTATAAGGTGATGCAGATGGCACTCCGTGGGCATAAAATGGTGATTTTGATTATGATTTAACGCACTATTTTAGTAGTAATTTTATTGATTTTTGAATGTTTCTTTGCGTTATAAAGAATGTGTGAATGATGGATTTTATTATATTAGATAATGTGTGAAAGTGGGATTGGTTATTATGTTGAGTATTATAATATAGAATCAGTTTCAGGTAAAAATTATTTTTGTGTTTTGAAAGGTTTTTGAATTTAGTTGAATATGAAAGCTTCTGACTAGTTAGTTAGCTTTTATTTTGATTGAAATATTTTCTTAACTCGTTATTAGTCTGTTAGTATGATATTTTATTTTAAAACAAAGTTTTTTATATGTAGTGTTGTTTGATATTAATAAATAATTGAATGTATAGTTTTTGTGTGTGGAAGTGATGTGCATTTTCATGTTTTTTTACGTTGTATTAAAATAGGGATGAACAGAACTCTACCATAAGAGAGATATGTGATCATGGCAGTTTCACATTGCTATTTTTTTTTTTTTTTTGTAAATATAAGATTAGTGTTGGTAAGAAAATGGATTGTTTTGAAGATGATTGGAATGGTATGTTTATGGAGGTTTATTAAGTAATTGTTGGTCTACCATAAGAGAGATATGTGATCATGGCAGTTTCACATTGCTATTTTTTTTGTAAATATAAGATTAGTGTTGGTAAGAAAATGGATTGTTTTGAAGATGATTGGAATGGTATGTTTATGGAGGTTTATTAAGTAATTGTTGGTCAATAATGTTATATGTGAGAGTTTCTCATCAATAATTGTGTGTATGTGAGAATTTCTCATTAATAAGTGTGTATGTGAGAATTTCTTATTAATAATGTGTTGATCCATTGTTATTGTTTCTTATTAAATGAATAATGATTGATATCTTTTTTTCCTAAGTGAAAATTATGAGGAGAAGCATATTAATTTTGCAAGTCTATTGTTCATATTGGAATCATGGTAAAACTCTGTAAGTGCTTGTTTGGTTCTCTATTAGCATTGTAATTTACATTTTACTTTTAAAACAAAGCATTTCATTGTACCCACACACACACATATATATCATGTTTGGATTGATATTCTTGTTATCATTGTTGAAGACACACTATTATATCAAAACACATGATATGACTACTGGAAATTTTTTTAAAGAAATATAAATTGGTTCAACTGTGATGTGGTGATCATTATTGTTATCACACAAAAGTGTTTAATTAACAAAAATCAATTGGTAGATTCGAAATACATTATGTTAATATGAGTTTTACACATTAACACCCAACACATAAGGAAATAGCTTAAGGAACCACTTTTCCCAAGTTATTTCCATTACTTTAACCATTTACATGAAAATAACCCATAAATTCATCAATTTTATGTTATTCTCTTAATTTTATCCATTTATGTGAAAATAATATAATTATTTTCTTCATTTTATTTATTACCATAAAAATAATTTAATAAATCATTTGATTATTAATTATTTCTATCTATTTTACCTATTCAAATGTAAATAATATAATAAATCATGTATTTATGGATTGTTTTCATTAATTAACTCAATAAATTATGTTTTATTTAATTACCCAAATAAAGGTCTTTACCCATTATTTTTACCTTTCCATTTTACAAAAATAATAAAATACTAAATGTTGTTGGATTGAATGGATGAAATAAAAAAAAAATTAATATTTGACCTCATCAAATCTAATAACCATTTTGTTATAAAGAGAAGTTTTCCTCCTCATTCACCATGACCACTTTCATCATCCAACTTTTAATCTCGTGGCACCTTAACTCTCTTGACAAGTTGAGTTCAATTTCTTATTTTTATTTTTGTATTCTATTTCAACTATCATATGAAGATAGGGACCATATTCTTGCAAGTATAGGATCCTCAAAAACCCTCCTGAGGAGGAGGCGCACCAAGATCAACTGCAGAGCCTCCCGATAAGTGCTACCAATCTAACAAATCCTTCCTTTGGTTTTCATTTGTTTCACTACACGTTACATGTTTGATATTGCTATATAATTTTTATTGGTATTCTTCAAATTTGTAATAACAATATATTAATGTGTAGTTTTCATATTGTTTAATTAATAAAGATGATCCTAATTTTGTTTGTTGAACTATTTGCAATCCAATGTAGTTTTTTCTGCAAATGGGAAACCACCCGTAACTATGTTAGTAAGGGAACATATTTATTATTATTATTATTTTTGACAATGGTTCATTCAAATCTCCTATCTAGATTGAAATTAGATAAGAACTATGTGGATAACACCTAGAAGTGCTCTTGGAAAAAAAATTTACATATGAACACCCATCCTTGTTTATGGTATGTCCATTAGTTGAAGAGATAGATTAACAAGGTGTTGCCTTGTTTCTAAGAATATAATGAATCTTTATCAATTTGAGGTCAACAATCATAATCTTGCAAAAATAATAAAATACCAAATGTTGTTAGATTGAATGGATGATTTTTTTTTTTTTTAATACTTGACCTCATCAAATCTAGCAAGCATTTTGTTATAAAGAGAAGTTTTCCTCCTCGTTCACCATGACCACTTTCATCATCCAACCTTTAATCTTGTGGCATCTTAACTCTCTTGGCAAGTTGAGTTCAATTTCTTATTTTTATTTTTGTATTTCTATTTCAACTAGCGTATGAAGATAGGGACCATATTCTTGCAAGTATAAGATCATCGAAAACCCTCCTGAGGAGGAGGCCCACCAAGCTACCCATCAAGTTCAACTGCAGAGCCTTCCAATAGGTGCTACCAATCTAACAAATCCTTCCTTGGGTTTTCATTTATTTCACTACACGTTACATGTTTGATATTGCTATATAATTTTTATTGGTATTCTTCAAATTTGTAATAACAGTATATTAATGTGTAGTTTACATATTGTTTAATTAATAAAGATGCTCCTAATTTTGTTTGTTGAACTATTTGCAATCCAATGTAGTTTTTCCTGCCAATGGGAAACCACCCATAACTATGTTAGTAAGGGAACATATTTATTATTATTATTTTTGACAATGGTTCATTCAAATCTCCTATCTAGATTGAAATTGGATAAGAACAATGTGGATAACACCTAGAAGTGCTCTCGGAAAAATTATTTACATATGAACACCCATCCTTGTTTATGGTATGTCCATTAGTTGAAGAGATAGATGAACAAGGTGTTGCTTTGCTTCTAAGAATATAATGAATCTTTCTCAATTTGAGGTCAACAATCATAATCTTCCCACCAAGCTCAAATGCAGAGCCTCCCGATAGGTGCTACCAATCTAAAAAATCCTTCCTTGGGTTTTCATTTGTTTCATTACACGTTACATGTTTGATATTGCTATATAATTTTTATTGGTATTCTTCAAATTTGTAATAACAGTATATTAATTTGTAGTTTACATATTGTTTTATTGATAAAGATGCTCCTAATTTTGTTTGTTGAAATATTTGCATTCCAATGTAGTTTTTCCTGCCAATGGGAAACCACCCATAACTATGTTAGTAAGGGAACATATTTATTATTATTTTTTTTTATAATGGTTCATTTTTTTCTCCTATCTAGATTGAAATTGGATAAGAACAATGTGGATAACACCTAGAAGAGCTCTTGGAAAAATTATTTACATATGAACACCCATCCTTATTTATGGTATGTCCATTAGTTGAAGAGATAGATTAACAAGGTGTTGCTTTGTTTCTAAGAATATAATGAATCTTTCTAAATTTGAGGCCAACAATCATAATTTTGCAAAAATAATAAAATACTAAAAGTTGTTAGATTGAATGGATGAAATATATTTTTTTTAATATTTGACCTCATCAAATCTAGCAACCATTTTGTTATATAGAGAAGTTTTCCTCCTCATTCACCATAACCACTTTCATCATCCAACCTTTAATCTTGTGGCATCTTAAATCTCTTGACAAGTTGAGTTCAATTTCTTATTTTTATTTTTGTATTTCTATTTCAACTATCATATGAAAATAGGGACCATATTCTTGCAAGTATAAGATCATCAAAAACCCTCCTAAGGAGGAGGCCCACCAAGCTCAATTGCAGAGCCTCCTGATAGGTGCTACCAATCTAACAAATCCTTCCTTGGGTTTCCATTTGTTTCACTACAAATTACATGTTTGATATTGCTGTATAATTTTTATTGGTATTCTTCAAATTTGTAATAACAATATATTAATGTGTAGTTTACATATTGTTTAATTAATAAAAATGCTCCTAATTTTGTTTGTTGAACTATTTTCAATCCAATGTATTTTTTCCTACCAATGGGAAACCATCCATAACTATGTTAGTAAGGGAACATATTTATTATTATTATTTTTGACAACGGTTCATTCGAATCTCCTATCTAGAATGAAATTGGATAAGAACAATGTGGATAACACCTAGAAGTGCTCTTGGAAAAACTATTTACATATGAACACCCATCCTTGTTTATGGTATGTCCATTAGTTGAAGAGATAGATTAACAAGTTGTTGCTTTGTTTCTAATAATATAATGAATCTTTCTCAATTTGAGGTCAACAATCATAACTTGGCTATTGATAACAAGAGTCGCACGCAGCGATAGTCCCTGCCTGGAATGTTTGATAAAGAAGTTCCTAATTTGCATGTAGTAGTCTTTGCTAGGGATGTGTTTTATAAAGAATGCCAGGTATGTGTTTGATAAACAAGCTCCCAATTTTCATTATTTTCATCAATTCTTTGCTAGATGTCTGACAAGTAGTAAAAATGTTTTGTTTATTTGCATTCAGGAGATCCAAGTTTGAACACAGATGATGGTAATTCAAAACTTACGATATGGTTGCAGGAGATCCAAGTTTGAAGGAAGATGATGGGAATTCAAAACTTACAATATGGTTGCAATGAGTATGTAGAAATTTCTTCAAAATAGTTATAACCACACGAGAAATGCGAGAAATACATAGGAATTAGCTTACTGATATTAACTATATTCAATATTGAATTATATATAACTGAAATCTGATCGACTAAGTTAAGCATAGGCCCCTGTTTCCCTCTCGAAAGTCCTCAAAATGCCAATCTTTGAAGATGTCTCTACGAACAACATGGCACCTCATTAATCTTGGGTTGCTCTCAGGACCCTGGATACTATTGTTGCCATTGATATTATCATTGCTTCCCCCTGATATTATTGTTGCTTCCCCCACCAGGAGGTGGAACTGGATCTACTCTTGTCCTCAATGTATTCTCTGCAGTGGGAGGTTGTGGGTTCTTCTTATTAGAGCAATAACCTGCTGAAGATCCCGTATGTTGTTGTTTCTCATCAGACCTATAGGATTAACTCCAGAAAGAATCAATTCTTAGTAAGTTTTGACAGGTCAGACATGTGAGATTCATGGCAGCAAAGTGTGGATGTGCCTTCAAATTCTGCACAGGGAAATAAGCACACAAACATTTCTGATGGAATTAGGTCTCTGGAACAATTATCTGTGTTTTTAAAAGTACATGAACTTTGGTGCAAACATTGCCCAAATGAACATGGACATGCTAAATTCACATAAAACAATCAGATCCAATGAGAACCAAAGTAAAACCCGAGTTTGAAATCATGAGAATTCTACCACAGGCCTGAAGAAAGGGAATTATTTTGAACCAACCCAATGAATATTGTTTATAGTCATGGAAATTTCAGCTTCCTTTATGATGCTATATTTCATGACTTCTGGTATGTAAAGTTATGGGAAAGACCTTTGATGGGAATTAATGAGGATATATCTCCTAGAGAAATGCATCAAAAGAAAGGATTCCTTTCGAGAATACTGTTAACAACTTTACTCGTCTATCATACACACATAAATTGATATATCAAAATGCTTCAAAATTCCATGATAAAATGAAATCAACTACCAAAAATCCTGCATACAACATGTACAATTTGCAAAATGCATAAATAATGGGATTCCTGAATACAATTAGATTATAAATTGACTTTATTCTAAATGTCCTTACTTGTGTTGCTGACATAAGAAAAATAACATACGGGCTAGTCATGAGGCATTTGAGGTTGAAGTTGTCGACATAAGAAAAATAACATATGGGCTAGTCATGAGGCATTTGAGGTTGAAGCTGTGTACATGGTTCATGATACACTGACTTTGAGAATCCTCCCACGAATGAACAGTTCCAGAATGGCTCTGAGATAACATTGAACTAAATGTTTGATAAGAAAATGGCATTTGAGGCTAAAGTTGTGTACATGGTTAAGGATACAGTGACTCTGAGAATTCTCCCATGAATGAATAGTTCTAGAAAGGCTTCGAGTTAACACTAAACTGAATGTTTGATAAGAAAATATCTTTGAAGGGAGAATTTTGAATGCCTTCTATAAAACCTGCAACATCTCTTGGAACCTTTGCAAAACCTGTAATGATTCAGAGTTGTACCTTTGCAAAAGACACATGTAATGCAGTAAAGATGTCACATACAAAGTAGAAATAAATCACCGAGTTTTACACCGTGGGCCCACAATTTTACCATTTGTCTAACTCTTTGGGCCCACTACCCTAAAACTTGTCTCGCATGCGATAGCCCAAACTGCAAGATGGATGTAGTTTGGACAACACAAAGAAGAGGCACTTTGATATTTCATTGATTTTCCATTTGGGAGCTGCAAAGATTACACATAGATCTCGAGTAATTGTCTCTGTAGCAACCAGATGGCATGCATTTGCTACTTGCATTATCTCTGTAGCAACCAAATGGAACGCATTTTCTACTTGCACATCCTATGGAGCCTCTTATCCTTCGACAGAAAATTCATCACCGTCGCCTCCAACACATGAGGACAATTCTCTGATTCTTCAACATGTGTTGATTCTGCCAGCAATTCCAAATCATTTGAAGTTTTATCCAAGGATACTTCAATGAATAACAACTTTATACATTCAAAAAGCCTTTGCTAAGCTAGTCTCAAACTCTTGTCCATCAGGCAAGACGGAAAAGGCGAGAGACAATTAAAGGCGAGAAGGAAGTAGTGAAGGGATCTTCGTAGACAAGGTACCTATAATCAGATGTGTTTGCAGAACTTTGTAGTGAACTGATTTGATAGATGGGAAAGGAACAAGCTCGGACAAATAACTGAACCCATGGAAAATATACACATGCAACATAGAAAACATAAATAAGAGATCCCATGAGCTCGGAGATTAGTCATTATTCCTTTTTTTGAGGGTCATCAACAAACTCTGATGGGTATGGCTCTCTAATGGGTACTTTATGGATCTTATTCCAATTGGTGCGTACACTATCAAAGAAAGCGGAGTGTTATTCGTGAAGGAACTCCTCTCTTACCTCTATGAAATGTAAGGTAAAGAAATCTTTTTTTTTTAATATAGAAGTTTATCCGTAAAACCTGAGTCGCAGTCATACACTTTCAACTTCATAGGTGCATTCCCTGCATGGGAAATTTACCAGAATTGACCTCTCATATATCAATCTCTGTCAAATTCAATATTACTATAAATCATATTAAAATATTCCAAAAATTATTGCATAAGAAATGGTGGATGAAGTCTTGCCTCTTGAGCCTTCTCCTCTCCCTATTCAATATCATTTATATTTACGCCGTAAGGCGTTTCCCTTTGAGATGAATTGCCCCAGCCGCCTTGGTGTTCTATTGTCGACCGTGGATCTGTGATGTTAGACGATTGAACGAATTTTGATCGTTGATCGAAAACTGAAATAAGAAAACGGAAAAAAGGGGCAGGTAAAGCGGTTCGGTATGACTCTGAGTCCCTTCATTGTGCGCGAGTTCGCATAGCACTTGCTCTTAAACGTATCGATGAACAGTTCGCGGAAGAGAATCTCAGAGCTAAGAGCGAGCTGCTGCTGAAATCGAACCCTGTTCACAAGAATTCCCAAAGATCCATATGACCGAGCCATTGCTCGTTTCTGGGCTGCCTTTGTAGATGATAAGGTAATTTAGTTCATTCTTAGTAATCGCCTGCATTCGTATCTCATCGATCCTTTCCTTATCTGCTATTTTCCTTATTTTTCTATTCAATAACTAATATACTCCTGGTTTTAATGTGTGCCCCTCAGTTCTATCCATAACTGGGTTCCAGTGGCATTTCTTGGATGAATTTGTATGCCTCTTCTATTCGTCCAGCACGACCTAGAAGGTCCACTATGCATGCATAGTGCTCAACCTCAGGAGTGATATCATAATCTTCACTCATGCTCTTGAAATATAGCCATCCTTCCTCGACGAGGCCTGCATGGCTACACGCAGACAGAAGCGAAATAAAGGTAATACTGTCTGGCCTCAACCCTGCTTCATCCTCCTGCATTCGAAAAAAATATTTTATGGCTTCCTCCCCACGCCCATTAATTCCCTGCCCTGCAATTACTGTATTCCACGACACCAAATCTCTCACTGGCATTTCATCGAAGACTTTGCACGCAGTTTCTATACTCCCACATTTAGCATACATGTCTATGAGGGCATTTCCCACCAAAACATCAGCCTCTATTTCACTCTTAATTACATACCCCATGAATCTCCTTCCCCTGTCGCACAACTCCCAAGTATCCGCAGGCCGGGAGCAGAGCCGTAATGGTGATCCAATTAGGCTCCACGGCATCACTCTGCATTCCACGAAACAATTCTAGGGCCTCTTCAGGATACCCATTTTGAGAATAACCAGAAATCATAGAATTCCAAGAGACGGCATTTCTATGAGAGATTGTGTCAAACACTTGGCGTGCAATGTCTAATCTGCTGCATTGAGAATACATGACCACAAGGGCATTCTCTACAGCCACATCATGCTTCACTCCATTAAGTCGAATTATGTGATTATGAATCTGTTTGCCCTGTTGCAGAGCTGATAAGGCAGCACAGGCCTTAAGTACACAGGAAAATGTGAAATTATCAGGCTGTATAGCAGCACATTGCATTTGAGAATAGAGTTGAATTGCTTCCTGGAACAGCTCATTCTTCACATACCCGCTTATCATTGCAGTCCATGTAATCGAAAGTTAAAAATATTATTTTTCTATTCAATAACCAATATACTCCTGGTTTTAATGTGTGCCCCTCAGTTCTATCCATGTCTGCGAGGAGTTTTCGCTGGCCATGGCGAGCAGCTACAAAAAGCAGTGGAAGATAGCGTTACAAACTTTCTTTTGATAGGAAGCGCTGCGAACCAACCAGTGCTTCTCAGGAAAACCGTATTTTGGAGGGGATCAGATCGGCTTGCTTGACATCGCATTGGGTGGTTTGTCAGCGATTATCAAAGTCCTCGAGAAGGCTACCGATAGCGTTTTATAGATCCAGAGAAAATGCCATTGCTGAGTGCATGGATGGATCGATTCTGTAAATTCGATGGACTGAAAGAAGTGATGCTTGATTTTGCCGATTTTGCTTGTATGAAGTTGGCTTATGCCTGTGGAAGTAACCATATAAAGCTTGATCTGGTCAGGAACTCTGCACCCTGCAGAATCCATTCAAAAGGAAAAATTAATCAAATACTCACCTGTTCTGACCTGAATACAATGCTTCCTGCACTTCTGGGAAGGTTCATAAGCTGCACACATCCCTCCAATCTCTGAGCTACTTCACAACCAGCTACCACTGCTCCTAGATTGCACCCAGAAATCCTAATTTCCATTACGTTGCCAGTAGCATTTCCACTCTCCTCACCCATCGTGCTCATCTAGCAACCATTGGTAAGTAATTTGCTAAACCAAAATCTAGAAAAGTTATTTTGCCTTTTAAATTTGATTTTTTAAAATTATGCTGTTCTTAGTAAGAATGTTCCTCTTGTTATTTATTTACAGGTTCGTGTTTCCGTAGTTCTTACCAATGGCCCTTATATGCTCAATCTTGATTGTGACCATTATATAAACAACAGCAGGGCCCTTCGTGAGGCCATGTGTTTTATGATGGATCCTACTCTTGGGAAGAAAGTCTGTTATGTTCAGTTCCCTCAAAGGTTTGATGGCATTGACAGAAATGATCGATATGCTAATCACAATACAGTCTTTTTTGATGTGAGTGTTGATCAAATTGCATTGTTACAGATTTGCATTTGCGTATGCTGCTTTATGCGCTTTTGAAACTAAAATATTGTACTGGATTGTTTGCAGATCAATTTGAAGGGTTTGGATGGGATACAGGGGCCTGTTTATGTGGGCACATGATGCGTTTTCAACAGGCAAGCCCTCTATGGTTATGAGCCTCCTCACAAAGGTAAGATCCATTTTTCAAGCTGTTGTGGACCTAGAAAGAAGAGCAGAAAATCAAACAAGAAGTACAATGACACAAAAAAATTAGACAGGCCAACTGATTCAACTGTCCCCATATTTAGTAGTCTAGAAGACATAGAAGGAGGTGTGGAAGGTAAGTGCCAATTTCTAAACAGTTTCTTAAGCTACTAGATGCCACATTTTTATATTTGCCTCTGCCTTACATATTTCACTGTTTGCTAACTATACACAGGATTTGATGATGAAAAATCCCCGCTGGTGTTCCAAAAAAGCTTGGAGAAAAAATTTGGTCAATCCCTTGTCTTTGTGGCATCCACTCAAATGGAGAATGGCGGCGTGCCACAATCTGCAACTCCTGCTGATTTATTAAAAGAAGCAATCCATGTAATCAGCTGTGGTTATGAAGGCAAGTCAGATTGGGGAAAAGAGGTAAAACCATAACCACCAATTTGCGAATAATAGTGCCTATATTTGGTTCTTTGGGCCTAGCATAACTGAGATTTTATTTTTTAATGGATTGGGATTTTGTATCTTGTGCAGATTGGTTGGATATATGGTTCTGTGACAGAAGATATTTTGACTCGCTTTAAAATGCACTCTCGTGGTTGGCGATCAATATACTGTATGCCTCCTCGCCCTGCATTCAAGGGATATGCTCCAATTAATCTTTCTGATCGTCTGAACCAAGTTCTGCGATGGGCTTTGGGCTCTGTGGAAATTCTTCTTAGCAGGCATTTTCCAATTTGGTATGGTTATACTGGAAGGCTCAAATGCTTGGAGAGGCTGGCATATATAAACACCACTGTTTATCCTATCACTTCTATTCCTCTACTTGCATATTGTACATTGCCGGCAATATGTCTTCTTACTGGGAAATTCATTATTCCCGAGGTAGATTTTTAGCCTCTACTCACTATCTGGTTAAAACTGGTCTTTTAACAGACGTTGGATTGTTCTGACCCTTCTAACTTTCATTTGTCGATTTGCAGATTAGCACTCTTGCAAGTTTATGGTTCATTTCATTATTTTTATCCATTTTTGCTACTGGCATACTAGAAATGCGATGGAGCGGGGTTGGCATTGATGAATGGTGGAGGAATGAGCAGTTCTGGGTGATTGGAGGTGTGTCTGCTCATCTCTTTGCAGTCATTCAAGGATTACTAAAGGTCCTTGCTGGCGTTGACACAAACTTCACTGTTACCTCAAAAGCTTCAGATGAAGGTGGTGATTTTGCAGAGTTGTATATGATCAAATGGACTGCTCTCCTTATCCCCCCAACCACTTTGCTTATAATTAACATTGTAGGTGTGGTGGCGGGCATCTCATATGCTATCAGTACCGGTTATAGATCATGGGGTCCCCTGTTTGGGAAACTCTTTTTTGCTTTTTGGGTGATTGTTCACCTTTATCCTTTCCTCAAGGGTTTGATGGGTCGCCAGAACCGCACTCCAACTATTGTTATTGTTTGGTCAATTCTTCTGGCATCTATTTTCTCTTTGTTATGGGTTCGTATAGATCCCTTCACAACCAGGATCAAAGGACCAGACCTACAACAGTGTGGCATCAATTGCTAAGTGGCTCAAACATCCATTTGCTGGTCAACCATGTCTATTCCAAAATTAATTTGTGATTCGGAAAGGCTTCTCTGACATCGAAGATCTATACCGCTCAGAGGGCTTGAGCATTCTATTACAGCTTTTTCAGGATTTGATAATTCTCTTACCTAATTTGATGGGATGTTGTTGGCATGTAGATGCAGTGTTCTTGATATTTCTCGTCATTTGTTCTCTAGGGCATTTTTCTTGGCACTTGTGATCCTTCATTTTGGTGATAAGTCACCAAGTAAGATCCACTGAAAAGACGCTGGTAACTGATGGCATTGTGATATTGAAGACAGTTGTTTGTGTACTGTGCTGATTCTGCCGAACATGGCACAATTGCAAGCTATAGTTAAGAAATTTTGACTGTAGTGTGATTCCGTATCTGAAGATAATCTGACCTCCTGTGACAACGCCCAAGAGGGTTTGTGTAATATATTCATCATAAAAAGTGTGTAGTAGTGTAGTAGTTCTCGTAGCATTGATGGTCTGTTTTCTGTAAGATTCTTTGTAACGATATAATATTTTATTCTTAGTTTACTCTTTTGAACTATTATCTCACTACATGCAATGACACGGCTGTTACTTGTAAATAATTGATGACTTTTAACTGATGCCAATCTTACTATGTTCATATTTGTGGTTAAAGGAGCTGAAGCTCTTTCATCATGTACCCTGATGGATTCTAGATTTCTATGAAGTTATTGTTCAACGGATCTTGCTACACGGCCGGTCATGAACTTATAAAACTCCTGCCATCTTTACATTTATAATAGGAAGGAGGTTGAATTGCGTTCATTCAGAAGATGAATGTCTATACTGTGCTGGGATGTTTTGTTGGATGTCTCAGCCCCTGCTATGGAGGGACGTCTTTTTATCATAAAACTAAGCGTTTTTATCATTTTTACTAAGTGATCATTTTCGGTCTGTTAATTTTCTTATAAATCATAATTCTCTTCCTTGTTATTAGGGGAATTTTTCTGGTAAAAAATGAGTCTCCCAATAAAAAAAGTAATATCAAAATCAACTTTAAAAGAATCAGCCAGATTCAAGATGATAATGTCATTCTTCGAGGTAAACATTTTGGGAGGGGAAACCAATGAGTTCCTGCAAGTGACATTTGAATAATGTCACGAAAAGAGCAGAAAATACAATGAAAATTCATTTTTTATTTTTATTTTTTTTTTTTCTCTTGATGTGTTACAAAAATGAATGCAAAGTGGATACTTGTCAGTCGCAGAATTTAATTCCACACACAATGAGTTCCTACGAGTACAAGTGACATTTGAATAATGTCATGCAAAGAGCAGAAAATTAATGTCATGAAAAGAGCAGAAAATGCAATGAAAAAAATGAGGAGACTCGGTTTAGAACTTCAAAATTTTGTATTACTAACCAGGCCTTGGTGACGGATAAGCTGAGACTCCGATTTGAGTAGTCGGAAAGTTATGGAGTCCCTCTGCTTTTCGAATGCTAATCATGCCTTTAGTGACGTATAAACTGAGACTCTGGATTTGAGTAGTCGGAAAGTTATGAGTCCCTCTCGCAGAGAAGATACTTGAAAACCAGAACCAGAGTGAAGTGTTCCATCAGAAGTGTCACAGCTTCATGGTGACTCGGTTAGCTGATGCCTGTTTAGTGCATACGACGTTCCAAAGATCAGTGTTTAGGCATTGTTGAGGAGACACTAATGTGAGATTTCAAGTGGAATGAAATCATACTAGGTGAGTACATGGTAAAATAGTTTGCAAATATAGAGTTTACAAAGGTTTCCTTCCCCTTGGAACTCAACAGAAGGTTTATTAAGATGGTCACTATCCTCGGCTTAACCTACCGAAGGGAATCCAAACAAAATGCAACTAATCCTAATCCACTGGGATTTTAGAGATAAATTATGGAGTAGATAGCCATATATGTTGATGTTAGAGATAAACTATGTACTAGATAGGCATCTATGTTAGAACTGTGGTTTGGCTTGTAATGTTGATGCTGCTAATAAGTTCTGTATTAAAAATTCAACAAACCATGTTGACTTGAACAGTCTGTGAGAGCAAAAAGTTTAAAGTTTATGTTTTCTAGTAATATAACCATGACTGTATTTTGGGAGGTGTAAGCTTTTTTTCTATTAATGTGTAGAAAATACACCAGTATTATAGTAGTAGACCACTGAATACACACGAAGAGGGTAGTAAGTTCTTCGATATAAAGTAAGTGTGAGTTTTTCTTCTATTAATGTGCAGAAGGTACACCAGTATTATAGTAGTAGACCATTGAATATGGGGTATGGGAAAATGGGTTAGCAAAGAACACGAGCACTTCGATATATATATATATATATATATATATATATATATATATATATATATATATATATATATATATATATATATATATATATATATATATATATATATATATATATATATATCTATATATATATATAGATATATAAAAGGTGCGAGCTTTGTTTATATATATATATATATATATATATATATATATATATATATAAGGTGCGAGCTTTGTTTATTTATATATATATATATAAAAGGTGCGAGCTTTGTTTATTTATGTGTATAAAATAAACCATTGAATACACATTTAGAATGTGGTGGCAATTTTTTTCTTTCTTTTTAATTAATATACGGGAAAATGGGTAGCAAAGAATATGAGCACTTGGGTTTATGGTAAATGATAATGAGAAAAGTGGTAATCAGCGCTTTTTAATCGCTTCGGTTTAATAAATATATATATTTTAAATAAATTTTTATATTTAATTATTTTTGGGTTTTATTTATTTTAGAATTATAATTAAAAATAATATGGATTTTTTTAGTGATCATGAGAATTGGTAATTGGGTTGGTTTTGTACTCGTTTGATATGGGGTTGAATCTCACTGCTACCACTATAACTTTTAGGTGTCTAGGTTGCTCCTCCTGCGAGTTAGTTAAGGGGATTTGAACTCCAATAACTTTGATCATAACACTCCGATTTATATTGGGTTGCAAGTAGAGCTGTTACTTCCACTATAACTTTTAGGTGTCTAGGTTGCTCCTCCTGCGAGTTAGTTAAAGGGATTTGAACTCCAATAACTTTGATCATAACACTCCGATTTATATCGGGTTGCAAGTAGAGCTGTTACTGAGGATTCATTGAAATTTAAAATAAAATAAAATTTATAAATTTATAAATTTAAATTTATGTTTATCTTTAAACTTTGTTATAATTAAAATTAAAAGGTTTATATTTGATTATTTCAAAAAACATAAAATAAAAATTTAAAATAGAAAATTATTATTATAGTGTTTGAGAATTTTTATTATGATTACTGTATAGATGATGTTTTGAAAATTATTACGCCGTAAAGCGTTTCCCTTTGAGATGAATTGGCCGCCACTGTGGATTTGTGGTGTTAGACGATTGAACGAATTTTGATCGTTGATGGAAAACTGAAATAAAAAAACGGGAGAAAAGCGGCAGGTAAAGCAGTTAAAAAAACGGGAGAAAAGCGGCAGGTAAAGCAGTTTGGTATGACTCGGAGTCCCTTCATTGTGCGCGGGTTCGCATAACACTGGCTCTTAAAAGTATCGATGAACAGTTCGCGGAAGAGAATCTCAAAGCTAAGAGCGAGCTGCTGCTGAAATCGAACCCTGTTCACAAGAATTCCCAAAGATCCATATGACCGAGCAATTGCTCGTTTCTGGGCTGCCTTTGTAGATGATAAGGTAATTTAGTTCATTCTTTGTAATCGCATGCATTCGTATCTCATCGATCCTTTCCTTATCTGCTATTTGTGTCTTCGAAAGTTAAAAATATTATTTTTCTATTCAATAACCAATATACTCCTGGTTTTAATGTGTGCCCCTCAGTTCTATCCATAACTGGGTTCCAGTGGCATTTCTTGGATGAATTTGTATGCCTCTTCTATTCGTCCAGCATGACCTAGAAGGTCCACTATGCATGCATAGTGCTCAACCTCAGGAGTGATATCATAATCTTCACTCATGCTCTTGAAATATAGCCATCCTTCCTCGACGAGGCCTGCATGGCTACATGCAGACAGAAGCGAAATAAAGGTAATACTGTTTGGCCTCAACCCTGCTTCATCCTCCTGCATTCGAAAAAAATATTTTATGGCTTCCTCCCCACGCCCATTAATTCCCTGCCCTGCAATTATTGTATTCCACGACACCAAATCTCTCACTGGCATTTCATCGAAGACTTTGCACGCAGTTTCTATACTCCCACATTTAGCATACATGTCTATGAGGGCATTTCCCACCAAAACATCAGCCTCTATTTCACTCTTAATTACATACCCATGAATCTCCTTCCCCTGTCGCACAACTCCCAAGTATCCGTAGGCCAGGAGCAGAGCCGTAATGGTGATCCAATTCGGCTCCATGGCATCACTCTGCATTCCACGAAACAATTCTAGGGCCTCTTCAGGATACCCATTTTGAGAATAACCAGAAATCATAGAATTCCAAGAGACAGCATTTCTATGAGAGATTGTGTCAAACACTTGGCGTGCAATGTCTAATCTGTTGCATTGAGAATACATGACCACAAGGGCATTCTCTACAGCCACATCATGCTTCACTCCATTAAGTCGAATTATGTGATTATGAATCTGTTTGCCCTGTTGCAGAGCTGATAAGGCAGCACAGGCCTTAAGTACACAGGAAAATGTGAAATTATCAGGCTGTATAGCAGCACATTGCATTTGAGAATAGAGTTGAATTGCTTCATGGAACAGCTCATTCTTCACATACCCGCTTATCATTGCAGTCCATATAATCGAAAGTTAAAAATATTATTTTTCTATTCAATAACCAATATACTCCTGGTTTTAATGTGTGCCCCTCAGTTCTATCCATGTCTGCGAGGAGTTTTCGCTGGCCATGGCGAGCAGCTACAAAAAGCAGTGGAAGATAGCGTTACAAACTTTCTTTTGATAGGAAGCGCTGCGAACCAACCAGTGCTTCTCAGGAAAACCGTATTTTGGAGGGGATCAGATCGGCTTGCTTGACATCGCATTGGGTGGTTTGTCAGCGATTATCAAAGTCCTCGAGAAGGCTACCGATAGTGTTTTATAGATCCAGAGAAAATGCCATTGCTGAGTGCATGGATGGATCGATTCTGTAAATTCGATGGACTGAAAGAAGTGATGCTTGATTTTGCCAAGCAGGTGGAATTTATGTCCACTAGGAGAGCCAGTATGATCACCGCCTACAGCTAAATAGGGCAAACTTAGCACAGACAAGGCAAACCTAGCACAAACAGAGGTTATATTTGTTAAAATACGTTAAATTTAGGTAGTCGAGTCAAGTTAAATTTAGGTAGTAGCCCGATCCAGGCAGAATCTATATCCATTAGGAGAGCGAATCTTTTGGGTATGATATCACCACCCACTGCAAATTAGGGCAAACTATACCGGCCTTATAAATGGAGGACAAGCAGAGAGATTATATTTAAGATGAGTTTATCACCTACTGCAAATTAGGGCGAACTATGCCGGCCTTATAAATGGAGGACAAGCAGAGAGATTATATTTAAGATGAGTGTTATTCATAGTCTTTGTCTTTTTATTCATTTGGTCAGATTCAAATTTTGAGTCTCGTTGTTTTATGTTAATTACTCTGAACAATGTTTTGGTGAATCTCGTTGGTACTATAGAGAGCTTTCCTGTCTTCAATGTGTATTGTTTTATTCTGAACAAGTTTTTAATGAATCTCTTCGATACTGTAGCTGTCATTCCGCTGTTCGATATGCGTTGATTACAAATGTAACAGAAACCATATTGAAAAGGAAGCGTTGATATAGAATGTAATAGAAACCAGAATGAAATGCAATTAATTTTTTGGAAAGATCCTTTATAGCTAGCATAAAGTGTTGCATAAAATACAAAACTTGTTAAGAGTAATTTTATACCGGACCTTGTTGCATTTTGGAAAACAATCCGGAATGTGAATGGTTCTCAAGACCATTTCTGGGCTCCAAATTCTGTTGTTGGTTCAATATTATGAGTTATCTCGGAACCATTTTTTTAAATAAAAAAATGCTTTTGTATTAATAAAAATTAAAGAAACAGATAGTAAATATAACATATTTCTTGATTACAGGTGGCTTCCACAGCATTCATTACCTCGCAAAAAAAAAAGTGAGGCCTTTTTCCTCCTAGTCTTAACGTCTAGTTTTATAATCTTAATCTCTTTAGTTCACTATTCAACCTACTTAGTTCAAAAAAAAATTATGATAAAAAGAAAACTCAAAATGTGTTCATCTTCTTACAGTGTTTATAATCCCTTTTGTCCTTCTTATCCGAGCAGTGGCATTAGCATCTAACTCTTTGAGAAGTTGATACTTCCAGCATTTAGTAGAGCCTTTAGGTTGTGCCATGTCGACGCACCTCCCAATCAAGGGTCCTGAGTAAAATACTTGATATCAATGTCTTTTACCAAATGTGTGCAATGGGGTAGGAGTTACCTAAGCACACAAGTTGAGTATGTCTCTCCCTCACCGTGATTCAGGAAGAGTCACCTGCACAAACAGGATAATTAACCAAGTAAATGCATAACCAACCTACAAAGTTGCAAAGGTATAACTAAGTTTATGTCAACTTAGAACCCTTTGTGAAAAGTAAAAAATCGTAACTGTTGGGTAAGGAAAACTTGGAAAAATGGTAGATTAATTATTAACAAGTGCAGAGTAGCCGAGACCCCAATCCATCAAAAGAAAAAAGGTGTAGTTGAAAACCTAACCTCTGACAAAAAAAACAAGGCACTGAATTAACAGAGCTCCGGTGAGGGTAGCAATGAAATAATGAAGGGTTCGGGGACAAAACCACTAATTGAGTGGAGCCTTTAGGTTGTGCCATACCGACGCACCTCCCAAACGAGGGTCCTGAGTAAAATACCTGATATCAATGTCTTCTACCCAATGTGTGCAATGGGGAGGAGTTACCTGAGCACACACGCTGAATATGTCTCTCCCTCACCGTGATTCAGGGAGAGTCACCTGCACAGACAGGGTAATTAACCAAGTAAATGCATAAACTCTCAAACAAATCGCCATTAAACTCTTAAAATGTCAAACAGGGGAGTTGTGAACTTTGAATACCTGCTAAAAGAAGCAATTCCTGTTGTTGAAACCCTCTATCGCCATGAAGTTGCAGAGCATCCAGCAAGGCAGAGCCACTTGCTCAGTTCATATCTCAAGAAAATTGTCATAAACCACTGAACGGTTTTGTCCAGTGAAAAGGGGATGAAACCCCAAAATACACACACACACATATATATATACACACATTACAAAAATGTTGAGCAAATACATAACCAACCTAAAGCATTGCAAACTTCGTTCTGCAAGGTATAACTATAGTTTATGCCAACTTAGAACCGTCTGTGAAAGGTAAGCAATCGTAACTGTAGGGTAAGGAAAACCTGGAAAAATGGTAGAATAATTATTAACAAGTGCAGAGTAGCCGAAAACCTAACCTCTGACAAAAAAAAAAAACAAGGAACTGAATTAACAGAGCTTCGATGAGGGTAGAAATGAAATAATGGAGGGTTCGAGGACAAAACAACTAATTGAGTGGAACCTTTAGGTTGTGCCTTGCTGACGCACCTCCCAAACGAGGGTCCTGAGTAAAATACCTGATATCAATGTCTTCTACCCAATGTCTGCAATGGGGTAGGAGTTACCTGAGCACACAAGCTGAATATGTCTCTCCCTCACCGTGATTCAGGAAGAGTTACCTGCACAGACAGGGTAATTAACCAAGTAAATGCATAAACTCAAACAAATCGCCATTAAACTCTCAAAATGTCAAACAGGGAGGTTGTGCACTTTGAATACCTGCAAAAGGAAGCAATTCTAGTTGTTGAAACCCTCTATCGCCATGAAGTTGCAGAGTGTCCTAACACTAAAGCACACGACAGAATGAGGCACAACTCTAGTACCAGGAAAGGAATTCGTTACACAACCTACTTATGTTTGCTCATGACCGTTAGATCTAGATTGATTGATCGCATGACTAATGGGAGCCCAAATAATGAAATATTTTTTTATTATTTTTAATAATGAAATATTTTTTAATTATTTTTAATAATGAAATATTTGTTAATGATATTATTTTAAATTTAAATTTAAATAAAATTTATATTTTCATAATATATATTTTTATACATAAAAGGTTGAAATAAAAATATTTTAATTAAAATAGAAATTAAATTTTTTTTTATTACTATTTTTTTTTATTAATATTTATAGATATTTTATTTAAATTTCATATTAACATTAAAATAATTATACATGTTTAATTATTTTATTATTTATATAGAATTATGAAGGAATTATATATATTTTTTATATTAGGTTATAAAAGATATATTTCAATACAATAAATAGTTAAAAGAATTAATTAATCTACTTCTCTCTTATCAAATAATGTAAAGATAGTTAAAAGAATTAATTAATCATTCTCAATAAAATATCTACTTTCCACTTCCTTAGGGTACGTGACTTGGAAATTATCTATTCGAAACCCTGGGTGAAAGAGAAGAGCTTTTTAGCTCTGCACAGATGGTTTATCGGTTTTAATCCGCTTCGTTGCACGCCCCAAAACAATTACATTTGGCCAAAATTGCCTGGCCTGCCTCTTGAGCTGTGGACCAAAGAATCTATGGAAAAAATAGGAAATGCTATTCGGCAATTCATATACGTCAATCCTAGGTGTATTGGGGCAAAAGACAAGCGGGTGGCCTAGATTCTCATAGAAAAGGAATTCAGAGGGGGTTTTCCAAAGTCTATTGATTTAACTTGGGAGCTGTCCAAAATTCAACAACTATTAGATTACTGGGGCGTCCCATTTAGGTGTTAAAATTGTCACAAAACTGGACACCTTTTTCGTAATTATCCTCGTCGCCCTGGCGGTAAACGGAAGAAAAGGTTCCATGTTGTAAATATTCCTTTTTCGACATATGAAAGAGAAAATTCGGCATATGAATGGCCTAACACCATGGAGGTCTATCGGGCTCCAGTCATAACCAATGACGTCCTATCCTCACCGAAAGGCCGTTCCCTAGATTGATCTGCCAGTCTTCCGCAATCTCGATCTGTATCTGTGGACCCTACAAATCGTAATTCTAACTATTCTGTTGATCGACCCCATTCTTCCACTGTTTCTAAGACTCCCTCGCTGTCCTTTTTTGACCTGTCGGCCAGAGTAACGAGCTTCTCCAATATTTCTCCGCCTCATGAATTGGAACTGGACCCTGAGATTCCCCTCCCTCCTGCATCTTCTAAGCCTCCATGTATTGATCCTGCGTCTGCCCATATTCAATACATATCTTCATCGCCCCAATCCTCTTCCTCTCACATTCCACCCATCCAAAGATTCCCGTCTTCCCCCTCACTTGGTCGCTCTTTTGATATAAATAATAAATCTCCATATATAGCTCACTCCCCTAAACCTCCATCCCTTGGACATGTACCTGACCGCAAAGGTAAGGCTCCATATATCCCTATTTCCCCTCCACTATCCCCTTGAACCTCTCCCCGTAATTCTTTTGATCAGGATATTGACCTCCTTAAAAAAGCGTCTTTAAAACTTCAGCCATTAACTGTCCATCGACCCAATCGTTCCCCCTCGCCCAATATTAGCCCTAATTCGGCTAGAAACATAACTGTCCGCCGCAAAGAGAAGCGTGGTAGTAGACACTTCCGGGGTAGGAAGGGAAGACAGGACTCGTCAACCCGGGATCTTTCCTTAATTGACATTCCTGTTACAGAAATTGCAGCTGAAGATATTCCTGATAAAAGGCCTCTTAGAGCATGTCGGCCTAATGATGTTCCCAAATGATTGACATTCTATCAATGAACATTTGGGGCCTTGGAGCTGACCCCAAATTTCTGGCCCTAAAAAATCTTTTTGTCTCTTCAAAACCTAAAATGCTTCTTATACAGGAAACCATGCACGATAGCTCACAAACCATTTCTTACTTCAGGCAGATGCTACCAACATGGCATATGGTCGCTTCAAATGCTGTGGGCATGTCTGGAGGACTAGCTGTATTATGGGACCCTAAATGGATTACGGCTGCTGCTTTTCAATGTTTCGCTGGCATTCTTGTGCTGGCCCATTTCCGTGGATCTTCAGACCCCATTCACATATTGAATATTTATGCTCCATATAAAAACCGGTTCCCTTTCTGGAATTATCTTCTTTCTTCTGAACTACTTGAAATTGACTCTTTTATAATTGGTGGAGATTTTAATTGCACCTTTTGTAATGACAAAATATGGGGCAATGGCAGGAAATATGATCCGATGGGGAGATTCATTTGGGAATCTATTATACAAAATAATTTTATTGATATCCTGCCTGTTGGTCAGGGACCAACTTGGGACAATGGGCAATCCAACAATTCCTATCTGGCGAAAAGATTAGACAAATTTATCTTCCATGAAAGACTGATAAAAAGATATGGGCCTCCTACAATGAACATCATACCATCTTTCATATCTGATCACCTCCCCATTTCTTTTCAATGGAAATATGTTGGACGCAGATTTGGATATCCTTTCAAGTTCAATTGTACATGGCTTGCTGATGGTCAATTCAACAAATTTATAAATGATACATGGAAGCTATCTCCCATGCAGGAAAATGACTCTTCCCGGCAATTCCTTGACTGCCTGCAATTTCTTCAAAAGGAGGTTAAAAAATGGCAAAAAGAGAAATCGACCTCCAATAAAAAGGAGCTAAAGGACATATGTAGGAAACTGGAGTACTTATCTACACTTTTTAAAAATCCCTCCATGACGTCCACCATCATAAAACATATATGGGATTTAGAAAAAAGAAAACAAAAGATATTATAAGAAGAAGAGGCCTCTTGGAGGCTCAAAAGTCGAGCATTATGGCTCAGAGAAGGAGATAAAAACACCAAGTTTTTTCACAGGTTTGCAAATAAGAGAAGGGAGACAAACTCTATTTGGGAGATCAAGGATGAGGAAGGAAATTCTCACTCCTCACAGGAGGCTATTTCTAGAGAAGTTGTGAAATTTTACAAAAGGGCTTACAGTGAGGATTCTGTTTGCGATATTGAGGATATTCTATGGGGAATAGACCCGTACCCCACTATGTTTGATGAAAGTCTAAACAGAGCTCTATTTGCTGAAGTTTCAGAAGAAGAATTATTGGCAACAATGAAATCATTCCAGAAGGACAAGTGCCTCGGGCTGGATGGGTGGACCATCGATTTCTTCATCCACTTCTTTGAAATATTTAAGACAGATATCCTAAAGATGGTCAAGGAAACGAGAACACAGGGTTTCATAAGCCAAAAAATCTCCTCAACATATATCGCTCTAATTCCAAAGAAAAAGCTCTCCTCCACATTTTCAGATTATCGGCCAATCTCATTGTGTAACGTATTATACAAGGTCATATCAAATATTATAGCTATTCGAATTAGAAACACTCTATCTCTACATCTGTCTCCAGAGCAACACGGGTTTCTTAAAGACAGAAATATCTTAGAAGCGGTGGCTCTCACCCAAGAATGCTTACACTCAATGCATAGCAGGAAAATAGAAGTTGCTCTTTTAAAAATCGGCCTTAAAAAGGCATACGACTGTGTGAACTGGGGATTTATGCGATGCCTACTGGCTAGGATTGGCCTAGATGTCAGGTGCATTAGATGGATCATGGCCTGTGTGGTGGAAGTAAATTATGCAGTCCTAATTAACGGTGTCCCAACTCCTTTCTTCAAAGCGGCCAGGGGCTTACGTCAAGGTTGCTCCCTATCTCCACTCCTTTTCATTCTAGTTATGGAATCTCTGAGCCTACACATAAAGAAAGCGATCCAACAAGAGAGATACAAGCCTCTCCCCATTTGCAGGGATATATTCATGTCGCATAATCTTTTTGTTGATGATATCCTTCTGTCAGCCATACTGTACAAATCAACATGGATATGTATCTATGAAATCTTGGAGAGATTTCAAAAAGCCACCGGCATGTATATCGACGATTTAAAATATTCATTCCATGTCGCTGATGTAAATGGAGATATAATCACATTTCTAATAGATCTTTTCAACATTAAAGCATTTCCTATCCTGAAGGGCTTCAAATATCTGGGATTCAATTTGAAACCTGTGGGTTACAGATTGGCCGACTAGTCGTGGATTCCGGATCAGTTCTATAAGAAAATATCTACATGGGAATACAGGTGCTTATCAATTGGAGGTCGCACCATTCTCACACAATCCCTGCTGGTACAAATCATGGTTTATTGGGCACACCTTTTCTATATCCCTTCATCTACTATTAACAGTTTAAACAGAATGATATCTAATTTCATATGGGGAGGACAGAAGGAGAAGATAAAATATCACCTCAGGAAGCTTTCGAAGTTGACATGGCCAAAAAATATGGGAGGTTGGGGCATATTGGATTTACACTCCTTTAGAAGAGCCCTTCTATGTAAATCAATGTGGAAAGCGATTATGGGTGAATCCAACTGGAGCAAAACCATTAGAGCTAAGTACATGGATGAGCAAGACATGACATATTGGTATAGATAGCGCTCCACTAGATCCACCAACGACTCATATATATGGAGAGGTTTTAAAAGATTGGAGTTGTTCTTTAGAAAAAATTTGATTTGGAAATTCCAATCCGGATCCATTATTATCATTGGATTTGATGAATTCGCAAGTGCGGGAGAAAAGATCCATATCTCCTCTCAACTTTTGAGAAATTTACACAGCAGGGGATATTTCTTTTGGGCTAGTGCAATAAAAAAATGGGATGGTGCTATTCCAATCTGGAAAACTGCTACAGAAATGCAATTACCCGGTGCTCTGGAATCCCAATGGAATGCTATCACTATTTCACTGCAATCGCGTGGATTGTATCGCTCGTCAGACAGGAATTGCCTCGTTTGGAAAGGTCTCGGTGGTGCATTGACTGTATATGCAAAGCATATATATCTCCAAATTTTATTATCAGAATCCGATGCATGTGATCATATTTTTCCCCCAGCATTTTGGAAACCTGGATGCCCTTTAAAAATCATTATTTTTGCTTGGCTGGTTTTTCATGACAGGAATCTCACTTGGGAGAATCTCTAGAAGCGCAAATGGTGTGGGCCTGCCATATGCCCCCTTTGTAGATCAAATTCTGAGAATAATTTGCATATTTTCCTACAGTGTCCTCAATCCCAGTTGATTTGGCAGAACTTAACTGCTCACTTTGGTTTCGCCATCGTCAATGCTCCTTCTATATATGAGGCTTTCAAAGCATGGAGCAACATGTACTGCAAGTGGAGGCCCATTTCTTTGTTAACAATCTGGGCCATATGGAAATGGCGAAATCGAATTATTTTAGATTCCAAAAGGGAACCATTTTATAAAGTTTTCGAATCTATCCTTTGTTTATATGAAGCGCTAGCTCGGCCACGACATCCCAAAGTCAGACAAGGAAGGAATCAACAGCCCAACGATGCCTATGGATATCCCTGTGCTTTTTTTGATAGTGCTGCTCAGCATGACACATGCGCCTGTGGAGTTTATATAATCCCAGAAGAAGGACAAGCTTTTGACATACATTGGAATGGAGGACCTGGAACTAACAACAAAGCAGAAATTATGGCCATGGCTGGTCTCCTTTCTATCTCTGACTTCCTTGGCCTCAAAAACCTTCATATTTTTGGAGACTCGAAAGTCATCATCGACCATGTACTGTCTAAACATATCATAAAAAATATACATCTCTCTGGCTGGTTGAACAGGCTTGAGGCTTTGTGGTGCAACAGGAAAGACTACACAATCTCCCATATTTTGAGGGATAAAAACTGGAGAGCAAATGCTTTATCAAAACAGTGGCTATCATCGCCACAGGGTATATGGAGGATGCAGATTACAGTGGACAACACCTCCCACCAGATCCAAGTCTTTTCCATGCCGAGTACATACTTCTCTATTTTCTGAAGTCAAATCTGGTATGATTTTCTGTTTCCCCAACATTTGAATCATATTTTTGTCTTTTTTCCATATATAATCTTGGCTCAAGGGACTGATTTTCTGAATTCTATATGAACATATGTGCATTATGCAATATATTTCCTTAATACCTTTATGTAACAGATCTGATAGGGCTACATATATCCTTTCTCTCCATGTGGTTTGAACCACATTACATTTTTCATATCAGATGGTTTCCATATCAACATTGTTGTACATATCTGCTGGATGAATATAATACAACCATATAGCTTGTTTTTCGTGCTAAAAAAGTTGCTAAGCTGCTGAGTAGCTTTATTGATATATCTATTTTGTAGCTTTACTTTAAAATAATGAACAAAAACATGTTCACATAAACAAAAACAACTACATGGATAATGGATAACCTCTACATGACATTACTATTATTTACAAAATGGCCATATTCGAATAGACATAACTAATTATTTCAAGTATAACTCATTATGATCCACCCTAGCTTTCAACAATGTCCATTCACATGTTTCTATTTTTCTACACACTGCTATTATTTACAAAATATCCATATTCAAAATACACATAACTAATACTTTCAACTGTAACTCATTATCATCCACCCTTTCTTTCAACAATGTCCATTCACATGTCGCTATTCTTCCACAAACTATTATTATTTACAAAATATCCATTTTCAGAATACACATAACTAACTATTGCAATTGTAACTCATTATCATCCACCCTTGCTTTCAACAATGTCCATTCACATGTCCCTATTCTTCCCCACTCTATGCCTTACGGCATTTCCTTTGCAACATAAGATGCAAATGCTAGTTTATATCGTATGCAATAAATAAACATAGTTAAAGCATAGAAAATGGATTCATTTAAAGCTCAGGAAATTAAAAAATGAAATGGCTGCATTTAAAGAATAGGAAATTAAAGAACAAAATAGATGCATTTTCCGTTGAGTTTTTGAGTAAGGTCTTCCCATTCAATATCATTAATATCGTTTGCAATAAATAGACACAGTTAAAGCAAAGACATGGTTAAAGTACATAAAATGGATGCATTTAAAGCACAAGAAATTAAAGAACGAACTGGATGCATTTTCCGTCGAGTTTTTGAGTAAGCTTTTGGTAAATTCACCTTGAAGTTGCGGCGCTAAATTTACACTTGAACAGGTTTTGCAACAGGTTCTTCATTGTTATCTGCAGGTAGAGGAATATCATAGAATAACAAGGTGAGGAATAGAATAATAAGAAGAATGTCTGAAAGGAACCCAGCTACATGCAAAGAAATTCTTATGAAAGGCACCCAACTACATGCAAAGCAATTCTTATGCTATCAAGTGTCAGACATGTGGCATCAATTGCACACGCAGAAATCTGTGTGTTGGCGATGTGGTTGGCAGTGGATTTAGATATGCCGTAACTTGGATTATGCATTGCAGGGGAGAGAAGAAAACATTAAATGTTTTCCAAGTAATGGTAAATCGAAATAAAAACTAGCATTAAATTAACATTTAACTGAAGTTTAAAACTTATTATCCTAACTTTTAATAAAAGCATACAGTTTTCTCCACAATAAGAGGTCAAATAAAAAACTTTGGATAAAATTTTGGTTGATCGGATATTTATGTTAAAACATTGCATAAAACATTGAAGGAGGTGGTTGGTCAAAGCACATTAATGTTGATCAACGCTTATCGATCACTATAGTCCGCCAAAGGCAAGGACTAATAAGATAAGAAGTGGTTGTGTGAGGCTATTTCATGGGAACATTAGGGTTTCTACAAGGAACTAGTAAATTTGTTAGTAGTGGTAGATAGATGGAGTATGGAGTGCATGTTGTGCAAAGTATAGTGACATGATACGGGAACTAATGTTAGTTACTAAATACTTTCACACAAGGCATGCTAGAAATATGGTTGGAAATTCAATTATTTCCAATATAGACTCTTGACCAGATTGAACAACTAATAGTCGTAAATTTTGAGTTAATGTGGGAAATTTTAATTAAACCACACAGTCACCTTCAGGTAACTAAAATGATAAATGAACATATTACTCAAATCTTGCCACTATTGTAACTGCATTTGCACACCTCTCAGGTGAATATTAGACCCGATTCTTCCCCCGAGCTAGCAAATCTTATAGAAGTATACAACCGATGGAAATCAGCCAATAGTTTTCCTCAACCATTTGCTCCATCAAGTTGAAAAAATATTTTCATTTTAAATGTTACAACAAAATTCCATTTTAATATTTTTTTTTTGTAATTTGTTGAGGAAAATTAGTAGGAAAAACTACCTCCCCTATGTTTGTAAAAAACTATTTAAACATCTCAGCTCTCAATCACTGGGCTAGGGGTTCTAAATCTTTATAATGTAAGAACAAAATACACTTTTGTACTCAGTTTTTTCTTATTACACTCACTGAACAGTTTTTTATTAATACACACTATCTACTATTATCTGAATTCGTTTTCTCTAATTTTCAATTGGAACCATTAAAGTGTTTTTTCTTTATGTTTATAATTGAATAATTGGATGAGTCACTATTGATTTGTTTTTTCTTTCATTTATATATATATATATGAATGTTGTTTATGAATAAATTTAATTAACTATTTAATTGAATTAATCATTTCATTTACAACTTATAAATCAATGATTTAATGAGCCATGTATATTTCTTGTTATTTGTTATATTTCTCTTTCATTTTTTTTATAGTGCATAGTTATATGTTATTAGAAGATAGTTTAGAATTAGTTTGATATTTTACTATTTTTATTTAGCAATATCATTTGGTTTTCTTATATCTCTTTCATTTTCTTATTTACAAGTCTTCATCTGTTGAGTAATCTTCCCAAGGTTAATTGGGGCCATTCAACTAATAGAAACCATCATCCAAAATAGAAAACAGTCAACTGGGTGGTTTCCCAAATGTTGATTATGGTCAATTTTGACCATCAACAGGTTGAAATTATATAAAATCTCTCACACAGAGATTCCCCACACATACTAACCCTTGCTCTAGGAATTCCTCGCACATACTAACCCACCCAGATTCCTCACACATACTAACCCTTCTCTAGGATAATGTATGATAGGTGCTTGACCATGATACACAAAGGGATTTTGTGATAGGAGAATGAAATGACTACTACTTTACTATGCTTCTAATAGGAAATTTTTGTTGAGAGGTGAACAACTAAAAACTGTATCTAATAATTTTTTTAGTTCATCTAATGCTATAAAATTATCTAATATTAATTAAATATGAAAATTAAAAATATGTGTTTCTTTATAAAAGGTCATAAATTTGTATTCAAATCAAAAAATAAATAAAAGATGTGATATTTGTATTCAAATCAAAAAATAAATAAAAGATATTCACATCTGTAATCAAATTGTAAATATCTTACTCAACTTTTTTTTATCTTAATATTTAAGTTGATAATGAACGCATAAAAAGATCTTATATACCATATCTCTTAAATATCATGTTACTTTGAAATTGGCTTTGTTTCTTTTCCTTCCTCATTATTCTCACTCCTGGTAGTTTTTAAAAAAATCTCCTTTCTCGTAAAAAGATGTTGTCACACGTTTTATTTTTCTGCTTTATTTCTTTATTGAGAAATTACATCAATTGCATTTAACAGGTTAACGTGTACATTTATAATTTAAATATCAAGCGATAAACTCTTGGAAATTAAGGAATTAACGTTATTAGATCTTGAATTAATCTTGTTTATCATTTGTCCATTTTCAAATAAACACTTGGAAATTAAGGAATTAATGTTATTAGATCTTGAATTAATAGTGTTTATCATTGGTCCATTTTCAAATTCATTTTTGAACTCATTTCTTGCTTTTGAATTCATTTGTTTATGTTTAAACATATACTAAAATTTTATTGCATTTTTATATGAATGGTAAATTTATATCAAATAATTATAAAAAAAAACTATTCCATATTCATTAAATATGGAAATCTATAACTTAATTTTATTGTATTTATTGGTCTCCTCAAAACCACAACTCATAAATAACAACCTTAAAACTTTCTAGTATTATGATTTACATTCAAAATGAAAAACATAATTCTACTTCATCAAAAGGACTTTTGGGACATCTCATAAGTAGTGATGAATACCTAATACAACGAATTACTGAACTAAATATTTGTTATGTTTAACTAGTGATGTGTACCTAGACTTATGGTAAAATTTCATAATTGTATATTTTATCAATATAAAAATAGTGTTAATATTATTTTTACATGTTGAACTAACAATATATTAAGGTTTCCTGGATGCGGGTGTACACCAGGACTGATATGAAGGCAGAGGAATGGGACGACAAGTGGCATAGCCACATAGCCACCCGTAAACCCACACACAAAGCAATAAAACTGTTTCACAGCAGCAGTAAATGCCATTCAATTCGGCACTCGAATCAACTCACCAGCGCCATCACGCCTCGGCTCTGCATCATGGAGCCCTTAGGTAATATTTGACCCACCTCCTCTGTTTCAACTCCTCTGCCTCTGAGTTGCAAGTGCCCCCTGGCTGCAGTGGAGCCAAGTACATGCACTGCAATAGGCAGATGATGCAACATTCTCTATTGCATAAAGTTTGGACAGGGCAACTATTACTCTCAGAGCTTGGTCTGCAACCTGACTTTCGATTCTGAGCCTTCTGAGCCTTCCACCTCAGAGCTCCACTCAGTGCCGACCTCTCATAGGCAGTCTCTTCATCCCCACACCATCATGCCCAGACTGCACCATCGAATGAGGAGTAGGAGGGGTAGTAGCAGAGGCAGACTACCCCGTTCTCTGCCCTCAACAGTCTTAGACTCCTCTTCCCCCTCGGAAAATTATGTCTCAGCCCATTATCCTGAAACTCGCAGTGGTAGAGGCAGCATACCCGCTGTCCACTCCCAGCCTTTGCAAACAGCCATTCCAGCTACTGATATCCCCTCTAGCTCTTAGCAATCCAACCATTCGGCCCAATTCATTTACCATTGCTCTTTGAATCGACCACTCATCAAAGCTACCATCACAGTCACCTTCCAAGAGGAGCCATCCAGCGACAAAGGACAGCCCACCAGCGCAATGGAGAAGAGGGATAATGCTCAAGGAAAGCCTTCTGCAGTGGAGCAAAATCGAGAAGAACCTCTGACGAAGGATGACACGGGTGCGCTGCAGAAAGACGAGGATGACCTCGACGCCTACAAATGTTTCATTATTGAAGAACACCCGTCAGCACCGAATGACACATAATTCACCACGCGTCTTCAGATTTCAGGTTCCTAGCAACCAAGTCTATGGGTTTACTTTTGAATTTTTGAGCAAAATAGTTAGTCTTGAAACTGAAGTCAATAGAATATTGCTCCATGTTCATATGCTGGTTTCCCCTGCGCGGGCAACAAACTTATTTTGGACTGGACTGGTTTCCCACCTCTGGGCAGTCTTAATTTTGTTTTTGTTGCATTATGCCATGAACCTTGGCTCAGAACTGCAGAGGCCACAGCCTCCTTGTATCATTTTGTTACAGTAATAGATCTTAGACTTATTTAGAAAAAAAAAACAATATACTAAGGTCGTAATTATATATTGTATCAATATAGAAATAGTGTTAATATTATTGTATATGTTAAATTAATAATATATTAATGTAGTTATATAAATTAAATAGTTAATAAATATTAATAAATATTAAAATAAACACTTATCCGTTATTAAAATTATTAAAATTATAAAAATTAATAATTATTTTTGAAAAATTAATAATAATTATTAATAACAAAAATAATTATTATATAAATTAAACATATTTACATTTAATATAAAGTGTAATAAGATTATTGATCATAGAGATTCACCCCTATTTTATCATGGAGATTCTTAATCTGTAAATAGGTATTGTTACAAAACCATAGGCGAATACCACAACTTATCAATATCACATAAAATCAAAATGAAAGAGAAAAAGTAGGAGAGCAAAGATGAGCAACTCCTAGGGAAAAAGTATGAGAGCAAAGATTAGCAACTCTCAGGTGAGACCTGCTCCATTTGGAGGTTGTCGAAGCTCGCAACACACTATATTCCATTCATCTAAACATGTGTACATATTTGCTAGGAGGTTTTAACAACTCCCTAAGAAATAGGATCTCAATCCTTAATGAGACAACATAATCTTAACACACTACAACAAATGACTAATAATGAACTAATCTAGAAATGACTAGATTTCTTCCTTAATTACAAGTCTACCACTTAATGGAGAAATGGATTTTCCACCACACCTAACATAACTCTAAAAGTCTCATGTTTTACCTATCCAAGAGGCTTTGTGAAGATGTGAGCCATATTATCACAAGTATTACAATACATTAAGGTAATTTCTTTAGACTCCATCTTTTCCCTGAAAAAATGATAATGAGTGTCAATATGTTTTGATATTTCATGGTACCGTTGTGTTGTACAACAACCCCCCCATTTGATAAAATTTTTCTTTAAAATCATAATATGAAATGGGTCCCTTTTTAAACATAGACGTGTGAATAAATTGGTATTAACTTATTATTAGAAAAACCCTCATCAAAAGGTCCGATTGAAATATGATATCTCTTTTAAACAATGATAAAAGAGGACTTTTTAAGCAAATCATAAAGCTTTTACTATTGCGATAAAGCGATCGCAAGATCGCATATCGCAATAATGAAAGGAACATAAGTAAAGGCTCATTGAATAACTCCGATCCGAAAAGGGAAATCACTATCGTATATCGGGGAAAGGCAAAGAGCATCATTTATAAGGCATCCCCCATTCCTCCAATGCGATAAAGGCATCGCTATCGGCAATCGGCTGTGGTAATCAATGCGTTAATTGTGACACCTTTAAATCCCCGATGCGATAAGGTGTATCGCCATCAGCGATCGGCGATTTCGCAATGGCATGAATAAAGTGACCGAGCCTTGTCTCGATTGTGATGCATTAAATCAGGGCGCTTGTTTCTAAACATATTAAAGATTGGCATGCATCATATCACCTTTGGTGATTGAACAATATTTTGGATTATTATGAAAACCCTCCCTTTCACGACGCCAATCATCAAATGCGATTAACCGCCAAAAATCTAAGCCACGCTTGAATCAATAGATGTTATGATGGATTATTTAAAAGCCTCCTTATCATGATTGACAGGTGAAGCGACCAATTAATGGAGCAATTATGCCGAGATTTTCCACTTAGATTCTATCTGCGGCAATGTTACCACAATCTATGACTATTCGTTAAAAGATATAACTCTTTCATATTTGCTCTTGTTATCTATTTCTCTGTATCACGCTGGTTTCCTTCCTTGTGCAGAATTCCGTCGAAGTATCAAGTTTTAAGCAAATGGGAAAGAAATCTAAGAGATCTGTTGCGGCAGCGGCCCCAGCAGTAACAGTCCAGCCCACCAGTGACCCAGGACCAAGGAAGAAGGGCCTAATTTTGGACACTACATGTCTCGGCCTTGGAAATACAAGCTGGCAAAGCATTTATAATCTGATTGAGGCGGAAGAACCAGAGGAAACAGAAGAAGAAGCTACTGCAGACTCAACCAGCAAATCAGAAGCCTCGTTGAAAGATTTGGCCAACTCATTTTTACACAGGATAGCAGCTCGGGAGAAAATTCTCCCTTACACTGATGTGGTCAGATGGGTGGTCGAACAAATTCCTGTTTCTAATAGGACCTTTTGCACAGTTGATGGAAGAGTTTTCGGTTCATTTCAGCCTGACGACTTGAGGAAAATGTACCATTTGCCCGAGCCGGAAAAGAAATACAACAAAGCTTTTCTAAAGAAATTCGCAGATGAGAATGAGACGGAATCAGCCCCGATTAGACAATGGAGATAGAATCTAGCAAAGCACAAACATGAGTCATCGGGTAAGTACTCCATGGATTCCTTAGCATCTCCTTACTGTTACACTGGGGCAATGATGTGTAGGATATGGGGAATGCATGATTCTGCAAAATTTGATATCGAAATGGTTCCTTTAATGGAAGCGGCAACTAGTAGTTATGTCATGGATTGGGCCAATATATTGTCTGATAAATTAGCCTCTGCAATTCTTGATTTTAGATTCAATTCACGCAAAACCACCCGGACTATTCCTCCCTTCTATTACAGTGCTTATGTTATGGATATGCTTTGTTTTAATTCCGAATACCCGATACTCGGGTGGAGGTGGACGCCACAGGATCCTAAGACAATTCACATCTACCATCAGATGTTGTGGAAGGCACATTATAAAGACCACTTGTATCAAATCTGTAATGGTATTATGTTGCCTATCTATTATGTTATCATTGATAAACCTGCCCCAAGGATTTCCGAGGAGGCAGAAGTTGACTTGACCGCTGTGGGAAATTGGTTCAGGGAAGATAAATTCACATATATACGGGTGTTTGGTAGTGCCACAAAACCCCATGTCCTCCCATTATATGTGCCGGATAAACTGTTGGCACGAGAATTAGCTTACCAAATCACAACCGCTGGAACATCCAAAACTCTTAGGACTTCCAAAAAACAGCTATGGCCCGTATTCCCTCTAAGATGTGGTGTCTATACCATACTCGATTGGAAACATGCTGAGAAGGAGGCAGGGAAAATAAATATGCTCAATCTTGCGACCATCCCTAGCAGGAAATTCGATACATGAAAGGTTGCCTATAATGTGCTTGAACAGGCCAAACTTACTAAGTTTGACCATGAAAAAGATGAATTTGATGATTTATTTTCTTCAGCAGAATCATTGTCTCAGGTTAAAACATTGGCGAGGATGAAATATAATGATGAAGGACTGGTAGAGTTCAATAGGCTCAGAGAACAGAGGTTGCAAACTCTGCCTCTGGACTTGTTGGCCACTACACCAACAACTAAGTCAAGCGAGCCTGGGCAGAAGAGTATTGAGAATTCTCCCGCTACAAAGAAAATTCCCGAAAAGGAAACAGAGCAGGAGAAAGGAAAAGAACAGGAAACAGAGCAGGAAAAAGGAAAGAAGCAGCACAGTGAAGTTATTTATTTAGAGACCCAAATTGATCCCAAACTCCTTCAAGAGTGGCAGCAATTTGACTCTATTATTAATAATCCCGATACTCCACCAGGATTCGGCATGCCCCAAGTGATAGTCAGTCAAGAAACAACCACAACTATGGTTCCGATGGAAGGAACCAGCAGCCTACCCAGTAGTAAAGATGCAGAAATAATCCCTAGAGATCCATCCGATCAAATTGTTTTACAGGTAGAAGACATACCACCACTAGACGTCTTTTACAGTCCTAAACACAGGGTTGTGGTGAAACGATAGAGGAAAAGGAGGAGACTTGATCAATCTTCCCTTTTGCCAGATCAAACAGAGATGGCTAATGTGGTGTGGAAGGAGGAACTGAACCCTTCCGACGACCTTACGAAACTCTCCCAGTATGCCAGAGCATATTCAGCAGCCACCATGGATAAAGCGTCAGAAGTGAGCAGTCTCCTCAAGGAAAAAGATCAAATGATTGATTCATTGCAGTCGCAGGTGTCCGAAGCACAGCGGAAAATAGAACAATTGGAACAACAACTATCAACACAGCGGCAGACAAACAGCCAATTAAATGAGCAATTACACAAAGAGAAACAGAGGATAGATTCGAGTGCAGTGCAGAAACAGAAGGAACTGTCTAAAGCAGTGGCCAAATTAAAGGCGATGAACGAACAAATGAGCAAGACTAAGGATGAGCAAATCGCTCAACTGTTACAAGAAGTAGAAAATTTCAGAAGCCTTCCTCAAGTAGCGGAATTCAGAACAGAAGCTCTACAAATCAATAAGGCGTTGATTACACAGCTGAAACTGCTATGTCATAACATTTCTTTGGCCGAACCTCTTTGTGAAATTACTACAGTTATAGTTGATAAATCAGGTTAAGCTAGACAGGATTTAGAACATGCCGATGAGACCTTAACCAGTTTTCTTGCTTGGCAAGACTCCCTTGAAGGACAGGCTTCGGATCTACCCAAAATTCTTGAGTCACACAAAGACATCCTGTTCCTAGAATGGCAGACTCAACTAATGAAGGCAGAAAGAGAAACCTCAAGATGTCGGTTATGTACTAGCAATTTAATTTAATTTGTTAACGACACTCTTTATCTGTCTAATATGATTTCACAGTGTAATCCAAGAAAATTAACATCGGCCAAAGCCTTGGAACAAACATGCAATCAGGAGTTGGAAAAGAAAGGAAGACTAATCGTTGGCATCCAAAGTTTAACTTGGGATACCTTTTGGTTTCTCTTAATCAAGCCATATAGTCAGAGGGCCGCGCTCAAATTTTTAACTGATGCTATCAGTTGCATGCTCCCCGAAATCCAAGATGCCACATATTCAGCTCAACTGAATTCTCACCTAAGCCGCCCCCCAGAGTTGCAACCAATGTTAGATATTTGCCAGCTCAAGCCGAAGGGAGATCATCCGAAGCAATGAATCATGTTGTCGACTGAGGACAAGCCGATTTTGAGGAGATATTCATAGCATAGTTGTACCAATTAATTAGCACTTTTATTTTGTAATTAGTTATCTTAACTAGTATTTATAGGCCCTTTCATGCATTTGGAAAGGATCCTCAGTTTTTGTATAAACTCAAATCAGGAAGTCACATTATTGTGCTTCTGATCTATTTTTTAAAGGCTGGGCCAGTATTCTGAATTTTGACAAAGAAAGCTTTGATGATCTGTGCACTATTGCCTTTTGTGGAAGTGTTTCCAAGTTGGAAAAAGGAATTTGAATGCGATTGATATTGGAAGTGATTCGAATAAACATATGGTACTATTATCTATGCTCTTCTGTCATTTTTATGTGAATCTGCATTCGTTTAAATTTTGCTATCATTGAATATATATATGTGTTTTAACAGCAATCCTTGTACTTTTCACTATTTAATGTCCAAGGACTGTTATTCTTTCACTCATATCTATGTCTATGATATATATGAGAAATAGTGTAATAATGTTTGCTTGATTGCTTTGTTCAACTATTTGGGCTTAGTAATTATCATATGAATAAACATCTTTTCTTACCAACAAGAGTCATATATGCATGTTTGTGAATGAAGACCATCCAAAGTTACACTAAAAGTAGCTATTTCCCGGGATAGAATAGTTGTTTACATTTTACTTTTAGATTAGATCATTCATCCATTATCATTAGATATTATAAAATCAATTATTTATCCGTCCCATTTACCAATCATTGGGAAACTAGTCCCATTATATCCAGTTGGAGCCACCACACCAAATGGAAAAGGAGCTGCCTTTAACGTCCGGACCGGGTGGTTATCCCCGATGTTGATGCAGCAATTTTCGAGGCATCAACATTTTTGGCGCTAGAAGGAGGGCATGAACTGTGAATGGCGAGCAAATCCAAACCTATAATCCATTCTGAGAGTACATCTCCCTCCACATCACCTCGTACTTCCCATTTGCATGTTGGATCTCCAGTATCCAAGCAAGAAGAAGAGGAATCAACTACCACTACTCAAACCCACCATACTTCAGAACGATTAAGTCCTGAGTCCCCTGAAGTTCAGTATCTCATCCATAAACTTCAAGGATTTTCGATATCACCACAGAAATCTGAGGTATCTCAAGGCAGTGAGACTTTGTAATTCAATCTACCTCAGCCTCTCACCAGACTTTAGAGGGGAAAGCTCGGTATCGAACCTACTGAGTTGCCTTTACCTAAAAGGAAAAGGGGAAAAAAGAATACTGAAGGATCTGACAGTGAAACTTTCTCATCGAAATCTTCCATCTCATCTTCCCCAGCGCGAAGTCAGCCATCCACTCCTTCATTACATATTGTTGTCCATCAGGGATCAGGAACTTCAACATCCCAACCTATTCAATCCTCAATGTCAACTCCTTCTCAAACATCTGGAATTTCATCAGTAATATCATCCACTACTGATGTTTCAATGGCAGATCCATGGAATAGTCCCGGTGCGGTCAACATGCCTGCACCATTACATGCATTGCCTGATTCTCCTTAAAAATGGTTACCCAAGTTTAATCCAGATGTTGGAACACAAGCCGAAGAACATATTAATAACTTTATGTTATCAGTTAATTTGAAAGGAGTGACAGAAGAAGATGTTGTCGTTAGGCTTTTCCCTTATACTTTGCAAGGATCAGCAGGATCTTGGTATTTTTCCCTGCCCTCTGGATCCATTACCAGTTGGAACATTTTCCAAGAATAGTTTCTTACTAAGTATGGCGATGATAGATCTTTAGCCACATTAATCAATGATCTCTCCAATCTTAGGATAGAGCATAAAGAACCTATTAAGGAATTCAACTCACGATTCAATAAACTCTTGAATAAGATTCCAACTGCCTCCAAACCAAGTGAGCAAATCAGAAGCGAATGGTATATAACTGCCCTACCCTCAAATATAGCTATTTTCGTAGACAGGGCTGCAAAACCAACTTTAGCTAAAAACATGAAAGAGGCACTTGCTGTGGAAAAACGTATTAATGCTTTAGAAAAGAAAGCTGCTCTTGAAGATAGAAAATCCAAAAAAGTTTCTTTCAAGGATGATTCAAAGAAGAAAACCCCTAAAGATCCATATGATATGGAAGGTTTACAAAAAGTCCTCAAGACTATGTCAAATGAAATGGTCAAAATCAAGAAGCAAGTAGCAGAAACCTCAACAAAAAGGCCATTTAGAAATTTTAAGAAACCTGAATCAAAACCACCAAATGTTATATCTAATGCTGATTCAGATCCTGAAGAAGAAGAAGAAGATGAAACAGTCTTGACATCTGAGGAACCCGAAGAAGGAGAGACTGTAGAATGCCATGGGATGTGGGATTTTATTTTACCCACTTCCGATACAGAAAAAGAACAAGAAGCTTTCCCCGTGACTACTAGGAGTAAAGGTACTCCTGAACCTGTCTAGACAACTTCGAAGAAAAGGAATGCAGGTTCCACTACTACCAAAGAAAGCTTTAGCAACACCATCCCAAAATCAACCATCATCTTCAAATCTACCTTCAACATCTAAGACATTGGTAGTATCAAATTCTATGGACTACAATATTATCGAAGATATGAAGAAAACTAAGGTAAATATTACTATGTTTGAACTTAGAAAACTCAAACATCAGCAGAAGTTACTTCTTAAAGAGTTGAATGCCGTTCCTTCTTCACCTCTTCCTAATGTTGTATTGTCCAAAGCTTCCAACCACCTTCTGGTAGAGTGGAAGCTACTGACGCAGTCTTAATTGGGGATAGATCAAATTATCATACTCCTCCCTTCCTCTTAACCTATGAGATCTACAATAGAAACCTACACAACTATTTGATTGACTCATGGGCTTCCTCTAATATAATGCCAGCTTCGGTTTGTTCCAAACTGAACATTGAACCCCAAAAGTCTGCAATTCATATTGTACAGTTGGATAGAACTAAGGTCGAGGTTTTAGGGGAAATCAACTCAGTAACTATCAGGTTATCAGCTGATCCTAGAGTAGTTCAAAGAATTGATATTTTGATCGCTGATATACTTGAATTCTATGGGTTGATTTTAAGTAGAGATTGGTCCGAAAAACTCCATGGCTATATTTCCACCGATTGGTCTCATATGTGGTTACCTTATAAAGGAAAACCGAATCAGATCAAGATTGATCGGGAGAAACACATGACCCATACAGTTACCGAGTTTGAACAAGAAAACCAACCAATAGCATTCAATAATAATATTTTGGGGAATTATTCATCCGAATCATTCTTTGGCAATTTCACTGCCCAACCATCTCCTTTCCCAGTTAATAATTTCACATCTCAGATCGAAAACTTTTCACAAATAGATAGGTCAAGATGTTTTAATGTTACTGAGGAAACTGTAAATAAAATTGTTGATAATTCTTTATTTTGGTCACTATATTTTGACGGGTCTAAATCTAGTGAAGGCTCGGGAGCAGGATGTATTTTAGTTAGCCCGCAGGGAGAAAAAACTATGTTATCATGCAGACTTGAATTTGAATGCACAAACAATACAGCTGAATATGAGGCCTTAGTCCAAAGACTCTACAAAGCGATTAGCCTTAAGGTTCAATATCTGAAAGTGTTTGGCAATTCAGAGATTGTTATTAAATAGGTTAGAAATGCAATTCATTGCCTTTCTGGTCATCTTAAACATTATCAGTCTTTGGTACAGGAACTCACCTCTCAATTTTTAGCATTCAATATTTCTCCCATCCCTAGGTCCCAGAATACAGCAGCAGACCTGCTAGCTAATGTTGCTTCCAAACTCCTACCATCTGAAGACTACAGCCAAGATAGATTTTCAGTAGAGTTAATTTTTAGACCATCAATTCCCGATAATGTCACCAATTGGAGAGTGTGACTTCTAACAAGTCCTATGATGGCCAAATCATTGATGAAAGTGATCATGACCTTCAGATGAAGGAAAAGTAAGAGGGAAACTCAATACCAAAACCAGTGGTCAAGCTTGAAGATTTTTATGATATTAAAGACAGGTTTAAACAGGTGACCAATTCAAAACTCCAGAGTTCCACTTTAAGATTTGAATTGATAAGCCTAGGTACTGAGGAGAACCCTCAAAACATCAATTTTGGATTAGGACTTTCTGTAGAAGAAAAAACAACATTCATTAGGCTATTAACAAAAAACAAGTACGTCTTCGCTTGGAAATATGATGATCTGAAAACATACGATACATCAATTATTCAACATACTATTCTGATGCTTTCTGAACAAAAACCAGTGTAACAGAAGTTAAGAAAGATTCATCCTAACCTTGAGAGTCAAATAAGGCTGAATTAAATAAACTCTGAAAGGCTAAGATAATTTTTCCTGTGAGACATTCAAATTGGATTTCCAACATGGTGCCTGTTCGGAAGAAAAATGGCGATATCAGGATTTGTATTGATTTCAGAAATCTTAATAATGCAAGTCAAAAGGATAGCTTCCCTTTACCTACTATGGAGCAAACATTACATTCTGTAGCTGGTTCAGAACTAATGTCCTTTTTAGACGGTTTTTCAGGATATAACCAAATTTTGGTTCATCCTGATGATAGGCTTAAAACGACCTTCAGAACTAAGTGGGGGACTTATGCCTACCAAAAGATGCCTTTTGGACTCATCAATGCAAGAGCTACATTTCAGAGAGCCATGGACATAGCATTCAAAGGATTGCTCAATAAATCAGTAGTTGTCTATTTAGATGATATTACTGTATTTTCCAAGAAAAGGTCTAATCATTTACATGATTTAAAACAAATCTTTGAACGCTGTAGAAAATATGGTATCTCTCTTAATCCAAAGAAGTCCTTTTTTGCCCTTAATCAAGGAAAACTTTTAGGCTTCATTGTTTCAAAAGATGGTATCTATATTGATCCAGATAGAATTAAAGAGATTTCTGAAATTCCATTTCCCCATAATAAAAAATCCATGCAGTCATTTTTGGGTCAGATTAACTTTGTTAAACGTTTTGTTCCAGATTTTTCCCAGATTATTTTACCATTGCAAATGATGATTAAGAAAAATTTGGTGTTTAAATGGGGATCTACAGAAAAGGAGGCATTTGATTCCATCAAACAATCAATAATTAATGCCCCTGCTTTAAGCACTCCCAATTTTTCTAATCATTTCATACTATATACCCTCGCATCCGCCTCGTCATATGCAGCAGTATTGACTCAAATTAATGATCAAAATTTGGAAGCACCAATTTCGTTTTACAGCTCAAATCTTCAAGGTGTTGAACTAAACTATTCGGAAGTTGAAAAACAAGCCTTTGATGTGTACAAAGCCATAAAACACTATAGGTCCTTCCTCTTAAAAACTCACACAAAATTTATAGTTCCTTTTTCAGCAGTAAGACAATTACTAGTTCAAAGGGAATTAGGAGAAAAGAGAGAAAATTGGGTCACAGCATTACAAGAATATGACTTGGAAATAAAGCCAGCAAAGATTGTCAAAGGCCAAGGTTTTTGCAGGTTGTTAGCAGGAGCATCCAACATTCAAGAACCTGAAAATACAGAAGATACTGGAGAAATCAATCAGATAAGTACCACAGGTTCTGAATCACAATATACAGATCTGATTTTCTATTTAAAAAATGGGTACGCTCCTTCCAATCTCTCCTATAAAAACAAACGTGCCATTATATTGAAAGCAAAAAAATTTACAATTATAGATGGTGTATTGTTTAGGTGAAATTATGATTCAATTTTATTAAGTTTCTTAGAAAAACCTGAAGCTCAAAAAGTTTTGCGGGAACTCCATGATGGACCAGCAGGAAATCATTTTGGAGCTGACACCACAGCTCACAAAATCATTCATGCTGGGTACTATTGGCCCACCTTGTTTAGGGATACTCATGAATATGTAAGGAAATGCCAAAGCTGTCAAACCTCTAGTGGAAGACAAAGGAAGCCAGCTTTCCCTTTGCAACCAGTCAACATTGAGCAACCATTTGAGCAATGGGGATTGGACATCATTGGAGAAATCACTCCACACTCATCCAAACAGCATAAGTATATCCTTACCGCCACTGATTACTTCACTAAGTGGGTTGAAGCAATTCCTTTAAAGACAAAAAACTCCGAGGCAATTATGGAATTCATAGATCAATTCATTATTACCAGGTTTGGTGTCCCAAATGCTCTTTTTTTTTATAATGCATCTTATTTCTATGGAAATTCTATGTTTGAGTTTGCTATCAAAAGGGGATTTAAATTGAGGTATTCTGCAAATTACTACCCTCAGGGCAATGGTTTGGCAAAATCCACCAATAAAAATCTTATTAAAATTATTTAGCGAACTATTGAACAGAATCATAAAAACTGGCATAAATCTTTGATATTTGCACTATGGGCTGATAGAATAACTCAAAAAACCTCTATAGGCACTTCTCCATTCAATCTAGTGTATGGAAAGGAAGCTGTCATACCAGCTAACTTAGTGCTTCCATCTTTAGCTTTAGTGCAGTTTATCGAAGAAAGTCCCTCATCTTCTATTCAACTAAGACACGATCAAATTTTGAAACTAGAAGAAGAAAGGGAAAAAGCCAGAATTATACATGCAAAACATCAGCAAATTATCAAGTCATCTTTTGATACAACTTCAACCAGTTCAAAACAATTACAAGTTGGTGATCTAGTTTTGAAATGGGACAAAGCCCATGAGGATAAAGGAAAACACACAAAGTTCTAGAAAATGTGGCTTGGACCATTTCAAATCAATGAGAAGATAGGCCCTTCTACTTTCATTTTGCAAGATCTATCAGGAAAGAGAGACTCTCTTCCTGTTAACGGCCTTATCTTGAAAAAATTCTTCAATTGAGAAGGTAACCCCTTCTCCCTTTGTAAATATTCAATTTCCAGCTAAAATTTTGTACATAGCTTAGATTTTGGGATTTTAGAAGAATAAAGTTAGCCTTCCATTGGTCTTTACTATATTGAAAAGTTTCTCAAAAGAAATAGTTATGATATTTGCTTTTAAAATGGAAGCCTTAAACGAAAGAAAGATTTCTAAGAAGTTAGGTATATTTAGATTTTGAAACCCCATTTTATTTCTGTAAACTCTTCTCAAAGATTAGAAGTACTGTAAACCATTTTAATGTTTTTAAGCAGCCTGAAAATGGTTATCAATACAAAATAGATACTGATTCAATATTAGCATCTTCAACTCTTATCCTGTCATCCATCCTCTCTTAAGGAGAAAATTGTTCATCCCATTCATCAAGGGTTATAATTACTCAGAGTGTAATTCTAAAATATACTTGAGATAAAAGATAAGAGGTCTTATCACAAGCCTGCTTACCATGATCATAGGGAAATAGTTCAATTGGCATTACCAATACTGCATACCAAAACAAGGTAATGGCTTATAATTATAAGGCAAGGGGTCTCATCACGAGCCAGCTTGTTCAGTTAAATTATCACCAGTGAATGGCATTGTCAAACAGCTGGCTACCAAACCAAGACAATGGCTTTTTATCTTACAAAATGAAGAAAAAGAAAAAATGATACAAAAATATGAAAACATATCTCTGGAATCATTCTTTGTAATTATACTCTGAAATAGATGGGACAATGAACGATCAAATGGTTAAAAGGTATCCCTGTCGAGACTATAGATGTTTGCTGGCAGCAGAGGCTCTACCTATGGAAAAGGAGTCATTATAAAGCTAAGTTGAAAAAGTTTTTGTTTTATCATTAACAACCAAGCAGGGCTAGTTTGAAACATAGAATGTATTTAATTATAACATGAGAAGAGGATAGTAGAATAGTTATCATTACATTCAGAATTTATGTTTGCCTAGTTATATTAGAATCTTTCACTCGGATAAGATTTTCAGATTAAAAAGTTTAAGTATTTTAACTTTTCCCAAAGATAATTGTTTCTCCCAGTGAATCGCCAATTGTTGTGCTGTACAACAACCCCCCATTTGATAAAATTTTTCTTTAAAATCATAATATGAAATGGGTCCCTTTTTAAACATAGATGTGTCAATAAATTGGTATTAACTTATTATTAGAAAAACCCTCATTAAAAGGTCTGATTGAAATATGATATCCCTTTTAAACAATGATAAAAGAGGCCTTTTTAAGCAAATCATAAATCTTTTACTATTGCGATAAAGCGATCGCAAGATCGCATATCGCAATATAAAAAGGAACATAAGTAAAGGCCCATTGAATAACTCTGATCCGAAAAGGGAAATCGCTATCGGATATCGGGGAAAGGCAAAGCGCATCATTTATAAGGCATCCCCCATTCCTCCAATGCGATAAAGGCATCGCTATCGGCAATCGGCTGTGGTAATCAATGCGTTAATTGTGACACCTTTAAATCCCCGATGCAATAAGGCGTATCTCCATCGGCAATCGGCGATTTCGCAATGGCATGAATAAAGTGACTTGAGCCCTGTCCCGATTGCGATGCATTAAATCAGGGCGCTTGTTTCTAAACATATTAAAGATTGGTATGCATCATATCACCTTTGGTGATTGAACAATATTTTGGATTATTATGAAAACCCTCCCTTTCACGACGCCAATCATCAAATGCGATTAACCGCCAAAAATCTAAGCCACGCTTGAATCAATAGACGTTATGATGGATTATTTAAAAGCCTCCTTATCATGATTGATAGGTGAAGCGGCCAATTAATGGAGCAGTTATGCTGAGATTTTCCACTTAGATTCTATCTGCGGCAATGTTACCACGATCTATGACTATTCGTTAAAAGATATAACTCTTTCATATTTTCTCTTCTTATCTGTTTCTCTGTATCATGCTGGTTTCCTTCCTTGTGCAGAATTCCGTCGAAGTATCAAGTTTTAAGCAAATGGGAAAGAAATCTAAGAGATCCGTTGTGGCAACGGCCCCAACAGTAACAGTCCAGCCCACTAGTGACCCAGGACCAAGCAAGAAGGGCCTAATTTCAGACACTACATGTCTCGGCCTTGGAAATACAAGCTGGAAAAGCATTTATAATCTGATTGAGGTGGAAGAACCATAGGAAACAGAAGAAGAATCTACTGCAGACTAAACCAGCAAATCAGAAGCCTCGCTGGAAGACTTGGCCGACTCATTTTTACACAGGATAGCAGCTCGGGAGAAAATTCTCCCTTACACTGATGTGGTCAGATGGGTTGTCGAACAAATTCTTGTTTCTAATAAGACCTTTTGCAGAGTTGATGGAAGTGTTTTCGGTTCATTTCAGCCTGACGACTTGAGGAAAATGTACCATTTTCCCGAGCCGGAAAATAAATACAACAAAGCTTTTCTAAAGAAATTCGCAGATGAGAATGAGATGGAATCAGCCCCGATTAGACAATGGAGACAGAATCCAGGAAAGCACATACATGAGTCATCGAGTAAGTACTCCATGGATTCCTTAGCATCTCCTTACTGTTACATTGGAGCAATGATGTGTAGGATATGGGGAATGCATGATTCTGCAAAATTTGATATCGAAATGGTTCCTTTAATGGAAGCGGCAACTAGTAGTTATGTCCTGGATTGGGCCAATATACTGTCTGATAAATTAGCCTCTGCAATTCTTGATTTTAGATTCAATTCATGCAAAACCACCCGAACTATTCCTCCCTTCTATTACAGTGCTTATGTTATGGATATGCTTTGTTTTAATTCTGAATACCCGATACTCAGGTGGAGGTGGACGCCACAAGATCCTAGGCCAATTCACATCTACCATCATATGTTGTGGAAGGCACATTATAAAGACCACTTGTATCAAATCTATAACGGTTTTATGTTACCTATCTATTATTCTATCTTTGATAAACCTGCCCCAAGGATTTCCGAGGAGGCAGAAGTTGACTTGACTGCTGTGGGAAATTGGTTCGGGGAAGATAAATTCACATATATACAGGTGTTTGGTAGTGCCACAAAACCCCATGTCCTCCCATTATATGTGCTGGATAAACTGTTGGCACGAGAATTAGCTTACCAAATCACAACCGCTGGAACGTCCAAAACTCTTAGGACTTCCAAAAAAAAGCTATGGCCCGTATTCCCTTTAAGATGTGGTGTCTATACCATACTCAATTGGAAACATGCTGAGAAGGAGTCAGGGAAAATAAATATGTTCAATCTTGCAACCATCCCTAGCAGGCAATTCGATCCACGAAAGGTTGCCTATAATGTGCTTGAACAGGCCAAACTTACTAAGTTTGACCATGAAAAGGATGAATTTGATGATTTATTTTCTTCAGCAGAATCATTGTCTCAGGTTAAAACATTGGACAGGATGAAATATAATGATGAAGGACTGGTAGAGTTCAATAGGCTCAGAGAACAGAGGTTGCAAACTCTGCCTCTGGACTTGTTGGCCACTACACCAACAACTAAGTCAAGCGAGCCTGGGCAGAAGAGTATTGACGAGTCTCCCGCTACAGAGAAAATTCCCGAAAAGGAAATAGAGTAGGAGAAAGGAAAAGAGCAGGAAACAGAGCAGGAAAAAGGAAAGAAGTAGCATAGTGAAGTTATTGATTTAGAGACCCAAATTGATCTCAAACTCCTTCAAGAGTGGCAACAATTTGACTCTATTATTAATAATCCCGAGACTCCACTAGGATTCAGCATGCCCCAAGTGACAGTCATTCAAGAAACAACCACAACTACGGTTCCGATGGAAGGAACCAGCGGCCTTCCCAGTAGTAAAGATGCGGAAATAATCCCCAGAGATCCATCCGATCAAATTGTTTTACAGGTAGAAGACATACCACCACTAGACGTCTTTTACAGTCCTAAACACAGGGCTGTGGTGAAAAGACAGAGGAAAAGGAGGAGACTTGATCAATCTTCCCTTTTTCCAGATCAAACAAAGATGGCTAATGTGGTATGGAAGGAGGAACTGAACCCTTCTGACGACCTTACGAAACTCTCCCGGTATACCGGAGCATATTTGAAAGCCACCATGGATAAAGCGTCGGAGTTGAGTAGTCTCCTCAAGGAAAAAGATCAAATGATTGATTCATTGCAGTCGCAGGTGTCCGAAGCACAGTGGAAAATAGAACAATTGGAACAACAACTATCAACACAGCGGCAGACAAACAGCCAATTAAATGAGCAATTACACAAAGAGAAACAGAGGATAGATTCGAGTGCAGTGCAGAAACAGAAGGAACTGTCTGAAGCAGTGGCCAAATTAAAGGTAATGAACGAACAAATGAGCAAGACTAAGGATGAGCAAATCGCTCAACTGTCACAAGAAGTAGAAAAGTTTAGAAGCCTTCCTCAAGTAGCAGAATTCAGAACAGAAGCTCTACAAATCAATAAGGCATTGATTACACAGCTGAAACTGCTATGTCATAACATTTCTTTGGCCGAACCTCTTTGTGAAATTACTACAGCTATAGTTGATAAATCAGTTGAAGCTAGACAGGATTTAGAACAGGCCGATGAGACCTTAACCAGTTTTCTTGCTTGGCAAGACTCCCTTGAAGGACAGGCTTCAGATCTACCCAAAATTCTTGAGTCACACAAAGACATCATGTTCCTAGAATGGTTGAATCAACTAATGAAGGCAGAAAGAGAAACCTCAAGATGTCGGTTATCTACTAGCAATTTAATTGAATTTCTTAACGACACTCTTTATCTGTCTAATATGATTTCACAGTGTAATCCAGGAAAATTAACATCGGCCAAAGCCTTGGAACAAACATGCAATCAGGAGTTGGAAAAGAAAGGAAGACTAATCGCTGGCATCCAAAATTTAACTTGGGATACCTTTTGGTTTTTCTTAATCAAGCCATACAGTCAGAGGGCCGCGCTCAAATGTTTAACTGATGCTATCAGTTGCATGATCCCTGAAATCCAAGATGCCACATATTCAGCTCAACTGAATTCTCGCCTAAGCCGCCCCCCAGAGTTGCAACCAATGTTAGATATTTGCCAGCTCAAGCCAAAGGGAGATCATCCGAAGCAGTGAATCATGCTGCCAACTGAGGACAAGCCGATTTTGAGGAGATATTCATAGCATAGTTGTACCAATTAATTAGCACTTCTATTTTGTAATTAGTTATCTTAATTAGTATTTATAGGCCCTTTCATGCATTTGGAAAGGGTCCTCAGTTTTTGTATAAACTCAAATCAAGAAATCACACTATTGTGCTTCTGATCTATTTTTTAAAGACTGGGCTAGTATTCTGAATTTTTACAGAGAAATCTTTGATGATCTGTGCACTATTGCCTTTTGTGGAAGTGTTTCTAAGTTGGAAAAAGGAATTTGAATGCGATTGATATTGGAAGTGATTCGAATAAACATATGGTACTATTATCTATGCTCTTCTGTCATTTTTATGTGAATCTGCATTCGTTTAAATTTTTCTATCATTGAATATATATATGTGTTTTAACAACAATCCTTGTACTTTTCACTATTGAATGTCCGAGGACTGTTATTCTTTCACTCATATCTATGTCTATGATATATATGAGAAATAGTGTAATAATGTTTGCTTGATTGCTTTGTTCAACTATTTGGGCTTAGTAATTATCATATGAATAAACATCTTTGCTTACCAACAAGAGTCATCTATATGCCTGTTTGTGAATGAAGACCATCCAAAGTTACACTAAAAGCAGCCATTTCCCGGGATAGAATAGTTGTTTACATTTTACTTTTAGATTAGATCATTCATCCATTATCATTAGATATTAGAAAATCAATTATTTATCCATCCCATTTACCTATCATTGGGAAACTGGTCCCATTATATCCAGTCGGAGCCACCACACCAAACGGAAAAGGAGTTGCCTTTAAGGTCTGGACCGGGTGGTTATCCCCGATGTTGATGCAGCGATTTTCGAGGCATCAATAGGTACATAGGATTATTGGCCAATTTTATGGAGCTTTGATTGTCACATTTGATCATTGTAGGTTTTTTTGTTCTTCTCCAACATCTTTAAGAGTTCGCCGCAGCCAAATTACTTCACATATAGAACTACACAAGGATTTATATTCACCTTCAGTTAATGATAAAGAAACAATTAGTTATTTCTTGTTTCTCCATGACATGATCCCAAATCCAAAGTTGAATGCATGCCATAAAGTTGATCTTCTGTCATCAAGATTGTCAGCCCAATCTGAATCATAGTGGCTTATCAACTCAACATCAAAAGCATCAGTATATTTATTACCATAATCAATAGTCCCCTTAAGATACCAGAGTACTCCCTTAGTTGATTTCCAATGAATTTCAAGAGCCTTGGTCATGAATTGGCTCAACATTCTGATTGAATATGCAATATTTGGTTTGGTTGTAGAGAGATAGTTCAAACTTCTGACTAACTGACGATACGATATGCCATCAACATCTCTTGAGTGATCATCACTATAGAATTTTACATTTTGGTTTAAAGGTAATGATGTTGCTTTACACTGATCCATTTTGAACCTTTGAGAAGCTCTCTGATATATTTACCTTGTGTAATCATAGTTTGTCCATCTTCTGTCCATACCTCAAGAGATAAACAATAATATAATTCACCAAGGTCTTTCATTTCAAACACCTATGAAATTTTCCCTTTAAATTCATCAGTCAATTTAGAAGTATGTCCTATTATTATAAGATCATCTATAGGGTAATCAAAACAATATGCCCCTTATTATTTGTCTTGGTATAGAGATTAGGATCAATTTGACTTTTCATAAAACCCTTCTGAAGAAAGAAAGAATCAATCTTTTCATACCATGATCTTTGTGCCTGTTTCAACCCATATAATCCTTTATTTAATTTATAAACAAGATTTTCTTGCCCTTTTTTAACAAACCCTTATGGTTGAGTAAGATATACTTCTTATTTTAGGTCCCCATTCAAGAAAGCAGACTTAACATCTAGTTGATGAAGCTTCCATTTATATTTTCTAGCTAAGGCAATCAATAATCTAAATGTATCTAACTGAGCTATCGGTGCAAAGGTTTCATCATAATCAATGCCCTCATTTTGTGAATAACCTTTAGAAACCAATCTAGCTTTATATTTATCCACACTCCCATGAGATTTAAATTTAATCTTGAACAACCATTTGCATCCTATGGGTTCTTTGTTTTCAGGAAATTTAGTTAATTCTGAAGTATCATTCCTTATTATTAAATCATATTCTTCCTTCATTGCATTTCTCCGTTCCACATGTTCATTAGCTTCTTTAAAGTTTAAAGGTTCTATGACATTCAACACATTAGTGATCAAAGCATAATATTTATACCTTAAAGGTGGTTGAATATGGCATGATGATCTTCTTGGGAGTTCGCTACTCTCATTCCATCTCTTGCTTTGTGGTGAACCACCTTCTCCTTTGGGTGAAGTTTCACTACTTAAGGTGTCCATGTCACTGGATTCAGGTTCTTGTTTCTGCTCTATTTTTTTTCAGCTTCATCTTTGGCATCAACAAGGTCATAAGGAATGTGTCATGCATCATAGTTCTCGTCTTTGTTGCCTTCATCTGCATATTCATGGAACATAACATTTCTACTTACAAAGAATTTATGTGAAGAGGGATTGAACATTTTATATGTGTTATGATCAGAGTAATACCCAATAAAGATACACTTGATGGCTTTAGCATCACATTTCCTCCTATCCTGTTTAGGAATATGAGCAAAGGATTTACATCCAAATACCTTTAAGTGATTCACTATTGGTTTATATAAAAACAAATCTTTAAACAAAGTCTTAAGATTTAAACATTTAGTTGGACTTCTATTCTTTAAATACATAGTAGTACTAATGGCTTCAGCCCAAAAAGAATTAGAAATGTTTTTACCTTTCATCATACTCCTCGCACATTCCACCAATGTCATGTTTCTCCTTTCAACTACTTCATTTTGTTGTTGAGTTTATGACACTGTGAATTGTTGTACAATTCCATGGTCTTTGCAGTATTTGACGAAGGTTCCCAATATATATTCTCCCTCTTGATCTGATAAGAGGATTTTAATGCATTTCCCCATTTACTTTTCCACCAAGCTTTTAAATTCTTTAAAATATTCAAATACATCAATTTTTCTCCTCATGAAGTAAACCTGTGTATATCATGTGAAATCATCAATACATCTCAAAAAATAATATGCCCCTCCTAAGGACCTAGTCTGCGTAGGCCCACACACATATGTATGCACCAATTCCAACACATCCCTTTTCCTCGTATCAATATTAGTAGGAAATTGTTCTCTACGTTTTTTCACTAAAGCACATCCCTCGCATGAAGCGTATTTTTTTTTTAATAATGGGATACCTTCTACCTTTCTTTTTTCCTGAAGCAACAATAAGTCATGATAATTGAGATGACTATAACTTTGATGCCAAAGAGCTTCCATTGTCATTGTCGTAGACGCCAACGCTTGATGACTTTTGTTGGTTATGTCAATATTATGCAAACCTCCAACTCTCACACCTATAGCAACAAATTTGAAGTGATCCTGCATGTATTTTACCACACAATGTGATTTCAAAAATTTTACTTTCAGATTCTGGTCGGTAATGGTGGAAACGAAGTTTAAATTCTTCTTAATGGAATGGACATACATTACATTATGAATTTTTTTCACACTTCCATTAGTAATTTTATAGGAACATCACCATACCCTTTGATTTGGTGGGAACAATCATCCCCAAGATAGATGTCTGCATCATTATTAGTCTCATTGAAATTTTCAAACCAATCTTTATTGCATGACATGTGAATAGAAGCTCCAGAGTCTACAAACCATGCATTTACATCATTAGTTTTAGCAGACAATGCAAAATTGGAAACAAACAGTCTAAGATGTATAAAATCATGATTCATAGCTTCATCTCCATCTACAAAGTCACATATATTCCTTCTACCTCTATGTTTTGATTCATCAAGAAAAGATGCATCACAAACTGGAAGGAAGGTGAACCAAAAATCCAAAGTGATGGTTAAACCAACAACACATGATCTTGGTAAGATTCATACATACACATACATAAAGAGTCTATACATACATGTGTAAGGAAATTTATACATATATCATTAGAGTAACCAAGTTAACTAAAATACAATAACAACATATGCATGAAACATGTCGGATCTGTGATATTAAGAATTGAAAGTTCCAATCATACAGTACAACCATGACCAACCCCTAGTCCTGATAACAGAACATTATAGTCACTATCGCTTGCTCCTCCAAAGAGATGTACTATGGAGAAGCCAAGGCTCGTTGCAATACTCTCCAAGATTTCTCTAAAATACTCGTATCGAAATCTTGGTTGACCAAAAGCCTTTACAATGAGTTATGAGGTACTATAAATAGAAAAGGGTGGTGTGACCCTTGACATTCCCCTTTGTGACTATTCACCTACCCTCATGACTCTATGACTATTACATTCGACTATCGAGACTTGGACTTTCACTTTACAAGATGTTACATACAATTTGCACATGTACCCATGTGGGACAAAATGGCTTGAGCAAGCCATGCAAGACATCACTAAGACTCAGACAACTGTGGTAAGACCAACTCTTCGACATCCTCACGATGGTCAACAGTGGTGAACTAATGCCAAGCTTGGTAGTCTGCGATGCTGTCCGTGTAGTCTGTGCTGACATCTTTCTGGAAACGAACTCTTGTCTATGTTGCATCCGGGTGCATTGATCTGGATCCTCTGTCCAACTCGTCTGATAACATGTGCATCATTATCTTGAGTGTGATCGGACCAACGACATACTGATGCATAGTGTGTACATGGATCGTCAAGTCTACCTCGGTTGCTATTCACATCAACTCGTCAAAGTACCTCTCCAGCTCCAGTCAGACTTGATTCTTTTTCTTTTCCTCGGTGAGTTTCTTAATAGATGGGATCACCTGCAAGCTAGTGATGAGCTGCAAGAGTTCCTCATAGTTCCAGATCTGACTCCGAATGCTTGCCTTCAACTCAACTACCATGGGCTTCATCATCTTAGGCAAGTGTAACGGGGCTCCCTTGTATCTCAATGTCCTTGTTTGCATGTGATCGACAATAGTATGCAGGTTTGAAAAGATACGTGCTCTCCTGGCATAGCATTGCTGCCAATCGTTGAGATGGACAACTTCCTTATGCACGGTACAAAATCTGGAATACAACATCCGCATGATTGTCTCAAGGGACGATACTTCATCTAATATCGTTTTCTTCAAATCTGCTCTAACGGATGTTGTAACCTGTTCTCCTCCTTACTTGGTCATCTATAACTCCTTAGCCATTCGCTCGTTCTCTTCTATCAAGAAGGGAACACTCGAGTTGGTGGCTTTGGCATATGCTCTGGTAGAATCGGCCAAAGTTGTTGGATGCTTGCGCACATGAGATACGATCACTCATTCCTCAAACTGTGCAAGATATGTGTGCACATCTGGACTAGACACTCTGCCTGATTTCACAACTCTATGTTGCAACTTGTTGAATGATATGTTGTGCATCTCTTCTTCCGGATTGTCTCCAAGGATCTCAGTATCTCCTTGGTTGCTCAAGACTTTCTCTACTTCCGGATCTGGTGAATTTGGTGGGTCGACCTCTTGGTGGTAAGGCATGAGGTCAATGTCTTGTTGTAACTTTGGCTGCTCCATCTTCGTATCCATCTGCTCAAGTACTCGTTCAATCTCTTGAGAAAATTCCTTCTCCTACTACTGCTCAGCCTTCTTGCTTTGTGCCAACTACTCGGATGAGTCTACTACTTGTATGGGTGTAGTTTCATCAATCTGTGCATGTTGTGCCCCCTATTGTGTTTGTCCCTATTGTGCTTCCTTCTCCTTTCTATGCAACTCCTGTTCCTTCCAGAGTTGTTGCTTCAACTCTTGCAACTCCTTCACTGTTTCCTCCATCTCTTTGCCTCTGCACATTTCACTTGTCGCGTTGTCACCTCTTTGCCTCTATCTCTAAAGATGCTTTCTCCACAAGTGGGTCTACTATGAACTTACAACTTTGTTCTGCCTCTGCGTTGTCAACAATCTTTCTCTTGCCTTTGTCATGCATAGGTATGTTACCCTCTGCTGCTGCTACCCTAAATGTTGCTTTGCTAACCATTCCACATTGATGCCAACTAGTTCAATGGGCCTAGAGAAGCTATGATAATATCTCCATGTGTCTTCCTCAGCCCAATGACATGCCTCGTGGATCCAAGGGAATTTCACTCTCTCACAGTGATCCTTTACAAAGAAATGTGGGTCATACGGATTGAAGCTTCTAGTGTCGAAAGTAAATCTTTTGAACTCTTCTGTGTCAGCATTCGTATGCTTGAGATTTCGTACCTCATAGAAACCCGATCCACAACGGAAGAGTGGGCCAGGGTGCCTTCTTCTTCTGATGCAGTCTAGCTAACAATCATGTCGAGATGTGGTATGACACTTCTTGAATAATGAGCTTGTCCACGGCAAACTTCGGTAAAACATGCGGAGGCTTCTTGGTGCTATACATCCGTATGGAGATGGAAAAAGGTGAGGCATACTAATCCACTATGTCGATCAGTGCCTCCGTTGTTGCCTTTGACATGCAAGCTAGATCCTTCTCAAATATCATCTTCTACACAGGGGTGATAAAATGGTCTGACAACTATGTGATGACTCTGTGGAAGTTGCATTCGAAAAACAGTTTGCAATAAGTGTTTACATAGGTTTCTGCTGATGTCCATGCCCACTTCAAGGCTGGGAATTTCTGATGGGCAGAGATTGCATCCAAGATGTATGTGGACATGTATATTTCTACTTGTTGGGCTTTAGGTGGCTACCGAGCTCCTGTTACATGTTCCTTCAACCTGTGAGCCAACCTGTCGAACTAGTTGCATGCTTTTCATTTACTAGCGAGTTGGTCCAACATGATCACCCAACTCTGTGGGAAGGTGTCCATGCTCTCTTGGTCGTACAAGTGGCATGCAAAGATGACCAAGCAATGATATGTCTTTCGCAGTATCTTCATCTTGTAAATCTGGTTGGGTTTCATCCTGAACTTGGCTAGCTTCTTCACCTAGCTCATTAAGATATCCCTAGATTTTGCACTGTTGCTCGGTATGCTGAAGGGTGTCTCCATTATGATCACTGGCTTCGACAAGTGGTACATCTGTTGATAGTCCTGTGCCCCGAAAGTAGCAATCTCTATCCCGCTGACACTGTTTAACACAATCATCTCAGGATCATTGTGTGAGACGATCCAATGTATCATGTCCACGCATAGAAACTTAGGACACCTGCATGCAATTCAGTACAAGCCGAATTTGTGACTGTTCACATAGACCCTGCGGTATTCCAGATCTTCCCCAAATGTTCGTGAGAACATATCATTGATATCCTTCCATTTCAGCTTGATATCTTTGTCTACGATCAACTTGGTGTCTTCGTAAATTGGCAAACTCATAAACACTTGCTCAATTGCTTCTCCAGTTGCGCTTCCATCGGTGTCCTTTGACCCTGTTCTCTTGGATGCCATTGAACCTGAAATGCTGAGAGATGGACCAACAACTGCTATACCTGGAGACATGGCGACATGCATGGAAAGAAATATGTCACTTGAAAACAAAGAAAACTTGAGGATTGACATGCAACATACCTGGGAGACTGATGGCAAGGATTGCGCAATTTTCACCGGGAGGACAGGAGACTGACTGCCAGAACTGCGCAAAAGGTAGTCTGGACTGTTGGGAGGCTGGTTGTCTATTGGAATTTCATAATGCACAATCTAGGTTGACCTGTTGGGTGTTGAGATTGCACAATTCACAATTTCAGTCAGCAAGGCATGCAAGCCTAAGGACTACATTGCGCAATTTTCTGGGCCAGCATAGCACAGCCTCTCAGAATTGTGCAAAGCAAGCCTGGAGGATAACCTCCAGCTGCTAAAAATACATCCCTAAAATTTAGGGATGCTTTTTGCATGTTTCTTTTTTCTATTTAGGTAAAATCATCCCATCCATGTGTTAACGGTGCTGGACCCGCCAACATGTCAAGGGATCTCCCCAGTAAGAAGTCCCAATTATACCTTAGACCATTTGGTGTAGGAGTCCCAGCAGTGGTTCGTACAGTAATTCCTTGATCGTGGTTTCACACAGAGGCAAGTGAGAGGTCCTTGTTGGTAGCAAGGGTGTGACATATGTAGTAAGTCAAGGAAGGTACATGAGCGTTCTAACACACGGAGGGTGAGGTGAGTGTGCCCCTTAGAAACCTGTGATAACATAGAGTTAAGAATGGAACACACAAGCTAAGATGCATCACAACATGGAAGGCAAGTAAGCTAGCAATCCAAAGTGATGGTTAAACCAACAACACATTTCAGAAAGATTCATACATACATATACATAAAATAGCTATACATGCATGCGTAAGAAAACATATACATATATCATTTAGAGTAGTCAAGATAGCTGAAATAAATACAACATATGCATGAAACGTGCTAGCTCTATTATATTAAGAAGTGTAAGTTCTAGTCATATAGTACATCCATGTCCAACCACTAGTTCCAACAGCGGAACATTACAGCCACAATCGCCTACTCCTCCAAAGAGATATACTAGCTTTGCACAGTGGAGAAGCCAAGGCTCGTTACAATATTGTCTAAGCTCTCTCTAAGATAGTCTTATTAGAAGCTTGGTTGACCAAAAGCCTATACAATGAGTTATGAGGGACTATTTATAGCAAAGGGTGGGGTGGCCCTTGACATTCCCCTTTGTGACATTTCATCTACCCTCATGACTCTTCATCTACTCTATGACTGTTACATCCAACTATCGACACTTCAACTTACACTTGACAAGACGTTACATTACAATGCACATGTATCCATGTGAGAAAAAATGGATTGAGCAAGCCATGCAAGACATCACTATGACTCGGACAACTATTGGAAGACCAGCGCTTCAACATCCTCACAGTGGTTGACAATAGCGAACTAATGCCAAGCTCAGTAGTCCACGATGGTGTTCGTGTACTCTAAGGTGACATATTTCTGGAAGTGAACTCTTGCCTCCATAGCATCCGAGTACACTACTTGGGCTCCTCTCTCCAACTTGTCTGATAGAATGTGCATCATTCTATTGAGTGCGGCTAGACCAACAACATACTTGTGCATGGTGTTTGCACTGATTGACAAGTTTGAGCTCGTGGCTATGTGTATCAACTCGTCAAATTACGAGTCAAGTTCTAGTCAGACATGTGCCTTTGTCTTCGCCTGGTTGAGTGTCCCAATAGATGGGATCACATTTGAGCGCACAACAACATCCATAATCTTGAATACACATGCATGAGAAGCCTGTAGACTAGTGATGAGCTGCGGGAGATCTTCATAGTTCTGGATCTGACTTTGAATGTGTGCCTTCAGCTTGACCGCTCTAGGCTTCATCATCTTAGGCAAGTGAAGCGGGCTCCCTTGTATCTCATCGTTCGTGTTTCCATGTAATCAACAACAACATACATGTTCGACAGGATACGTGTTATTCTACCACATTGCTGCTGCCAACCATTGAGATGGAAGACTGCCTTATGCATGGTACCAGTTGTTATCACAAAATCAAGCTCTGGAAGACTGCAACCCAGGAAGACTTCATGTAACTATTTCAAACCAATCTTTTAGCTAAGGCTTAGCCTCCTTAGCCTGAGAGGGCTCTCTCAAAGGGTTAATGATATTGATTAAAGATATGGATAGATGACTAACTCTATGGTTTGTGATTTTATATGTTGGTAGATTGGAAGATGGAGACTTGCTACCATTGGGCTATGGAGTCAGTGACAGAGATAAGGATAACAAATAGCTCTTCTTATAAAACTGAGGCTTGTATATACTTCAATGAAAGAGTGACACATTCAAGAAAGTCTCAATAACTTGAAGTTCATAGGAGTCAGAGCATGTGGGCATGAATTCTGAGTAATGATACATCAAGGTATTTAAAAGGAAAGAATTTAAAGTGATATATCAGAGTTTAATACCTAAAGGAAGTCAGAGCATGAGTAACCATGAATTCTGAGTAATAAGTATTAAAACATTGAAGAAAAACATCCAAAGATAGGACTCAAAAACTCAATTCACCATAGTTTAACACTTAAAGGAAGTCAGAGCATGTTCCTCCATGAATTCTGAGTAATAAGCATTAAGACTATGGAAGTAAAGCATATCAAAGATAAAAGATGAAGCTCACTGAAGTACACTAAGAATCTCAGCTTCAGAAAAGTCCAACTGCTTCTGTATATATCAATCCCTGCATAGCATTTACAAAAGTAGTCTTTTTCTCTAACCTTTTCCAACCCTTTGTACATCAGTTCTTCTCCCATATATAGAGTTCATGTAGATTCCTTCCTCCAGCATGAGGGGAATTCGAATTCCTCCTAATTTGACACCTAATGACACTCAAAACTAACTATTAAATGCAAAGGACAGCTAACTAGGAGTCCTAGAGACCTAATACAACTAGGAGTGTAACTCCTTATTATGATTACAACAAACTTATCTAAACATTTAAAGCATTCTTTGACACCTAACACTCCATGAGGTCGAATTTGATGAAGCCTCCCACGTGGTCACCCAACTGCTGATGAGAAACCCTAGAAATTAGGGAACATGTTTCCCTGTTTTTAGGGTTAGTTCCTTGAAAATTGCAGAGCCTTTATCTCTTCATCCATGACACATTTTACGAAACTGAAGGAGGTTTTTGTAGCCCATGTTGTCCAGAACAAAAACCTCTCCTGGTTTTTGAAAATATTTCTCCAGCTGTCCAGAAACTGTCCTTGAAAAACACGTGGCAAACAGGGAAAAATCCGTTTTCTGAAATTAGGGTCTCAATGAAAGCTTCTTATCTCCCAACTTGCTTAATTGAGGAGCTGCCTTGCTTGAATTTGATGAAGATTTCTGCTCTCCTTTTCCTTTGAAATATTTTCAGTGATAACACCAGTCTTGGAATACAACCCCTGCATGACTGTGTAAAGAGACAATACTTCATCTAGTATTTCCTTCTTCAATTGTGCTCGGGCGGATTCTGTAACCAATTCTCCTCCCTGCTTGGCTATCTATAGCTCCTTAGCCATTCGCTCATTTTCAGCTTTCCAGAAGCAAACACTCGAACTAGTGGCTTCGGCATATGCTCTAGTAGAATTGGCCAATGTTGTTGGATGTTTTTGCAAGTCAGACATGATCACTCATTCCTCAAACTGCGCAGGAGATGTATGATCCTCCGGAGTCAAAACTCTGTGAGATTGCACGACTCTATGTTGAGACTCGTAAAATGAGATGTTGTGCATCTCTCCTTCCGGTTGATCTACAAGGATCTCAGTGTCTCCTTGGTCGCTTGGGTCTTTCTCCTCTTCTGGATACGATGAAGCTGGTGGGTCAACCTCTTGGTGGTGAGGCATGAGGTTGATGTCTTGCTCTGACTCCTATTGCTCCATATCCGTATCCATCTGTTCAAGTGCTTGCTCTATCTCCTGAGTGAAGTCCTTCTCCTGTGATGGTTCACCCTGTCTACCTGATGCCAGCTTTTCTGATGAGTTTACTATATGTACGGATGCGGTTTCATCTGTCCGCACAAGTTGCACCCCCTTCTGTACCTGTTCCTTTTGCACTTCCTTCTCTTATCTATGCAACTCATGTTCCTTCTGGAGTTTCTCCTTCAACTCATGCAACTCCTTCTATGTTTCCTCCATTCTCCATTTCTCTCTCTGCCTTTGCATGTTTCTCTTGTCGTGTTGTTGCCTCTTTGCCTCTATTTCCAAAGTTTCTTTCTGCACAAGTGGGTCTGCTTGGAACTTGTAGCTTTGCTCTTCCTCCATGTTGTCGATAATATTCCTCTTGCCCTTGTCACGGATTGGTATGTTTACCTCTACTGCTACTCTTAGTGCTCTCTGAGATGTTGCTTCACACTTCTTCGCTATCCATTCCACAACGAGGTTGACCGGTTCATTGAGTCTATAGGAGTTGTAACAATATCTCCATGGGTCTTCATTCGCCCAATGACATGCCCCGTGGATCTAGTTAAACTGTACTCTTGTGCAGTGGTCTTTCACAAGACAATGCAGGTCATATGGATTGTAACTTCGGGCGTCAAATGGATATTTCTTCATCTGTTCTACTTCAACATCCGCATGCTTGAAAGTTCGTATCTCGTAAAACCCGATCTGCAATAGAAGAGAGGGCCAAGGTGCCTTCTTCTTCCGGTGCAACCTAGTTGATAACCCTGTCAAGATGTGATATGCAACTTCCTGCATGACGAGTTTGTCCAAGGAAAACTTTGGTAGAACATGCGATGGCTTCTCCACGTTGTACATCCGTACGAAGGTGTCAGACGGTGAGGCATACCAATTAGCTATGTCGATCAGTGCCTCCATTATTTCCTTCGACATGCAGGGTGGATCCTATTCGAATATTGTCTTTTAAACCGGGGTGACAAAATGATCGGACAGTTGTTTGATAACTCTTTTAAAGTTGTATTCAGACAACATCTTACAATAAGTGTTCATAAAGGTCTTCACTAGTGTCCATGCCCACTTCAAGCCCGGGAACTCCTGACGGGCACAAATTGCATCCAAGATGTAGGCGGACATGTAGATTCCTACTTGCATACCTTTGGGCAGTTGTCGAGCCCTTGTTACCTATTCCTTCAGCTGATGAGCCAACATGTCGAACCAGTTGCATGCTTTTCCTTCTCTGGTCAGTTGGCCCAATGCGATCACCCAACTCTGTGGAAAGGTTTCCGTGATTTCTTGGCCATACAGACGACATGGGAAGATGACCAAGTATTGATATGATTTCTGCAGTATCTTCATCTTGTAGACCTAGTTGGGCGTCATCCTGAATTTAGCCAGCTCCTTCACCTAGTTCTTCAAGATATCTCTAGTGTTGGCATTGTTGCTGGGTATGCTAAAGGGTGTCTCCATGGTGATCACGGGCTTTGACATCTAATACATCTCATCATAATCTTGTGCCATTAAGGTATCCATCTCCGTCCCGCTGACACTTCTCAATGTCATCATCTTAGGATCAGTGTGCGAGATGATCCAATGTATCATGTCCATGCACAGGACCACGGGATACCTACATGCAATCTGGTACAAGCCAGACTTATGGATGTTCACATAGACTTGGCGGTCCTCAAGGTCTTCCCCAAATATGCCTGCAAATGCATCATTGACCTCTTGCCATTTCAGCTTGATGTCCTTGTCTACAATCAGCTTGGTGTCTTCATAGATTGGAAGACTTGTAGACACTCACTCAATTGTTGCTCCAGTTGCACTTTCGTTGGTGTCCTTTGATCCTGCTCTCTTGGAGGCCATTGATCCTGAACTGCTAAGAGGTGGACGAACACCTATTAGATCTAGAGACAAAGCAACATGCATGGAAAGAAATCTATCAGCTAAAACCAAAGCCAACTTGAGGAACGACATGCAACATACTTGGGGATTGATTGGCAAGGATTGTGCAATTTTTCCTAGGAGGCTGGGAGACTAGCTGCCAAAACTGCACAAAAGGCAATCTGGGCTATCTAGGGAGGCCTTTTGGCTACTGGAATTGCACAATGCACAATCTAGGCTGGCCTACTGGCTGCTGGAACTATGCAATGTGCAATTTCAACTGGTAGTGGTTGCAGGCCTAGTGACTGCATTACACAATTTTCTGGGCCAGCAGTCACTGTCCCTCAGAATTGCGCAATGCAAGATTGGAGGACAATCACTGGGTAGAAATGCGCATTTTTTGAGAGGAAGATAGATCCTTCCCTCTTAGGATTGCGCAATGTTGTCTTGGTGAGGCAGAGTCCGGGCCAAGGCTACCTGACCCGTCGATGGAAAATTGAAAGAAAATGTGAATGTGAATGCATGGTGATACTTAGCGTAATCAGGAGTGAATGATCGTGCATGCAAATAGTGAATGAAATATTCAGAAAACGGAACAACATGCATGTGGGTGAAGTGAGTTGCCGAGTTAGCGACCGTTCGTTAAAAATAGTTTCATGCATGCAACAACAACGAGATGCTAATGAAAACTCAAACGGTACTATTACAATCTAGTATGTAGGTAAACGACAGCAAGAATTCATAGAAATCAAGCAAACATCACTCACACAAGCCAAAACACAAAAAGCGACAGAAATGATGCAAAAGACAAGTTGAGACGACTTACCCGTGAATAGCTTAATTGTATGTGTCGAAGACTCCTGGATGTGATGTGGGATGCTAGAGCTCCAAGATTGATGTGAATAAGTGAGCTTTGAAGTGTCAATTAAATAAGTTTGAGGCTCAGGATGTGCATGCCACAAATCTAGGAAAAAGCGACACTTAGAGGAAAGATTCTAAAATGATCTTTGCATGTAACCTCCAGCTGCTAAAAATAGCTCCCTAAAATCTAGGGATGCTTTTTGCATGTTTCTTTTTTCTATTCCGGGAAAAATCAACCCATGCATGCAAGTCAAGTTTTCCTGGTCCCGAGTGGAACCGGTCAACTCAATGGCACATGCAACAGCCTGCTCAGCTAAGGGGGGGGGGAATGTGCATTTCTAGGAGGGAGCTAGGTTGGATGCCTAGAGAGTTTGAACAATTTATGGGCTGAGCAGCTGACTTCTGCCTCGAATTGTGCAATTTCTGGGCTGAGCAATCCTACTAGGAGGAATTGCACAATTTTCTCATTGAAGCTTGACAGGAAGATTTGCACAATTCTAGAGCCCAACAAGCTACCAGACAGGATTGTGCAATTTCTGGAGGGAAGGCTGCTTCCCCTCCAGAATTGCACAATTTCTTGAGGGAGCTGCTCAGCCTGCAGTTGGACCAAGTCCGGATAAACAGCTTGTGAGGCAGGTGCAATAAGCCATCATGCACAGGTTGACAATCTACTAGAAAATCACTGAAGCTTGTGTACTTGACAAGGAAAGACATGCTGCTGAGGATAGTTGGTAGGGAGGCTCCAAAACGAAGCTGAGGCAAAATTTTGGAGGGTGGTTGTAACCGCTACAACAACATGAAAATCAAGTTTTCATGGTCCCCAGGGTAATCAGTCATCGTGAAGGCACATGCAACAGCCTGCAAGTCTGGGACATGGATTTGTGCAATTTTTGAGTTGAGTTGGGCTGGATGCGCCTGAGGGGTTACGCAATTTCTAGGGTCAGCAGGTGACTGCTACATAGAATTGCACAATTTCTGGGCAGAGATGCAGTGTTGGGCCATATTGCGCAGTTTTCTCTGGGAGATTGTCTCACAGTTCTATGCAAATTTGGAGCCTAGCAGGTTGCCCAGCAGATTTGCGTAATTTCTGGAGGGAAGGATGGTTCCCCTCTAGAATTGCACAATTTTTTGAGGGAGCTACTCAACTAGAAAATAGCTTAAGTCGGAAATGGCAGCCTGTGAAGGGAGTGAAGCAAACTAACATGCACAAGTTGGAAAGCCACTGAAAAACAAATGAAGCCTATATTCTTGAAAGTGAAAGACATGCTTCTAAGGATGCTTAGTAGGGAGGCTCCAAATGAAACTAAGGAAAAATTTTGGAGGGTGTTTGTAACTGCTACAACACTTGGTGACACACTGGTAGAATTCCAACGCTCTGAATGGACGTTGTTCGTGAAAATAAAGTCTAACACCTCTGAAAGTATTGTTCAGTTCTCTGTTCATCTTGGTTTCCACACTTGCTTGATTGTAAGATGGAGCATATGCCAAGCTCTTGGTCGGTTGGTACACATTCCAAGCCAAGCCAACACAGTTGTTTCTATTGGGGATGAGGGGTATATTGGTGCACAAGCCATATGGTCGTCAGAGTTTTATTTTCATCTCTGGTGTTGATCCGCTACTAGAAGGCCTGGATAGTACCCCGACAGAGTCACACAGGAACACAAGCATTGCTCCATTGCCAATGAGCCTGGTCAATACCCCGATGGAGTCACTTGCATCACCTCTCAGTGCAAGAAGCCTTTCTCTTCTTTCGCCTTATTCATTTTTTTTTTCGAAATTTTTTTCACCTATTCATTTTTTCATTTTCATTTTCATAACTGTGCATAACATTCATTCATCTCAAAGGCAAAAGAGGGATCCCAACTTGATTTAGCTCACAAGGATTAACCCAAAAACAACTGACTAGAGTAGGTGATACTAGTTAGCGCGCAAGCATTGTGTTTTCACCAAGGTTCACTTCAAACAACATGTATTTTCCATTGATGCATCATCTTCGAACATCACATATTTTCCATTGATGTATCATGGACTCAAGATAGCAAGTTCTTCATACAAAGGCAAGACGACAGATAACCAAGTATTGATAACTGCGTAAGTGAGAGGAAAACATGCATGCAAGCAAACAAACGTAAAGAAAACACTACTCCTACTCCTAAGCTAACAGTGGATGGGTCTGCCCACATGAAGTGATACTTCCAATGCACGCACCGGTGCATTGGTCGACTCATGTTGATGAAGGTATGCTTCACGAACAAGACAACTGTCTGAACTAGCCAACATGAAAGATATAACAATGAAGACAAACACACTCCGAGTTTAAAAGTATCCACAAAACATAAGTGAGTGCAAGTGCATGGCATGCAATCCATGGACTTACCATGGTGCTTTGCAACACTACATATAGATGTTAAGCATACACATACTCTTGACTGTGACATACAAGAAAACGAAAGAAACAAAGAGAACTTGCGTCACGCACATGTGCTTACTATGTAAGATTCCTCCAATGCATGAGCGATGGGATCGTGTAGTTCGAGTGGAGGAAGCATAATGTGTGTGTGAGATTGATCTTCAATGCATACAAATGAGTGATGAGGAGCCTTGGGTGTTTCAACAATTTCCTGATCGGAAGTGAAACCAACATCAAGACAGTGAGGGCCTGACATAACCATCAGCTCAGGATGAAGTGCCTCAACAGTATGCAGGGTTTCGACTTCATCGACAGATAGATCATCATAAACAGGTGGTTTTGAAAAATCAACAACGATAAAATCATCATCGTGATTGAATACGGGGATAAATAGATCACGACAGTTATGATCAACAAAATCAATGATTTCATTGGCATCCTCATGATCTGATGAATCAAACAGAGCGGCAGATGAGAAGTGGAAAAATTCACCCTTTATGTTTTCGGAAAAATGTAGATGAAAAATCAAGTGGATTTTCAAAGAATGGTTTGTCCTCTCCATTGTCGAATGATGGAATGACATTCGGTTTTTTCTGTGAATTATCAACAATGGGTGCATCTGTAGATGAAGATACACATGTGAAATCAGGGATGGCAGAATCCCCAAAGATGTTAGGGAAAAATAGAGGAGGCATGGAAAAAAGGGAATCATCATTCGCCACGGGTTGATGCTCAGGCTCCCAGTCATACTCTCCATGAATGATAGCGCACGTTGATTGTGGAACACCAACTCCGTCGATATCTTGATCCTCGTTCACAATAGGTGTAGAGTCCGGAATGGAAGAACACAAGACAATGCAATCTAGAGGATCAACAGAAATCGAAGAGGGAGGTTGAGGTAAGACATGCATGTAATAGCCCATGGGCTTCACAACAAATTTTGCGAGAAAATTGAGAGAAGTGATGTTGGGAGGATGTGACAATTGAACAGATGTGTGTGCATGTTCTCCCACGTCACTCTGTAGTGGTGGAGTTGTTTGGTGAGTGGACGATGGACAATCACTTGTGACAGTAACCGTGTCCGTCTGTGATTGTGCAACTCCATCACTAAAGTATGTTGAGCGGGCTGGTCCCAAAAATCCATAGGTGATTCTTGCGAGGTATTCCATTGTTTTAACAGTTTTTGGTCAAGATGTTTTGGATCAAAATGATGGAAATTAGATTCAATGAGATAACAGAACTGCTCAAGTGAGTGCACAAAGTGTGTATGCAAGCAGCAGGCTAGCCTCTTCATCAGAGAATTCATATGCCTCATCAAGAAATGAATAGAATTCTTGTAAGTACATAGGCCAAGCCACTTCGACTTCACCATCATATGTGAAATCAAACAAGACATGAGAAAAATCCCTCGTGATGTCGAGAGGTTTGGCATGCAAAAAAAATCGCAAAGGGACGAATCTAATAGTATCCATGATATATGTACGAAGATTCAAAACAAGATGAGAGGACACAACTTGTCATCTGACCCTTCTTCTAGTGCCAAAAATGTTGATGGTGTTGTACCTGCCAACATGTCAGGGGATCTCCCCGGTAAGAAGTCCCAACTAGACCTTAGACCGTTTGGTATAGGAGTCCCAGTAGTGGGTCGTATGATATCGCCTTTACTGTGGTTGCGCACAGACGTAAGTAAGATGTCCTTGTTGGTAGCAAGGATGTCACATGCGCAGCAAGCCAAGGAATATGCATGAATGGTGTTGAGATTGCAACAAGATGATGGAGCTTAGTGAAAAGAGTCGCCTTCACTAAGTGGGCCCGCAGGCTATTTTTGGCGCAAGTCTATTTTTAGACTGTCTATTTTTAGACATATGGATCATGTCTATGGATTGCAGGTTGCTGTTTATGGATGATTGATCAAGTTGGAAAAAATAGATGGACTTCTATTTTTGATGAAAGTGTGAGTGATCACAGTGTGAGTGATCAAAGTCTATTTTTAGACTGGCTGTCAAAAATAGAAAAGTCAAATATTATTATCTCACAATAATATTTGGACTATAAACTTAATCTTATTCTCTTGGAGCACTTTAGTTTGAGCTACAGAGGTGGCACATGCAGCTGTCAGAAGGAAATACACTTTTCTTATAAGTCAGTTGAGTTGTTGCATGCATGACTTCAGTTAGAACTCAATCAGTTGAGTTTGGTGGAGTTGATTGTGGAGATGATGGAGTTGTGTTCAGTTTAGCCTTGTTAAACTGGTTGTATTTAGTCTAACTGGCAAATAGACTAGAGATGAGTTGGGTGAATTAGTTATTAATTAATTCACAAGTTATTAACTCATAATACAACTAATGAATACATCAGTTAACTCAGTTGCATGTCAGTGCATGTTCAGTTCAACAGGGACAGGTGGTAGAGAATCAGATTGCTATCAGTTGTGACTATAGTTGTGCACCAGATCTTGCAAAATCAAGGGATTGAGTATGCCAATGAGTTTGCTCACGTATTTGCCCACATTATAGCTTGTGCTCATGTCCAACAAAGTGTGAGTGAATATTTTGCAGGTGAAAAACGAGTTTGGTGAGCCATTCTCATCAGTTCTTGAGCAGGTATTGAGCAGTGGAGGCAAGCAAGCAGTGGAAGAGATTTGGAGATCAAATCTGAGCTGTATTGTGTGTAACAGAGGTGGAGATACTTGTGAGAAGTATTATGTTGTGTAATGTTACATGACTCAATCATTAATATACAGATAGTTGGGGTTTTTAGCGAGATGCTTTCCCCGGGATACATACTGTGTTAATGTGTGAATGCTCTTGATGTTTTATTATTATTGATGCTGCTATATTGATGATCAACGTAGAGGAGCTTATGTATTGTGTATGTATTCCGCAATAGTACATGATCAGGATAATCTCTGTTGAATATGTGTTAAATTATTCAAAAATTTCTACATGGTATCAGAGCTGTTGATCATCAGATCTACTATTCAGGAAGTGTTTACATTCTATTTCTTCACGCAGAGTCTGTAATCGGGCCAGGTAGCCTCTGGATTCATCCTTCCTTTGGAAGCTGAGATATCCGGTGAATGCCCATACAGTCAATCTCTGTACGAGAAATATTGTGTTCTCACGAATCTTATATCCGAGGCGGTTGAGTTGGTTGCTGGTGGAATTTGAATTTGCAGCACTGTTTTCTTAGTGTCAACGCAGCAATGTCTTTCAACGGATTGCGATTGGAGTATGCTCTTGAGGGCAGCTCAAACTATATTGCATGGAAGGATAGGATGGAGGCAGTATTGGATGATAATGGGCTGAAGGAGTTCATAGATACGGATATCCCAAAGCCTACTGATGCTGCTGAGGCGGAAGTTTGGCAAAAGAAGACCGCAAAATGTCGAAGGATTCTGTTGGAGGGCGTGAAGGATCACATTGTGTCCAGCCTCCATGGAAAGGCTACTCCATATTTGATGTGGAAATCATTAACAGAATTATTCCAAAGCAAGAGCGATCAGAGGAAGCTGGCACTCAAAGATAAACTCAGAAACATCAAATGCGAGAAGGGTGACAGTATTCCCAAGTATCTCACGAAGTTCACTCAGTGTCGAGATGAGCTGGGAAGTGTGGGGGTTACTGTCGATGATGAGGACTTGGTGAGCTTGGCTCTCCTTGGTCTTCCGAAGAGTTGGCATTCCTATCAGGACTCTATCAATGGTGGGGATAAGTTGCCAGGATGGGAAAGACTATGGTCAGATCTTGTGCAGGAGGAGATCAGGCGGAGTACCAGGGACGGATCTTCGTCAAAGGGAGCTGATGAAGAGAATTGTGCTTTGGCTGCCAAAGCAAAGAAAGGGAAGAGCAAGAAAGCTTCTCAGTATGGTGCGAAAGGCAAGAAGCAGGATATGTCCAAGGTGAAGTGTTTTCACTGTCACCAGCACGGACACTATGCCACAAATTGTCCGCAAAAGAAGAAGAACAAGCAAGTTGCTGGATCTGCAGGGGGAGAGGCCTTAGCTTCTCAGTTTGAGCTTGATTTTTCATTGATCGCATGCTTGGTTTCAAGTGTGATGGGATCAGTGTGGTTCTTGGACAGTGGTGCGTCTTTTCACATGACGGGAGATAGAGATTTGTTCTCTGATCTGGAGGACAAGGATCTTGGAGTGCACATTGAGATGGGCGATGATGGTAGATACAGTGCGACCGGTATCGGTACCATTTCCTTTGAGAGGGAGTCTGGTAAACCCTTTGTATTGAAGGAAGTCATGCATGTTCCAGGATTGAAGAAGAATCTCATTTCAGTGGCGATGTTAGAAGACAAGGGGTATGATGTTGTTTTCAGCAAGGGAAAGGCCTTCCTGCGCAGCAAGACAACTGGTGAGACCCGGAAGATAGGGGTTCGAGTAAGGAACCTTTATCAGTTGCATGTAGATGGATGCGCAACAATGGCATGCAAGGCAGAAGGATTGGTGAGCCGGGATGATGGCGAGTTGTGGCACAGGAGATTGGGTCACCTTCACCATGGAGCCTTGAAGATACTACAGCAGATCACTACAGGGCTTCCTAAAGGCACACTTGCGCAGTCAGATCAGTGCAAGGGGTGTACTTTGGGGAAGTTTGTGAAAGCCACCTTTCACGAGAAGGATAGTCGCGCCACGACGATCCTTGAGAGAATTCACACAGACGTGTGTGGACCTTTATCAGTTGCTTCGACAGCAAAACACAGGTATTATGTGATTTTTGTTGATGATTTTTCTCGTAAGTGCTGGATCTTCTTCATGTAGAAGAAGAGCGAGACATATTCAAAGTTCTGTGAATTCAAAGCACTGGTCGAGAAGGAGTCGGGGAAGAAGGTGAAGGCTCTTAGGAGCGATAATGGTGGTGAATACATCTCGGACGAGTTCAAGGATTTCTGCAAGACAGAAGGGATTCGTAGAGAGCTCATAGCTCCCCATAACCCACAACAGAACGAGGTAGCTGAGCGGAAGAATAGAACGATTGTGGGTGTTGCACGAGCAATGTTGCATGATCAGGGCCTACCCCTTCACTTGTGGGCGGAAGCATGCAATACAGCAGTTTATGTGCAGAACCGTTGTCCTCATAGGATACTTGGCATGAGTACACCCGAGGAGGCTTATTCTGGTAAGAAGCCTGATCTTTCTCATTTGAGGATTTTTGGTGTTAACGTTTACATGCATGTGACGAAGGATGCCAGGAAGAAGTTGGAGCCGACCGCAGAGGTTGGGATATTTGTGGGGTACACTGATACGCCCCACAACTATCGTGTGTATTTGCCAGACAGTGGTAAAACTGTTGTGCGACGGGATATAAAATTTCAGGAGGAGAAAGCCATGAAGTGTTCGCTTGAGAGGGAGCTACACTTGCATGCAGATGAGGAGCTATTAGTTCCTAAGGATGAGCTTCAGGACGTGGATCAGCCACAGGACGAGGTTCATGGAGTGGAAGAGACCACTCATGCAGCGCCAACCATCAGAGGGCGAAAGCGCTTGACAGAAGCTGAGCGATTGGCTCAAGATGCAGAGAAAGTTGTAGGACCACCTACAGCCCAACGCAGGCAAAGACAGTCACCTGATCGGTACACTGGATACATGGCTCTTATGAGCAAGTGTGTTGTGACTGAGCCATCCTCTTTCGAGGAAGCTGTGGAGGATCCCGCATGGGTAGACACCATGGTGGAAGAGTATGATTCTATTGTCAGAAACAGTGCATGGGAGATTGTTCCTAGATCGGAAGGGAAATCAGTGGTGGGTTCGAGATGGATCTACAAAGTTAAGCAGGCAGTTGACGGGAGTGTGGAGAAGTACAAGGCAAGATTTGTTGCCCGAGGCTTTTCACAGATTGAGGGGATCGATTATGAGGAGACCTTTGCACCTGTCGCAAGGTATTCTTCCATGCGGACGATTCTTGCTCTCTCGACGCAAATGGGATGGCACATTCATCAGATGGATGTGAAGAGTGTGTTCCTCAACGGAGTCATTGAGGAGGAGGTGTACATTGAGCAACCCGAAGGCTTTGAAGTCTTCAGCAGCGAGTCGCATGTGTGCAGGCTCAAGAGAGCGCTGTATGGGTTGAAGCAAGCACCACGTGCTTGGTACACACGGATAGACAGCTATTTCACAGGACTTGGATTCTCCAAGAGCGAGGCGGATCCGAACCTATACCAGATTGTGGTGGAGGGTAAGTTGCTTATCATTGTACTGTATGTTGATGATTTGATTCTAACGGGTGATGAGCTGTTGATACTGTCATGCAAGAAGGATCTTGCTACAGAGTTTGAGATGAAGGATTTGGGCCTCCTTCACTATTTCCTGGGATTGGAAATATGGCAGCACAGTGGTGGACTGTTTGTTTCTCAGGGCAAGTATGCTCGGGAGATACTGGAGAAGTTCAACATGCATGGCTGCAAGCTTGTTGATACTCCTCTTCCTGGAGGTTGGAGGAAGGAGGATGCCACTTCGGGAGAAGAAGTGGATGCCACTGTTTATCGACAGTTGGTGGGGTCGCTGATGTATTTGGTCAATACACGACCTGATATATGCTATGCAGTTAACCAGCTTTCACAAGCTATGGTTAAGCCTACCAAGATCTTCTGGAAGGTGGGCAAGCATGTATTGCGCTACTTGAGAGGCACATCGGGATATGGTTTGTGGTACAAATAGGAGGATGAGGTGAAGCTATGTGGCTTCACGGATGCAGATTGGGCAGGGAGCCCAACAAACAGAAAGAGCACATCAGGAGGGGTCTTCAGTATTGGATCGACAGCAGTTTCTTGGTACAGCAGGAAACAGAGATCCGTGGCACTCAGTTCAGCGGAGGCCGAGTATATGGCAGCAAGTTTGGCTGCATGCGAGGCTATATGGATGAGAAAGATCCTAGTTGGTTTGTTCAGTTCTCATTTGGATCCTACTGTGATTTATTGTGATAACCAGAGTTGCATTAAACTCTCGACTAATCCTGTATTTCATGATAGATCTAAACATATTGACATCAGGTACCATCATATCAGAGATTGTGTGCAGCGGAGGATCATGTTACTTTCGTACATTCCAACGGAGGATCAGGATGCTGATATTCTGACGAAGCCTCTCACCAGGAGCAAATTCGAGTACCACCGAGGCAGGATAGGGGTTGCTAATAATCCATATCTTGTCAAGAGGGAGTGTTGAGATTGCAACAAGATGATGGAGCTTAGTGAAAAGAGTCGCCTTCACTAAGTGGGCCCGCATGCTATTTTTGGCACAAGTCTATTTTTAGACTATGTCTATTTTTAGACATATGGATCATGTCTATGGATTGCAGGTTGTTGTTTATGGATGATTGATCAAGTTGGAAAAAATAGATGGACTCCTATTTTTGATGAAAGTGTGAGTGATCAAAGTCTATTTTTAGACTGGCTGTCAAAAATAGAAAAGTCAAATATTATTATCTCACAATAATATTTGGACTATAAACTTAATCTTATTCTCTTGGAGCACTTTAGTTTGAGCTAAAGAGGTGGCACATGCAGTTGTCAGAAGGAAATACGCTTTTCTTATGAATCAGTTGAGTTGTTGCATGCATGACTTCAGTTAGAACTCAATCAGTTGAGTTTGGTGGAGTTGATTGTGGAGTTGATGGAGTTGTGTTCAGTTTAGCCTTGTTAAACTGGTTGTATTTAGTCTAACTGGCAAATAGACTAGAGATGAGTTAGGTGAATTAGTTATTAATTAATTCAAAAGTTATTAACTCATAATACAACTAATGAATACATCAGTTAACTCAGTTGCATGTCAGTGCATGTTCAGTTCAACAGGGACAGGTGGTAGAGAATCAGATTGCTATCAGTTGTGACTATAGTTGTGCACCAGATCTTGCACAATCAAGGGATTGAGTATGCCAATGAGTTTGCTCACGTATTTGCCCACATTATAGCTTGTGCTCACGTCCAACAAAGTGTGAGTGACTATTTTGCAGGTGAAAAACGAGTTTGGTGAGCCATTCTCATCAGTTCTTGAGCAGGTATTGAGCAGTGGAGGCAGGCAAGCAGTGGAAGAGATTTGGAGATCAGATCTGAGTTGTATTGTGTGTAACAGAGGTGGAGATACTTGTGAGAAGTATTATGCTGTGTAATGTTACATGACTCAATCATTAATATACAGATAGTTGGGGTTTTTAGCGAGATGCTTTCCTCGGGATACATACTGTGTTAATGTGTGAATGCTCTTGATGTTTTATTGTTATTGATGCTGCTATATTGATGATCAACGTAGAGGAGCTTATGTATTGTGTATGTATTCCGCAATAGTACATGATCAGGATAATCTCTGTTGAATATGTGTTAAATTATTCAAAAATTTCTACAAATGGTTCTAACACACAGAAGGTGGAATGAGTGCACCCCTTGGAAACCTGTGTATACACACAACTTAGAAGGGAACACACAAGAAAATATGCATCACAAACTGGAAGGAAGGTGAACCAACAATCCGAAGTGATGGTTAAACCAATAACACATCTCTGTAAGATTCATACATACATATACAGAAAGAGTCCATACATACATGCGTAAGCAAACATATACATATATCATTAGCGTAACCAAGTTAACTGAAATAAAATAGCAACATATGCATGAAACATGTCAGCTATGTTATATTAAGAAGTGAAATTTCCAATCATACAGTACAACCATGACCAACCACTAGTCTCGATAACATAACGTTACAGTCACTACCGCCTACTCCTCCAAAGAGATGTACTAGCTCTGCACTGTGGAGGAGCCAAGGCGCATTACAATACTCTCCAAGATTTCTCTAAGATACTCCTATCAAAATCTTGGCTGAACAAAACCCTTTACAATGAGTTATGAGGTACTATAAATAGCAAAGGGTGGGGTGACCCTTGACATTCCCCTTTGTGACTGCTCACCTACTCTCATGACTCTTCAACTACTCTATGACTATTACATTCCATTATCGACACTTGGACTTTCACTTTACAAGATGTTACATACAATCTGCACATGTACCCATGTGGGACAAAATGGCTTGAGCAAGCCATACAATACATCACTAATACTTGGACAACTTTGGAAGAACAACCCTTCGACATCCTCACGATGTTCGACGGTGGCGAATAGATGCCAAGCTTGGGAGTCCACCATGGTGTTCGTGTACTGTATGGTGACATGTTTCTGCAAACGAACTCTTGTCTATGTTGCATCTAGGTACATTGATTTGACTCCTCTATCCAACTCTTCTGATAACATGCACATCATTGTCTTGAGTGCGGCCATACCAACAACATATTGATGCATAGTTTCTGCACTAATCATTAAGTCTGCATTGGTGGCTATGCGCATCAACTCATCAAAGTACATGTTCAACTCCATTTGGACTTGATTCTTTGTCTTTGCCTCGGTGAGTGTCCCAATAGATGGGATCGCATGTGCGCGCACAACAACATCCATGCTTCTAAACACCCATGCATGGGAAGCCTGCAAACTAGTGATGAGTTGTGGGAGTTCCTCATAGTTCTGGATTTGACTCCAGATGTGTGCCTTCAACTCAACCGCCATGGGCTTCATCATCTTGGGAAAGTGTAATGGGGCTCCCTTTTATCTCATTGTCCATGTTTTCATGTGATTGACAACAGTATGCAGGTTTGACAAGATACCTGCTCTCCTGACATGGTGTTGCTCCCAACCGTTGAGATGGATAACTTCATTATGCACGGTACCAAATCTAGAATATAACATCCACATGATTGTCTCAAGGGATGATACTTAATCTAGTATCACCTTCTTCAACTCTGCTCTGGCGGATGTTGTAACTTATTCTCCTCCTTGCTTGTCCATCTATAACTCCTTAGCCATTCTCTCGTTCTCTGTTATCAAGAAGCGAACACTCGCGCTGGTAGCTTCGGCATATGCTCTGGTAGCATTGGCCAATGTTGTTGGATGCTTGCACACATCATATATGGTCACTCATTCCTCAAACTTCGCAGGAGATGTGTGGACATCCAGAGTAGACACTCTATGTGGTTGCACAACTTTGTGTTGTGACTCATCGAATGATATGTTATGCATATATTCTTCTGGATTGTCTCCAAGGATCTCAGTATCCCTTGGTCACTCAGGACTTGCTCTACTTCTGGATTGGTGAAGTTGGTGGGTCAACCTCTTGGTGGTAAGGCATGAGGTCAGTGTCTTGTTCTAACTCTGGTTGCTCCATCTCCGTATCCATCTACTCAAGTAATCGTTCAATGTTATGAAACCAACTCAAGAAAAGATAGAAAAGATAGATCAACGCCTTAGAATTCAACCTCTTCGAGGGGGCAACCTCCTTTACATTACATAAATGAACAATTATTGGATGATACAAATGACAAAACCTCATTTCTATATACAGGAGTCTAAGGAGTCACAATATAATCCAGCCGACCAACAATAATAATATAAAGCCACAAAAATAACAATAGAGGGATTCTATGGGGCACATAAATAACAATATGGGGGTAATAGGGGCACAACAATATAAATAAGGGGTATAACTACAATAGTAATGGGGTAATCACTAGTATTATAGGGACCCAACATGCCCCTCTCCTTCAAAAAAGTGTTGTCCTCAACGCTTGAGTAGTTCTGGATACTTCTGCATAAAATTCTCATCCTCCCATGTGGAATCTTCAGCGGATAAGTTCTTCCACTTGATAAGATACTCTGAAATTGATCGATTTCGTAGCTGTCGAGTTCTTGTTTCTGTGACTGCTTCCGGTTCCAATATAATTTTTCCTTCCTCGTCAAGTTCTGGCAATATTGTTTGAATTGGGAGCTTGTCACCTATAACCTTTTTTAAACATGAAACATGGAAAACTGGGTGCAATCGAGAAGCTGCAGGAAGCTCCAATTTGTATGCCATAGTACCAATCTTTTGCAACACCTTGTACGGACCATAATACTTTGGTGATAATTTATTATCCTTCTTAGCTTGCTTTAGGGAATTTGCTTATATGGTTGTAGCCGTAGGAATACCCAATCACCTACATCAAAACTTCTTTCACTGCGATGTTGATCTGCCTGTTGTTTCATTCTATTTTGTGCCAACACGAGGTTATCCTTTAAGAGTTGGAGGACTTGTTGTTGATGTTCGATGTGATGTTCCACTGCCTGAACCTTAGAATTTTCTCTTAAATATGATGTGATGGATGGTGGTTGATACCCATAAAGTGCCATAAATGGGGTCATTTTTGTTGCTGTATGGAAGGAAGTGTTATACCACCATTCAGCCAGAGGCAACCATTTGACCCATTTGTCTGTTTATCAGATACAAAGCAACGAAGATATCCTTCCAAACATTTGTTTACTATCTCAGTTTGCCCATCAGATTGAGGATGATAAGATGAGCTATGAGCTAACTGAGTACCAAGACAAGAAAATAATTCTGTCCAAAAATTTCCAGTGAAAATGGGATCTCTGTCACTTACAATAATCTTTGGGTTTCCATGTAGCTTTTGAACTGTTTCCATAAATGCAGTAGAAACTGTACTGGCTTTAAATGGATGTGATAATGCACAAAAGTGTGCATACTTGGTAAGTCTGTCAACTACCACCATGATGACACTCTTTCCCTCAGACTTGGGTAAACCTGTGATAAAATCCATTGAAACCTCCTCCCAACGTTGGCTTGGAATGGATAAAGGTTGTAATAGACCCGGTGTCTTAATTGTTTCAACTTTATTTTGTTGGCAAACCAAACATTCCGCCACAAACTTTTGAATATCTGATTTAAGGCCATCCCAAAAAAATTCCTTCTTAACCCTGTGGTAAGTTTTTAAAAATCCTGAGTGCCCTCCTAAGGGAGAAGTGTGCAATTCCATAAGAATCTTTTGTTTTAGCTGGGAATTCTTACAGAGGTATAAGCGATCTTTGTACCATAACGAATCATTTTGCCAGCTAAATGTATCAGAAGTACTGGAATCTTGTTGTAGCTTTCGAATAAGTGCCCACACTTCTTCGTCATTCTTCCATTCCTCCCTTGCTTCGTTTATCCAATCTGGTTGGATAATAGAAATGGCACACAACAATGCTTCCACATCCTCATCCTTTCTTGAGAGTGCATCTGCCACCACATTTTGCTTCCCTTTTTTGTAGATGATTTCAAAGTCATAACCCAACATCTTTGTGACCCACTTTTGTTGCTCTTCAGAGGATAATCTTTGTTCTAAAAAGTATTTAAGGCTATCATGATCCGTTTTTACCTTGAAGTGTCTTCCCATTAGGTAGGGTCGCCATTTCTTAAGTGCATGGAGTATTGCCAACATTTCCTTCTCATAAATAGCTTTGCTTAAAAACTTTCCCTTGATTGGACGACTTTCAAAAGCAATGGGTCTTTCATCTTGCATTAGAACAGCACCAATTCCATTTCCTGAAGCATCACATTCCACAATAAAGGTTTTTGTGAAGTCCGGTGTAGCTAAGACCGGTGCTTGGCACATTGCCTCTTTAAGATGTTCAAAGGCCTTTGTTGCTTCCGGAGTCCATGAAAATGAATCTTTCTTCAATAATGTTGTTAGAGGTGCTGCTATTCTCCCATAATTCTTAACAAACTTGCGATAATACCCTGTCAACCCAAGAAATCCTCGCAGATGCTTTATGGATGTGGGGATTTTCCATTCCTTAATGGCTTTAATTTTGCTAGGGTCTACCTTAACTCCTTCATGAGATACAATATGACCCAAATATTCCACCTCCTGGACTCCAAAGAAACATTTGGATCTTTTTGCATATAATTGTTTCTCCTCCAATAGTTGTAGCACCCTGTCAACATGTTCAACATGATCCTTCCAAGACTTGTTGTAGATTAGTATATCATCAAAAAATACTAACACAAATTTTCTAAGGAATGGTTTGAAAATTGAATTCATCAAACCTTGAAATGTTGAAGGTGCATTGGTAAGGCCAAAAGGCATGACCAAAAATTCATAATGACCCTCATGAGTTCTAAATGTCGTTTTCGAAATGTCTTCAATCTTCATTCTGATTTGATGATATCCCGAACGAAGATCCAACTTGGTGAAGTAAATTGATCCATGCAATTCATCCAGTAATTCATCAATGACAGGAATGGGGAACTTATCTTTAATAGTGAGCTTGTTGAGCTCCCTATAATCCGGACACATGCGCCATGATCCATCCTTCTTGTGCACCAATACTACTGGAGCTGAGAAAGAACTTTGACTCGGTTGAATTATACCAGCCTCTAGCATTTCTGCAACCATACGTTCAATTTCACTTTTTGGACATAGGGATATCTGTACGGCCTGATGTTTGGAGGAACACTTCCTGGAATCAGATGAATAGCATGATCATGATCACGCATAGGTGGGAGACCTTTGGGAGTCTCAAATACCTTGGAATGATTGTCCAGGACTTTTTGGAGATCTGGAGAAATAGATGATTCCAATGTGGAAACATCTAGCGAACATAATTGTGCAATTACACCTCTTTGCTCCTTTTTTAGAAGCTTTGTCATGCCATTAGAGCTGATTATCTTTCCTGGTTTCCCTGCAATACCCCTTAATTCAACTTCCTTTCCTTCCGTAGAAAATTTGATGAAAAGTTCTTGAAAATTAAAAGCTATTGTACCCAAGGATTGTAGCCATTGGACTCCTAGTACAACATCAGCCCCTCCCATTGGAATGGAAAGCATTGGGCTAGTCAATACATATTCTCCCATGGATAGCTTGATATTATGGCACTTTCCAGAGCAATTTATTGTTCCTCCATTTGCAATCATCACTTGACACTCTGGTGCTGGATATAGGAAGCAATTCAATTCTTTTGCTACCCTACAATGAATAAAATTGTGGGTGCTTCCTGAATCAATCAACACTATTACCTTTTTCTTCTTGATTTGTCCTTCTATCTTGATGGTTTGAGGAGTGGTAATTCCCGCCAATGCATTACAAGATATGGTCGGATTTATTTGTTCTTCATCTAGGCTTTGTTCCTGGAGTATATCCTCTTCTTTTGACCTTTCTTGCTCTTTTTCTTCTTCCTCTTCACAATCTATGTAGAATAATTTCTTCTCAGCACACTTATGACCTTTTGTGTATTTGCTATCACAATTGTAACAAAGCCCTTTTGCTCTTTTTTCTTCCAATTGTTGTGGTGTCAACCTTGTAGGTTGTGGAAGACTAGGGGCAACAACACTTCCGTCTTTATAGTTGTGAATGGTATGCTTCCTAGTTGCCATAATTTTTCTTTCCATTTTTCTTGCTAACCTGAATGCCTTCTCTAATGAATCAGGTTCCCAAAGGCGAACATCATGTTGGATATTATCCTTTAAAGACCCTATGAACAAATCAATCCTATGCTCCTCTGGAATATCTTTTACCCTTATGTTCAATTTTTGGAACTCCTCAATGTGCTCCATTATTGAACCCTTTTGTTTGAGACTTATCAATTGGCTAAAAAAAATGTTGCTTTTTGTATCCTCATAATGTGCTATCAATTCTTCCGTAAAAATTTCCCAAGTGATAAATTGTTTACGAGAACAAAGCCATTGATACCATACAAACTGATTTGGTTCCAAATATACAGTTGCCATACGTACCTTTTGTGCGTTTTGCACATTATTGAGAACGAAGAATTGCTCCATCTGTAATATCCATGTGGCGGGATCCTTGCCATCAAACTTCCTCATATCGATTTTTGGAATATGGTGATTCTTCGATCCAACATTAGTGTCTATGGAATCATGATTAACATTTCTTTTGTTCTCATCATGAGTTTCCTTTACTACCTTTTCACCATTAGTAAGTATTTCTTGTAGAAAATTTGTCAAATCTGTCTTCAAATCTCCCATGTCTGTCTTCAAATTTGTGTTCAAATCTATCTTCAAATTGTCCATCTTAGCTTCCATGCCATTCATCTTAGCTTCCACGCCATTTATCTTAGCTTCTGTTAACTTTTGTGAGTGTGACATTTGTTGCACTTGTTCTTGTAATTTTGATATATCATGTAGCATTTCTTCCTCTTCTTCATGAGTCATGCTAGAGCTTTTAGCTTCCTTACTAGGTGTTTGCATTTTCTTTCCTCGGGGCATCAGTTACCGATAATAATGCTCTACTATGCCCTTTGAATTCCTTCAAAATAAATTTTCAAACCAAGCTTAAGCAAAAATTTAAAAAAATCTACACACCTTTTTTCACTTTGTAGGAGCTTGATATTGCCTCTGATTTATCTCTGTACTTTCCAATCATCTAGTTCTGAATTTGTGACCTATAGTAGCTCTCTGTGTCCTCTTTCCAATGCCACTAGTCTGATCCAAATTGGATTCTCCAAGAAAGAGTTATGCACAATCTCCCAAGATGACCTGATTATAGACCTTTCTAGAATAGCGAACTTGTATGAAGTGCCACGTGTACAATTTTTTATCTTTGGTTCTGAAAAAGATACACAAGAAACTACAGTCCGTCCTCTTTCTGTACCTTCTTACGAAATTTCAATCTGATTCCTAGAGATAAAGTTATAACGATTTTCCCCAGGTCACCTGTTTTGAATGTAATTCAGGAGTCTGCAAAAAGACCAACTTCCTCAGATCATATCTCTGCAAATATTGCGCGAAAAGCTCTGAAATTCGGACCCAAGGTTCAACGCAATTTCTTCTCAAATGGGTTTTGTTTGCGACTTCTGCAATTTCACAGAAAAAAAGTTATAGCGAAAATGCCATGATGACCTGTTTGGAGCAGCGAAACCCTAGAATCCAAAGCTCTGATACCAAATGTTATGAAACCAGCTCAAGAAAAGATAGAAAATATAGATCAACGCCTTAGAATTCAGCCTCTTTGAGGGGGAAACCTCCTTTACATTACATAAATGAACAATTATTGGATGATACAAATGACAAAACATCATTTCTATATATAGGAGTCTAAGGAGTCACAATATAATCCAACCGACCAACAATAATAATATAAAACCACAAAAATAACAATAGAGGGATTCAATGGGACACAGAAATAACAATATGGGGGTAATAGGGGCACAACAATATAAATAAGGGGTATAACTACAATAGTAATGGGGTAATCACTAGTATTATAGGGACCCAACATTCAATCTCTTGAGCGAAGTCCTGCTCCTGCTACTGCTCACCCTATCTTCTTTGCTTCAACTGCTCGGATGAGTCTACTACCTGTATGGAAGCAGTTTCATCAATCTGTGCATGTTGCGTCCCCTGCTGTTTCTGTCCCTACTACGCATCCTTCTCTTGTTTATGCAACTCCTATTATTTTTGGAGTGTTTTATTCTACTCTTGGAACTCCTTCATTATTTCCTCTATCCTCTATTTATCTCTCCGCCTTTACGCATTCCTATTGTTGCCATGTCGCCTCTATCTCTAAAGCTGCTTTCTCCACAAGTGGTTCTGCTCTGAACTTGCAGCTTTGTTCTGTCTCTTCATTGTCAACAATCTTTCTCTTGCCTTTGTCACACACAGGTATGTTACCCTCTACTACTGGTGCTCTCCTAGACGCTACTTCGCATTGCTTCGTTAACCATTCCACAGTGATGCCAACTAGTTCATTGGGCCTAGAGAAGGTGTGACAATATCTCCATGGGTCTTCCTCAGCCCAATGACATGCCCCGTGGATCTAAGGGAATTGCACTCTTACACAATGATCCTTTACAAAGCAATGCAGGTCGTACGGATTGAAGCTTCTGGTGCTGAAAGTAAATCTTTTGAACTCTTTTGTCTCAACATCCGCATGCTTGAGATTTCATACCACATACAACTTGATCCGCAATGGAAGAGTGGGCCAAGGTCCCTGCTTCTTGCGATATAATCTAACTGACAGTCCTGTCGAGATGTGGTACAACACTTCTTACATGACGATCTTATCCATGGGAAACTTCGGTAAAACATGCGGAGGCTTCTCCGTATTGTACATCCGAATGAATGTGCCAAAAGGTGAGGCATACCAATCCGCTATGTCAATTAGTGACTTAATGAATCCATTGCTAGAATAAACAAAAGAGGGGATAGAGAACACCCCTGTCTCAGACCCCTGGCAGCTGAGAAAAAAGTAGATGGAACTCCATTGATTAAAACAACATAATTTACATTTTCAACGCAAGCCATTATCCAATTTGTACAATGATAATTTAGTCCGATTTTAATAAGAAGACATCTTAGAAAACCCCAGTCAAGGCAGTCATAGGCCTTCTTAAGGTCAATTTTCAGAATGGCCGCCTCCATTTTTTTTAGTGAAGAGAGTGCAGGCTTTCCTGAGTAATTGCAACCGCCTCTAGAATGTTCCTTCCCAGAAGGAAACCATGTTGTTCCTGAGTCAAGAATTTGGATAATGTGCCTCTAATTCTGCCCACTATGATCTTGGATATTATTTTATAAATGGTATTGCACAGAGAGAGGTCTGTAGTCCAAGAAAGAGGTAGCTTCCTTCTTTTTGGGTATAATAGCAATATAAGTAGAAGAGATGATATGGTGTATTTTGCTCGTAGTTCTTGTTTCCTCTACCATACCCAGAAGGTCTTTCTTTATCATATCAAAGAAATGTATGAAAAATTCTATCGTCCATCCATTAAGACCCGGACTTTTATCATTTTTAAAAGACTTCATGACCATCAAGAGCTTCTCCTCGGTGACAAGATAAAAAAAATGATCATTTTGTTCCTCATCAAACATGGATGGGAATAGGTCAATTCCCCAGAGAATGTCCTCAATCCCACAATCCCCATTCCTTTTGTATGATTTCTGAAAAAAATTTACTGCCTCTTTGGTGATGTCTTCCTGAGAAAGAACCAAATTACCCTCCTCATATTTTATCTCCCATATAGCGTTTGTTTCACACCTTTTGTTTGCATATCTATGAAAAAAATTTGTGTTCCTGTCACCCTCTTTTAACCAAATTGCTCTGCTTTTCAATCTCCAGGTAGCTTCTTCTATGGCAAGAAGGCTGTGCTTTCTTCTTTCCAATTCCTTTATACGACAACACAATTCAAAAGGAATGTTATTCTCAGTCAATCTCATAGCAATCCTATCCAGCTCCTTTTTAATATCTTCAAGAGCTTTCCTGTTAGAGTATCTCTTTTTGGTTTGCCAATCTTTTACACTTTTCCTGAGGGAACCAAGACGACACAGGAAGGATTGGGCAGGGGAAGATAGGTCTTGAGGAGAGGAACTATGCCACGATTCCTAAACAAGATTGTTAAATTCAACATCCTCCAGCCACACTCTGTTGAATTCAAAGGGATAACCCTTCCTGATTCCCTGATTTTTCCACTGGAGGGAAATAGGTCTATGATCCGAGATGAAACACTTAATAATGATAGAGATTGGAACTCCCAGTCGATCCAGCAAACTGTCATGGATAAGAAAGTGGTCTAGTCTTTTTGCTAGATAAGCAGTCTCAAATCTCCTATTATCCCAAGTAGGGACCATCTGAGAGGGACATATATCAACAAAGTTGTGCTGGTTGCGGCCAAAGGGTCAATTTTCCGGCCTCTGCCCCAGACTTCATCTTTACTCAAAGTACAATTCATATCACCAGCTATTATCAAAGAATCGATTTCCATTAGCTCTGAAGATAAGAGCCGATTCCAGTAAGAAAAACGATCCTTATATGGAGTGTAAACATTCAAAATATGAATAGAAATAGCAATGCCATGAAATTTTTCTAGAAGCAGAATGCCGACAAAACATCTGAAAGCCTTTGCTGTAATCCATACTGGGTCCCAAAGGACAGCTAGACCCCCAGATTGACCATTTGCCTCCGTCGCAGCAATGAGCCATGTAGGAAACATACGCCTGAAATAAGATATGGTTTCAGGCCTTCCATGCATTGTCTCCTGAATGAGGAGAATCTTAGACTGAGAAGAGATAAACAAATCCTTTAGGGCCAAGAATTTTGGGTCCGCCCCTAGACCCCTAATATTCATAGATAGGATTTGAGTCATGAAGACTTTTCTCCAGGCTAGCTTGCTCTAAGAGGTCCACTAACAGCAAGATCGATTATAGTAATGCCTATAAGGGAGAGGTCTCGAAATTCTTTCAGGAAATTATCCTTCCTGTCTTTGAAATGCCTACTTCCTCTATTTTGCTTCCTTCTAACAGTTATATTCCCCGCCGAGGTAGGACTAATGAGAGGAGAGGAAGCCTTACGAGGTTTGTGAATAGTGAGAGGTTGAATATTGAGGGATTTCTTCCTCAGAGGTAGGTCAATATCGCTTCCCACAGAGTTTGAAGGAGATGAAACAGGCAAATTTTGAGGGGTGACTGAGATGCATGGCGCTTTCCCTTTTATAGCAGATGAAACTTTAACAGGAGATGGAGAGGATGATGGGATATAAGTGATGTGAAAAGTAGATGGGATATCAAAGTAAGGATGAGGAATTGGTAAGGGAGATCGAATTTCTTTACCAGGGGAAGGTTCGAGAGGAATAGGATTAGAGTGAAAGACTTCTGCTCTCCCAGGTGGGGAAACAGATATTTGGGCGGCAATGTCTATGGAAGGGATATCCTTATGAGATTGATTTTTTGGAGAGGAGTGATGCACAGAAAAATTCCTATTAGGGGAATATGATTTCTGGGGAAACCGCTCCGAGGAAGGACCAACCTTCATGTATAGGCTTCTAGAGAAATAGGGAGATGAACCAAGAGGAGAGGATAAAAAGGACTTACCTATGGAGAAGATCTCCCGATGGAATGATTCCTTATGCCCCCAGTCTTTCTCTGCTCTCTGTCTGAGAATTTTGTAGTGGATTTATCATAGAATTCCTTCTCTTTGAATCTTCCTCCTGGACGACGAGGACAGTTCGTTTTTAAATGCCCAGTTTTATAACAAGCAAAGCATCGAAAAGGAACTCCCCAGAAATCAAGTCTCTGTTGAATATTTAAATCTCCCCAGAAAAGATCAATGTGTTCAGGAAATCCTCCTCTATATTCCTTTTCAATTAGAATCCATGCCACCCTTTTATCCTTAGCCCCGAGACACTTTGGGTCCACAAAGACAAATTTCCCTATAGCATTTCCTATTTCTGTCAGCGTCTCCTTCGTCCATAATTCGATGGGGAGACCAGGTAACTTAACCCAAATGAGGTTGTTTGTTGGGGTATTACGCAAAAGATTATATCCAATATACCATTTGTGGAGAGCAAGGAAGCTTTTGCCGTGAACCCATGGAAGGACTCAGATTGTTTCCGGATTTTGTACACTTAAGAAATGAAAACTATACCAATCCTTCATGAGTCTGACTATCGTGGGAATGTATCCCAATAAGGAATTCCATTTAGAACCAAGCCAATTTCTCATCTGAGCATCATCCATGACACGAAAATGCCAATGACCTACAAACGCTCTGTTTTGGAGGCTGGCAATTCGATCCAAGAGAAAGACACTTTCCAGAGTAATAGCCGAGGGTGGCGGAATAGACTTTATGGGACGTTGATTAAGTTTACGTCGCGGAATATCTTATCCTCCACCTTTCTGCTCGTGAGCTGACTGAGTGGAATGAGGGATTAATAACTCGGCCAGAGAGGATTGCCAGTCACACTGGGTGTTTGATCCCCTATAAATCGATTCCGCCTCAATGGTGGCTCACACCATCGCAGACGTGGTGGACCCGTCTCATAATATCTCCATGAGACCAAGAGAAATCAAGGGAGACGTAAGACGTACAAACAGGTGATGCAAGCAAGTCCAAAAGAACGAAATAAAAGGAGGCGACCAACTTTAAATAGAGACAGACAAATCCGAGTACAATCCAGATAAGGTTAGGGATGGACAGGATATATGGAAAATTCCCATAACTTGAAATGCTGACAGGATCTTAGATACAAAAAGATGTAATCGACCTTTCTGAATATTAAACCTCTTATGAAGTACTTTTAACTGACAGAAATTGATTAGGGGATAGATCTACTTCCAGAAAAAGATAAGATACCGGCTAAAATGAGAAAAGCGACGACGATTTAAACAGACTTCCCATGAGATATTGTACTTTAGCCTACGTCACTTCTCCCACCCGCTCCCGAAAAATTGAAACGGAGGGATTTCCACCCCCGGAAAAACCAGGAAGAAGGGATTTCCACCCCCGGAAAAACTAGGAAGCAAAACCAGGATGTTCGGGCCTGCTGAAAGACTCCGACACGGATGATAATAAAAACCATAAAATGAAAACAATAACTATATTTCAGGTATCATTCGACAAAAAAATGCAGCAACAATAACATTGCTTACATTTGCACCACCAATTCCCTATTCCGAATCTAAATTCTAAACATTAACATGGCCGAGATATCACACAGACATTTGATATCTTAGCGAAAGGGTTCCAGAACGATGCAAGCTTCTTTGACAACTCCTTAAAGTCCGATAAAAAGCTGAAAACCAGACACAGAGACATATACGTGTACCTATACTTCCACCCAATTATGGAGAAAGAGAAGAAAAAACTAGAAACGAACAATTTTTTCCTTAATATTACAATCTCTGATAATACTCAGGGAAAAAAACACATAGATATGAGAACAGTGTTGAAAATATAATTTCAACTGCGATCGCCGATATCGCATATCGGCAAGTCGGCATATCGGCAGGTTGAAGCATAGGAGGCAGGCAGTGGCAGCGATATAAAATGTTGCCGACGAGCGATCGCCGATATCGTATCGGCAAAGTTGAAGTGAAGGAGTCATAAGGAAGCTCTTGTGTTTGCGATGAGCGATCGCCGATATCGCATCGGCACTTCGCTATCGGCAATATCATAGGGTCGGGGTCTTTGACATGAGTAAAGTTGCGATGCGATGGTGTGGACCCGATGGCTTCCCAAAACCAAATTGCATAATGTTTGAAATTCACCCGACGGCAAATATTAAATGTTGCGTGGAGTAAATCTAAGTTTTGGTTGTCCATACGTCTTAATGAAATGTCATAGTGGTAGGTAAAATATTAAAGTTTTACATAGAGTTCGTAAGTTTTTTTTATGAGAAGGTATGGGCGTATGTACTTATTACATAAATTCTGTATGGGATAGGTGTATGTAATTAATTACTGTGTTGACCATTGTTTCTTGTATGGCACACGGGAAGTTTAAGTGTGCATTCACAGTAGAGTAAAAAAAAGAGAAGAAGTGGTGAAGCGAAAACCATGTGTTGTATGCATTGAACACACAGCAGTGTGAAAAAAGAAGAACCAGAGGATGTAAGCACAGCAGTGCAAAAATATATTTTGTAAATTTTGTGAGGCATTGAAAAACAGAGGTGAAGGAAAACCATGTGTGGTTTTGCAAGTGCATAAAGATAATTGTGGAGCAAGTTTTTGTAACTCTGTAAGTTTTGTTTTTACAGCAGCATGTAAAAGTGTTTCACACCAGTGAATGTAAATTTTGTTTTACAGCAGTAAGCTCATGTAAACTTTTGTTACAGCAGTAAGTTGTTTTTCACAGCAGTGAATATGAAAACAATTTTACAGTGGTAAATCCCTCTCAGTAAAAGAGGATGTATCAGTTTTTGTTTTAATGAATAGAAATATTTTATGGTGGTGAAATACTCTAGTTCTCTGAGTGAAATTTCTTTTAAGTCTTCTATGCACAAAAGATCCTGGAGTAAAAGAAACAGAGCATTGCCTCAGTGTGTTTAAATATTGGTTTTTGGTATTTTCCCCATTTGAAAATAAATACCCAACAGTGGTATCAGAGCTGGTCCAGGCTCTTTGAAGACTCAAAGAAGCTGAAGGGAGAAGGTTGTTGTTGCAGCAAAACCTCTCAGGGAGACAGAAGACTCAGACAGCAAAGGATTCAGGTATTTCAAAAGTTTTTTTTGTGTTGCTGAAGAAGCAGTGATCTGTTTTAAATACACAGTCAAGGAATGGCCAGCACAAGCACTGGTATGGGTTTGTTTAACACCCAGCTCCCACAGTTTAATGGGAAGAACTATGATTATTGGTCAATAACTATGACAGCCCTACTTGCCTCTCAAGATTTATGGGAAATAGTTGAAGATGGCTTCGAAGAACCAGCAGATGAAACTGAGTTCAATGCATTAACTCAGGGAGAGAAGGATCTGCTGAAGAACAATAGGAAGAAGGACTCAAAAGCCCGTGTGTTGTTGTATCTAGCAGTAGACCAGAGTATGTTTCCAAGGTTAGCAGCAGCTAAGACAACCAATGAAGCATGGCAAACCCTCAAGACAGCCTATCAAGGCATGGAGAGAGTGAAAACAGCAAAACTACAATTGCTGAGAAAGGATTTTGAGAATCTGAACATGAAGGAGTCAGATAACATTGACTCATTCTTCACTCATGTGATTGGTGTAATCACACAAATGAGAACTCATGGAGAAACCATTGAAGACAGAAGAATTGTGGAGAAAATATTGAGGGTCTTACCCTCAAGGTTTGATGCCATAGTCACCACCATTGAAGAGACAAAGGATCTCTCAAGCTATTCAGTTGATGAGCTACAGGCATCACTGATAACACATGAACAAAGGTTGAGTAGGAATGAAAACTCATCTCTTGAGCAAGCCTTCAAGACCCAGATGTCCTTTGGAAGAGGAAGAGGTCAAGGCAGAGGAAACAAGAGAGGAAGAGGCAGAAGCCAGAACAGAGGTGGAAGGAACAACCCATCAAATGCACAAGGAAGAGGCAGCAATCCAAGTCAGAACCAAGGCCAAGGCAGCAGCCAACAAGGAGGACAACATCATGCTCAAGGACAAAGGTATGAAAAATCCAATGTCCAATGTTATTACTGTAAAAAGTATGGGCATTATGCCAGTGAATGTAGGAAGAAGCAGCACGATATGAGTAGTAGACAAAATGCAAATGTTACAAGAGAAAACAGCAGTCAAGACAATGTTCTGTTAGCATGTAACATGGCTGAAACACATAGTGAAGACATATGGTTTTTAGACTCAGGTTGCAGCAACCATATGACCGGAAATATAGCCTTCTTTTCTGCCCTCGATAAAAATGTGAAATCAGAAGTCACACTAGGAACTGATAGTAAAGTGTCTGTTATGGGAAAAGGAGAAATAAAAATACTTTCAAAGCAAGGAGAAAGGAAAACCATAGCAGATGTATACTATGTCCCCGGAATGAGATGTAATCTCTTGAGTATTGGACAGCTTGTCCATAAGGGGTACAATGTTTTCTTTAAAAATGATGTGTGCACCATCATGGATATACCACCCAGCAAAAGATGCATTGCTGAAGTGAAGATGACAAGGAACAGGATGTTCCCTCTCCGGATCAGGACTGACATGAAGAATAAAAGGGAAATGGCAGCAGTCACCCAAGAGGCCTTCCAGAGCGTGCCAAAGGATGAGAATTGGTTATGGCACTTGAGATTTGGGCATCTCAATTTTGGAGGTCTAAACTTATTGAGCAGAAAAGGAATGGTAAAGGGATTACCATTGATAGAGAAACCGGACAGCCTATGTGAAGGCTGTATTTTGGGAAAACAACATAGAGAAAGTTTTCCATCAGGGAAGAGCATAAGGGCAAAGACACCCTTAGAGATTATCCACTCAGATTTGTGTGGACCAATGCAAGCTCCATCATTAGCTGGCAGCCTATATTTCCTAACATTCATTGATGATTGTACAAGAAAAACTTGGATATACTTCCTTAAAAACAAAAGTGAAGTGTTTGAGAAATTTCAAAACTTCAAAGCACTTGTGGAGAACCAAAGCGGGCTGCACATAAAAGTATTGAGAACTGATAGAGGAGGTGAGTATATCTCCAAGGAATTCCTAAGATTCTGTAGAGAAAATGGAATTCATAAACAGTTTACAACTCGGTACACCCCACAGCAAAATGGAGTTGCTGAAAGGAAGAACAGGACCATCATGGATATGGCAAGGAGCATGTTGAAGGCAAAGCATTTGCCGAATGAGTATTGGGCTGAAGCTGTACATTGTGCAGTTTATATATTAAACAGGTGTCCTACAAAAGCAGTCATGAACAAGGTGCCGGAAGAGGCATGGAGTGGGAGAAAGCAAGGAGTCACCCACATGAGAGTTTTTGGGTGTGTGGCCTATGCACACATACCAGATCAGCTAAGGAGGAAGTTGGACAGCAAAGGGGAGAAATGCATCTTCATTGGATACAGTGATGAATCCAAAGCCTACCGGCTGTACATTCCATCTACCAAGAAGTTCTTTGTAAGCAGGGATGTTCAATTCATTGAGGAAGAAGCTTGGGATGGAAGCATAGAGAAAACAGTGAACGTCAAGAGCTGTTTGTCTCATGATGAAGATGAAGAGGAAGTGGCTGAAGTACATCCCCAAACAGCAGCGCCAACACAAGGACAGCAGGGTACACCATTGAGGATCAATGAAAGTGCCTCTCCAAGCACACCACAAGGAGGAAATTCAAGTGCATCTTCAAGCACTTGCACACCAAGTGAAAGAGGTAAGAAATTTAGAAATCTAAGTGACATTTATAATGAAGGAATGAATTCCTTATTTGCCTTGTATTGTCATGTTGATGATCCTATTCATTTCGAGGATGCAATCAAAGATAGGAAATGGATAGAAGCTATGGATGAGGAGATGAATGCCATAGAGAGAAACAAAACATGGGATTTGGTTGAGTTACCAAAAGGCAAAGAAGTCATTGGTGTGAAATGGGTTTATAAGACCAAGAGCAATGCTGAAGGCAAGATAGAAAGGCATAAAGCAAGGCTGGTTGTTAAAGGCTACAAGCAGCAGTATGGAAGAGATTATGAGGAGACTTTTGCACCGGTTGCAAGAATGGAAACCGTGAGAGCAGTGCTGTCCATAGCAGCACAAAACAAATGGAAAGTCTACCAAATGGACGTGAAGTCAGCATTCCTAAATGGAGTGTTAAAGGAAGAGGTTTATGTTGAACAGCCTCTCGGATATGAGAAGAAAGGTGAAGAGCACAAAGTGTGCAAATTGAAGAAAGCTCTTTATGGGCTAAAGCAAGCGCCAAGAGCATGGTACAGCAGGATAGATTCATATCTATTGGATAATGAATTTGACAAATGTGAAGGAGAACCCACAGTCTACATCAAGGAAAAGGATGGTAAAATTTTAATTGTTGTCTTGTATGTAGATGATGTTATTTTCACTGGAAATGATATTTATCTTATTGAGAATTTTAAATCAGTCATGAAGGATGAATTTGAAATGACTGACATGGGTTTGTTGAGATACTTCTTAGGCATAGAAGTAGATCAAAATGAAAAAGGAATTTTTATATCTCAAGCAAGATATGTAAATCAAGTTTTGGGCAGATTTAACATGGAAGAATGCAAGGCAGCCATCACTCCCACAGTGATGGGATTAAAGCTCAGCAAAGAGGACAGCAGCAAGGACTTTGATCCTAGCTTGTATAAAAGCATTGTGGGCAGCCTTATGTATTTAACAGCAACTAGGCCTGATTTAATGTATGCTGTTAGTTTAATTTCCAGATTCATGGAGAGGCCAAAGGAGGCACATTGGCAGGCAGCAAAGAGAATTTTGAGGTATGTCAAAGGCACCAAAATGTTTGGAATTTTATATCATGCCTCAGAACATTCAGATTTAGTTGGATACACTGATAGCGATTGGGCTGGAAGTGTAGATGATCGGAAGAGCACTTCCGGTTATGTTTTTCATATGGGTTCAGGAGCCATTTCATGGGCTTCTAAGAAGCAGTCCATTGTAGCATTGTCTACAGCAGAGGCTGAATATGTGGCAGCTACAGCAGCAGCATGTCAAGCAGTGTGGATGAGAAGAATGTTGAGAAGCTTAGGCCAAGAGCAGGCAAAAGCGACAGTCATTTTTTGTGACAATAGCTCAGCTATTGCATTGTCAAAGAATTCAGTGTTTCACAAACGAACGAAGCACATCGATACAAGGTTTCATTATATCAGAGAATTGGTAAGCAATGGAGAAATCAGTTTGCAACATTGCAGCACTCAGGAACAGGTCGCAGACATCCTGACAAAGCCATTGGATCAGAAAAGCTTCGAATTTTTGAGGAAGTGTTTGGGTATGATTGAATGCCCGACAGTTGAAATTAAAGGGGAGTGTTGAAAATATAATTTCAACTGCGATCGCCGATATCGCATATCGGCAAGTCGGCATATCGGCAGGTTGAAGCATAGGAGGCAGGCAGTGGCAGCGATATAAAATGTTGCCGACGAGCGATCGCCGATATCGCATCGGCAAAGTTGAAGTGAAGGAGTCATAAGGAAGCTCTTGTGTTTGCGATGAGCGATCGCCGATATCGCATCGGCACTTCGCTATCGGCAATATCATAGGGTCGGGGTCTTTGACATGAGTAAAGTTGCGATGCGATGGAGTGGACCCGATGGCTTCCCAAAACCAAATTGCATAATGTTTGAAATTCACCCGACGGCAAATATTAAATGTTGCGTGGAGTAAATCTAAGTTTTGGTTGACCATACGTCTTAATGAAATGTCATAGTGGTAGGTAAAATATTAAAGTTTTACATAGAGTTCGTAAGTTTTTTTTATGAGAAGGTATGGGCGTATGTACTTATTACATAAATTCTGTATGGGATAGGTGTATGTAATTAATTACTGTGTTGACCATTGTTTCTTGTATGGCACACGGGAAGTTTAAGTGTGCATTCACAGTAGAGTAAAAAAAAGAGAAGAAGTGGTGAAGCGAAAACCATGTGTTGTATGCATTGAACACACAGCAGTGTGAAAAAAGAAGAACCAGAGGATGTAAGCACAGCAGTGCAAAAATATATTTTGTAAATTTTGTGAGGCATTGAAAAACAGAGGTGAAGGAAAACCATGTGTGGTTTTGCAAGTGCATAAAGATAATTGTGGAGCGAGTTTTTGTAACTCTGTAAGTTTTGTTTTTACAGCAGCATGTAAAAGTGTTTCACACCAGTGAATGTAAATTTTGTTTTACAGCAGTAAGCTCATGTAAACTTTTGTTACAGCAGTAAGTTGTTTTTCACAGCAGTGAATATGAAAACAATTTTACAGTGGTAAATCCCTCTCAGTAAAAGAGGATGTATCAGTTTTTGTTTTAATGAATAGAAATCTTTTATGGTGGTGAAATACTCTAGTTCTCTTAGTGAAATTTCTTTTAAGTCTTCTATGCACAAAAGATCCTGGAGTAAAAGAAACAGAGCATTGCCTCAGTGTATTTAAATATTGGTTTTTGGTATTTTCCCCATTTGAAAATAAATACCCAACAAACGGAACCAAAACTAACCTCTGAAGCCGCGAGAACCCGCCGAGGAAGCCAAAACGGACCCAAGCAACCGCCGTCCGCACACGCTTCTTTAGCCGTGAACCTTCCACAAAAGCTGAAGCTTACCCTCAAAAACACTCCGATAGGGGATGGACAAGAACTTGCCTAACAGAGACTGAAGGCTAGATAGACAGGATAAAACGCAAAAAACTATAACGACGGAATAGCCGAAACAAGCGCGTAAACGTACGGGTTCAGAATAGGGGCAGCTAAAACTACAATATGACAGAACTGATACATGTGCAGGCTGTTCTGAGTTAATGGAGAAAAAGCATCAGAACGAGAAAACCTCCTTCCGTGGCGCGGAGCCGCGCCGGGAAAGGAGGGGAAAACTAAGGCCCAACTAGGATACCTAGGGTTATACACGATAGAATGAGACCTGTGATATCTGTCGCTCGACACGAATCCAGACGTATGGCAGCTGAGAGATAGCTAGGGATGACTTCATGCTGCGAATGGATTACAGATGTTTAGACCTTGTCTCGACCGCTAATCTAGAGCCTATAGGCAGGAAAACAACTATTTGTCCACAGCAGCAGAAGAAGAAGAAAAAAAAAAACACTAAAACTTAATATCCGTGACTTTTTAAAAATTTCTCTTTCGGATGGTCCATTATTACTTTCTTGGAAAAGAGCGACCCTGTTCCATGTGCAGCGAGTTGAAAACGTCTCGCTACACCCAAACTAGAAGTCAAGTAAACTTAGAATTTGCGAGTTGAAAACGTCTCGCTACACCCAAACTAGAAGTCAAGTAAACGTAGAATTTCTGCACCACAGTTATAGCGATTTCGATTGTATTGAATATTTCATTGTTTGCAGCAAAGAAATTTCTACACTTATTGCATAGGGCATGATTGTGTCCTTTTCTTTGTTTCATTTATTCAGATTTTGACATCCACACACATCCAGAAGAGTTGTTATTAAATTAAAATTTTGAAAACGAGTTTAGAATTTGGATGGATTTGTTACTAAATTAAAATTTTGAAAATAAGTTTAGAATTTGATATCCAGACCAATCTAGAAGAGTTGTTTTTTTTTTTTTTTTTTTTTTTTTTTTTTTTTTCCAAAGGTGGCAAAACCTATCAAACTCAGGTGTCAAACCAACAGTGAGGACAGCCATCTCTGGCTGCTATCCGCGAATGTCGGTTTAACTCATCACTGTTATCAAGGAAAACCACGCCACCTGTAATAACCCGCTGGTGGTCCGTAGAAGAGTTGTTATTAACATTTTGAAAATAGTTTAGAATTTTAAAATCACATGGCAGGTTAAAAGAGTAGTCACCAGTAACATGTTTTTAAATATATATGAGAATTTATTATAATATAATTTTCAAATAGTTTAATTTAACAAATAAATAAAATGGTTTTTTTTTAAGATAATTTTTCTGAATAATTTTATAGAAATTTTTAAGAATAGTAATTTTAAGTTGTTTAATTCTCAAATTTCAATTGACCAAAGGTTATCAAGGTATTTAATCTATTTATGTATTAAAAAATATATTTTAAATAACAAAAAAACCATAATTTTATCGGAAATTATATTTTGAAATTCCAAAAAACAAAAATTATTTATTAATTAAACTACACCATTATCAAATTAACAAAGTAATAATTATTACTAAGTATTATCCTTAAATATAAATCAATTAATTAATATAATTTAGAAAAAAAAAAAAAGAATATAACTCGAATCAAGAATTCGCAATATATAAAGAATAAGTTTCACTTTTCCATATACTTCTCTTACTTCAAGGAATAACGACTCTAAAATAAATAAAGCCGTTTTAAATCATATACCCTGCCCAGTAACGATACCATTTATGAAAACAAAAATTATATATATATAAACTTATAGATTCAGTAAAAAGAAGATATAACAGTTTGTAATATTTTTTTTTGAAAGAAATTGTATGTTAGGTCACGATTTTACATATTTCCTCATGATATTTAATGTAAAGAGCATAAATTCGTTCATGTATTAATTTTGTTGTGAGAGTTTTATAATATTATAAATGTGTAATAATATTTTCTTTCAGAGTTTTATAATTTTTTATTTATATATTTGTCGTGGTTTATTTTTTCATTTGGTTTTGATAATAAACCACAGGCCAAAAATTTTTCTTATATGATTTTTCATACAATATTCTCTTATATAATTTTTCATATATTTATAAAATTTATAATCAAATCAAATTATATGAAATTTATAATCAAACTTAATTATTATATAAAATTCATAATTCCACCTAATTTCCCACTAATTTTATTAAAAGAATAGATTAAAAATGAAAATAAAAATAAAAAAATCAAAAGTTAAAATAGTTAAACTTTTCCCTACCGGATTGATAATTTATCCTATCTCGGATAATATAATTTATCCTTGTCGAGATAGGATATGGTTGGTACAAAACCATTCACGTTTGGAATACGTAGGCAGACTATAAAAACCAATGAAAAACGGGGTAAAATTGAGATAAAATAAATTCAAAACAGGGCAGATATTCATTCAATTTCAGAGAAAACTATTTTACAAAAATCAGAGCTGCTGCTCTTCTTTAACCACTTCAAAAACCTGTGTTATAGCTCTGTTTTCACATACAGTAAGAGCTCTGTTGCAGCTCTGTTTTTCACTCACAGTAACAGCTTTGTTACACAGTAAAAACTCTTGTTACACAGTTTTTACTGGCCGTGGCTTCTATAATGTATTCTCTAGTTTGGTGTATCCTTTTAATGGGTCGATTTCAGTAGTCTATGGTAGTGCTATGTTCAAGTCTTTGATTCTGTGCAATTATGTAATTTTCTAGGGTTCTACTTGGTACTTTGGTAGTCCAAAGAATTTTAGAAGGTTATTTATTTATTTTACAACAAGTTCCTTTGTTATGTACTTGTTATATTGCTAGTCTATTAGGGGTCTTGTTCTCTATATTTGGCAATTAAGGTTTTATTGGTCCTTCTAAGAGGTTAATACTAGAGTCACTCACATGTATCAGTTGTATTTTTCCTTTGGCTTGGTTTATGTAGAGTATTGATTCATGTTCTAACTTGTGTGTTAATGCATAGGGGTCTACTCCTATGGCTTTAGTTGTGCCCCTCTTCTTGTATGTTCTTTTTGTGTCGAGCTTCTTTTCGGTATCTTTTGTCAATAAGAGATTTTCTTCTTTGCCCCAAGGAATTGTCTTCTTGGGTTTGGTGGGGGATGCATTGGGGCTATGCTCAGGCATTAGTGGTGTGTATCCCCTCGATTGGTTTGTTTAGGCTGGAGCCCTGTGTTTTGGTTGTAGTGCTCTATCACAGGGATCCTCTGCTATGTTTTCTATTGTGGTCATCCTCTGGTAAGTGGGCAGAGTTTCTACGAGGTGTGCATTATCTCATTGTCATGGCTAGGAATCGCATGAGATGTCATCAAGGTCCGACTGAGAGGGGTGGTCATAGTTCTACTGGTAGGATGTGTGTGCAATCTCAAGCACAAGAGGCAACATCTTGCTACCATGTAGCAACTTCCCTTGACACTAGAGCGGACATTTGAGAGCTAGAGACCCAAGTGGCATGGGAACATCAGGCTTACTCTAACTCAGAGCTCACTACAAAAGTATCTAATTAGATTCCTCACTCCAGGCACACTGGGGATGAAGGAACCAATACGTGCATTTTGCTACTTTGCACTAGGAATTGAAGACTTTGTTGAAATGTATTCTGAAAGGAAAAAAGAATAGACATGAATGGCATTATTTCATTTTAAATGATATCTAGAGAATCCAGAGGCATCAAGAGAACTTACTGGAGCGATTGGGTGTTCATTCAGCAAATCTGGAGAGTCATCTCCAAATCGAGGGGAATATTTCATGTCCTACTAGAACTAGTGTCCAAGATCTGAAATCGGTGACCTTGTCTGACTCGTAGCTTTCTCTTATGCCTTTTCTTGATCTCTTATTGATGGTTTCTAAAAGATCTGTGGTTGACATAGTTGTAGTCTTTTTCCGGTTTTCTGGTGGCTACTATGAGGATGACATTATACATTGGATTTCTTGCTCTTGGCTTGAGGTTGTTGTCCTAGTTTTGTGGGCATATTGCAAATCATGTACTCGGGATGTGATTTTGTAAAGTACAGGTAATACAATTTTAATTTACAAAATAAAAAGTTAAAATTTAGCTATTTTTTATAATTTTCTTAATTTTGACAATATGAGATGCATTATGAGATAAGTCTTCTGATATTTATTAATGTTTACCAACCATTCTATATATATATATATATATATATATATATATATATATATATCCACATTTTCTTAATATAACATTCAAATAACTTAATTCCACTATTATAATTAGAGAAATTATAATAAATAATTGAAAATTTTTCAATCTGATAATTTTTCAATCCAATATTTCATTTTCATCGTGTAAGTCCATTTTATAAAGATAAAATCAAAAATCAAAAATCAATGTAAGGAAAATGTAAAAATCTAGTCAACCCATGGATTCTGACCACATAAAAGGGTACTTTACTTTTTCCTATATTACTTTTTTATAATAATAAACCACAATTATAATAAAAAAAATTATAATAAATAATTGAAAATTTGTCAATCTGATCATTTTTTCTCTAATATTTCATTTTTTTTGTGTAGGTCCATTTTACCATCCAATATTTCATTTTCTTTATATAAGTCCATTTTATAAAGATAAAATAAAAAATAAAAAATCAATGTAAGAAAAATGTAAAAATCTAATCAACTCATAAATTCTAACCATATAAAGAAATACTTTACTTTTTCCTCTATTACTTTTTTATAATAATAGATCATAATTATAATTAAAAAAATTATAATAAATAATTAAAAATTTATCTACCCATTATTAAATAATTGAAATTTTTTCAAGAATAAGTTTCAATCCAATATTTTCTCCGTGTAAATCCATTCTATAAAGATAAAATCAAAAATAAAAAATCAAAGTAAGGAAAATGCAAAAATCCAGTGGACCCATGGATTCTGACACATAAAAAGGTACTTTACTTTTTCATATATTACTTTTTTATATTAATAAACTATTGTAAGGGAGCAAAAATCCAGTGGACCCATGGATTCTGACACATAAAAAGGTACTTTACTTTTTCATATATTACTTTTTTATATTAATAAACTATTGTAAGGGACGTTTTAGAAATCAATATCACGTGTAAATGTTTTTACGATTATATAATTAAAAGGAATGTTTAATAATTTATTGGATTAAATTAATATTGTATATAAATATATTATATTTTATTTAAAATAAATATGTTATTTTATTAGTATAATTATATTAAAAATATTAATGGGTTAATATGGTCAAAGGTATTATAAATATAATTAAAAAATTATTAAAGTGAAAAAACTATTGTAATACGAAAAATGTATTACTAATGTATACATTTAACTGATTAACCATGTATAAAAAAGTTAACAAAAAACTATTGCAACACGAAAAATACTTTATCAATGTACACATTTATGTGATTAACGATGTATAAAAAGGTTAATGGTCAACTTTAACTTGAGAAAAAAAGGAATTACACATCTTATTGTAAAATTGACCATTCACAACAGTAAATGATAAGCATTAAGACTAAGCATATGTTAATCATATTCCCTTGAGAATCAATTTAAGCGGTCAATTAAAAAAAAAAAATCAACAGATCCTCATCAACCTTAAGTTGAAATAAGAAGCCCTCCGCAAATATATTAATAATGTATTAAGAAAATATTTTTAATATATATGAAAATATTTTTAATATATATGAAAAGAAGAAGTAATTAGTTGAAGATAATTTTTTATATCTAATTAGATATGCAATTTTCTAAAACTTAGTAAAAAAATATCTAACTAAATATACAATTTCCTAAAATTTAGTAAGAAAAATTCTTAAGTTGAAATAAGAAGCCTTCGGCAAATATATTAATAATATACTAAGAAAATATTTTTAATATATATGAAAAGACGAAGTAATTAATTGAAGAGAATTTTTTATATCTAATTAGATATGCAATTTTCTAAAACTTAGTAAAAAAATATCTAACTAAATATACTATTTTCTAAAATTTAGTAAGAAAAATTCTTAAGTTGAAATAAGAAACCTTCCACAAATATATTAAGAAAATATTTTTAATATATATAAAAAAAATTAATTAATTAAAAAGAATTTTTTATATCTACTTAAATATACAATTCTCTAAAACTTAATAAAAAAATATTTAATTAAATATACAATTTTCTAAAACTTAGTCAGAAAAATTCCATGCAAAACTAATTCACAGTGATTAATATTAACAATCACAACATTTTAGTATGATCGAGTAACCAACATATTCACAGTGATTAATATTAACAATCACAACATTTTAGTATAATCGAGTAACCAACATGATCACAAAAGAGTTAACAATTCCAACACTTTCCCTTAATCAATATTTGTTTCAATGTCTATTGAGTCACGTCTCCATCATCATCAAATGCTTTATTGTAAATTAAACACTCCCTACATCATCAAATGCTCTATTGTCAATTAAACACTCCCTAATTAGCAAATTATGTATCTAGTCCAACTCAGCACTTGCCTCATTTAAAATCGAGTGATCCGCCCTACAAAATATGTGTGAAATGAATGTTTGATTTTGTACCAATGGAAACCTCATCATTATAACTACACTCCATCGTTTTGGATTAGATTTCTTGTTGATGAAGGTGACAAGAATGCCTTTGGTAATTTGTATTAGTAGAGTTGTGTGGCACTAAACTGAGTGTCGTATAACCAAAATATTGGATTCATAGTTAGTAACAGTTGAAAAATAACTCTTCTAAGGGGATTTTGTATTCAACCCTCTCTAATGAAGTTTCATTATAACTACACTCCATTGTTTTGGATTGGATTTCTTGTTGATGAAGGTGACAAGAATGCCTTTGGTAAGTCGTATTAGTAGACTTATGTGGCACTAAACTGAGTGTGGTATAACCAAAACAGATCCATAGTTAGTAAACAGTTGATAAATAACTCTTCAAAGAGGAATTTGTATTCAACCCTCTCCAATGAAGTTTTAAATAGAATGCTTAAAGAATTGTAGGTGGAAAAATCTCTAACAAAATTTTGAATGAAACATTATTTTAAAGGAATGCTTAGCCAAAAAAAATTCATGTAATGCAGGGTCCCATCATTTTTGATGTCGCACTTTATGCAAATGAAGAGAAAAAGAGCAATTTCGCACACCTTTCATACCTCCATATATTTCCTCTTCTGGTATGGTTATCATGTATGGTAGCACATGTGAAGAGCTTGATTACATTCATAGGCAGGTATATACACATGTAGATGAGATATATGGCTAGATGTGTTTTGTGTGGCATCGTTGTTTTGTACGTAAATGTTGGAGAGTGCTTAATAGTAGGTCTATGGATGTTCATTCGTCATTTAACTTATATGGTTGCACTAGTTTAATTGGTTGAATACTATTAGCCATTGAATTGTTAACAAGTGTTCAAGGAAGGATACTCACCTAAAAATCAAAGGTTTGATAGCCAATGTTTAAGGAAGAATATTCAACCAAAAATCAAAAGTTAACTAGCCAATCTTATCACGTGTCCATTTTCATTTCATCAACTTAACAATTTTAACAAAATTTCTTCATTGCTCTGAGAGGTGTTCTACAACCTAGATGTTGTCACAAAATTTACATTAAAAAATGTCAATTGAATTTTAAAATACAAATTGGCACATGTACACATATATTAACCCAATTCATTCAGTAGAGCAACATGATCCTATAAAGGAATCGCTTGGTGATTCTTGAAGTGAGCTCATCAGCACTTTTGACTATGTATCTTAAGTATACATACAAGACACACAGTAACTTTTTTCGGGCTTCTTTACAAGTTATGGAGATTTGTTTTGTCTACAATTGGAAATGTGGTCTAATAACATTGTCCCTTCGATTACTTATCTTACATCTACAATGCATTTGTTAATTCTTCTAGTATTTATTTCTTGCTTATGCATTGTGGCATAGGGAGTATTCAAAGATTAAGAAATTAATGATACTAGAATATCAATAAATATCATTCCTATAGAAATCTATATACCATTAACAATTAGTAGCACAAAAGAAAACAATGAAAAGACTAAATTCCTTAAACTTGATAGATCCTTATTAAAATAAATATAAATTGGATATAGCATACCATAACTTAACCATCTTACCTGTTAAATACATTACAATATTAAAAACATCTAAACTATTAAATACATTACAAGAGGAAGTAATTTTATTCTTCAAATTGATTGCAATATAGAAATAACTAATATCTTCTTTTTTTTAAGAAGAAAAAAACGTTGGCTTTAATATTATAGATAAAGTCCAATACATATTTCAGGAAGGAAACATCTAGGGATGGAACAGTTAGGTGTTTATGTCAAGCAAAATTATATCAACCATGATAGTCTAATTCCAGACATAATCCAACATTCAACCATGCATATGTTGTAATTTTCAAAATACATATACAAAACGTAGAGCCAAATAAATCAGTATAATCGTCTATCAGTTCATCGATTTTTAACAAAACAAAGGGAAGAGAAACATGATCTTATTCTGTTACGGTAAGTGGATCACTCCTTCCTCCCTGATGTGTCTGTCCACTGAAAATTTGAAGTTCATAACTTCGTATTGTCCATCAAGACCTTCTTTAGACAATTTGTTTGCCACCATATTCGCATCCCTGCAAATATGTTTAATGGAATAGGATGTAAGGGAGCCCAGAAATTGTTTTATCCTGTTGATCCATCTAGCTAAAAAAGGCGGGTCATATTCAGTCAATCCCTGTGTCCCTTCTATGAGAGATCTTGAGTCACCATAAATGTTAATGTTATGCAGTTGTTTCTCTTTTACAAACCAGAGTAGTCCCCATAGAGCAATGATTTCTGCTCTAGTGTTTGTGCCAAGGCCACCATTCCAAGAGAAATTGTATTGTGAATCTTTGTTCAACTTGAGTATCGCTCCACACCCACACATTCCCAATTGTGTTGTGCCATCAAACCATCCAGCAGGTAGGGTTAATTTCAGAGGTTCCCTTTTCTTTGTTGTGTTTCTAGGAGATTTTGATTCCTGTGAAATGACTTTCATAATATCTTACTCGAATATGAGATGTCAAAAATTCCACAGTAATCATTTTTAAATACATTTAATTTAAAAATAAACTTTATTTAATAGTATAAATATTTCCAACTCTCTCCATTAAAACGTATCATAATATAAATATTTTATTTTTCATTTTTATTATTCATTTTACTTATTTTTCTCAACATTGCATTATAATAGTCATTTTATACCTAATGTAGTTGCCATTAGAAACAAGTGTAGCACACACGGTCAAACAAAACAAAACTTTAATGAAGGGATGTGCAAATAAAATATGTATTACGTGTAGTACTAGGTAAGAAAAACATAAATCAATTATCTCACAGAAGGCAAAAGCCCGACGATCAAAACTCTTTTTAAAGCATCTTTTATAGAGATGATGTGTTGCTTAGTGGCCCCCATCATCGTTAGGGGGTGAGCGTGCAAGCATTTTATTTCAGCACATTGACTTTTACAATTGTAAATCAATTCACCTCAAACAAAAAGTGAGAGCATCTGCTAATTATCAAACCTATTTTTAAAGCATCTTTTGCAGCGCTGATGTGTCTATCAGTGGTCACATGGTCATCTTTCGAAATGGACATGCCAGCATTTCATTTCAATACATAGTAAACTGATAATGGAAAATATTATTAAAAGTATTTCATCTCGTGTTATACCCAAGTCAATGTTAGGCTCAGGCTTCTCTAAATAGGCATGTTTCAGGTAACTCTTTAGCTTCCTCTAGATTACTCATGGAGTCATATCTCATCTAGTTGCAGTAACTATGATTGCTGATTGCTACGAGAGTGTCGGAATAAGCAAAAGTTGGAGGGAACAACTTTATAGGAAATTAGCCGAGGATTAGAAGCAGATCTAGAATGCTTTGTAATAAGATATAACTAGTTGAAAATATAATTATGTAGATTTAGTTGAAAATGGTAGGTTCTTGGTTTTCTTATTTCTTTAGAAGTATTCAATTTTTTTATTTTTTTAAAGGTAATGTGATGAAGGGGAAGATAATTGATAAATTATTTTTTTATTTTTTTTAAAGGTAATGTGATGAAGGGGAAGATAATTGTTAAATAATTTATCTCAAAGAACTTGGGTTTATGTAAGTTTAGGAGGTTTTTCATTCACTAATTTTGGAAGAAATTACATTGCATTCCTAAACTTGGATTTTCTAGTAAGTTTGTTTTCATTGTTTATACAATATATTTGTTCAAACATCCAAAAATATATATTAACGAGTCTAGATGAGGGGTTATCTATGTGTATGTTGTTTTAAAACATGTATACAATATAGTGGATTGTTTATGCAAAAGAGTTTTAAAGAGCATTTACTAATGTGATTTTTGTTATGTGAGTATGATGTGCATTTCTTCGAGATTACATAGAAAGTTGGTGTTTTTAGAGTGCTCAAAGATAATTATAAATATTTTTCTCAGATATAGTAGTTTGTGAATTTCTTAATTTTAAATTTTGTAATAAATAAAATTGTAAATAATAGTATTCTTGTATACCATCTATAGGTATGTCAGTGTTGAACCTTGAATGCTTTCCTAATTATGATCCTTGTAAGTTGTCAAGCAAATCTTACATCTACTTATCAAGACAATTTTATTTATTTGAAATTCTATTATGATAGAAATGTTAGGCATTTATGATATTAGATAACATCTTCTTATAATTAATGCAAGGCTCTTCAAATTTTTAAATTGTTTTTGTTGTTGGCACCTGAAAGAATTGTAATAAGGTATATAAGTACCTATCCAAATTTGATGACAAACTAAAGTCTCAAGACTTGGGGATATTGCAACAAATGAAGCCACGCAACACTTGGAGAGGTAAATATAATATTATATTGATTAATATAAATATTTTGGTCATAAAAACGTAAATGCAAACCTAAATTTCAAAAGTTATTCATCTTGAAAGGTTGAAATAACACTCGACTGACTACATGTAATGTTAATCATGCACTATGGTACAAGGTGATGAAGGAGGTGGTATATAAAGGGGGTTGAAGAAGGCACAACCACAATCAAAGAAAGCACCACCATAAGAAAATAGCTTGTAGATCACATATGTAAGGATGTAAATACCTCGATCATTCAAATATTTAAGAAGGATGAGTGCTTTGACCAATTAATTAACTAATTAGATTGACATTTCATATTAGATCAACCATTCATTACGTATATATATGAAATTTATTATGATATTTTTCTTTGGATATTTGGAGGTTATAAGTTTAAAGTTTCTATAGGAGGTCCTTAGCCCTAGCCCAAAAGAAAGATAGATGCTCATGAAAAGTGGTACAAGATAGAGTAGACTTTGATAACATGGATGATAATATTCAACTTGTTAGCTACTTTAATGACCATCAATTGGAGAACTCAATCTTTATTTCTCCTCATTTTTATCCAAGACTACAATGTCTTATTATACCACTCACTCATGAAGGAAGACTTGACACACAACCATTTTGATGTTTGTATAGATCCTAGGATCAAGGTTTTTCGTAGGTTGTACAAATCTACTAATCCAACATCTAACTTTAGCCATGTTCCAAATCAATAGCTTGTGGGTGTTTATTAGAGATAAAAGATGATTACCTTGGTAAGGATGGTATTGGTTATAACCACACTCCACCTATCTCCCAATCCAACATTTTTCATAACACATTCCAGCCATCAAATTGAGGCTTCATTGAAAAACCAAATGCATTAGGGTTTCATGGTGGTAGTCTAAACCCGTTTGAGGTGTTGGGGAGTGAGTATAGGCTTTTGGGAATTGTCCAAAGTGTAAGAAAAGGAATTTAGTAAAATTGAAGGATGAGGTGTCTCACTAATTGTTGCGAAGGGTCTTCAGGTCAATTATCATTCTAAACGTGAAGGTCAAGTAATGGTGGATAGACTTAGTGGGATAAGGGTTTCCATTCCAACTCTCAATACATATATGCAGATTGAATGGGCTCCTTTCCTTAGCTATGGCCCTAATATGTATCTCCTTGCTTGTAGTTGGATTAGGTTTATATTTTGAACTGGGGAGGATATTTTGTGAATTATGTCACTTCATTGGTATTGTGATAGGAATTTTTGTGTTTAAAATTGTTGGACAGTGGCATTGTCAAGATGGCTAGTGGCAGTAAGTGTGTTGGCCTTGATGTCACCAGATGAGCATTGATGTTAGTGGCAACAGATCTGTTGGCATTAATGTCCACTAGGCTACCTGTGATGGAAACTGGGGCTAGCATTGATGTCCAGGGTGTGTCAAGCTCAAGGGGAGTTTCATCGTTGTTGTAGTCTTAGGTAGAGAACCATCATAGTAGCATGATATGAAAAGAAGCTATAAATTTGTATTGTTATGATGATTTATTGGTCCCATGCTTTGAAGGGATTTTTGCCTTAGGAATTTAGCTCAAATGCTCTTGGAAGTGGTATAGTGGATAGTTCTCAGAAAGAGATTTTCAACGGTATGTGGAAGTCTGCAAATGGCCTCATAGATCAAAAGATAGATTCAGTCAAAGCTATGGACCCCAAAATTCAAAATGTGCATAGATAAAAGGGTTGGAGATCCTTTTGGCACATAGCCAAATTTGGCACATTCGCCAAACCTAGCGGAAAAGCTAATGGAGCAACCAGAGGATTACTAGGCTAACATCACCGACAGCGCGGCAATGGGAGCATTTACTACTGTCTCAATGTAGAGCCCACCTGATGGTGTTACCCTGAAGGATGTACCCCAACAATTTGCAAAGGGCGCACAAGTTAAAGCATCGGGATGCAATCAAGCGGGCTGACTTGGAGCATCAGTAGTGCAGCAGAGAATTTTCATATTTGCACAAGCGGAGCCCACCTGATGGTAATAACCTAGTAGATATACACCAACAATTGTTAACAAGTGCTCAAACAAACCAAGCAGGATGACGCCATCCTGGTGGAGGAAGCCCAGTGTTATAACCTTGATGCAACCTTAAGGAACTCATAGTGAATGCATCAGGAGACAGTTGTCGAGACACGGAGGCAAAGCGTAAACCAATGAGATTTGAGCGGGAGGTCCCCACTCTAACAACTCAACCCACTGAGGGTTGGCCTGGAGGAATTACAAAGTAGCATACAACAGAGAGACGTATCGGAGGAATATTTGAAGAAACAAGTCGGAACACTTTGAAAATTATATAAATGAAATTGGTGCAAAACCAAGGACAATAGGACCCTTTCTCTCTCCTCTGAAAAAGGACAGGTGGCAGCATATTAGTGGTCAGATGATGATGTCATCAACTTCCCAATAGGAGGTGGACATGTGACAAATAGTTTTAGCATTTTTGGTACCCAAAGGCCCATATTTGAGTGACACATGTCACCTATCACAGGCCGACATGTAGCACAAGTGATGTCAGTGTAACGACATCACATTGGATTGAGCCCGGTGGTTATTTAATAGTGCACAGAGAGGATGCGTTGGGAAAGAGGTGTTGAGAAAACATGGAAACTGATTTATCCCAATTGCATTTTTATTAGCTCCCAGATATAGAGAGTGGAGCCTATCGAACAACTCATCCTGGAGGTATGGATGCCATAAGTTTAATGAGGAAGCGCAAAGGGAATGCGTGGGAAAAAAAGGTGTCGAAACACGTTGGCGAGATAGCGCACAGTTGGGCAACCAATAGGAGAACAGGAAATACTCCGGTCAGACCCCACCTTGACATGTAATGCTGGAGGAGAAGGTTGGAGTCTAAGGTTGGCCCAGGACTTCTTTTTTTGGGCATCATGTGACTAAGGGAATGGAAGGTTTTTCGCATAGCTTAATCCCTTGGGGCTATAGCTCAAAGAAGCATCGAGGTCTCGGTTTTGCAACGATTTCATGTGTTATTGCAACCATGGGCCTTTAGGCCAAATACAAAAAAAGAGGTGCTAAGAGGAGTAGGTCAAAGGCTAAGTGCAAGCACAATATGGGAAAAAGTGTTGTGTGCATAATAGAAAGGGCTAAGCACTTGTGGACATGAAAAACTTGACAACTTTGATAAAGATCCTCCATATTTGGAAAATGTGCCATATGGGGCATTACACCACATTTATGGTTAACAGGCATTGAATGGGTCAACAACTCTGACTTGAGAATTAGAGTCAATGCAATTGGCGAGAGATATGGTTCAAGGCAGTAAGCACCACAGTTAGAAGTATTTCTTAATGGCCCTAGTTCTAATCAAAATTTGCCATACCTGAGTGTTCCTCACACAAGGAATAATTAAATGAGAATCAGAATTGGAATGGAGAGCCATGTTGTGTGTGCATGAAAAGTTTAATGGAAGAACTCCTTGAGTCTGTAGGTTGACTAAGATTCAATTATGAGTATGGAATAACACTCAGTTGCCCATTCCTTGAATTAGTTTAGCTGCAGTGGCCAAGTAATTTTGATGCAACAAAAGAACAAGATTGATCTGGCAGACATGTCCTATGCAATATGGGAAGCCATGCAAGAATACACACTTGGGCTATATGGAGGACCATAGAGACAACATTGACTAGTGTGCAACAAAAGAACAAAACCCAATATTTTGATTGTGCAGTTTGGGGGGATGTAACATTGTAGTGAGCTTAGTGGAGAGCTTTAAGGTGGTGTGCATTGTTGAGAAGAGGCCAAGTGTACCTGGGCTGCAGAGAGAGGTTGAGAGTGCCTGAGAAAAAGAAGAGGGTCGAGAGCAGAGAGCTCTGTGTGAGAGTGTATGTTGTTGCAGAGTAAAAAGAGTGCAAAGAGGGTTATGTATTAGTGAATGTTGTTGAGAAAGACAGTGGGTTGTTGCAGAGTGAGCAGAGGACAAAGAATGTTGAGTGGGCCAAGGGCAGAGGAGAACTAACAGTTGAAAACAGACAAAGATGTTGCCATATATACTGAGTATTAGTTCCTTATTAAGTGTGGGTTATGTAACAACCCAAGTTAAAAAATCATGTAAAAACATATAAGACTGAAGTCATGGGACACGTATTCCAAGCTTAATGGTGGGAAAAACATCCTCGTGGGTGTTCATTTGTTTTATTTATGGCAAAGGAAAAGAGGCATTAATTGGTATTTTATTTATGAAAATAAAGCAAAATAAGAGAAAAGGGAGGTGAAAGGTCACAAAATTGCATGAGGAGGAAATTGAAGGAAAATTGAAGAAAATAAAGGTCTCAATGATAAAAAGTATTTCTAGGATCAGTGCATGGTTTTTTTCAATTCAGTCATTGGCTCTCTCTTATATTCTCTCACTATGTCATACTCTTGCACACTTAGAGTTTTCTTGGAGCACTCTTGGAGCATTGTGGAATACTTTGGATTTGGAAAAAGAAGGCACAGGAAAAGTAAGAAAGTGAAAGGTAAAAGTAGGATCAACAGCTATAGTGGGTTTTCTTTGCAGGTACCGAAATGCATGTATGATTTCCTTGTTAGTTTTGTTATGCATGACATATGAATTTGGTTAATTGTAATGATTTGTCATTGGCATGAATAATTGCCTGGATTGATAGTAGTTTGCCTAACCTTTCCATTTCCTGGATAGCCATGGTGTTGTGGGTTTTCCATTTGTTTTATTATTGGTGCTCATGTTCCTTATGGTTGTGAGTTGAGTCCTTAGTTCCTTGATCCTTGGTTTGAAAAACGCTCTAGAAGCCCCGAAACATCTTGGGTTGAGTTACTAGTCTTGAAAGCCTTGGTTGGTGGTAAGTGCCAGTATTGCAGCAAGAATGCTACAACTCGTGGGTTGACAACTTTACTTTTATCAACCCGGTAGTTCGTAACAAACTTGGAAGCATCGATGCTATATGCATAAGTACTAGTTCTCACTTCAGGTTGTCACTTGGCCAACCGGCGCGAGATCACTAGGAGCTCAAGCCAACTTTTATATATTTCAGAAGAAGCTCTATGTGTGATGAAAGGAAAGAAAGATTACTTTATAGATGTTATTCTAACTGCAGAAAGGAGAAAGACTGGAATATAAAGCAAAACCTAGTAAACCCTAATTAACAAGCTAATTCTACTTTTGCCAAAAACACTATGAAAACCATGAAAGAAATGAAATTACCTACTCAAGGAAGTAAACAACATCTAACCATGCTATTTCTGGAAGTAAATAAGAAAAAAACATATTTTTGGATTTTTATGTGAATTTAACATGCATCTAATTTATTATGTGTGAGTGTGGCAACAAATAGGTGGCGTTAGAGGGTGATTTTGGAGCTTGGGAGGATGTAGGATGGTGTGGATGGGTCCTAGGAGGTCTTAGGTGGCCTTCTAGAGGCTTTTCCCACACTCAACCTTCAAAAGAAAGCCTACAGAAAAAACTACATGAGGACACAAGAAAACTACAGGAGGAAAACAAGGAAACTACAGGAGGCCTACAGGAGGAGGCCGAGAGAAATTTTCGTTGTTTTGAGGGTGTGAGAGTGGGTAGAAAAGGTAGATGAAGGCTGGAATGAGGTTTTAGGGTGCCTAAGGTCTACCATAAATCACCAGGAGAGAGAAATATGATTGGCTTTTCTCAAGGAGGAAGAAGTTCTATGAAAAATGAAGGAAACTAGGGCAAATTGAGGTGAGGTTTGGGAGACCTATAGGGCATGGATCAGATGGAGGGTGTGATTTCTGGTAAGATGGCATAATGTTAGACGAGGTCTACTGCCCAGAAACTGACAATCAAACAAGAAAATCAAGAAACCAATGAAATGAGTGCATCCTAGGAAAAACATAGTTTTGCATTAAAATAGCCTAAACTATGATGTATAGAAGGAAATGTTGGGAAATGTTGTAAGAAAGGAAAGCATGCAAAAGGAATATTGCAAATTAGGAAGTGAACACGATAAACAAGATCTAAAACAAAGCAAAACTGGACTATCAACCTACTAGAGAGCTGCAAACACTAGAAGTCCTAGGAATGAGGAAAATCTGTGTTTTTGGGGCAGCAAGAGAGTCTTTGCCTCAAATCATGGTCTCGGAGGGAGGAAGAGAGGCCAAGGCACTGTTGCTAGCCTTTTGAATCTTCTCTTATCACTGCTTAACCTGCTACAGAAAGCACAAATGGAAGCAAGCTACTATTTCATCAAAAGCAACCTATTCTCAACCATAAGAGAAATATATCTAACAGTAAACTAATCTACAAAATGAAGTAAAGCATACAAATACAAGTAAAGAGGAGCTTGGATGCTTGGATTGGGCCCTAACCCAAGAGCTTCAGCCCTCTGAGGTAACTCAATGCTAGATTAGAAAGGATTCCATCTTTATTATCAAAGAATAACAAGATTACATAAAACTGTCATAAAATAGTAAACACATATTTCATTAAAATTGGAAAATTTTTATTACAAGGAAATCACTAGAATTGAGGTTTTTGGTTATTTTGAAATTCTAGATCCATTATTTAATTCCAAATTTAATGAAATATGTGTTGTAAGCTCGAAATTTGAGCAGAGTTTACACAAGCAAAAAATCTGACCCTAGTGAGGCCCTAGGCCTCTCTACTTATACATCTGAAGCTACCAACAGCTTCCTTAAAATTAGGGAGGTGTGGCTCCCAAAACTTGAGATAACTATCAATCATCTTCCACTTACTTAGCTGCCTTCTAGTGCATGATTCAACTGCTTGTACTCCGAGCTGAATGAAGGGGAATTCGAAGTGAGGAGCAATAAATGAGGGGGATTCCCTCCTATAATTCCTCTCCTCTGTCTACTTCGAGTTATTACTGTAGTTTGACCACTTGATCCTTGACTTTGACATCGAAATCCATCAATAATCTGCATTAAATACATGTTAGACCACATGGCATAATAACTAACTCAACTCACCCTATAAGCATAAATATAATCAGAAAATCATACAATAAGCTAAGAGAATGGTTGATTTGACTAGGTTAGGAGGTAAAATGAGCCCATATAATTACCCATTTATGAGGCTCATAATCACCCCCCTACTGAAGGTGTTGCTCATCCTCTGAGCAACCTAGTCAATCTCTTCATCTTTCATGGCCCTGGTGGCCTCCCTAGCATTCCAGGCTTCTGATATGGTTTGCTCATGTTCTCCATAAAATCCTGCCTTCCTGTCTATGTCCTTCCACTGCTCCTCCTCTTCTTCTTCCCTTCTGCCTTCCAGCATGCCTAATATGAGTGGAGGACTCTGTTTGAGGCCACTCTAGTTGACCTTCAACCTTTGAATGGAGTGCTTGTACATTGGCACTCTTCTCAATGCCTCCTTCAGCCTCATGGAAGAATGGTATTCTCTGATCTGCAAGTTGTGGGGTAGGGTGTTCCATCTTCTCATGCATGCATGCACACAATCATCCCCAAGTAGCCTATGCATATCTTCAAAGTGTGCAATGGCTTGTTCCTGATTGGCTAGATATTTAGGGGCAATCTGAGGGTCATTGGCAAGCAGGTTGTGTGTGTTGATGAGTGCCATAGTATCTAATGGCTCAGCTCTTATCATCAATGGTTCATTCTACTCTTTTATTAACAAATTTTTCATTTCTGCTGCCTTCAATTCTTCATGGTTCATCCATGACGCCATGGCCATTAATTTCAAATCCCCTAGCTTGGCATTGGGGTCCCACACATTCAGGTCTGTGAGGGCCATGTTGTGTAGATATAACTCCGCCATCTTTGTTCTTTCCTCGGAGGTGCTTTGGTCACACAAATCCATGAACTACCTACAGTCTTGGAAAGGCATTTTGCCTCTTTGTGCGAAAGTTTTTATTTGGAACTGAAGCCATTGATCCTTCAGATAGAGGCCATAAGATTTGGTTGGTGTTCTGCATTGTAGTGCTTCTATGGATAAGCTGGCCATGTATGCCAAATGAGTCTCTTTCTCCTGCAGCTGCCTCCTTAGTAATTCATTCTCATTCTCAAGGTGGCTTCTTGTAATGGCTTCTCTGTCTTTGAGAGCACTCAATTCCCTGCCCATTTCCCTGAGTTTGTCTTCCATGTGGCCAATATCCTCAACTCCTTTGGACTTGGCTATCTGCATCCACCTATGCGTTCTCACTCTCTCTTTTTCCAATTCGAAAAACAGTGGAATTGCAAATTTTTGTGGGATTATCTTGGCTCTCTCAAGTAGTCTCTAATAGGAATCAATATTAGGCTGGGGGTCAGGTTCTTGTAGCTCTTGTGCTTCTTCTTTCACCTCTAGTTGTACTCCTATCTTTTCCTCAAGTTTTTGTGTCTCCTGTAGTTTGGACAGTGTCTCCTGTAGGTCTGGTTTGGGGTCCTGTAGAATTGCCTTTCCCTTCCATGTAGAAGATCTTGTAGTCCTCCTTTCATAGGTTATGGTTGTCTTGGAAGGAGACTTTTTCACCTTGGCAGATGTGAATCCTCAATGTAAATGGGAGTCTTTGATGAGGGCTGAGGTTTGCCTGTTTTGATTCTGGTACTCTTCCTTGCCCTGAAATACATGGAGTTTTTTCTTTTCCTCTTTTGCTTCTGCTTGACTAGTGTACCGAGGGCAATGAGGGCAGTTGTTGCTTCTCTTTTCAAATTTTCAGGGGACTCTTCTCTTTTCTCTACCCTCTCTGCCTCCTTTTCTCCCTCTTCTGTCTCTTTTTCTTCCTCCTGCTCTGTCTCTTCAACTCTCCTCTCCTCTATTTCTTTTCTTTCCTCCTTCCTCCCTTACTCTGCTAGGTCACCACTGGCTTCATCGTCTCCTCCTTGCTGTTCTCCCTCCTCACTAACAGTAGCACTGACATCATAGGTTAATGCCTTGATGTCATCCTCAGCTGTCATATTTATGAAAACTTCCCATGCTATATGGAGTGTAAGGGTATGGAGGGCTTCTTCTACTACGATTTTGATTAGGTCATGGTGAGCTAGCTGCTATGAATTTCCTTCTTGTACTTTAGTGCTGGAGTCAATGAGGGACTGAAGGAGAAAGTAAGGGATACTGAGCTTTTGATGTGCTGGGGTATCCATGCCATATCACAATTCTTGGAGGATTCTGAAATGATATCCATAAACAATGTTGTACCTCCCCTCACAAGAAATGTATTTGATCACTTGGTAGCTAACCTCATCCAAGGGATATGATATACTAGCCCTCCTAATTCCATTTTTGTCTTCAACAGGGGTTTCATTATCTTGGAAAAATTTCTTCTTTCCAGCCTGACCAATTGGTTTCTCATCTTTACTCCAAGGCAGCCCAAGAGGAAGGATAGTGACCCTACTGATGAATTTAGGGGTTATTTCAATGGAGAGGCCGCTAATGGTTACAGTAGCATGAGTTCTTGTGTGAGGGACTAGAGAGAGGGAAAATTCATGGGCAATTTCATTATCAAACCCTCTAAACTTCTCAAAGAAATTCATCCAGTTTTCCCTTGTAAATATTTCCACCAGTTGAGGGTGTGCATTGAGTTTAGTGGAGTTAGTGGGCTATTTTCCCATAAACCACCCCCCCCCTTGGTCATACTACCTGTACTCTTTTTAACAAACTAGATATGGAGGTGGAGACAAAGAATTTTGAATGAAATAGAACAACATAGGGGACTGTGTTTTTTTTTTTAAACAATTTTTTTTTTTATGTATTTCTACCCTCTTAAAGACTCATTTCAGCTTCAATTTTACGACCAATTCTTTCACATTTTGATATTCAACAGAGGGAATTCATCAACCCTACCTCTTCAGACTGAAATTCATGCCCAAAATCACATTTCCTCGCTTCAAATGACTCACTACCCCTCCTGTAGAAGCCCGTTGTCCCTCCTGTAGATTTCCTATAGGTGCTCCTGTAGAAAACCTATAGGTCTCCTGTAGAAGATGCCGAGAGCAAAAATATGGAGGAAATCGATGGAGGATGGTGGATACGAGGCTCTGGAGGCATAAGAAGACTGTTGTGTGGTTGAATTACGAGGATAAACTGAAGAAAAGGTGGTGAGAATGCATGGGGAGGAGTGCTCATTACCTTTTATCGGTGTTTTCGGTTAGGAGTGTTGAGTTGGCAAGGCATACGTTGCCCAAATTAGGACAGTTGGTCCCCACCTACATGGTCATCATGACCCCACCTTGTAATCATCCCCTTATTAATGCATTGGGGTTAACTCTTCCTCCCACTACCTATCCTTCGCATCTTTTGCTTTGAGTTGACTGTGCGCACATGTGGGTGACATCTCGGTTAAGTGGAGTCAACTAAATGAAGGTGGCCAAGTTAACTGGACACCTTTCCCTCTTTCAATCTCAACCATCTTGTTTCCTTCATATGATCCCTAATTACACAAATTCAAATAGAGGAGTGACTTAGCTACTTACCTGTAATCCAAGTGTATTTGCTTCCATCGACTTTGAGGTGTTGTGGCTTCCTTTGTTGCATGCCTTCATTGTCCTTCATGCATGCTGTCTCTGTTTGTTGATCAGTTGTTGTGTGTTGTTGCAAGTTCTTATTTTGCTGGAGTTGAGCTGCGTGTGCCTTTTCAACCTTCCGATGTGTTGTCCCTTGCTGTTGGTGTTGGACTTCTATGGGATCAGCTGTTACAGGAATTCCTACAGGAGATCCTGTAGCTACTTCTCCCCTTGAAACTTCAACTATCTCCCTATGCTTGGAGCTCAAGAATGATGCCATAGGTGGAGATAAATGATGGAGGGATAGTAGGTAAGCTTCAGGTAAAGTTAATGGTGCCTTTTCCTTCTTTTATTTTTGTTTTTTTTCCAAACCAAAAAACTGTTTTTCTATGTTTTTTCTTGGGAAAGAAAAATAATGATGCTTGGAGTGTGATGCAGGCTTAGAAATGATGGCAAAGAGGTTTGAATATGGTAATAGGGATTATAGGTTCGTCATGAAGATTTTCTTGTCCCTAAAACTACATTCTGTAGACACTTTTGGCTCTCTGTAATTCCTACAGGAGCCTCCTGTAGAAAAAATAGAGCCTTCTGTAGAAAACACAGTTTTGGAAGAAGAGGTACAGTGGGGTGAAAGAGATGCCAAAAATGATGGAGGAAGGTGTGGAGAAGATGAGATGGATGTTGGTGTGAATGTTAGGGTCCCCTTGGCACACTCTTTTGCTCCCTGTAGTCCTCCTGCAAACCTGCAATGCAATAAAAAAAATTCATTTTTTCTCCTTTTTTTTTTTGAAAACAACTAGGGTGCCTCAGAGAGGTTTTCACCTTAATTACCTGCCCTGGGCGCCTCCAAGGGAGGTTTTCACCCAAGGATCTTATTCTTTTCCAATTTTTTTTTTGACATCATTGGGTCACCTCGGAAGAGGTTTTCAACTCAATGATAAGACTCAAGCACCTCATGGAGGTTTTCACTTGAGTCCTTATTTTTTCTTTTTTCTTTAGTGAGTGGGTGAAGTGGAAGCTAAGACATTCTCCACTACCATCACTGTTTTATTCAAATATTCAATAAACTCTCGCTTGGAGAGGGGTTTCTTGTATACTTTGAATCGATGTCCATTCACAAGCATGGGGATGGATTCATCATCAATGGTTTTGATCAAAACTGAACCATTGTCATTGCATTTCTCCACAATGTAGGGTCCCAGCCATCTTGTCCTTAGCTTGCCTTTGAAATCCTTGTATCTTGAATCATATAGTAGTGCCCAATCTTCCTCTTGGAATTGCATCTCCCTGATATTTCTGTCATGCCATATCTTTCTCTGAAGCTGAACTACCTCTGTATGGAGAAGGGCTTGCAATCTATATTCATCCAGTCCATTGAGTTGAAGTAATCTCTCCTTCTGTGCTTGGTTGAGGTCTAGGTATAGCTGAGTTGCCATCCTTGGGGTATTAAATTCAAACTCTATTGACAATAAAGCCTTCTTCCCATAGACTAGTTCATAGGGTGTGAACCTGGTGGTGGTCTTCCATGTTCTGTTGTAGGCCCAAGTGGCCTCAACTACTCTGTCCACCCAGTATTTTCTGTTGCTGCTCACTACATTGGTTAGGATCCCTTACAATGCTCTGTTGGTGACCTCCACTTGCCCATTGGTTTGTTGATGGTAAGGGGTGGAAGTCTTATGCTTGAATTTATGATGTGTGAGCAGGTCTTCAATCAGGTTGGAAGTGAACTGACTGCCTTGGTCTGTGACCAACTCTCTTGGATACTCGAACTTGTAGAATACGTTTTCCCTCAAAAATTTAGCTACTTTTTCTTCTGTCGCTACTTTGATTGCTTTTGTCTCCGCCCACTTTGTTAGGTAGTCGATGCACACAACGATGTACTACTTTTTCTTTGAAGGAGGGTTGATAGACCCCACAAATTCCATGCCCCACTTCTCAAATGGCTCAAAGGTCACTTGAGGTTGCATGGGAATTTCATCCTTTGGAGTGGGTTTCCCCATCCTCTGACACCGATCACACTGGCTTGTGTATCTCCTCACATCCTGATGAAGAGTGGGCCAGTAGTAGCATGCTTGCAATATCTTGAAGGCGGTTCTTTTTGCTGCAAAATGACCTCCGTTAGGCCTGTCATGACAGGTCAGGGGGATGACAAAGACTTCCTCCTCCCTGACACATCTTCTCAAGATCTGATCTAGGCCAAGTTTGAAGAGATTGCCTCCAATCCAGGTGAAAGGGGCGCTTTTCCTTACTATCTTTCTCTTCTCTTTTGAGGATAGGTGTGGTGGGAACTGTGTTGAAACCAAGTAGTTTGCTATATTAGCAAACCATGGAGACAGTACTAATATAGCAAATAAGTGTTCATCTAGCATTTGGTCATCCACCATTCCTTCTTCACCTGCAGGAAAATTTATTCTAGACAAAAAGTCAGCAACAACATTCTCTTTACCAAGCTTATCAACAATGGTCAGATCAAACTGCTACAGTGAAAGCAACCATCTAATAATGCGAGCATTTACATCTGGTTTGTTCATTAAATATCTAATTGCAGCATGATCAGTGTGCACAAATGTTTGATAGCCTGTGATATAATGTCTGAATTTGTTTAAGGAATGAACGACAGCTAGGAGTTCCTTCTCGGTCACTGTATAGTTTAACTCTGCCTTTGACAAGTTTTTTCTTATAAAGTATATGGCATAAGGTAACTTTTCATCAATTTGTCCTAAGGTTGCTCCTATTGCTTTGTTTGAGGCATCTGTGTGAATGTGAAAGGGTAGAGCCCAGTTTGGGCCTCTGAGAATTAGGGCAGTCACTAGTTTTCTCTTCAAGGTATTTAGGGCTTCTTGATAGTTTTCCGACCATATGAACTCAACATATTTGCATAGGAGGCCAAACAATGGAGAGGCTAACTTGCTGAAGTCTTTAACGAACCTCATGTAATATCCAACTAAACCTAGGAAGCTTCTGACATCTCTCACCTTTTGAGGGGGTGGGACCCTTTGGATGATGGCAATTTTGTTGGGGTCCACCTGTAGTCCTTGTTGAGATATTGCATGACCTAGCATAGTCCCTTCAGTCATAAAAAATTCACATTTTTTTGAACTAAGGGATAGGTTCATCTCAATACACTTATCTAGAACTTTTCCTAGGTTAGATAAAGCTTCCTGAAAGTCAAAGCCGTAAGAAGTAAAATCATCCATGTATATTTCTACTGCATCATGAACCGGTTTAGAAAATATACTCAATACTGCTCTTTCGAAAGTGGCTGGAGTGTTGCACAAACCAAAAGGAAGGACCCGGTATGCAAAGGTACTCCAAGAACAGGTGAGAGTGGTCTTATCTTGGTCTTCTGGGCTAATTTGAATCTGATCATACCCACTAAACCCATCTATGAAGGAGAAAAACTTTTTCCCTACCAGACTGTCTAACACTTGATCTATGAAAGGTAAAGGAAAATGGTCCTTTTTAGTGGCTTTGTTCAATTCCCGATAATCGACACGGATTCTCCACTTACCATTTTTCTTTGGCACTAGCACCAAAGGAGAGACCCATTCACTGTCAGAGATGGGATAGATGAATCCTGCATCAAGAAATTTTTGCAGTTCTTCCTTAACAATATCTTTAAGTGTTGGGTTCATCCTCCTTTAAGGCTGCCTGACTAGCTTGCAATCTTCCTTGATGTATATATGATGAGTAAATACTGAAGGGTGCACTCCCTTCATCTCCTTATAACTCCAGGCGAAGGCATCTAGATGTTTTCTCAGTATGCTACATAGCTCCTTCTCCTGTGAAGTAGATAGGGATGGATTGATTTTCAATGTTCTTTCTGGGCCGAACTCTATATTTCTAACATGCAGAGAAGTGGGGTCGACCACACAGACATCAATTGAGGGGTTGTTTTGGGTTTCTCTTACTATGTCTTCTAATAGTGATACACTAGGAGGTGGATTCTGAATCAAATTTTCAATCATATCATCCTCATATTGCGGTTTTCCCCCCATGGCGATTTCTAATGTACAAAGTGGTGCAGAATAAACTTCATCCTCATCCTCCTCCTCCAACTAGGGAGGTAGATCATGTTCTAGCAAGGTTTGGGTAGGAGGATATAGGATTAACTACTTGGACATGTTCCCATTCTTTATTGTCATGTTCCCAGCTCGGCAGCTGATGTAGGCATTGGCTGTAGCTAACCAGGGTCTTCCCAGAATGAGAGGATACCTAGTGAGCTTTGCCTTTGGCTGGAGAACTAAGAAATCAGTAGGGTACTCCCAAAAATCAATGGAGACCATCAAATCTTCCACAACCTCCCTAGGGGTCGTTGTGGAGTGGTCTGCTAGCTACAACATTGTTGTGGTCTTCCTCAAGGAGCCCTAGAGGTTACTATTGAGCATTGTGTCGTTTTTCATCACATTAATGGCAGCTCCTAGATCAATTAAGGTATGTGGGACCATTGTGCCATTGATGTGGACATCAACTATTGGGCTTCCAGGGTCCAGATATTTTAGACAGATTATCTGCCCCAACATCAGGTCGGACAGTTGTCCTATGACATTGATGGTTGGGGCATCTCTCTTGCGCCTTCTTGGATGCCTAATGCACTTCTCTTTGATCAACCTATTGTAGATAGGCACATCTTTTATGGCTTGGAGAAGTGGTATCTTCACACATAAATGTTTCAATTCTCCCAGAAGTTCAGTCTCTTCTGGGGTACGTTGGATTGTCATGGATAGTCTCTCAGGAAAGGGTGGATTTGCATTAGGTTCACTTTCCTCTTTATCTTTCCCGACCTCCCTGGGTGGAGGCTGGCTATCTCGAAGAACTTTCCCGGATTGCAAGTTAATTTCATGAATCTCCACAGCATAAGTTGGGTATGATGGTTCCCCACTATACACTTGTTGAGCCTGTTTGTTGTTCGGGTTCGAATTTGGCTAGGTAGGCATTTGGGGTTGCCTTGGTGGAGAAGAAGGTAACGGTTGTGGCTGGGAAGGTGGTGGAGGTAGAAGAGCGGGAAGAGAGTTGTATTGGGGCCTCCAACCCTAATGAGATGGATTCCACTGAGGTTGCGGTTGTGCATAGGATTGAAATGAATGGGTGGCTGGTTGGGCATGATATTGAGATGTGAAGGACCAAGGAGAGGCGTGGACCAGGAAGGATGAGCAGGGGGCCCCAAGAAGGTATGGAGGTGACTTAGTTGTGGTTGCAGTATGCTTTAGATGTCCCTTGCATCCCCTGTTGGTATGGTCTAGGTCCATGCCGCCTCCTTTGGTTTATGTAATAGATCTGTTCAGTGACTCCTTTGGCCCCTTGGTATACAAATTTAAGTTCGGGCGAGCAAGGGCACTTATCTGTAGAATGATATTCTTCACAAACTGAACAAACCTCTATAGAGTTCAATGGGCATTCATTCCTAGGATGCCTCCTAGTGCATCTAGGGAAAAAAATGGCCAAAGCCCTCTCTGCTTCCTCTTGTTTTCTTTTGATATGCACGGTATCCATTTTCATGGAAAGAGTCTGCAACATCTCACTCTTGAAGTTTTCTAGCATGTTTCTAATTTCACCTTTAATGGATGAATTGGAAGAAGAGGTACTGGCTATGGGTTGACTCCCTCTACCTTTCTTTCTAGCTGCTCTAGAATAGTTTCTAAAAACATTCTTTATGTCCTCATAGGATAGTTGGTAGATGTCTCCCCCAGCTAGTAGATCAAGGGTGTCTAAAAGGTCTTCCCGAATTCCTCTGAGCAGGACTAGCTTCAGAGACTCAGGGTCAAGTGTACACCTGGCCCTATTGTAACTGAGATGGAACCTCTCTTCATAGTCTTCTAGGGACTCATCACTTCCTATGGTCATTTCAAAGATTTCTTCTTTAGTATCTTTTGACCTATAATAGTCTCAATACTTGTCGTTAAAGGCCTACTGCATCTGAGCCCAAGTTGTGATGCTATTTCCAGGTAATCCCATGAACCAGTGCAGTGCTACGTCCTTGAGAGTAGAAGGAAACAGATTCAACTTTTTCTCGTCTTCTGCATAGTCATAAGTTCGACAGATGACAACAAACTCGAACAAGAAGGTGTCTGAATCTTCTGTAGTCAGACCATGGAAGTGAGCTAGGGTTGAAGGACTTATATTCTTCATTTTGGTGTCCCCATTGGTCTCCGGAATGGGGAAGGTACCCTGTATTCTCTCTCCATTTCCCCTAGCGTTTCTGTTTTCAACCATTGGCTCTAGAGGAATGTTTTCTTCTTCTTCTTCCCCTATAGGTTCTTCAAATATGTCTGGTTGTTCACCTAAGGGTTCTTCTTGATTGCAGCCATTGAATAAGAAAGAAGGTTGGCTGTGTGAAGCAGTGGGGGTGTTGGACAAAAATTTTCGTAAGTTATCTCTATTCCTATGAGGCATGAAAGGAAATGGTTTTGGTTGGTTTTTTTATTTCTTTTTCCCCACACTGAAAGTACCTACAGAAACTGAAATTGTGATTGAACAAAACAAATTGCAATAGCTGAAATGAACTTGCTGAATGGAAATTTGTAGAATTGAAAAGGAAAGTAAGGAAATGCAGAACTTGAAAGAAAATAAATGACTAGTCTACTTTTGCTGAAATAAACTATTAGCATAATGTTGCAATAGGAAATAGAAGAAAGCAGTAATCACAGAATACTCTGACACTTCCCCAGTAACGGTGCCAAAAAGTGGTGAGCACCAGTATTGCAGCAAGAATGTTGCAACTTCTGGGTTACCAACTTTACTTTTATCAACCTGGTATTCGTAACAAACTTTGAAGCGTTGGTGCTATATGCACAAGTACTAGTTCTCGCTGCAGGTTGTCACTTGGTCAACCAATGCGAGATCACTAGGAGCTCAAGCCAACTTCTACAGATTTCAGAAGAAGCTATATGTATGATGAAAGGAAAGAAAGCTTACTCTACAGATGCTATTCTAACTACAGAAAGGAGAAAGACTGGAATATAAAGCAAAACCTAGTAAACCCTGATTAACAAGCTAATTCTACTTTTGCGAGAAACATTATGAAAACCATGAAAGAAATGCCATTACCTACTCAAGGAAGTAAACAACATCTAACCATGCCATTTCTAGAAGTAAATAAGTAAAAAATATTTTTTTGGATTTTTATGTGAATTTAACATGCATCTAATTTATTGTGTACAAGTGTGGCAGCAAACAGGTGGCGTTAGAGGGCAGTTTTGGAGCTTGGGAGGATGTAGGATGGTGTGGATGGGTCCTAGGAGGTCTTAGGTGGCCTTCTAGAGGCTTTTCCCACACTCGGCCTTCAAAAAAAAGCCTACAGGAAAAACTACAGGAAGACATAGAAAAACTACAGGAGGAAAACAGGGAAACTACAGGAGGCCTACAAGACAAGGCCGAGAGCAATTTTCGCTATTTTGAGGGTGCGAGAGTGGGTGGAAAAGGTGGATGAAGGTTGGAATGAGGTGTGAGGGTGCCTAAGGTCTACCATGAATCACCAGGAGAGAGAAAGATGATTGGGTTTGCTCAAGGAGAGAGGAAGAAGTTCTACGAAAAATGAAGGAAACTAGGGCAAAATTGAGGTGAGGTTTGGGAGACCTATAGGGCATGGATCAGATGGAGGGTGTGATTTTTGGTAAGCTAGCCTAATGCTGGAAGAGATTTTATGCCTAGAAACTGACAATCAACCAAGAAAATCAAGCAACAAATGAAATGAGTGCATCCCAGGAAAAACAGAGTTTTGCATTAAAATGGCCTAAATTATGATGTATAGAAGGAAATGCTGTAAGAAAGGAAAGCATGAAAAAGGACTATTGCAAATTATGAAGTGAACATGATAAAGAAGATCTAAAGCAAAGCAAAAATGGACTATCAACCTACTAGAGAGCTGCAAACACTAGAAGTCATAGGAATGAAGAAAATCTGTGTTTTGGGGGAAGCAAGAGACTCTTTGCCTCAAATCATGGTCCCAGAGGGAGGAAGAGAGGCCAAGGCATTGTTGCTAGCCTTTTCAATCTTCTTTGATCATTGCTTAACTTGCTACAGAAAGCACAAATGGAAGCAAGCTGCTAAATCATCAAAAGCAACCTATTCTTAACCATAAGAGAAATATATCTAACAGTAAAGTAATCTACAAACTGAAGTAAAGAATAAAAATACAAGTAAAGAGGAGCTTGGGTAGTTGGATTGGGCCCTAACCCAAGAGCTTCAACCCTCTGCGGTAACTCAGTGCTAGCTCAAAAAGGATTCCATCTTCATTATCAAAGAATAACAAGATTACATAAAACTGTCATAAAATCGTAAGCTCGAAATTTGAGTAGATTTTACAAAAGCAAAAAATCTGACCCTAGTGAGGCCCTAGGCCTCTCTACTTATACATCTGAAGATACCAACATCTTCCTTAAAATTAGAGAGGCTTGGCTCCCAAAACTTGAGATAACTATCAATCATCTTCCACTTGCTCAGTTGCCTTCTAGTGCATGATTTGGCTACTTGTACTCCGAGCTGAATGAAGGGGAATTCGAAGTGAGGAGCAATAAATGAGGGAAATTCCCTCCTATAAGTCCTCTCATCTATATACTTCGAGTTATTTCTGCAATTTGACCACTTGATCCTTGACTTTGACCTCGAAATCCATCAATAATCTGCATTAAATACATGTTAGACCACATGGCATAATAACTAACTCAACTCACCCTATAAGCATAAATATAATCAAAAGATCATACAATAAGCTAAGAGAATGGTTGATTTGACTAGGTTAGGAGGTAAAATGAGCCCATCTAATTACCCATTTATGACGCTCATCAGTCGGACAAAAACTCTGGAGCCCTTAGTGGGTTGAGTTACTGGTCCTAGAGCCTTAGTTCGACAAATGCTCTGGAGCCCTGCAGAACCTGTAGGTTGAGTTACTAGTCCTAGATTCAAGTTGGAACAAATGCCGAGGATCCCTGGATAGCTTGGGTAGAGACTGATTTGGTGATGATTAGTGATGTTCGACTGTGAGGTGGAATCACTAGTTGAGGGTTGAGGTGGTTTGGCCTCTGGAAGCCCTAGTTTGGTTTTGGTTGGTTTATTCCATGAGATCCCACATTCATGCTTGGAATATGGTGCGGGGGTGATTGACTAAAAGAGAGATTTGGTTCAACCCAATATATGGTTGGGTGGTACATGGAAGTCCCTGACTTGGTAGGATTTTCATATGTTAAAAAGAGCTATTTTCCGCTTGTACTTTCATGAGTATTTATACTTGTTATTATGTGGTTTTGATGGTTATTCTGTTATGAAACTAGCTCACAAAAAGATAGAAAATATAGATTAACGCTTTATAATTCAGCCTCTTCGAAGAGACAACCTCCTTTACATTACATAAATGAACAATTCTTAGATGATTCAAATGACAAAACCTCCTTTCTATATATAGGAGTCTAAGGAGTCACAATATAACCAAGCTGACCTAACAATAATAATATAAAGGCACAAAAATAATAATAGAGGGATTCTATGGGGCACAGTAATAACAATATGGGGATAATAGGGGCACAACAATATTAATAAGGAATACAACTACAATAGTAATGGGGTAATCACTAGTATTATAGGGACCTAACATGCCCCTCTCCTTCAAAAAAGTGTTGTCCTCAACGCTTGAGTAGTTCTGGATGCTTCTGTATAAAATTCTCATCCTCCCATGTGGAATCTTCAGCGGATAAGTTCTTCCACTTGATGAGATACTCCGAAATTGATCGATTCCATAGCTGTAGAGTTCTTGTTTCTATGACAACTTTCGGTTCCAATATAATTTTTCCTTCCTCGTCAAGTTCTGGAAATATTGTTTGAACTAGGAGCTTGTCACCTATAACCTTCTTTAAACATGAAACATGGAAAACTGGGTGCACTCGAGAAGTTGCAGGAAGCTCCAATTTGTATGCCATAGTACCAATCTTTTGCAAAACCTTGTACGGACCATAATACTTTGGTGATAATTTATTATCCTTCTTAGCTTGCTTGAGGGACATTTTCTAATATGGTTGTAGCCGTAGGAATATCCAATCACCTACATCAAAACTTCTTTCATTGCGATGTTGATCTGCCTGTTGTTTCATTCTATTCTGCATCAACACGAGGTTATCCTTTAAGAGTTGGAGGACTTGTTGTTGATGCTCGATGTGATGTTCCACTGCTTTAACCTTAGAATTTTCTCTTAAATATGATGTGATGGATGGTGGCTGATATCCATAAAGTGCCATAAATGGGGTAATTTTTGTTATTGTATGGAAGGAAGTGTTATACCACCATTCAGCCAGAGGCAACCATTTGACCCATTGTGTTTGTTTATCAGATACAAGGCAATGAAGATATCCTTCGAAACATTTGTTTACTATCTCAGTTTGCCCATCAAATTGAGGATGATAAGATGAGCTATGAGCTAATTGAGTACCAAGACAAGAAAATAATTATGTCCAAAAATTTCCAGTGAAAATGGGATCTCTGTCACTTACAATAATCTTTGGGTTTCCATGTAGCTTTTGAATTGTTTCCATAAATGCAGTAGAAACTATATTGGCTTTAAGTGGATGTGATAATGCACAAAAGTGTGCATACTTGGTAAGTCTATCAACTAACACCATGATGACACTCTTTCCCTCAGACTTGGGTAAACCTGTGATAAAATCCATTGAAACCTCCTCCCAACATTGGCTTGGAATGGATAAAGGTTGTAATAGACCCGGGGTCTTAATTGTTTCAAATTTATTTTGTTGGCAAACCAAACATTCCGCCACAAACTTTTGAATATCCGATTTAAGGCCATCCCAAAAAATTTCCTTCTTAACCCTGTGGTAAGTTTTTAAAAATCCTGAGTGCCCTCCTAAGGGAGAAGTGTGCAATTCCATAAGAATCTTTTGTTTGAGTTGGGAATTCTTACAGAGGTATAATCAATATTTGTACCATAACGAATCATTTTTCTAGCTAAATGTATCAGATGTACTAGAATCTTGTTGTAACTTTCCAATAAGTGCCCACACTTCTTCATCATTCTTCCATTCCTCCCTTGCTTCGTTTATCCAATTTGGTTGGATAATAGAAATGGCGCACAACAATGCTTCCACATCCTCATCCTTTGTTGAGAATGCATCTGCCACCACATTTTGCTTCCCTTTTTTGTAGATGATTTCAAAGTCATAACCCAACATCTTTGTGACCAACTTTTGTTGCTCTTCACAGGATAATCTTTGTTCTAAAAAGTATCTAAGGCTATCATGATCCATTTTTACCTTGAAGTGTCTTCTCATTAGGTAGGGTCGCCATTTCTTAAGTGCATGTAGTATTGCCAACATTTCCTTCTCATAAATAGCTCTGTGTAAAAACTTTCCCTTGATTGGACGACTTTCAAAAGCAATGGGTCTTTCATCTTGCATTAAAATAGCACCAATTCCATTTCCTAAAGCATCACATTCCATAATAAAGGTTTTTGTGAAGTCCAGTGTAGCTAAGACCGATGCTTGGCACATTGCCTCTTTAAAATGTTCAAAGGCCTTTGTTGCTTCTGGAGTCCATGAAAATGCATCTTTCTTCAATAATGTTGTTAGTGGTGCTACTATTCTCCCATAATTCTTAACAAACTTGCGATAATACCCTGTCAACCCGAGAAATCCTCGCAGATGTTTTATGGATGTGGAGATTTTCCATTCCTTAATGGCTTTAATTTTGTTAGGGTTTACCTTAACTCCTTCATGAGAAACAATATGATCCAGATATTCCACCTCTTCTACTCCAAAGAAACATTTGGATCTTTTTGTATATAATTGTTTCTCCTCCAATAGTTGTAGCACCCTGTCAACATGTTCAACATGATCCTTCCAAGACGTGTTGTAGATTAGTATATCATCAAAAAATACTAAGACAAATTTTCTAAGGAAGGGTTTGAAAATGGAATTCATCAAACCTTGAAATGTAGAAGGTGCATTGGTAAGGCCAAAAGGCATGACCAAAAATTCATAATGACCCTCATGAGTTCTAAATTCTATTTTTGGAATGTCTTCAATCTTCATTTTGATTTGATGATATCCTGAATGAAGATCCAACTTGGTGAAGTAAATTGATCCATGCAATTCATCCAGTAATTCATCAATGACAGGAATGGGAAACTTATCTTTAAGAGTGAGCTTGTTGAGCTCCCTATAATTCAGACACATGTGCCATGATCCATCCTTCTTATGCACCAATACTACTGGAGCAGAGAAAGAACTTTGACTAGGTTGAATTATACCAGCGTCTAGCATTTCTGCAACCATACGTTCAATTTCACTCTTTTGGGCATAGGGATATCTGTACGGCCTGATGTTTGGAGGAACACTTCCTGGAATCAAATGAATACCATGATCATGATCATGAATAGGTGGGAGACCGTTGGGAGTCTCAAATTCCTTGGAATGATTGTCCAGGACTTTTTGGAGATCTATAGAAATAGATGATTTTGATGTGGAAACATCTAGTGAACATAATTGTGCAATTACACCTCTTTGTTCCTTTTTTAGAAGCTTTGTCATACCGTTAGAGCTGATTATCTTTCCCGGTTTCCCTGTAATACCCCTTAATTCAACTTCCTTTCCTTCCACAGAAAATTTCATGAAAAGTTCTTGAAAATTAAAAGCTATTGTACCCAAGGATTGTAGCTATTGGACTCCTAGTACAACATCAGCACCTCCCATTGGAATGGAAAGCATTGGGCTACTCAATACATATTCTCCCATGGATAGCTTGATATTATGGCACTTTCTAGAGCAATTTATCATTCCTCCACTTGCAACCATTACTTGACACTCTGGTGCTAGATATAGGAAGCAATTCAATTCTTTTACTATCTTACAATGAATAAAATTGTGGGTACTTCCTGAATCAATCAACACTATTACCTTTTTCTTCTTGATATGTCCTTCTATCTTGATAGTTTGAGGAGTGGTAATTCCAACCAATGCATTACAAGATATGGTTGGATTCATTACTTCTTTATCTAGGGTTTGTTCTTGGAGTATATCCTCTTCTTTTGACATTTCTTGTTCCTTTTCTTCCTCCTCTTCATAATCTATGTAGAATAATTTCTTCTCAGCACACTTATGACCTTTAGTGTATTTGCTATCACAACTGTAACAAAGCCCTTTTGCTCCTTTTTCTTCCAATTTTTGTGGTGTCAACCTTATAGGTTGTGGAAGGCTAGGGGCAAAAACACTTCCATCTTTATAGTTGTGAGTGGTAGGCTTCCTGGTTGCCATAATTTTGCTTTCCATTTTTCTTGCTAACCTGAATGCCTTCTCCAATGAATCAAGTTCCTAAAGGCGAATCTCATGTTGGATATTATCCTTTAAAGTCCCTAGGAACACATCAATCCTATGCTCTTCTGGAATATCTTTAACCCTTATGTTCAATTTTTGGAAGTCCTCAATGTGATCCATCATTGAACCCTTTTGTTTGAGACTTATCAATTGGCTAAAAAAAGTGTTGCTTTTTGTATCCTCGTATTGTGCTGTCAATTCTTCTGTAAAAATTGCCCAAATGACAATTGTTTACGAGAGAAAAGCCATTGATACCATACAAACTGATTTGGTTCCAAATATAAAGTGGCAATACGTACCTTTTGTGTGTTTTGCACATTATTGAGATCGAAAAATTGCTCCATCTGTAGTATCCATGTTGCAGGATCCTTGCCATCAAACTTCCTCATATCGATTTTTGGAATATGGTGGTTCTTAGATCCAACGTTAGAGTCTATGAAATCATGATTAACAATTTTTTTTCTCATCACGAGTTTCCTTTACTACCCTTTCACCATTAGTAAGTATTTCTTGTAGAAAATTTGTAAAATCTTTCTTCAAATTTGCCATGCCTGTCTTCAAATCTATCTTCAAAACTATCTTCAAATCATCCATCTTAGCTTCCACGTCATTCATCTTATCTTCTACATCTTTCTTTAAACCATCCATCTTAGATTATGTTACTTTTTGTGCAAGTGACATTTGTTGCACTTGGTCTCGTAATTTTGATATATCATGTTGCATTTCTTCCTCTTCTTCATAAGTCATGCTAGAGCTTTCAGGTTGCTTACTAGGTGTTTGCATTTTCTTTCCTCAGGGCATCAGTTACTGATAATAATGCTATACTATGCCCTTTGAATTCCTTCAAAATAATTTTTCAAACCAAGCTTAAGCAAAATTTTAAAAAAACCTACACACCTTTTTTCACTTTGTAGGAGCTTGATATTTCCTCTGATGTATCTCTGTAATTTCAGATCTTCGAGTTCTGAAATTACGACCTGCAATAACTCTCTGCGTCCTCTTTCCAATTCCACCAGTATGATCGAATTTAGATTCTCCAAGAAAGAGTTATTCACAATCTCCTAAGATGACCTGATTATATACCTTTTCAGAAGAGCGAACTTGTATGAAGTGCCACGTGTCACTGTTTTGACCTTAGGATCTGAAAAATATATACAGGAAACTACAGTTCATCCTCTTTCTGTAACTTCTTACGAAATTTCAATCTGATGCTCAAAACAAAAGTTATGACTATTTTTCCCAGGTCACCTGTTTGGAATGTAATTCAGGAGTCTGCAAAAAGACCGAGTTCCTCAAATCATATCTTCGAAAATATTGTGCGAAAAGATCTGAAATTCGGACCTGAGGTTCAGCGGGATTTCTTCTCAAATGGGTTTTTCTTTTAGCATCTGAAACGTCGCAGAAACAAAGTTATAGTGCAAAGGCCACGATGACCTATTTGGAGCAGCGAAACCCTAAAACTAGCTCAGATACCAAATGTTATGAAACTAGCTCACAAAAAGATAGAAAAGATAGATTAATGCCTTAGAATTCAGCCTCTTCGAGGGGGAAACCTCCTTTACATTACATAAATGAACAATTCTTGGATGATTCAAATGACAAAACCTCCTTTCTATATATAGGAGTCTAAGGAGTCACAAATATAACCAAGCCGACCTAACAATAATAATATAAAGGCACAAAAATAACAATAGAGGGATTCTATGGGGCACAGTAATAACAATATGGGGACAATAGGGGCACAAAAATATTAATAAGGGATAGAACTACAATAGTAATGGGGTAATCAATAGTATTATAGGGACCTAATATATTCTATTATTGTTATTATTCTAGTTATAAGAATGGTTTTATGATAGACTGGAGTTATGGCTTTCACCATGTTTTGGTTAGTAAATGAATTGTTAATGGATGCATGACCTAATAGACGATATTGCAGCTATTGTGAGAGGGCATCATACTTTCTAGACGATTCTCAGATAAGTATGAGACCCCTATGTTTAGATGTGTAGTTATGACCTATACATTACATGTTCATGATGTGTTTGAAGAAATGACTTTCATGGTTAGGATGGGATAGGTTGATTCCTTATTCAAGTTTTAATTAGAGGCTTTGTCTCTATGTTATTTATTATTTCTGAGAGTTTCATTAAGTTCTGGGTAGAGGCCTGTGTCCTAGCCTTGAAAAAGTGGATCAGGTATTCGAGTCACTGACACAAGACTGAGTAAATTAGTCTACAATCACTACAATGTAGGATTATGGGAGCGACTAGGGGCTTATAGTCACTAACTTGCATTATCATGGGAGCGAATGAGAGCCCAGGTCAGTGAAAAAGCAAGTTAACATAGGGTATGGGCTCCTAGAGTGGTTGGTTAGCTCCTGGGGACCCTATATCTCATGAGGAAGGTCAGTTTGGTTTTGGTTCATCGATTCCACTTCCTTAACTATTCTGAGGAGGTTGATTCATATCGTAGTAACTCTACATGACATAGTTACCCCGATGGACCTATAAGCTTGGGTAAGTGTGGGAGGAGGGTGTTATAGAGTGGTATCAAAGAGGGTTTTTGTTCTCTTTGGGGTAATATTTGATACCACGGATTGGTATCAAAGCTCCTAGGTTCAACACTTGGACTGGACGGGTGGAATGTGTTTGCCATGCATGCATGTTAGATGTCTATGTGGTTGTTATGCATGCATTGTCATGGTTAAGTTTGTCATGCATGAGGTCATTGTATGTATTTTGTGCTATCATGATGTTGTTGGTATGTTATGAGGTTGATATGTTGCCTGAGATAGAGAAAGAGAAGCAAATTATTAGAGCAATATTGCAGCACTGGACCTCAAGGTAAGAGCACATCGTCATATATGTTTGTATGTTGGCATGAAAGTATGTTGGTTAATGGTTGTTATATGCATTATGGTTATGTACATGTTTGTCATTCTATTGATGTTGTGGTTACATGCATGATAGATAGTTAATCAGTGTGGTCATATGCACATGCATTGGATAGCCATGAATGATAGTAACTTTTTATTATATGCATTGCAGTCATATGCATGATGATTATGGTCATTGCATTTAAGATATTGATGTTATATGTATCATACTAATCTGGATCGGCCTATGCATATCGTTATGGTTATGATATTTAGGTATGAGTCGATTTATTTGAGATATTGTGTCATACTAATCTGAATTGGCTTGTACAGATGCAATAACCTCCCTTGAGATACATTGAGATATGAGTTTGATTATGTCGTTTATTTAGTTTATTTAACATGGTATGTTCATAGGTTGTTTTAATGTTTGATTAATTGCATGATATGAGTATGTGTTTATAAGATTGCATGAAGGAATAATCTTGTTTCAAGATGGTTATACTAACACATTATGAGCGGAGATAGCTGATATGTACTTGAGTACAATTGGGTGTTAGTTGTAGTATTATGATTAATTACTATGAGTTGATTGTATATTATGACGTGGTTGTTAGTCTTGGTATACACACAGGGGATTCACTCAATGAACCTCTGACATAGCACGTGTGTTCGTGGCATACTAAATAATACCCTTAATTTGACTAAATATTGGAAAATACCTCTAAAAAACACATTATTTAACCCCCTACCAATACGAACCCAATACACCTTCCCAATTTAAAAACCCCTACTTTCACTATATATTGTAGGTATCCATTTTTTCATTGACATTTTTTATGCCCCTTTATATTTTTTCATTAACTTTGAGCTCCATTTCTTATACGTGCCAATATAAAAACCCTTTACCCCCTATTATATTCTCAATATATTATATCATTTTCCCCTCAATATATATCCCCCAATATGAATGCATGTGGTTTGGTATTGCTCCTTTAGTGAAGCCCCCGTGGGTAAACATTGATTTCATATTAATAGATATAATGTCTTGATCTTTGGAACATGTCGCTAACATGTGTGAACAATTTTAGGGCACAATACTTGGTATTAGTGTGATGATCCAGATTTAAATAGGAACGCAACAAATTATAGATATAACCGTAAATACAGAGATGCAGTAGAAATAATACTTTATTTCATTAATTTAAAATACTAAAATATGCCTAGTAACAGAGATGGAAATAAACTAGCTCGGGAGATGGTAGCTTATCCCTGAGAAGAGATGTGGCAGCTACATGCCTCTGAACTGTGTTACAATGAGGCTCAAAGGCTTATTTATTGTTGAGAAATAATCGAAAACCATAAACATCCAAAAACATAACCCTAGGAGATGAAGAGCCAAGCTATGCGCCCCGTTTGGGTAAATTGGTACATCAACTTCTCGGGGTCGTAACTTTGGCATACGATCTCCGTTTGATGCGCACAATACCTCGTTAGAAATATCTATCCGAGGACTAAAACTTTTGAGTGACCAACATCAAACCACACCCCATGTTGGTCCCATTTTTCCCCAAAAAACACCGTTTAAGGCCTCAAAATGACTCTAGAAGTTCAGGACCCGAAAAACTGCACAAAATAGTAAATTGTGCTATAATTAAGGAAACTGAAAAACTGAAAGAGACAGTTGTGGGGGTCCAAGTGGGATAGGTGGGTGACCACAAACATCCACCTGGATCATTCCTCCCCCCTTAGGAAGAAATAGTTCCCATTGTGTTGAGAGCCTCCATGAGATGGGGAAACGTTTGCTGAACTTGATCTTTGATGAGTTGTTCTACAATCTCTGATGTGTCCAGTAATGATGGGAAGAATGCTCGAGGGCGGTCCATATTGAACACTTGGTGCAAGACAAGGAATGGGGGAATACTGTGCTTCAAAGCATTTTTTCCCACAGCCTTGGTAAAGGTGTAAGGACCATATTGGAGTGGTCTGAGCTTCCTATGGTCTCTTGTAAGGCATTCTTTTTGTATATGCAACCAGACTTTGTCACCCACTTGAAACTTTTGTGTCACCCGATGCTGATCATGACGCTACTTGTACTTACCATTTTTCACAATGGTGCGATGATATATTGGCTCGTTGGGTAGAGGTGCTCCAAGAGTCAAATCGAATGAATGCTTGACCTAACAGTAAAACGATACCCGTGTTGATGAGGAGAAGATGTTCCTGTATTTTTTCATGACCGTATCCACTTGCTTCTGCTGTGTGGAGGAACCCTTCCTAGGGGCCATGGATGTGGCTATGATCTTGCCCTTACTTTGAGAGCGAACCAGAAAGAAAATGAATTTCCTAGTCTGGGAGATGATCTTATTGCATTTCCTAGTAGAGATCAACAAGGTGGTGGTAGGTAGGGCTACCTCTGGTATCCTGTATAGTAAATTACCCAAAGAAATAATAACAGTGCGAGGCCTTGACTCATACACAGCATGTCACTTCCACAAGTATGTTTGGGCTAATAATACATCACAAACATCAAGAGGTGCAACATCACACAATACCTCATCTGTGAAGGGCTTGATGCTGTAGGGAAGGCGACACTGCTGGCGGACTCGAAGATCTCGTCCTTGGTGAAGCCACCCGATGTTGTACAGTTGCAGGTGTGGTATGGTTAGTAGGCCCAGCTGCTTCATGACCTATGCTGAAATGAGGTTCTTTTGGCTGCCACTGTCGACAATGAATTGCAACAGCGAACCCTTCACCCACATTTGTGAATGGAAAAGACGCTCCCCCTCCTTTGGATCTTCGGGCTCATTCTTCTGTATCTTGGTGGTGGCAACAGTGGCATTGGGCTCTACATCAATGATCTGCTTCCCTTTGTCATTCCTCTTGTCAGGTTCTAACTCAGGGTCAGAACATGCATCTGATTATGAAGCCTTCAACTCAGCCACCAATGATTGCTTGCCTTGACACTCACTGGTGTTGTGAGTGGGGCTCTTATGGAACTCACACCACTTTCTTGTGTACTTCTTTGACTTCATGGTGTTGCTCTTTTCTTGCAGTTTCATCAGGTTGTCTTGGGTCACACCGTCTTGGCTTTGTCCCTGGTTCTGCGGTTTGGGGAAGCCTTTCCCTTGTTTCAGATTCACGAACCTGAAGTCGTGCTTCTTCTATTTAAACTTCTGTTTGATCTTGATAGTGTATCGGTATGTCGTGCCGAGCGAGGAGATGTTCAGGAACTCCATCTCATCCTGGATGTACCTTTGTAGGCAGTTGCGGTATTTGAGTACCAAATTCCACTCAGAATCCTTGATACCCAACTTTGTGCGAAGGATATGAAAAATATTGGTAAACTCTAGCACGTCTTGGTCCCTTCCCTGCCGCAGCATGGTCCACTTTATGTATTTATCCTCATAGCTTTAAACAGGGTAGTACTTCTCCTTGATGGCATCTCAGAATGAATTCCAAGTGGGTGTGGCTGAAAACAGTGAGGCTGTACTTTCATCCTTCTGCTCGCAATAGGTTTCCCACCAGTCCTTGATGTGGGGGGTGGCTTTCAGAAGAGCAAAAGTAATATTTTCCCACCTGGGAAAATCATGAACAAAAAAATACCCTTCTAGCAGATTTAACCATCTATCTACAGCTTCTGCATCTATCTGACTCTCAAATGTGGGAATGTCAAAGTTAACTTGTACCTTAAAGGGTGTGGCACTTCCAGAGTAGCTGCTGGAAGTAGATGTATAGCCCCCGGGTCACTGTTGAAGGATCTGGGCAAAGTTGTCCATCATCACGTTCCTTTATCGCTTGAGGGCCCCTTTGAGCAAGATTTTGATAGGATCTCATGCCCCCTCATATTTCTTTTCATCCGCCATGGGAGGTTGACAGGATTTGCGAGGTTGGTCTTGCAAAGGTTCGACCAGTTCAATCCCTAACTCGTTATATCTCGACCTCGTTGGGGACATGCAAAGAAAAACAGAGAAAGAGCATACCACTCTGATACCAATGATCCAGAATTAAATAGGAATGCAACAAATTACATATATAACCATAAATACAAAGATGCATTAGAAATAATACTTCATTTCATTAATGTAAAATATTGAAATATGCCTAGTAACAGAAATGGAAATAAACTAGCTCGGGTGATGGTAGGTTATCCCTGAGAAGAGACGTGGTGGATAAATGCCTCTGAACTATGTTACAATGAGGCTCAGAGGCTTATTTATTGTTGAGAAACAATGTAAAACCATGAACATCCAAAAAACTAACACTTGGAGATGAAGCACCAAACTATGGGCCCCGTTTGGGTAAATTGGTACATCAACTTCTCGAGGTTGTAACTTTGGCATACGATCTCCGTTTGACGTGCACAATAACTCGTTAGAAAGATATATCTAAGGAATACAACTTTTGAGTGACCAACATTGGTCAACAACCCATGTTGGTCCCAGTTTTCCCAAAAAATGTCGTTTAGGGCCTCAAAATGGCTTCAGAAGTTCAGGACCCGAAAAAATGCCAAAAATAGTAAATTGTGTTACAATTAAGGAAACTGAAAAACTGAAAGAGACAGTTGTGGGGGTCCAAGTGGGATAGGCGGGTAGCCACCAACATCCACCTCGATCATGTGACAAGGTAAGAAGTAATTTTTTTATATAACTAACAGTTGGGTGATGTGACTGTATATAATAAGAATCAATTACAACAAGGAAAATGGTAAAAGAAAGGAATGGGGTATAATAGTGGTTTCAAGCTATGGCTAGATTTGTCAAAGGATTGGAGTCCCTTGAGAGATAGCATGGATGTGTTCAGTTGCAAGGCAACATGCTTGGCACAACCAGGTAGGGTAACTAGTATATTATTATATTCATTTATACACTGACAGTTATGTGTTTATGGTAGTATCAGGGATTGCATGGCAAAAGAGACTACCATGAAATTTTGAAGAAGGCTCAGTTTGAGCTTTCCTTTGGAAGCATTGGGAACTCATGGGATTCAATCATGGTGTTTGTTGAGAGTCTTGTGCTTTCGGTGCTTGTGGTTTTTTGTGCTTGATTTGTGGTTTTTGCTTATGTTTGGTGCATGGCCATGCCACTTTGTGTGTGGTGTTGTATTGCTATTGGTTTTCATGGTTTTCTTTTGTTTGTTTCTTGTTCTTGCCTTTTATGTTTTAGGGTCGTGGAAATCAGTTGGGGAAGGAGGAAAGCTAATGGAGGTCGAGGAGAGTTGTGTGGTACCCAATAGGTAATGTAAGACTTGGATGAAGCTGGTGCATAAGTAAGGGTAGTTGAAGGAAAGAATATGACAGTCGATTAGACTGGTTGGGTCCATTGGGATAAATGGATGGTGGTAGGACAGTCATGAGAAAGGTAACAAGAAAGGTAAAGTGAATGGATTTGAGGCATCAAATGCCTTGGCTATGTTGGGAATTGTTTTTCTCAATGTTGTGCATGATGTGCACGGATAAAGGGAGTCCCCTTAACTTAGATCTGATATCATCTGGTAATAATGTTGTGATTATGCTAATGTTGATGTCTTTATATGTATATATGTATGTACATATGTTGCTGTCTAACAAGGTTGTCAAGGATCATGATTGTTTTATGCTAGTGTCTATATGTATATGTGTATGTATGTATGTCGTGGTCTAACAGGGTCATCAGGGATCATTCCTATGGAAGAATGAATATTTATGCAGGTGAATGGCATGAAGAGATTCTTGGCTATGAAGAATAAGTGGGAAAAGTAGCCCGATAGATTTATGAGGTTAGTATCATGTGGATATGAATTGATATTATGTTTTTATACTATGGTGGGTAATGTTGAGGGATACATCAACGGAATGAAAGAAGTGTGATCTGCAACATGCTAGGACAAGCATGGATATTGGAAAGACACTAAAAGCAAGGTTGCTTGATATAGACAGTGTGGTCTCTAGATGTGCAGTAATACTATTGTGTATATGTTGTACATGTTGTACCTATAGTGTTGTGTGCATGTTGCATATGTAGCATTGGGTATAGATGGTGCTATGTACATGTCGTATATGCAGTGCTATGTGTAGATGGTGTTGTGTATATGTGGTGTTGTGTACATGTGGTGTGGTGTACATGTTGTACATATGGTGCGATGTATATATGGTGTTGAGTAGTACATGTTTTACATGTGGTGTCGTGTACATGTGGTGCTATGTACATGTTGTACATGAGGTGTTATGTGTGTGCGGTGTTGTGTACATGTTGTACATGTGGTGTTGTTTGCAGATGGTGTTTTGTACACGCTGTGCAGGTGGTGGTGTGTACACGTTGTGCAAGTGGTGTTGTGTACATGTGATGCTATGTACACATTGTGAAAGTGGTGTTGTGTACATGTGGTGTTGTGTACACATTGTGCAGGTGGTGATGTGTACATGTGGTGTTTTGTACACGTTGTACAAGTGGTGCTATGTACACATGGTATTTTGTACATGCCATACATGTTGTGTTGTGTACATGGGGTACTACATTAATTGCACTGTGTAAATGTTGTATTGTGACATGTATATTCATTGTGTTGTACCCTGTGTATGTATATGTATTGTGTGGTGTTGTACATTGGGCATAGGTGTATGTATATGTATTGTGGTTTTGTACACTTGGTGCAGGTGTATGTGTTGTGTTGTACTCAGTGTACACATATGTATTGTGTTGTACACCAGATGTAGGAGTATGTATTATGTTGTGTTGTACATCGGGCATAGGTGTATGTATTGTCTGGTGTTGTACACTATGTGTGGGTGTATGTGTGTGATGTACATTATGTGTATGTGTACGTAGTTGAAGAGAATAAAAGTAATGGGTGCTTTCCAGGTGTGGAAAATGATCTAATGTGTGTACAAAAAGGATAAAGGACAAAGGTAGAAGAAACAGACCGATTGAAGGATAAGTATCAACATTTATTTCAATTTTTATTATGCATGTGATATGTGATTATGATTCATGATTATTACATGTGATCTATGATTCTAGTTTATGATGGTTACATGTGATCTATAATTTTGATTATGATGGTTGCATTTTGAGCTAACAAGATGATATATGTTTATACATGATGATTTGATCGAAGAGTTAGTTTGACTTGTTCTGACAAGAAGTAAACAGAATTGAAAATGTACCTTATTGAATAGCCACCAATGAGGTATGATGTGAATTCATTTCAATTTATTTTGAATCTAATGGTAATTATTTGCTTGGTATAGTAAATCATGGAAATTCCCAGATTGGATAGTTGAAACTGACTGCAATAATTAACAACAATAGCAAAACGATTTGAAACATGCAGGAATATGTTGGTAAAGCATTCAAGAGCAAGGCCATTGTGGGACACAATAGTGTCCATTGATTTCCATGAGCATGTTATGACCAGTATAATGGTTGTGAGGCAGGGATATGCCTTGGTTTTTGGATCTTCCAATGTGCGGAAACCTTGCCAAGGGAGGGGTCGCCTGAGAAACTACATAGCAGAGAAGGGGATGCCCACGAAACTTGGAAGGTGTGTGACTGCATGTAAGGAGGTCACTGGATTACCCGAGGGATTGTGTAGAAGAGAAGGGAAGGTCGGGGAATACATTGATTTTGTTCATTAGCATTGCCAGATGGAATCAGAAGCACATTGGGAGTGTGTCATGGAACAATGAGTTGGTAACTGTTCAATGAGGGAACAAGTGGTGTAGGATTGTAGCACTAGACATTGGATGCAGGTTTGAATTTGGCGGTGGATTCTAGACTTCCTGGGAAGGAGGTGAATCCTGGTTCTACTTTTGAGGGTGGTGGTGTGAGCCTATGGATTCCCTTATTGACTGATGTGGGCATCGTATCCTTTTATTTTCTGGTTGAGAAAATGTGCATATGTGTATATGTGTTTATTATTGTAAATATTGTATCGAGTTGGATTTATAAAGATCCCTGAACAATATGCTTATTTGTTGCTTGAAGCAAATGTGCATGAGTGTATATGTGGTTGTTATTGTAAATACCATAATGAGTTGTGTTATAAAGCTTTAATAAGCGGTATGTTTGTCATATTTTCAGCAGTTGGTTGTTGTAAATACTGCAACAAGTTATGTTATAAATATCCATGGGCAGTATGTTTTGTTTTCAGTGACTTGTTGGTTATAGGTGTCATAGAACATTGAGGACAATGTTCCCCCAAGGGGGAGGGTTCTGTAACAGTCTCGGTTAAAAACTCATGTAAAAAAATATAAGACGAAGGTCATGGGACATATATTCTAAGCTGAATGGTGGGAAAAAAATCCTAGTGGGTGTTCATTTGTTTTATTTATGACTAAGGAAATTGGAAAAGGAAAAGAGACATTAATTGGTATTTATTTATGAAAATAAAGGAAAATAAGAGAAAAGGGAGGTGAAAGGTCTAAGAATTGCATGAGGAAGAAATTGAAGGAAATTGAAGAAAATAGAGGCCTCAATGATAAAAAGGCTTCTAAGGATCAGTTCATGGCTTTTGTCAGTTCATTCTCTGACTCTCTCTTCTATTCTCTCACTCTCTCATACTCTTGCATAGTTAAAGTTTTCTTGGAGCATTGTGGCATATTTTGGATTTGGAGAAAAAAGGCAAAGTAAAAGAAGTAAAGTGCAAGGGAACAATGGATCAACAACTATATCGGGTTTTCTTTGTAGGTATCGAGTTTCATGTATGGTTTCCTTGCTAGTTTTGGCATGCATGGAATATGCATGTGGTTATTGGTTATGATCTTTCATTGGCATGGAGGATTGTATGGATTGACATTGGTTTGCCTAACCTTGCCATTTCCTGGATAGCCATGGTGTTGTGGGTTTTCCATTTATTTTTTGGTTGGTGCTCATGTTCCTTATGGCTATGGGTTGAGTTATTAGTTCCTAGAGCCTTGGTTGGACAAACGCTCTGGAAGCCCTAGAAAAGCTTGGGTTGAGTTACTAGTCCTGGAAGCCTTGGTTGGAAAAATGCTCTAGAGCCCTTGGTGGGTTGAGTTACTAATCCTAGATCCTTGGTTGGACAAATGCTTTGGAGCCCTGCGGCAGTTGTGGGTTGAGTTACTAGTCCTGGAGCCAGGTTGGAACAAACACTATGGAGCCCTGGACAACTTGGGTAGAGACCAATCTGGTGATAGTTAGTGATGTCTGACCATGAGGTGGAATCACTGGTTGAGGTTTGAGGTTGTTTGGCCTCTAGAATCCCTTGTTTGGTTTTGGTCAATTTATTCCATGTGATCACACATTCATGCTTGGAATATGGCGTGGGGGTGATTGGCTGAAAGAGAGATTTGGTTCAGCCCAATCTATGGTCAGGTGGTACATGGAAGTCCCTAACTTGGTTGGATTTTCATATGTTAATAAGAGTTATTTTCCTCTTGTACTTTCATGAGTATTTATACTTGTTATTATGTGGTTTTTATAGTTGTTCTATTACTGTTATTATTCTGGTTATATGTTGGCTATAAGCATGGTTTTATGACAGACTTGAGTTATGGATCTCATCATATTTTGGTTAGTAAATTAATTTTTAATTAATGCATGACCTAATATATGATATTGCAACTATTTTGAGAGGCCATATTGACGATTCTCAAATAAGTATGAGGCCCCTATGTTCAGATGTGTAATTATGACTTGTACATTACATGTTCATTTTTTATTTGAACAAATGATTGTCATGGTTAGGATGAGTTAGGTTGAGTCCTTGTTCATATTTTGAATCAAAGTCCTTTTCTTTGTGTTACTTATAATTTCTGATAGTTTTGATTCAGTTTTAGGCAGAGGCCTAGGTCCTAGCCCTGAAAACTTGGCTCAGATCTCGTGGTCACTGACACAAAACTGAGTAAATTAGTCTACAGTCACTGGGATGCAGGCTTATGGGAGTGACTAGAGGCTTAAAGTAGTTGGCTTTCCTTTTCATTGGAGCGTCTGGGAACCTAGGCTAGTGAAAAAGCAAGTTAACTCAGGGGTTGGGCACCTGGAGCAGTTTGTTAGCTCTTGGGGGTGTTGTAGCTCCTGAGGAATGTCATTTTGGTTTCGGGTCATCAATTCCACTTCCTTAACTATACCTAGGAGGTTGATTCATATCATAGTAAATATTCATCACATATTTACCCTAGTGGACCAGTAAGCTTGGGTAAGTGTGGGAGGAGGGTGTTACAGGTTGGAACATGCAAACCAGGGAGTTGGTGCTTCCATCTTAGTGGGTGTCTGAAGATAGCCTTGGGTTTGGTGTCTTCTGCAAGTTGGTTCTTACAAAAATTCAAGGAGCTTCAAGTTGGTGGTTTCAAAAAATCTATAAAGTTAGTGCTTGAGATGGTGCTTCTGGTAAGCTGATTAGGTGTCTACAAAAGGAGGGAGTTGGTGCTTCTTGCTAGTGGGTGCTAGCAAACAATCAAAGGGGAGTTGGTGCTTCCTGTGAGTGGTGTCTCACAATAAATTTGATGTAATAGAGTAGGAGCTATTATTACATCAAATAAAAAACAAACTTTGGTGGTTTTTCTCCCAGAAGGATTTCCACATTAAACCTTTGTGTCCAATGTGTATGTTGCTCATGGTTCTTGTGTTCATGTGATGATTTATGTTGTTGCACATGATATATTGTTGATTTCTCACATGAATGGTTTCCATGTTTGAATGAGAAAACATAAAATTGGCATAAAATTTTAAAATTAGCCTTAATATTGATTCACGCCCCCGCCCCCTGCTCCACCCCCCTCACGGTATTAACATTATTTCCAAAAAAAATTATGTCATCCTTTATTTGATGCTCAGGAAGAGTCAATGACTAATTCCCCCATTTAGATTAATTTTCCAAATATACCATTGGAATCATAGACAAATTCTAGCTTTATAGTTATTAGGGAGGTCTTGGGTACATATATAACTACGGATCATAGTTATAAGACTAGTAACTTTTGGTTGGTGGCACAAATTATTATGGATTTGGACCCTAGGAAAGGGTTTTTTAATCAATCGTTCTTAGTAATTGTTTGAGATATATGGTATACACATATATTGGACTATGTCAATGTTTCATTTAAATTTTAAAGATTTCACAAGGTAGTACACATCTTGAAGGATTGTGAGCTACCCTTTTAGGAAAAACATTTGTAAGGGAGGAGAGATTAGGGCCAAGTTTATGGATTTAGATTAGCTTAGCCCACCTAAGTCGGTATATCCTCTAGCTAGTTTTGCATAGGAGAGGCATGGTTATAATATCATGCCAATAAATTTAGAAAAAGGGATAGCAAAGGATTACCAACTTGTGGTTGGCATTGTCTCCATTCCTTTAATCATGGGAGCTAAAAGTCAAGAGGAAGAGAAACCACTAGAGAAATTTCTAGGTGTAGATATGAAGGAATTGTACTAAATAGCAAGGTGAGAAAAGATGAACTTTTGAGGATCATTAGTGACGATTCTCTTGTAATGTATATTTTTAACCATTCAAAACCTTCATTTTGTCTACCTTGGACCTTCCTAAAACACTTATTGGTCACAAAATGGTTATCCTATTAAGACTTGGCTCTTATATATATTGGATTACACTTTAGTTATTTTCCTATCTACAGTTAAAATATTAGGCTATGTTTGATTTGTTATTGGCATCTTGTTGTGAGTTAGGATTTCTTCTTGTATTCTAAAAGTATGAGTGAGTGCATATTCACCTTTGGAAGCAAAAAAATGGATTACCTTAGTCACTAGTGCATTTATGGTTGAAGAGAAACATTGTAGTGACCCAGATGATAATGGAGCAATGAAATATTTAATTCTTAAACTAATTTTAGGAATATTTGAACCGGTTTTTGGAAATGGTAGAACAATACACCTGACTAATGGATATTTTGGGAAATGGTCACAACATATATAGAGAGGATAAAATCCTCCATTCACTAGTTATGCCATTCATAAACACGTGAAATACTTGGAGCTAATTTGTAGCCTATGGTATGAACAATTTCAAAGAAATTTAGCCCCTTAGTACATGGATAAAGTGTTTGCAACCAATCTAATTCCCTCTTTTTGACTAGAATGATGAGGAATAGGGGATGGAAATCATTGTGTTTTGTTATGCTTATTTCAATTTTGGAAACTATTGTGTATTCATTTCTTTTCTTTTAAAATGGCATGTTCCAACTCTTATATAAATTGTAATGAGAACAACTCAATAGCTAGCTAGTGGAGGAATCACATGAGTAAGTGACATCTAGTATATAGAGCTATAAACATCGCTCTTTTGCTAATGAAAAAGTGATTTTCATACCAGATTTGAGAGCGTTGTAAAATCATTTTTATAATTTCTTATGGCTACTAGCACCTAAGAGTAATGGACTGCTTTGTAGATACCAAATTTTCTATTGCATTATCTTGTATTAGCTTTTACTTCTTGCAGTAGATTTAACTTTCTATATCAACATTAGTTACATTATTTTTTTCTTTGGTTTAACTATATGAATATTGTGAATGATAGCTTATACTTATGAATTTAGTTACAAATTTGAGGATAATACATATAATTTCTTGATTATGTATTAATCCCATTAAGTAGCCATAGACTAGAATCATAGACAAAGTTTCCAATTTATTTCATTTCATAGCAATTTTGTCAAGTATGTCATTTCACCTTCACGTTATTTTATTTTCATTACAACTATAAACTAAGAACTTGTTTATAAAGTCACTTTCATTACCTTTAGGTGTACAACTAGGATAATAATTCCATTAGATTATAAATTAATTTACATCAAAGTAAACCATTAATACAGTAAATACAATAGCATATGCGCTAGCTGATTAATTAAATCTCTACGTGTGTGTGATCAAATCAAGCATCTATATAAAATCTGACATTTTTGGTTTTGTTGCTAAGGAGGCATTAAATGACATAGTACACTTGTTTTATATTAGTAATAGGGATAGAACAATAGGGTAAAGGACTATCATAAGTGTTGACTACCCCTCTACTGAACCCCCATCTGAGTGTAAAGCATTAGGTCATTATCATATGCATGGGAAAAACTAAAAATAGAAACTCTCAAAGACATGGTGTGGTAGGACCCACCCATAACACTAACATCCCAATAGGAAGATCAAGAAAACAGTTCCATCCTTAAGGAATCTCAAGAAACCCATCCAAAACTCCAACTAAACAAGTAGCATTAAATATATCAAGTAGCCTTCAAGAGGAAGAATCTCCAAACTATCTTTGTGGGTTCTCCAACATCAAAAATTGTCAATCATTAGAGAAATTTTGACGTCTAAAATGGGTATCCTAAGGAATATTATAAAATAATAGTGGAAATAATAAAATAATATTATATTACTAGAGAGAAAAAATAAAAAACTACTTTTTCAACTCGTATTTTCAACTTATCTTCCTACGGTTTTACTCAAATTTTGAGTGGGATCACTCGTTGGATGCGTAAATTAATTCCTCATCCACGGAGTACCCATGTTTCTTACTTTCAATGGACCTTGCTACACAATAAATGAGAAATACATGAAAAAACGTTATTACAATCATATTTTTCATGTATTTCTCATTTTACTTGTAGCCTGGTCCATCGAAAGTATGCAACATGGGTACTCCTTGGATGATAAATTAAATTATGCATCCAACCAATACTCTCACTCAAAATTTGAGTAAAAGTGTACAGAGATAAGTTGAAAATATGAGTTGAAAAAGTAATTCTTTTTTAATATTTTTACTTTTTTACTCTAAAAATGGTGAAGCATCCCCCATGGTTGACATCATCATCTTGAATCCTATTGGTCCTTATAAAGTTGATTTTAGTTGTATATTTTTTTTAGGCCCATTTTAGACCTCAAAATTTCTCTAATGTTGGAAGATCACAATTATCAAGAAATTTTTGTAGAAGAGCCTAACTTTGTCTAATGATTCTGATGAATCTATATTGTTTTAAAGAGAGAATATTCCCAATATCTAAACCCATACCTAATTCAAAAAACAAAGTAACTCGACACACCTACAACATTGAGTTACCCCACTTTTTGACTTATTTTGTTTCTTCTGTGGATTGTGATGTTATCCAATTATGATTAAGGAAGTATTTAATAGTCAAACATCATTTATCATCTAGGAATAAGATGATGAGGAGGAGGACCATGAGCTAGAAAACCAAGACTCTTCCCTAGCCTTATAACCATCCACTTTAAAAAAAAATCATCATCAGAGGCTTTACTAACCTATTTCTACTTCACCTTATCTAGAATGATTAACTATAGATAAGCCCCCAATACAACATAAATTTGGTATTTTAGGGGAACTACAAAATGTGTGTGTAAAAATTCCATCATTTAAAGCCATTAAAGATGCCCTAGTATGTGCTAAGATTATATGGGAACTATGTCTAAGGAGGCTTGAGAGAAAGTGTAACATACCCCACCTACCCCGGTGGAATGGCTACTGCTAATCCAATTCCTCTTATGTTATTCGAAGAATGGGATAATATATATATATATATATATATATATATATATATATATATATATATATATATATATAGATATATATATTTATATATATATATATATATATATATATATATGCCAATGTTGTATGGGAACTATGTCTAAGGAGGCTTGAGAGAAAGTGTAACATACCCAACCTACCCCGGTGGGATGACTACTGCTAATCCAATTCCTCTTATGTTGTTTGAAGAATGGGATAAAATTTTAAATTTATTTTTTTCCATATATATATATATATATATATAACACCCTGTTTCATTTCCCTGACGGTCCCCATCGTCCACCACTAGATCTAATGGCTACAATTTGAGTGGGGAGATTGATGGTTGTGATTGGCATTAGAGAAATATTTTTGAGGTCTAAAATGGGCCTCAAAACAAAAATGTACAACCAAAATCAACTTTATAAGAACCAATAGGATTCAAGATGATGATGTCAACCATTGGGGATGATTCACCATTTTTGGAGTAAAAAATAAAAAATTTAAAAACTACTTTTTCAACTCGTATTTTCAATTTATCACCCTACAATTTTACTCAAATTTCGAGCGGGGGCACGTGTTGGATGTCGAATTTAATTCCTCATCCAAGGAGTACCCATGTTGTATAGTTTCGATGGACCCTACAACATGAAAAATGAGAAATACATGAAAAACATGATTGATCTAAAAAGTACCCATGTTGCATACTTTCGAGGGGCCCTGCTACATGAAAAATGAGAAATACATGAACAAATGTGATTGCAATCACATTTTTCATGTAGCAGGGCCCTTTGAAAGTATGAAACATAGTTACTTCTTAGAAGAGGAATTAAATTTTGCATCCAACAAGTGCTCCTGCTCAAATTTTGAGTAAAATCGTAGGGAGATAAGTTGAAAATACGAGTTGAAAAAGTAGTTTTTTTCTTTTTTCCTTTTAAAATTTGATGTTGTAATCCAATTTATTTTATTATTTCCACTATTATTTTATGATATTCCTTATGAGGCCCATTTTAGACCTCAGAATTTCTCTAATTATTGCGTTGAGTTGATGTGTTCAGTCGTTAATGGGACAATGTTGCAGAGCTATCTAAGGGTTTCAGGGGCCTTTGGATATTAACGGTGACGTGCAACTCATCCCTATTGGACAAGATATTATCATCTCAAATCGCCACAGGTAATATCAACAATTTAGGGAGGAAGTTATTACTTCATTTCAGTACCAAGATAATACACCAAAAAGGGCTTTCAGTCTAGGAAGGATCATCATTGATGCAAACCTAGTAGAATGCTCCCTACAAAGATTACAAGAATTGAAATCCAGCTAATCTATCTTACGAGGCTATGCTCTATTCAAGAAAGCACATAGGTCCTTTGGACCAAATCCTGATTTAAGTGATGAATGTAACCCAATGCCATGGCATTTATCAAAGCAGGTTGAAGTAGCCCCTCGTGTAATATCACAAGTTATTAAAGTTAAAGGAGAAGGAAAAATATCAACATCATCTCAATGCTTCATAATAACAACAAGGGCTTGTATCCAACACCTTTACCATGTTGTACATAAACCCTATCAAAACAAGTGGCCTTCGATGCAATCATTAGACTGTAATAAAAGAAGTTCTAATGTGAAGTATTATTGCAATAGAATCGACATTCTTGCATGGTGTTCCAGTGCCCTTAAACATTGCACAGTATATTATTTATGTGTGTTATTAACAATGTAGTCCAACACTTCATACAACATTTTTAACCCAGAAATGCAACATAATCCTTTTCATCATGTAAGGGAATTACAAAATATAGTATTCATTGCTTAATGTTAGAATGTAATCATGAATATTTCTCTGCAAAACCATTTCAAACTAGAAATGCAACATACATTCATCATCATTTAAGAAAATACAAAGAGTACTTATCTTGTAAATTTTCAGGGAAACTGAGTCAAGGACTATGACTCTCCACCCAACCGTAAATAGTTGAATCCATTCCTCACTTACAGTTGTCACCCCTGAGCCAGATTCTAGAGACTGAGGGACTTTTCTCAAGGGATTAAGTTCACCAACTACCAGCTGAAATAGGGACTCCAAAGGTCCTCCTTCCTTCATCCACCAGCCACTCAATAGTTAACCAAGGTATAGGGAATCCAGAGGCCAGTTGCCTCCACCCCCTAGTTGTTAAATGGTAGCTAACCAGTACACTCAAGGAATCTAGAGGCTTGTTGCCTCCACCCAAGAAAGTCAAGGGAATCCATAGAAACAAGTCTCCACCCTTCAAACAAAACATAGTGGTTCCACCCACCTTGGGGAATCTAGAATCCACTATAAAACCAAATATCAAGATAGGCTCTAGAGGTCCTCCTTTTAAGAATCCAAAGAACAACCCTTCACCCCAACCATCAAGGGAATCTATAGAAAAACCATCTCCGCCCTTTGGCTATACAAGGAATCGAGAGGCCATTATTCCTCACATAGGAGGGACCTTCTTCCTGTCAATCTTTCCAATCGAGTTGATATCACTATCTTTGTTATTTTTTCTTCCTGTGAGTCTCCTTCTTTTTTCTCCTACTCTGTTGTTGCCGAGTCTCCTTGTTGTTGCTCATACTCTGTTGTTGTCGAATGTTGAAATCCTGTTTGAATGCATGAATGGTCATCGAACACCTCCAGAGGTTAACTTTTCTTCCTTTCCCCCTAGCTATCTACACAACCTACAAGCTCCAAAAATTTCTTGTACTTTATCCCTTGTAAGTGTTTCCAAGGCAGCATGGGCCTACGTACTTCTCTTTTAGCCCAACTAAATTCAGAAAACCGGTCCATTAAAAACACACCCACCAACCTTTAATGGTTGTCAAAACATTTCATATTTCCTACACAAGAAAACCTTATATATCCCAAGCAAGCAACCTCCCCAGCCTCTAGAATCCGTGTCCCTTTTGACTCGGCCTATTTTTAATATATTTTGTAAAAATATTTACATTGCATTTGATGAGGAAACCAAGGTTGGAGCTATCACATAAAGAAGAAGGGAACCCCAACTTTTCATGTTATTGGGAAACTAACAGATCATTGATCGCTTTCCTTTTAAGGGAAAATGACCAACATTAAGAGAAAATATTGTGGGAAACAAGAAAAATCTCATTATTTTTGTGGATGTGGTATTCCTCTCTTGATATATAAAAGATCCTTCTTATGAATTTAAATGAATGCATTGGGTGGGTGCTAAACATCAAACCCAATAAATCTCATATATAGCGGATTTACTTGTTAAGCACATAAGGAATAAATATAAATGTAAAGGATTTTTATCTATGAGATTTGCTTTTAATATTGATCAGGTGCTTAAAAAATAGCTCAAAATTCAAAGTTATTGGATCGGTGTGGAACTTGGACGACTGTGTAGTGCTCGTCATCCTAAATCTTTCGCAACATTTTTCGCATGAAACAGGCATCGTATTCTCCAAGAATCATTTTTTGTTCACTCTCCCAAACATGCAAATTTAAAAAAAAATTGACAGCCCAGTGAGTAATTTGTACTGCTAATGTGGCACTGATTGGGTAGGTCTATGTCACAGTTTTGACTGGTCAATGGGATTGGCAAATCACATTGTGCCAAGTGGCATGTTCTCATGGTGCAATTTGGTGTAATTTTATTGGGTAGTTGGTAGCCAACCATGCGCTGACACGTGGCATAGCCAGAGGCCACCACGTGGCAGCCTGGGGGCCACCAAAATTATGGTTCAAGTCCGAGCAGAAGTAGCAGGGTTCAAACCCGCAACCTCTATACAATAGTCCAAAGCCTCCACCAATATGCCATAGCATTAGAACTTAACATACTATGGCTTCGGCTTATGCTTACAGATTATGAGCGCGCCATTCAGAGGTAGGGCCAGCCCTTGGCCACACCATTACCATGTGACCGCCAATAGAGAGTAGTGTGGGGGCACGACCGACGGGAGCGGGCCGTTGGCCTTATCCCCGGGCACATGGCCCCCATATGGCCACATTTTTCGAAATTTAGGCACTAGCGAACATTTAAAGTGTCTAACAATTTAGCCCGATTTTCGGCGAAATTATCGCTCCATTAGCGCGTTTTGAGGAAAATTTGTAGGATGGTGCCAGATTTTTGGGAATTTGCAGTGGATTAGTATAAGATTGGGAAAGGCCATAACTTCTTCAGTTGTTACCAAATCAGGAGCAGAAAGAGGCTACGCAGACATTTTTGGGCATTTTAGAGCCATTTGAACATGTTTCAAAGCTTTCTGAGCATTGTAAACTAATGTATTCACATTTTTAGCATAATAGAGAGGTCCAAGCCATTAGAAGCTGGACCAAGGAGACGTAGCCCAGGAGGGGTGAACTCCTTCATCATGTGTTGTTGTGATATTGTTTATGGTGATGTTTATGTCTGTTATATGTTGTTGTTCAGTCATTTTTTTATGTTAATTTGCACATAAAAATTACATAAAAGAACTCAAAAACCCATGTTTAAACTTGCAAATAATTTCATAAATCCTCAAGCATATTTAATATATTCTGAAAAGGAATTTTAGCATAGCAAACACTAATTTTCCCAATCAGATCAAATATATATTTTTTCTTCCTATTGAATAAATGTGAATCTAGAATCAACTCTGATTTTGCAAGATGAAAGAAAAATAAAATGGATAGGTCATTGATCCTAGTTGGATCCTAGAAACTCTCTAAGTTTTCATGACTGTTTTAAATTATGCTAAAAGATTCAAGTCCTAGAAAAGATCAAAGCTATCAGAAGGAATCCTCGTAATAGTTGCAGTTGTGGCTAGAGCAGAGCAACGAGGACACTCAGTCGAGCACGTAGACCGTTGGCCCATGGTAAAGTGTAACGGCACAAAACTGGCAAAACCAGAGGCTAGTTCAGAAAACAAAGGTGGATTCTGATACACAATTAGCACGCAGGGTGTCCCCCTCAATGAAGGAAAGCCTCGAAGTGCCTGGACCTAAAATCGCTATGAAATTTGGAAAAAGTAACTGTTTCAGTTACGGAGCACGAGATTCCCCAAAACTAGCAGAATATCAGAAGGCTTCGAGGTGATAAGCAGTTTTGACTAAGCCCCACCCGATGCCACACCTCGAGTGACACGCGTCTAGCGGATGAGAGAGAAAACCGCCTGCATCGGACGGGTAAACGTCGTGCGACTTGTTCGCCTGATATGAAGGATGACTGTAGGATCTGGGGGGTCCAGATCAACGGCAGAGATGCATCCCGATGACTGACCAGATTTGATAGGTCAAAAAGCAATATGAAAAGGGATTTGAAGTCTGACGTGGATGATGAGTTGGCAAACGATTCATGTTCGCGGGCAATCTTGAAGAAAACAAATTTAATGACCTTTTGAATATGATTCAGGGAATCTAACACCTAGTTCATTAGAAAACAGGTGGCCACCTCCCTACGAGGCGTTACCCAATGATGATGACGCAAAGCAGAAGAATTCGAATGGATAGAGGAGAGGAAACCAGAAGGTCAGGAAGCGGAAATGAGCAGTGAAAGAACAAACTGGATTTAAAGCCATGAACTAACAGAGAGAACAAAAAAACAGAGAGGCAGACATCGAAGAGACGCAAAAAGCTAATAGCAGAGAATAGATAGTAGAAGCCGAGCTGACCTGAAGGTAGCATCGAACCAGACAGAGCCAGAGAGAGCTAGAGAGTCTGTGTACTCCATTGAAAGCTTGAGAGGTTCAAGAAAACTCCTCGGCATAGGCCTGTCATACTACTATGACTCTCGGAAGTCGAGCTTCAGTAAGGAGAGTCTGTGCACTCCATTCCTACTAACTTCATTCTATTTAGTGAGTCTTGAATCAAGCTCATTGTTGTAAAAACTCTGCTTGAAAACATAATAGAGAGGCCACCACTGAAAGGCTAGACCAGGAGACGTATCCCAGGAGCATTGGGTGAACTACTTATTAAACTTGTTTTGTTTACATGTTTGACTGTCATGTTTTCTCTGAATTGCCTCAGTGTCTATGTATTCTAGCAATCTTATCGATCTGTTGCATAAGTAACATAGGCACATCCATGCACATGAGTCTATAATACCTTTAATTCTTTGTCCTGGATAAATTCCAGATCAAGTGGTATCAGAGCTCTAGGTTACTAAGGTTAGACAAGCTTATGCTGGATTTTGTTGTTGAATGCTATCTAGATCAAAGCTTAAATTAGGAGAAGGAGAGTTGGCTAAAACTAACCCAGAAATTGGAAGAGTCTATTCTAAGAGGAAAATGTTGGAAGAAAATCCCTTGGAATCAAACCCCCAGTTCATGGATAGTTTTACGACCATGAGATCCATGGTGGAGGAAATGTATATGGAATTCAAGAAAAATAGAGAAGAAGATTCATCAAACTCCAAACAAGACAAAGGAGTAGAAGAATCTCCCCTCCATGATCACTCTAAAGGCAAAGGGAAAGAAGAAAAATTTCTCCTACCTCCTAATAGCCCTGAAAATAAAAAGAAGACATCTTTGATTAAAGTAGATGTTAAATTTGATTTACCAATATATGATGGAGAGTTGAATGCAGAGAAGCTGGACAATTGGATCAGACAAATTGATGTTTATTGCAGAGTGTAGAGCATCGACTCAGACAAGAGTAAGATTCAGCTGGCCAGCCTACACCTTGGAGGCACTACCTTGGTATGGTGGGAAAGCAGAACACAAGCTAACATGAAGAAACATGGTAAGATTCTTTTTGTCTAGAGCGAATTTGTTTCTGCAATTAAAAAGCAATTCTATCCACTAGCCTACATGCAGCAAGCCACGATGAGCTGGAAAACTCTTCGACAACTAAAAGGGCAAAGTGTACAAGGTTACACCCAAGAATTTAGGGAAAGAGCTTTGATTCTAGGAATTTCTCTAGACTCACCTGAGACTTTGTTGAAGTATATAGGTGGTCTACACAGCCACATGAGGCACACTATCCTCATGTTTAATCCCACTAGCATAGATGAGGTATCCATTCAGGATACGCATCGCGAAGCTAGAGGTAAGAATGGGAACCAAGAAGCTGGGGGGTCATACAAACCCACTGCAAGCAAAAATAAGGAGAAAAGAAAGCAGAAATGGAAAGAGAGGAAGACAAACACTGTACAGAAGAGCAAGTCCTCATGCACTCAATGTAAGAAGGATGGGCATGATGATGAACACTACTGGATTCTGCATCCGGAGCTGAAACCTAAGAAGTTCGAGGGCAAGAAGAAGAAGATTGTTGCAGCTATTCAAAAGGATTTGGGGTCAGACTCAGGAGATGAAGCAACAATCGCAGCCACAGGTATAAAAGGTAAAAATTCTGAAGCATCTACTAGTAATTCTGCACAATCTACTGATAATGAAGAAAATGAGAGAAAAAGACATGAGATTTTTCATATTCGAGTTATTTCTGATCATCAAAAGATTAATACATTGTTTGATAGTGGCTCACAAGTAAAGTTAATTTCTAAAGCAATTGTAAAGAAGTTGGGATTACTAACCACACCTCACAAGAAACCATATCCATTAGGTTGGCTATGTGATAAAGCAAAGCTACAAGTGACTAGACAATGTAAACTTAAGTTTTCTTTTGGGTCAGCATTTGTAGATGAGGTTGAGTTAGATATAGTTCCTTTGGATATATGTGGAATTGTTTTAGGAAGTCCTTACTTGTATGATAGAAAATCTATTTTCTATAGAGTTGAGAACAAGTATCTACTCGTTAAAGATGGAATCAAATATATTGTAAGAGCTCATAAGCTCAAGAATAATTATACTCTCATAAACTCAGGGCAGATGAAACGAATTGTAAATTCATGCAAACAATTTTTACTGATGGTTGTAAAGGAAAAGAAACCTGATAAAACCAATGTATTTGAGGGCTGTGATGCTAAACAACAAGCTGATTTAGAAAAAGTTGTTTTAGAATATGATGTATTGTTTCAAGAACCTAAAGGTCTGCCACCCAAAAAGGAAATAGTGCATGATATTAATTTGCAGCAAGATGCTCCATTGCCTAACATCGGAATGTACAGGTTGTCCGCTTTAGAGAATGCAGAAATCAAGAAGCAGGTACAGGAGCTGCTCGAGAAGGGGTTCATCAGACCTAGCACATCACCATGTGGGTCTCCAATTGTTTTGGTGAAAAAGAAAGATGGCTCGTGGAGAATGTGCATTGATTACCGAGCACTGAATAAGATAACAATCAAAAATCGTTATCTCCTTCCTCGCATAGATGATCTATTAGATCAGTTGAAAGAAGTTGTTTATTTTTCCAAGTTAGACTTGCATAGTGGCTATCATCAGGTCAGGGTTGCAGAGCAAGATGCATGGAAGACTTCTTTCAAAACAAAGCAGGGATTGTATGAGTGGCTGGTTATGCCTTTTGGTTTAACTAATGCTCCTGCTACTTTCATGAGAGTAATGAATGATGTACTCAGACCTTTTCTTGATGATTTTTTTATTGTATATCTGGATGACATTCTTATATTTAGCAAAACATGGGAAGAACATTCAAAGCATGTTAAGCAGACTCTAGATGTTTTGAAATGGGAAAAACTTTATGTTAAACTCTCAAAATGTGAATTTGGCAAAACATCTTTGAATTATTTGGGACATATAGTAGGGGGTGGTGAATTGAAGATAGATCCCTCTAAGGTTGCAATCATTGTAAACTAGCCTAAACCCAAATCCGCTACAGAAGTCAAAAGATTCTTAGGAGCAGCACAATATTGGAGAAAGTTTATTTCTAAATTTTCCTTAATTGCAGCTCCCTTACATGCTTCAACAAGGTGTTTCAGTGGGGAGGCAAACAACAGAAATCCTTCGATGCCTTGAAAGAAAAGATTAGTACAGCACCAGTACTAGCACTACCCGATCTTCAAAGACCATTTGAGATTGAAATAGATGCCAATGACTATGCCATGGGAGAAATGTTGATGCAAAACAGTAAACCCATATGTTATCATTTTGATACATTTAATTCTGTAGTAGTCAACTATCCCACATATGATAAAGAATTGTATGCATTAGTACAGAGTGTGAAAAAGTGGAAACATTACTTAATGGGCAAAGAGACAGTTATACATACTGATCATCAACCACTTCAATATCTACACTCCCAAACTAAGTTGTAGCAATCAAGACACTATAGATGGATGGGTTTTCTACAACATTTTCATTTAGTCGTCAGCTATAAAAAGGGCATACACAATAAAGTTGTAGATATGTTATCTAGACCAATTATAAATGCATCTACTATACTTAAGCATAATTTAGTATTGCATGAAACCTACATTGAACAATATGCTCAAGATATAGATTTTAAAGATGTATATGCAACTTTAAGTCAAGGTAAATGAGTAGAAGAATTGGATTATCATGTTAAGGACCAACTCTTGTATCATTTTGGGAAGCTATGCATTCCACAAACTGAAAGAGTAAAGATAATTCGAGAAGCACACACTTCTCTAATATCAGGTCACTTTGGTGTAAGTAAAACAGTTGCACAACTGCAAAGATTTTGTTGTTGGCTAAAAATGAATGAGACGGTTTCTAGATATGTAATAGGGTGTACCATGTGTGCAAAAAGCAAGCCCAAGAATAGAAAACTAGGCTTGCACACTCCACTACCAGTTCCTTCTCATCCTTGGGAAAGTGTTTCCATGGACTTTGTTGGAGGACTGCCTAAATCTAGGAAAGGTCATGACTATTTGTATGTTGTGGTGGATAGGTTCAGTAAAATGTGTATTTTAATACCTTGTAACAAACAGATTACAGCTGAAGAAACTACAAAGTTGTTCTTTCAACATGTATGGGTTCATTTTGGATTACCCACTTCCAAAATATCTGATCAAGATACCCAATTTATTGGGAAATTTTCGTCAAGTTTGTGGGAATTGATGGACACCAAGATGAAGAAAAGAACAGCTTTTCATCTGCAAACAGATGGCCAAATAGAAGTGGTCAACAGGACAGTGATCTAGTTGCTTAGATGCTATTGCAGCAAGCATCCCAAACTTTGGGATGAACATTTATGTTATGTGTAGCATGCTTACAACCGATCTAAACATTCTTCTACACAAAGATCTCCTTTCGAGACCTGTTTTGGTTTCATACCTAGGTCTCCCTTGGATTTTGTCTTTGGTAAAGACATAGCAGTTGATGGACACAGTGACGTGGACAAGGCAACCAATTTCATTGAACAAATCCAAGAGATTCACCAGGTAGTACAGGAACAGCTGGAAAAGAGCCAAGCCAAGTACAAGGCAAGGCATGACAAGCATCGGATGGAGAATAGTTTCCAATTTGATGACCAAGTTGAGCTGTATATTAGCAAGGACAGAATGCAAGGTGAAGGTAAGAAGCTAAAGCCAATAAGGTATGGACCTTTCAAGATACTTGAGAAAATTGGTGAGAATGCTTTTCTCCTTGATCTACCAGCTTACATGCACATCTACTCAGTTGTTAATGCAGACAGCTTGAGACTATTTGAACCCTCATTAATTGAATATCCTGAAGAGTAGAGTCAATTGCCTTCTATTGATGATCTGTTACCTGAATATCTTAATGAGTTGTAGGAAGATATAGTTCTAGACAGGAAGGTAAGAACTACACGCAGAGGTGATGTTGAGTACCTCAGGATTGGACTCAAAGGTTCAAAGCCAAGAAATGAAAAATACATAGAAATTGAGCAAGCGAGGAAACAATACCCTCACTTGATTGATGCTTGAAATAAAACCAACTTTTGGTGGTCCAAAAGCTTTTTCAGTGGGAAGGTCATGATCCGAATTGGATCCTAGAAACTCTCTAAGTTTTCATGACTATTTTGAATTATGCTAAGAGATTCAAGTCCTAGAAAAGATTGAAGCTATCAGAAGGAATCCTCATAATAGTTGCAATTATGGCTAGAGCAGAGAAACGAGGACCCTCGGTCGAGCGCGCAGACTGTTGGGCCATGGTAAAGCATAATGGCACAAAACTGCCAAAACTAGAGGCTACTTTGGAAAACAGAGGTGGATTCTGATACGCGATTAGCGTGCAGGGCATCCCCCTAAGTGAAGGAAAGCCCCGAAGCACCCAGACCCGAAATCGCTATGAAATTCGAAAAAACTAATTGTTTTGGTTCCGTAGCACAGGATTCCCCAAAACTGGTAGAATATCAGAGGGCTTCGAGGTGGTAAGCAGTTTTGACTCAGTCCCACCTGATGCCACACATCGAGCGACACGCATCCAATGGATGAGAGAGAAAACTGCCCACATCGGATGGGTAAACATCATGAGACTTGTCCACCCGATATGAAGCATGACCATAGGATCTGGGGGGTCCATATCGATGGTGGAGATGCATCCCGCTGACTGACCGGATTTGACAGGTAAAAAAGCAAGATGACAAGGGATTTGAAGTCCAGCATGGATGATGAGTTGGAAAACGATTTGTGTTCGTGGGCGATCTTGAAGAAAACAGATTTAACGGCCATTTGAATATGATTCAGGGAATCTGACACCTAGTTCATTAGCAAATAGGTGGCCAGCTCCCTGCGAGGCGTTACCCAGTGATGATGATGCAAAGCAGAGGAATTCAAACGAACAAAGGAAAGGAAACCAAAGGTTTGGGAAGAGGAAACGAGCAGTCGAAGAACAGACTGGCTTTAAAGCCATGAACTGACAGAGAGAACAAAAAAAATAGAGAGACAAACAACGAAGAGACGCAGAAAGCTAATAGCAGAGAATAGAGAGTAGAAGCCAAGCTGACCTGAAGGTAGCATCGATCCAGATAGAGCCAGAGAGAGTTAGAGAGTCTCTGTACTCCATTGAAATCTTGAGAGGTTCAAGCAAACTCCTCAGCATAGGCCTGTCATACTACTGTGACCCTCGGAGGTCGAGTTTCAATAAGGAGAGTTTGTTTACTCCATTCCTACTGACTTCATTCTATTTAGTGAGTCTTGAATCGAGCCCACTGTTGTAAAAACTCTGCTTGAAAACATAATAGAGAGGCCACCACTAAAAGGTTGGACTAGGAGAGATAGCCTAGGAGCATTAGGTGAACTCCTTATTAAACTTGTTTTGTTTACATGTTTGACTGTTATGTTTTCTTTGAATTTCCTCAGTGTCTATGTATTCTAGCAATCTTATCGATCCATTGCATAAGTAACATAGGCACATCCATGCACATGAGTCTGTAATACCTTTAATTCTTTGTCCTAGATAAATTCCAGATCAGTCATCATAGAAATTTAAAGGATGCCTTAATTGATATCAAATGAGTTTGTAAAGCATCTTATGCTCAAGAATCCAATGATACATCACTACACAAATTTATAAAAAACAAGATGACAATTGAATATTCCTTTGTGGGATAAATTAATAATATTATTCCAAATGTAAAAATCTTAACAATATTTAGGAGAGATCAATTGATCCTTCCTCTAAATTAATAGTGTCACCAAGTATGATCTTGAAGAAGGGTTGATTCATCCCTCTTTAGGCATATTCTTCTTCTCAAGGGTTATCACTAGAAATGCTTGGTCATCCTTTCTTTAATATTGTAGGTTTTTCATCAAGGGGTATATAGGGAAAGGTAAACTAACCCTTCCTCTAGATTAGCATTATCTGTGAGGGGGCACATGAAGAAGAGTTGAAAACCCCTTCTTCAAACCTAGTATTATCTTCAAGGTAAAGCTAGAGAAAGAGTCTAACCAACATTTATTCAACTCATAGATTTCTCATCGAGGGAATTCCCACATAATGTTTGGTCGACTCTTCCTCTAGTTTAATACTCATTAAGGGCGAATATTGGTAAAGGTTTGTTGACCCTTCCTCTAGACTAATATTTTTTCAAGGGGGGCCTTCAACAATGGTCAATCAACCCTTCTTCAATCTTATAATGGTTAACATGATTTGATTTTCAATGACCTAACTTAAGTAGCATGATAATTTATTTATGATATATGATGGCATGCATTAGGATGAATGGCTAAATGGGTTCGATGAAGTTATATTCCCCCCTTTGTGACCATGGAGAAGGGTCGACCAACCCTTAAAAAGAAATTGATTGAAATGGTTGATCAACACCAAATCTTCATCAAAAAAATTCTGAGGTTTAAAATGGGCCTCCTAAGAGAAATAATAAAATAGTAAAAATAATAATATAAAAGTCACAATTTTTCAAAGGGAAAGAAAGAAAACAACATTTTTTAAATCATATATTTTTCTCATCTGTTATAGGTTTACTCAAATTTCAAGTGGCTACACTTGAAATTTGAGTAAACTTATAAAGAAATAAGTTGAAAATATTACAAAAATATACTTCATTATTTTCCCTCTAAAACTATTTGCACTTATAGTTGAGTTGATCATCTTAAATCCTATTGGTTCTTTTAAATTTGATGTTGATAGCACATTTGCCTTTTAAGGCCTATTTTTTCATTTCTTCAAGTAATAGTGAAACACAAATTTGAAGAATTCACAAAAGAATGGTATGTTTAGTTAGACAAAGAACTCAACTTCCACACAAATCTATATATTTTTGAAGTGAATGGAAGAACTATTACCTCTATTGGCTCGGTGCCATCTAGAGGTGTGATCAATAAAGACATAGTATGTGTTCAAAGCAAGGTAGTTTAGAACTTCACTTGTTTTCTACTACAAACTAACCTTCTCATTAATAAATATCATTTGAATCTAATGAAAAGTAACCTCCTCAATGACGAGATACTTTGTGCAAAACAAGGTTGGATTTAACCTTCATATGATAGATTAAATTAATTAGGGACAAATAAAGCAAGTGATTGAAAAAAATTATTCTAAGAGTCTATATATACACAAATACACATAATTGCGGAAAAACAAACATATTTTGTATTACATCCAAAAAACATAACAGATAAGATCACTAATACTCATCATGAAAATAATATAATATTTGTTAAATGAAATTTTATTAGGATTTTAGATAAATATATTAATAAGTCTACTTTAAAGTCCTACAAATATGACGATGCTACAATACAAGAAATAAAAAAGAAGTCACAAGGAATAGGTAAAATATTTTTTATTTGATAAAGGGATCTATGTTAATGTTAATAGATGTGTTCTTGCACCTCCCAATTTGAAATTTTGAATGTGAATGAAAAAGATGAAGAAAAATTGGTTTTGTCATTTGTCATGAACTTAATGACAACAATCAAAGATGTTATTATGATGTCTTTCAGCAAAGTAACCAAACTACATATTGTACCTAAATTTGAAATGGAAGCCCTATTTTTATATCTTGGATAGCCAACATATTGTTTTTATTAAGAAGATAATAAAAAGGAAAAAAATAAAATCAATTCAATGTTCTATATTTTGTTACCATAATACTTGTTTTCAAGTTGATGTGCCATAGAGAGCTATTACTCAAATATGAAAATAGGAAAAATTTCATAATAAGAATTGGACGACACTCCTTGCATTGATCAAGTCATGTAATCAAGGGAGAAATGGATATATGGTAATAGGCTAAGAAACCAAGGAAAGGGACACATTGGCTTAGAGGAATGGAAATAATGAATATTATTTTGTATAGGTAATCCCATCATGATGTAATTTGATATATAATTACAAATTTTTTTATTAATTCTTCAATTTATTGTTTCAAAATTTCTAAAGTTAATGTTCATCTTTTTTTTTATATATTTCAAGCAAAGATAACCTTAAGCATAACCTAAAAGATAAGTTGACGCTTACCTTGAAATCAAATGATTTATGGAAAAAATGGTGGATGTTTCTTAATATTTATAAAAATGGTTCATTTGCATGCTCACTTAAGAGCATCAAGTTGTTGGGTTTGTATTATACCCTTTACACGACTATCCCAACATGTGATTCATTGTGTTGAGAAATGCTTGGGGTGGGGTTTGGAGGTGGTGGTAGCCTCCTTCACCTTCTATTTGTATTTTGGGTTTAGCCTATATGGTCGTTGTTTTACAGGTTTCGCAACTAGCTTCAAAGAGATCTTCATTATGCTCAGATCATTTACAATGCCTTTTAACTCAGTGAAATTTGTTGGAAACAACTCCTAGTACTCATGCAGTAATTTGGAAACCTTACCTACTATATCCTCATCCAAGTAATATCCAATGCGAGCGAATTTGGGCTCTGCCTCCGAGCCTATATTGACTTGCGTCGTCTTAACGGTCTGTGTTATGTCAGGTATCTCAACTTTTGGTCCAACAACCTCACGTTTTCCTTCTAATTCGAGGATGTTAATGTAGTGAGGATCTTCCTCGGCCTCTTCTGCGGTCATATTATAGCATTCTATTTTGTGCTAAAACTGTGCATTCGAATCGAGCTATACCCACGTCGTTGGCTCATTTAGGGTCCAGAAAATTTTTGCTCTGATTTCTTGAAGGGCATCATTAATACACTAAAAACCATGTTCGAAGCTAAATGTCAATATGAAGCTTTCCTTCATATCGTACCAGTCGGCAGTGCCATGGGGCAACTCTATTTCGATATGCCAATTCATCGGTATCACATCCAAAGTGTGGACAAATATGTGCAACCATTCTGGTTGAGGTTGTTCACCCCATGCGATAGTCCAACGAGAAAAATGTTCTCGGGGATCATCCTTACCATTATATTTCTTTGTGAGCCTTGTGTTTGCATGACCAAACCTGAGTCTCATCAAATGACGATACTCCTTCCAATATCCTATATTGTCTTTATGCGTGCCCCACCATTGTGCAGGTGTAGCCCTTAAAGCTATATCCAAGGCCTAGAATCATTATTCTTCTGGTACATCCCTTTCAAACTCATAAAGAAATAAACTGACATCACCTATCCCATCATACTAAGGTAAATTGCGTACCTCTATTGAGATATAATGAAGAGATTTCGTAAGTCTATTATAGTGTAGAGTAGAAACTTTGTGCAACTGGTTCTACCAGTTCTCTAATTCCACATCAGAGTCTAAGACACACGAATAAACTCCTCAACAAAATTCCTAAATCTCCTCCTCATTCCTAAGGATTCTCTTTAATCCGCAAAATCATGAACCCACTCCTAATCTAAGATTTACAATCAATTCTCAATCCTCTCATCACTCAACTATCCAAAATCTCTCATGTTCTCCTACATTCGAGAACATTTACAGTTATGCCTCACAATATTCAATTAATTCCTATTCTCATTAAAATCACTGAAAACATTAAATAATTACATTAAGTCAATACTTAGAAAACCAACTTCCTTGAAATACAAGACACCCTATGTCCACTAAAATACAATGATAATGTTGAGCTGAATGCTCCTGCATCAGGCTGTAACCCTGTCAAAATATAAACGCAGATCCACGCAGGGAGACATTTCCTTAGATATGTATTGTTTAGTTCTCAAAATTTAAATTACTCTACGCAGAGAGTATTTTCTGTAACATGTATATATAAAAGAAAAATAAATATAAACAGGAAAAAAAATGCATATCATATGATATCAGGCTCCTCGTGAGCCTGTGCAACATGGTCCATATAAGGGCAGTGATAATATTGGTAGTGATCCCCATCTCTTTGTTCTTGTATCATCCAGATGTTGCGTGGTCGGATCGCTGCCTCTTTGTAAAGTTTGTCAGCGAGTGAGTTTCGTTCCCTGTAGATATGACGACATGAAAAACAGTCAAAATATGATATGTATATATGGACCTCATCCAAAATGTGTCATGGAGTGTAAGCATAACATGTTGATGTTTTGTGTATCCAGTTGCAAACAATTTTTGAGTCACCAAACACTTGTAGGTTACTGCAGTTTTTTTCAATAAAAAAATGAATGAGATGTTTGGCTGTGATGAGTTCTACATAGTTGTTTGTGCCTCCTCCAAGTCCCATTTGTATGTGATAGTAATGTGAGTTGGTTAAGTAAAGTACGGCTCCCCCCCCACATCCTGCCTCTTGCGCTGATTTGTCAAAATATGCCCAAGGTTGGGAGTGATCAATGGTTTCAGGAATGATATGTCTGGGTGGTGTTTTATCCTCCTCTTCAAGTATATTATTGTAATCGGCTAGGATTCGGGTTGAGATGGAGGGCTAGTGAGGGGCGGTATCTAGAAAGATGATGTGGTTCCTAGCAATCCAATTCTCCCAGATAATGAGGAGGGGGAGGCTCCTTGCTTTTGACAGGGATGTAATTGTCCACCAATTGGCCCAAAATTCCATGATAACTTGACCTCTCCTTGAGTTAGGTGTAGGGGTATATGAGAGCATAGTGTTGCAGAGGTCAATAGGGATGGGCCTAGTGAGAAATAGGTGATCCACTGTTTCTGAATTGTCTTTGCATAGGAAGCACCAAAAGGGCCCATGTCGACCTCTCTTAATCAGGTTGTCATCGGTCGGGGTTTTGGTTTTCAAAATTAACCACCTGAGAAATCTTGTTCTATGGGGGGCTTTGAGCTTCCACATACCTTTCCACCATATATCAATATGTTGTGGTCTATGTCTATTGGCAAGGTGAAGATATCCCTCTTTGGGAGAGTACCAGCCATTTTTTGCAATTGCCCATATAATGTCATCCTCCCCTTCCAAGATTCTGATATGAGATTCAGTTAGAGCTATTGTGTATGCCTTCCATTGATGGTGCCATTGTTGTGGTAAGTGCAGGCTGTGGGTAGATTTCCAAGCTTGGTGTAGGAAGGTAGATCTCTCCTAGTCAGCAATGTGACTGATGTGGGTGATGCCAAACTCTTTGAGGTGTTGTATTAGTCCTTTTGGTAATAAATGTGCATTCCCGCATCCTATACAAGGGTCAAGGCCAATACGAACAGATGTCCCATCATGAATTCTCCAGGTAAGCCTGTCATGGATCAGTGACAATGATTTTAGTACCGCTTTCCAAATGTTTGAGATCCCTGTTTTGTTCCAGCTTGTCTGTGTCAGCCAATCCATTGGCCTTAATGGATCAATGTATTTTGAGGAGGCTACTTTGGTCCAGAGACTGCTAGAGGTGATTAATTTCCATCCTAGCTTGGCCGCTAGTGCTGTGGAGAAATATTCCAGTTTTTTAATGCCCCAGCCTCCCCATTTCTTTGGTATGGACAACAGATCCCATTTTTCCCATGCGAAAGTCCTCCCTGTTTGATTGCCTTTCCAAAGGAATCTACAACAGAGATTTTGTATTCTTGTAAGGATGCCCCTTGGGATCCAAGCTAGTGACATCCAGTACACCGGGGTGGCCTCAAGAACAGCTTTGATAAGCACTAGTCTTTTGGCAATGGAGAGATACTTGTTATACCATATATTAAGTCTCCTTTTTGGTTTAGAGATCAACCATGTCCAATCAGCTATTTTGTAGCCGAGCGGCTTCAGCCTGTATCACAGGGACCAGAGGCCTTCTTCCAACTGTAACAAGGTGAAAGGAAACCTTTGTAGTGCGAAATGGATCTCATGAGGGGAGCAGTCAGATACAATAAGGGTGGATTTTGAGTTATTAATAGTCATGCCAGTTTCAGTTTGGAATAGGTTGATAGAGTGTTGTATGGTAGTCATATCTCCTAATCTCCCATTGAGGAAGATTAACACATTGTCCACAAAGAGGAGGTGTGTTATCATGCATCTGTCCATGATCTTAATTCCCGTGAGTCTGCCTCTGAGATGCATATCCTTAATAAGTTTGTTGAGCCCTTCCATAACCAGTAGGAAGAGTAGGGGTGATAAGCAACATCCTTGCCTGAGTCCTCTTTCAGAGTAAAAGTGGAATTGATGGCCCCATGCATTCGCCTAGATATCTGGCATTCCTCGATGACCTTGAGTAAATCTTCTCCTAGGATATCAAAAAAATCCAAATAAAACTCCACTGACCAGCGATCTGGACCGGAGCTCTTGTCTCTCTTAAATCATTTAAGGGTGGCCTCTAGTTCCCCAAGAGTGACTTCTCTATTCAGATCCATAGCATTCTCTTGATCGACGAACCAAGGAAAAATTTTTGCTACTCTTATGACCTTTGCTAGGGTGGCATTGGGAGGAGCCTGATAGACCTGTTTGAGATGTGAGGTGGTGAGAGTGGCCAAATGAGGGAAGGTGTCCACCACAATACCTTGCTCATTTGTCAATTTCCAGATAGTGTTGATTGCCTTTCTTCCATTTTCAAATTTATGGAAGAATTTTGAGTTGTCATCTCCCTCCTTCAGCCATATTGCTCTGCTTCTCAATCTCCAAGTTTCCTCCCTTTCTTTAAGGATGTTTCCCCTCTTGGTTATTAAGGCGGTGAGCTTATCCCTATGATCATTTGATGGGAAGAGTCCCCCGCTTTCATCCTCCATGTCAGCAATTTCTAATTCAATGTCTTTTATAATTTTTTCTTCTTGTATCCTCTTGTTATGAGCCGAAATCTTTGATAGCTTCTTCAGTTCGTTTAGGTTGTCAACGAAACCATCAGTGATGTTCCTTCCATCAGCAGGAGGGTGGGCCTTCCAAAAGTATGTGACAAGGCGGATATAGGAATTATCCTTCAACTAGGTGTAGTTGAATTTGAAGGGGGCTCGTGGTTTACTTATATCTCCTCGAATATTAAGGTATATTGGCAAGTGGCCTGATAATCCTCCCGAGCCAACCCACTGGCGATATGTATATCCTCTCTCCAGGAATCGCTCCTTAATGAGGAAGCGATTGAGCCTTCGAGTAAGATTATTCTCCCCACAACTTCTATTCCTCCAAGTCTGGACTAACTTTGCAGAGGGGATGTCGATGAAACTGTGAGTTTCTAGGAGGTGTTCGAAGAAGACTGATAGAGGATCAACTTGGGCATGGTGCCCCCGTGACTCAGAAAAACCAAGAGAGAAATTTAGGTCTCCACCCAGAATGATATTATCAGGTTGCATGATATTGGATGTCAGAAGATGCTCCCAGAAGTCCTCCCGATGGTGGCAGGGCCCATAGACATTTATCAGTCTGATATCAGTTCCCAGTTTAGTAGAGAAGGTATCCGCCCCTATAAATCCAATGCCACCCCAGGTGATGATCAACTTTATCAAGCGTGGATTATATCCTAGGGCAATGCCACCAGAGCAACCATTTACATCTATGGCTTGAAAATGCCATCCGAGAAGCATGGATTCCAGGAGAGGGGAAATGGCATCGGCAGCACCCAGGGTTTCTTGTAGGAAGACTATATCGGTCGACTCAGTTTGGAGGAGCCTTCGCAGTGCTAGTTTTTTCTCGAGACTAGCAATCCCTCTACAGTTGAAAGAGATAACCTTCATGGAGGAGACAGCTCCAGAGGATTCTGTGCTCTAAGGACCCTGTTAAGAGTAAGTTGTTTCCCCATGGCAATCTCCATCCCTACCTATTGTTTAGATTTTGATAGGGAGGATGGTCTACCTTGAGGGAGTTTCAAAGAGGTGGGGGAAGGTACTAGTCCAATGCCTATAGTATTTTGTTCCCGGAACCGAGAATGTGAGCGAAGGTGGTAACGATGGGGGATGGGATCAATTCCAGGTTTCAAATCAGATGGCACCTCCTTTGGGAAAGAAGGGGGGGTACATGATATAGTAGGGGGAGGGGGAGTCAGGGGACATTCAAGGTGATTGGGGTGGGATGGAAAGGTAACAGGGCTCTGTTGTGGTCCCATAGTTTTATCATTATATGTCAAAGAAATATTAAATGCTGTAGAGCAAGGTTCATAATTTGACATACCTGAAGATAGCACAGCTCAGCGGCCACCTTAGACCTGGTCAGTGGAGGTGAGGGAGGCCAGAGAGGTGTTTTCCTGCGCTTCTTCGGTGTTGTTGAGATCAGCTTGGATCCAGTTGCTTCAGTGTCTATATGCTCTTCCTCCTCTGAGTGATCCACCTGTGTCTGAGCTTTCATTGAGGGAGATGACTTCCCTTTGTTCCCAGTCTTCGATTTCCCTAGAAGAGAGAAATATTTGTAAAGGTGACCAACTCTGTGGCATCGTCTGCATTGAAAGGGGACCCCCTCGTAGTCAAGGATCTGGGTTCGATTGTAATTCCACCAACGAAGGGTGACTTGCTCCTGTAGCCCTCCTCTAATGTCTAAATGTACCAAGATCCGTGCATAAGCAATAACCCCAGTGGAGAGGTATGATTTATCATAATCTAAGAAGGTTCCCAGGGAGTTCCCAATTCTCCTGAAGATGTCCTCAATCCAAAAATGGAGCGGCAGACCGGGGAGATGAACCCATATTGGCCCAGCCCCAAGCTGTTCTCTGTCTGGGTCAAAGAGCAGACTCCACCTCCTTAGCAATACTGAGGCCTGCTCAATATGCCAAAAGGAGGACAATACCCAATTTGTATGTTTTTCTCGCGCAAATCGCAGAGCAAACCAGCCACGGACAAAGGTCTGTATGAAAGGAAAATCAGCCAGATGTTGGCCCCATATTTCTACGACCCATTGCTTTAGTCTTGCCGCAGAGTAGTTCTGTCCCCTAACTTTGCCCACCAGGACTGTCATAGCCATGTCCATGGTATCTTGCCACTGGAAGTCCTCCTCTTAGTCAATGAAAAACTCTTGCGCCTTGGGTTTAACACAACTTAACCTCTTTCCAGGTCTCGGTTCTGCGGCTTCTATGCACCCTTGAGCTCTGTCGAAATTAGGGTTAGTAGGATTAGGGTTAGCTTTTGGGGGAGTTAGGTCAGGGCCAGTAGGGAAGGCGTCCAGGAGAGGGGGGACGTCCGTGTAGTAGCCAGAGGGGGGAATAGGAGCTGTGGTCAAGATGATGGGAGTTAGAAGGGGTGGAGACACTCCCTGGTGAGACTATGAGGGGTAATGTGAGGCAACAGAGGGTTGGAGGGATAAGAGTCCAGATGAACCAGCCACTGGATAAGGGCCTATGTTCCTGGTTACAAAAGGTTGGGAGATCGGCTTCAGGGGAGGAAAGTTAGAGGGTGGCCAAGAAAACAACACTTTAGGCAGATCGATGACCACACTGGATGGACCCGTGAGCGGAGCAATGACTTCGGTTAATTCTCTACTGAAAGGGAAGAATACCTCAGAGCTGGTGTGCCTGCCAAAAATGGATATACCTTCGAGGGGGTCCTCAGAGTAGTCTATTAGGTCGATCTCCATTGTTGCCTCGGGGGTTATGCCAGCTGCCACCGTTTTCCAGAGTAACCGTCATAGGAGGGGATCAACAGCTGCGAATAACCAATAAACAGTAGGGTTTCATCACAGTCGCAGGGAGTAACGAACGAGAGGAGTGAAACGGAGTGGAGCCTAGCACCTGTTGGGAACAGGCCTAGTCTAGCGAAGACCTGTACCAGATGTACTCCAGAGACCCTGCCCCGTGTCAGGTTGCGATCGCGCTAAGGTTCCCATCCACGAATCCATCCCCCTATGTTTTCCTTTGTTGTTTTCGAGTGAATTTATTTATATGAATCACTTTTTAATTATATGATGGTGCTATTATTATAATTTCTCAATTATATTATTAATTTTCTATATTTAAATTAAAATTATTGAGCCGAGAGGCTTATTTTACAACTCACTATGAGGGGATGTGTAAGTTTGTCTAGTGCTCCTTTAAAATAGAAAGAAAAGATATTATTTATGTTCTACATAGAAAAAATAATGTCAGCTATAATTTAAAAAAATGATTATGTTGTAAAATAATTATTAGAAGTAAAAAAAAAATGTGTGAAAAAAAAATTAAGTTTTTGTGGTTAAAATTTGTATTTAGTCCTATATATAGTTTATTTAGTACTCAAAAACATAATTTAAACAATGAAAAATAGCATATTGTATTTATAACTCTAAAAAAAATTTCTCCTGAAAAAATTTGGTCCTTCTCAGCTCATATTAGACTATACTTAAAATTTGAAATAAACTTACGTTGATTTATATTCTAATTTAAAAATATCAACTATCTTTTTTTGTGTAAATCAGTAGTTTGTATTAAGACAAAAATTACATATTTTACAAAAAGGTCTGCTCGTGCAAACTATAGAACGACTTCCTTGTCCGATTGCATCCTATCAGAACCAACTTAACTAACAAAATCCCCAGGGCTCACCACGCAGGGCGGCACAGAGAGTCTTGGGACAACAAAATTAGTGATCCAACTTAATACATGCCAAAACAGAGTCCAACCATATCCGAGTTCCACCGAGACTAGTAAGGAAACTAAGACACAGACTGTGAAAAACTTGAACAGAGTACTGAAACAGAGCAGATAAATTCGTTAAACAGAGACCAAAAAGTGCTGACTCAAGACCATGAAAGCATAAAGAGACTGCTGAAACGACCCATTACAGTTCTAGAACAATGTAATCTTTGGCGGAGGAATCCTGGCTTGTCGAAGTAGTAGCTCTACCAGCCTGAGGTTGTGAAGAGAGCTTCCCTTGACTGGTACCGGTTTTTTCCTCCGCCCTTTCCCCCACCGCCGTGGCTTCCTGGCAAATGGAATGCCTAAGAAGGCTGATCAGGACTGTCAGCTTCTTGGAAATGTTACCAAACTGTTGCTCCAGCGAGCTGATTTTGAAGTCCAGGGCTTCCAAAACCACCGCATGATCCGCAGATATGACAAAAATGGCCTGTTGAGCCTGACGAGCTTGGCTGAGATACTCCCCTTGCATGCTGATAGCTTTCGCCAACATCGTTTTCATGCGCCACATCTCCGCCTGAGTGCGGACATATTGAGTTGCTCGAGTAGTCGTCGTCCCAGGATCTTGGACCCACTCCATTTTCTTCTCCATGTCATTCTCCTCCAGGTTTTCCTCTTCTTCAGCCACAATAGCTTCCAACTCCTCTATCTTGCATTTCTCCTTCTGCGAGGTACGCGTTTCGTAAGCTTCCCGAGCCTGCTTGAGATCTTTGTTGGCCGAGGCGTTTCTGCTGCCTTCTCGCGCCATCCCCTTAAGACTAAGAACAGAAATAAGCCACCTCCTGAGAGCACAGATGATGGGAAGCTGGTTACCTTCAGAAATCAGAGCAGTGCTTCTGTTATTGGGGACTGTAAATAAAGAGGAGAGTGCGCATGAACCGCTTGAGGCGCCCCATCTCGTCACCTTACGTTCGCACGTCCCTTCATGATTAACTTTGCCCCGAGGCACACAATTTTGTTGATGGGCCAAATCTATGCTATTAAATTTACCTCGCTTGAACCCTTCTGATGAGTGCCAAGTGGCAATAAATTTAATTGGGTGCCAGCGGAGTTCATACTTTTTGTTCATGGAGCACCTAGAAGTTGCTCCATCCTACTTGCGCATTGAGTGCCTTTTCCTTGCGTGTACTTCTTTCGTCTGTCGACCCTCTATTCTCCCTGCCTTTCGATTGGATGTTGTCATACTCCACTACCTGCAGAGATCTCCGTACCCTTGGCCTTATCCTTCGTTAAAAATGTCCTGCCTCGAGAGCAGAGTACACTTGTTTCTCAGTTCCGGGCAGGTGATGTCCTGCCAACAGCTGTCCATGATGACCGTGGGATTTTCTATACCATAATTTGCCAAGTGATCCGCTACGGTATTAGCTTTACGTCTAACTGCCTGAAAGATTAATCCGTTCAACCACAAAAGATGTTCGGCAATACTCTCTGTCACCTTGGCCAGTCTCCAGTGCTGAGTGACTTTGCTTGCTTTGGCTCCTGCATACATCCTTCTCGCTGTTGTAATTGCTAACTGAGAGTCCCCTTCCACCACCACTGCTCCAGCTTGTAATTTCCGAAGAATTCTCAAACCCTGTTCCAATGCTACAAACTCCATTTCATTGTTGGTTCCTTCCCCTAGAGCCCTACTGTAGATATACCAAATTTCTCCTTCACTGTTCCTGAGAACCCCTCCGATGTCGGCCGAACCCGGATTACCCCGAGAGGCTCCATCGAAATTGAGTTTAAGGAAACCTGAAGGTGGCCGCTTCCAGGTGCTTAAACTGGTGTTTATCTCTTGTCGGCAGTTCGAGGTGGCAGCGAAGTTTCCCTTGTCAAGGTTGAAAGCTTTCAAAATTTGTAAGTCTGCATTCGAGATTTTAGTGTCTTGTTCTATCCTACCTTTGACAAGAACCAATTGCTTGACATTTTGGAGAATTATATCTATTGAGTGGTTTAAATTTCTAGTTTCATTTAAGAAGACTCTTTGATTCCTTTCTTTCCAAATTGACCAAGCAATGAACCCTGGTATGAGTTTCCAAATGGTGTTAACCAGTTGGTTATTGGAGAAATTACTTCTCCAGTTCTCTATGGTTTCTTGAATAGAATTCCTAACCCTGTCTGTTTTTTGCAGTATGGTTTCCGCCCATTTCCATAAAATGTCTGCCGAGTCACAGGTGTTGAAGAGGTGATTCATTGTTTCCTCTTCCTTACCACACATGGGGCATCGAGAAGGGCCAGAGAACCCTTTCTTCCGGAGGTTCTCCCAAGTAAGAGTTTTCCTGTGCATTAGGAGCCAAAGGAAAGTTTTGATTTTTGGCCAAAGCTGAGAATCCCAAACCTTGTTGCTCCAATTGACCTTTTCGTCCTGCTCTGAATTTTCTATGTAATTTCTAGCTTCCTTGAGTGTGAAATTGCCTCCTTCTTGCTTTCCCCATCTTAATTGGTCATTATCTTCTGTTGTTCTGATTCTTCTTTTGTCTAATAGTGTTCTCAGGTTCCTTGTGCCATTGTTTACTTCGGTTATGTGCTCTGTGTTATTGAATATCCAGGTTCTCCACTCCTGGTCCCTTTCATTAGGTTTCCAATAATGATTTACCGTAGTCCTCCCTAGTTCCTGGTTATTTCTTTGGAGATCTGCAAACTCAGGCCTTTCCAACTTGGGGAGTTGTTGCCATGCATCCTCCCAAAAAAGGGTTGTTTGTCCATTACGAATTTCCAAAAGGTTGTTCTCTTGGATAATTTGTCGGTTGCTTCTTGCTAGGTTCCAGATAGGTGATCCTTCTGGGTTTTCTTGCATTTTGATTAGGTTCTGAAGACTATGAGATGGAGCGTATTTTTCCTTCCAATGTTTAGCCCATGGTAATTTGGGTTCCTTCAGCCACTTCCACCATAACTTAGCACCACAGGCCCGGTTGATCGTGGAGGGATCTTGCAAGTTCAACCCTCCCAGTTGTTTAGGCTTGCACAGTTTGTTCCACGCTATCAGTGACCATTTCTTCTTCTCAGAATTACCTGACCAGAGGAACGTTCTTTGAATGACCCTTATCTATTGAAGAAACCCTTTGGGTGCTGGAATAATGGAGAGCATATAATGAGGTATGGCCTGAAGGACTGCTTTGGTTAAGACCAGTCTTCCTGCAAAGTTTAGGGCCCTATGGGTCCAATGATGACATCTTTTCTCCAAGTTAGCCAGGATCTTTTCCCAGTGGATTCTTTGCCAAGGTTTGTCAGTTAAAGGAGCTCCTAGGTATCTTGAGGGGAGGCTACTTCTCCGGAAGCCAAGGATGGAGGAGAGATTTTTTTGCACTGCTAAATGAGTATTGAAAAAGAAGATAGTAGATTTTGATAGATTAAGATCCATACCTGAGGCCTTGCTAAAAAGATTGAGGATCCTTTTATAGCCCATGGATTCTTTGACTGTGGGAGTGCCATGTAACATCGTGTCATCAACAAATTGTTGGTGAGTGGTCGCTGGAATAGAAGGTAGGGGCTGCAATCCTTTGATAATTCCTTCCTCCTTAGCTCTAAGAATAAGTCTACTTAAACCTTCCATCAGGATCACAAAGAGGAAGGGGGATAACGGATCACCCTGCCTAAGACCTCGCGAAGGAGAGAATTGAGCAGCAGGGGCTCCATTCACTAAAATAGAAAATTTAGTAGATTTGATCAAAGCTAAAATCCATGCTATCCATTGTCCAGCGAAGCCAAAAGCTTTTAAAATTGCTTCTAGGTAATTCCAGTTGACCTTGTCATACGCCTTTGATAGATCTAGTTGCATCAACATGCCTGCTTTCTTCCGGGATTGAAGTGTGTGTATCATTTCTTGAGCCAGTAAAATATTGTCCATAATTTGTCTCCCTTCAACATAGCCAGATTGCTCTTCTGAGATGAGGCCCGGAAGAATGGGTTTCAATCTGTTAGCTATAACTTTGGAAATGATTTTGTAAATGACATTGCATAGCGCTATAGGATGAAACTTTGCAGGGGTATTAGCTTCCTCCTCCTTTGGAATCAGGGCAAGGAAGGTGGAGTTGAGGGACTTGAGGATTGAGGCAGAACATCGAGAGTCCTCCACAACTTCCCAGACTTCTGTTTTGACAATATCCCAACAGGCCTTGTAGAAATTAATAGTAAAACCATCAGGCCCAGGTGCTTTGTCATTGGGCATTTCTTTCACTGCTTCTTCCACCTCTTCCATGGAAATTTCTCGAGTCAGTGCTAGGTTCTGCTCTGTTGTGATTAGCTTGGGGATTGAGGAGATGAGTTCATCAATTGCCTGCGTTCTGTCAACCTCTGGTTCTTGAGCTATGCTGCTGAAATGCGTAGTGAGAAGGGTTGCTATTTCTTGATGAGTCTGTAATATGGATCCCTGTTCATCTTTAAGGCTAAGAATTTTATTAGCTCCTCTGTGGTCAATAGCTGATCTGTGGAAGAATTTTGTATTCTGTTCTCCTTCCTTAAGCCACTGAACTCGAGATTTCTGCTTCCATAGAGTTTCCTCCTGTTGGCAATGAAGTTGCCATTCCTGCATCAACATTTTTTCTTTATTTACAGTTTCTGGGTTTGTATCCCCTTGAATCCAACCTGTGTGTATCTGCTCTAATTGTTCCTCTAATTTCGCTTTTTCTTTGAATATGTTCCCAAAGACTGTTTGGTTCCAGATTTTTATCTGGTTTTTAATGTGTCTCAGTTTACCTTGTAATCTGTACATTTTGGTTCCTTTAATGCCCACAGGTTTGTTCCACCATTTTTCTATTTGTTGTATGAAATCCGGATGAGTGAGCCAAAATTTTTCAAATCTAAAAGGTTTGTTTCTTGGAGTGCCCTGGATAGCAGCAATCAAAGAAATGGGCCAATGGTCTGACCCTCCACTAGGAAGAATATCTGATTCCACTATAATTCCTTCCAGCAGAATGCTTTCTGATATGAGAAATCTGTCTAGTCGAGAAGCAATATGCCTTTCACCTCCCCTTTTGTTGTTCCATGTGTAAGCCCCACTTCTGGGATAGACATCCACTAGCTTGGCTGTTTTGATGAAGTCTAGGAAAGCTTCAGAGTCTTTGTTGAGTTTCCTTATACCTCCTTTCTTTTCTGTGAGGGTGGTTATCATGTTGAAATCCCCTCCTATGACTGCCTTTGCTTGGGGATACCTTAGCTTCAGGTTCAGCAGAGTTCTCATAAAAAGAAACTTGTCCTCTAGCTTCTGTGGCCCGTAGACATTAGTACATAGATATGTTTCAGAGTTTCCTACCACTTGAGCTTCTACCGCTATGAAGGATCTGGTCGCTTCAGAGGAGAGGATCTTGATTACCTGTGGATTCCACAAGGTGATTAAGCCTCCCTCCCATCCATTGCTGGCAGTCTCCAGGTATTCCATATGTTTACCTAATTTTTTGCTTATATTGAATATCGTACTGCTTGTACATTTAGTTTCCTGCACAAATATTATGTCTGGTTTTTCCTTTTGGACTTTCTTCTTTAAAAGACGTTGTTTTGTTTGGCTGTTAAGCCCTCTAGCATTCCAAGAGATGATTTTCATTTTAAACAAAGTTTAGGAGCTTAGAGAAAAAGCCTCTAGGGCTTTCATCTTACCGGAGTTTAAAAGCATTTGTCCCAGTTCTTGCAATGCTTCGTTGTTGGTTCTGCGTCCTCTTTTTTTCCAGTGTTTGGAGCTTATGGAGGTTTGATGCAGACCCTGTGTTCGGACTCCCAGTCCTTTAGCTGTGCCTAGGCTTTTGCTTTGTATATCCATCTCTGCTCTTTGTCGTGCTATTATTATGTCATTAATTCTCTTGACTTCCTCTTCCGATATGTGTTCCATTCCCTTCTTTTTCCAGTTTTCCACCATGTCTGGTAGATTCACACCCTCTTGCTCTAGTATATCATTAAGTTCCATATCTTCACTTCTGATATCACTTATGAGCATTTCTGAGTCTTCGTCTACCCCCTCTGTTGTTTCTTGAATCTGTAGCATAATGCTTGAAGGGTTCCCCTCCAATGCTTTTGTCTCAGGCTCTATAGTAGCTTTGTTTACTTCAGTGGTGTTTTGTTCTTTGCTGTTGTCCTCTAATTCCGTTTCAGTTTCCAAGATTTCAAAAGCATTGCTTGTGTTACCTTGTGAGGTGCTTGCTTTGGTTTGGCGTTTCCTGTGTGCTCTTTGTTTGGCTTTTGGTCTAGTAAAGATTTCCTTGTTCTTCTCTGCTTTGTCTTCCTTATGGTCTCCTGCTGCTTTGTTCAGTGGGCATTCTCTGATTAAATGACCATGCTCATGACATTTTCTGCATCAGAATGGGATTTGCTCATAATCTATGGCTTGGAAATAATCTTCATCCCTGTACTCCAGCCATAGGCCCTCATGCAGAGCTCCAGACACATCCATTTCCACACAGATCCTAGCACAGGAGGTGTACCTTCGTTGTAAAGTAGCTTCTGATGCTTTGATGAAAGTCCCTAGCTTATTCCCTATTTGTTCAAGAGCTGCATATCCCCAATAATCTATTGGTAGGGAGAAGAGGCGTATCCAAACAGGTACCTGCTTGAAGGTTTCCTTTTCTGGAACAAAATTGGGTTTCCATGGCCTTATGTACAGGCCCGCAGAGGCAAAGAAATAAGGTCCGCCATCAAATATTCTATCCTTGTCTTCTAAGTTTGAGAAAACAACAGTGAAAAAACCTTTGGCTCCTAAGTGCAGTCTAACATCACCTTTGGGTTTCCATTGTTGCTTTATCCATTGACACAAAGCCCGTTCTGTTGGCCAGAGCCCCATGAATTTGCATATCACTGCATGATCGATCATTTGATCCCGGTAAGCTTGAATGTCTGGATTTGATATCACAACCCTTAGGGTTTCTGCCGTCTTGGGTTTACACGGGCCTTGGTTCTTCTTTCCATTGAGTGTAGTCGCCTTTCCTCCTTGTTCCTCTTTATCCTTATGCAGAGCCTCTTCCTCTGCTCCTGTTTGCTGCTGTCCCTGTTTGTTTTCATGGGCGAGATGAGCTTGTGTTGGCTTCTCTCTGCCTCTGTTTTCTGTTCTTTTACTGTCATCCTTCCTTTCAGTTTTTGAGTGTTGTTATCCTCATTGCCTTCGTTTTCTTTCCTCCCCTTCCTGGTCAAGTCCTCCTTATGTAACCTTTCGTAGCTTGCTATCTGCACCCCTTCTTGTGCTGTCTGTTTGTTCATTATTATTTGCTTGTAAGTTGGGGTCCCAATGGACCCCGCGTTCTCCATTTGTCGGGTCAGAGTCTGTCCCCTTCTGTGTAGCTCTGCCACTCTGACCCTGTTCTTCTCCAGTTTTGAAACCTTGATCTGGTGAGTCTGTAAGCTTCAAACCCCTGTTTCCACGAGAGCTCTCGCTCCCGCTCTAAATCAAGTCACTTAAAAATATCAACTATCAAATTACTTTATTAACTCTTTTTATTCAAAATAAAACTTATTTACTTTCTAATTTCTAATTTAAAAATATGAACTATCAAATAACTTGTTAGCATCCATATATAACATATTTGCAATGTGTTATTATACACCTCATTTAAATATGTCATAATATCATGCCAATTTTAAAATAAAGGGTTTATCTTATTTTAAAAAATTAAAATGATTATATATTATTATAAATTAATTATATTATTTATTAATAATCAGCAATAATTTAATAAACAATTTTTGATTTTTTTTTTTAATTTAAAATTTAATGAAAAATTATTAAATTGTGGTTTTAAATTATTAAATTTATATATTAAACGAAATATTATTAAAATTTAATGAAATTTTTTTCAAGTTATAGTTATAGATTATTAAATTTATATATTAAACAAAATACTATAGCCGTTGAATCCAATTTTATATTTAAAAAACCATTTAAATATCTAAACATTACAATATCATATCAACAGAGTCAAAGAAACGCAAAAGTTACCCATATCGATTTTTCTCAGGCCGTGTGATGCACACCCATTATGATTTTTCTTCCGCCGTGTGATTCTTCTCACGTCCAAATCAGAGGCCAATCTGGATAGGTAACTGGAAAACATCTCGACAAAACCACCCTAACGCCGTAGTGTAGTCTAACTAGTTTTTTTACCTGAAATTTATAGAAATTCTGGCTTATTTTTTCACTTGTTATATTATTTTTGGACTTTTCCATGTTAGATCAGATTTTAAGTGAATTTTTCATTTGTATTATTTAAACTGGTATTTTGACTATATATAAATTCCACACTTCGAAAAGTCACTGAAAACAACAGAGGTTTTTTTCTTCTCAATCTCACAATGTCCGCTGAGAATCATGGAGAAAGATTGAGCAAACCCAGAAGCGTTTTATAACTTATAACCTGAAAATTAAAAGTAATACACCTTATCCTATTTTCCTTATAGAAGCAGGTCTTTCTCCTATTGAGAGCCTGGCTATGCTCAGGTTTATGTTGTACAAGCACAAGCTCAATAACATAGACAATCATAGACTTCCTAAGCTAGCTTTAAATTCCAGCCAAAACCACCTAAGGCTTAACCGAAGATGGCATAAGGACACAAGGGCCTCGTTAAACTATTGGGAGATCAATGAGAATGATGCTTTGCAAAACATAAATAACATTAAAGATATTGTTACTTCTAAGTTCAAAGAAAAATTGTGGTGTGAGAAAGATTTAGCGTCTAAAAGAAAATTAAGTTATTATAAGAAGGTCATCAACCCCACCCTTGAAGATCAAAAGTATCTCTCTATTTTAACTAGCTCAAAGAAGAAAATTAATATAGCAAAGATTAGAACGAATTCTCATGAGCTCCATAGTGAAACTGGCCGTTGGGCAGTTCCTAAAACGCCATGGATGGAAAGGATCTGCCATATTTGTGAGAATAGGAGCATCGAGGATGAAAACCACTTTCTCTTAGAGTGCCCTGCATACAACCACATTAGATCTCAATTTCACAACCTTTGTTACAATACTGACCTTCCTAGCCTTTTACAATGCCAAAATTATAGTGAACTCGGGAGGCTTCTCTCCAAGCTTTTTGAGCATAGGAATAAAATCTTAAATCAAAATAAATAATTTGTCTTTTTAGGTCCGATAGATCATTATTTGGTCTCAGCGGACATTAACCAACCATCATCATCATCATTGTGAGCATGTGAGTGATGTCTTTTCTTCTCAATGTCACATTTATTGTCAGCATGTGACTGATGATTTTTCTTCTCCTTAAATTATATAGAACTTTAACTAGTTGTTTTACTTGAAACTTATAGAAATTCTGGTTTATTTTTTTACTTATTTTATATTTTTTTCGGAATTGTTTTTAGTGAGATTTTTTGAACTTTTCCCTGTTAAAATCAGATTTTAAGTGAATTCTTGATTTGTATTATTTAAACTATTATTTTGACTATATATAAATTCCACACTTCGAAAAGTCACTGAAAACAACTGCCGTTTTTTTCTTCTCAATGTCACATTTATTGTTATTGTTAGCATGTGAGTGATGTCTTTTCTTCGCCTTAAATTATACGGAACTATGACGTTTGTTGTCAGCATGTGACTGATGATTTTTCTTCTCCTTAAATTATACGGAACTCCCTGCGGGTCTTTATAGATTTGGCAAATGGTCAGAATTTGCTTTGTATAGTATTTGATGATATAATTTAACTAGCATACTTTAGGGGAAAGGAAACGCCCGCTACTTCAAGGAAACGCCCAAGTGAATAAAATGTTTTTAAAAAGATAAGAAAAGTGTGTTGGAGGGTTGTTAGATAACTAATAGTGAATTTATTTAATAGAATTATTACAATTTAGGAATAATGTGTTTAACCATATTTTTAAATTTTTCTAAGTATTAGTATTAGTATTATTATTAAAGTTGAATGTAATTCTTTGAAGAAAAATTATGTTTTTATTTGAAATTAAAATTAATTAAAGGTTAAATATTGATAATAATTTTGTATTAGTTGTTCTAGTTTGAGAACAAGAGGTCTTTCAAATGCATATATGATTGATTACATAGAAGATTATATATGTTGATAATTTTGTAAAAGAATAATGATTTTATGGTTGACATTGGATTATTTGACAATGTATGATCAATTAAAAAAAATAAGTGGCATTTACTAAGTTTCTATTTAATTTTTATACATTTTAGTAGTTTGAGGAGATGGAGCAATGGATTGTTGGATTGAGAATAAATAAGTAGTGATGATACTTTTGGATGAACATAAATGAATACGTGTTTTTACCATATATGTGATGTCTATGTTGTTTCCGTAAGGGTCTACCTTTTGAAGTTCATGTCACCTCCTAGTCCACATTATAGACATGTGTGGGCTAGAAGAAATCTATCTACTTCAATTTTCATTAGTTTGGGAAAACAAATTTTTTCCTCTCTATGTATAAATGATAGATTTGAAATATAGAATGAGAACTCTTGATCATCTTTTCACGTCAATATTTTCCTAATACTATCACTACTCCTAAAATCTTTCTTGCTTATGTGGGAAATTACTATGCTACTTAACATATAACATATGCAAGAAAACTTGGGAAACATCAAGTTTTAACTTATTATAAGAGGGCGTGGTATGATAAATAAAGAGGGTGTGAATCCTAAAACAACTTGAAACATGCTAGAAAATGCATGAAATAACCAAAACTGTAAGAAACAAGACATATCTATATGAAATGTGAAAGATTGAGGAGGAAACTAATCACACGAAAATTGTGTTGAAAAGTGCATGAAATTTTCCATTTGTAATGGACAACAAAGTAATGAATTATATAATTAGTAATCTTATAGAAAATTGTTATTACAAATGAACACGATCTATTTTATGATATTTTTCAAAAAGTATTTTTAATATAATAAATATTAATTGCATTATTAAGTACTCAATCACATATTAAGTTGGTTGATCAAATTCACTTGTTGATATTTTCAATAGAATAAGAAAATATGTTTTATGTTATTTTGATTACAATTCTCTCTTAGATATAAGAGAAAATTTATCGAGAAATGTACCTCTAAAAGGGCTAAAACATCCAATCATTCAACCAAACTTTGTCTATTTATTTATTATTATAGATATCCCATATACACCCATATAAAATCATAATTTAAAATTATTTGTTACGATAACAACTTCTAAACCTTTAAGCTCATAAAAAAATAGAATGATTTATGATTGAATTTATTAAAAAAAACTCAAATATATAAATAAAATTTTAAAGAAAATCAAACAATTTCTTTACTTTTTTAAAATTTCATCAACCAAATTTAATCGTATTAAATATTATTGTATGTGTGACCTAGTGGAATTGTCAACTAGGACAACCCTTAAACTACAAGTAATCAATAAAATACAAACAATTTTAATGTTAACTACAAGTAATCAATAAAATACAAACAATTTTAATGTTTCCTAGAGGCATCCAATATCTTTATGAAACCGATAAATTTAAAAAATAATAATATTATTTTTTCCTATTCATATCTTAAATTATTTTTTGAATATTTTTTTCATTATAAATTTTTTTTATTTTTTTTAAATAAAAATCCGTTACTAGCACAAGTGTATTACACTTGTTATGAACAAAATCTCTTTTTTGAATAACCTTTTTATTATTATTATTTATTTTTTAATAAAAAATAGTTACAAGTGTATTACACTTGTTATGAACAAAGTCTTTAGTGAAAAGAGGGTCCAAAATATAAAAAATAAAAAAATTGTGAAGGCTTATGACATAATCTCTTCTTTTATGTTGGCAGTTTTGAGGTTTCTATATATATTCACCAAACGTTCGACCTTTTGAACCATTTCTAACAAGTTTGTATTCTAATTAGAAGGGGAAATTAATATATAAGCAAATTTTATCAACCAAAATGATATTTTTAATGTGGTTGTACTAGTATAATTAAAATTTTATTAATGACTTTTATTGATTTGACATGTTATCATTAAACTATCTTATAGTTAAAATGAATTAAGTTTTTTTTTGTCAAAATGTATTTTTTACAAGTCAATATGAAAGAAATGTGTAACTCTTATGTTCACATAGCTTTTACAAATAATATTAAAAGAAATTAATAATAAAAAAATATTTCAATATTTATTAAAAGTAAATTATTTTAATATATATCTTAAATAAAATATTCTAAAATAAATTTTATCTAAATAATATAAAAAATTAATTGAAAATAATTCTTTTTTATTTAAATTTCATTCAAAAAAAGTTATATCTTAATACGATGGAGATATATCATTTTTTAATGATGTAATATAGAATTGGAACATGACATTTAAAAATTTGTCTTAATGTCAATCATAAATTATATATATATATCTAATTTGTGTGTTGTTTAATATGAGTGAGGTGTAATTTTTATCATCTTCAACAAGGGGATGGTATGTGTGCACATGCACTTTGGCATGTATAGACTCACATACTAAGAATTAATGCAAATCCATTTTAACTTTGATCCATCATGAATTGATTTGTAAACAAGAAACTAGTCGATTAGTTTCACTAACACATTTGTGGAATTAACTTTTGGCTTTTGGGAAGGAGAAATCTGAAACAATATTAAATTTACACAAAATTACTTAACTTAGACACCCATTGAAATGATTGAACTCCCAAATAATATTTTAATTTTACATATGTTTCATCCCAACCATCATGTGGAAGTAAGATAAACGCTTTATCACTCAACTTCCACAAGAGGAACCCCTTATCACTCAACACAAAAGGCAATATGATGCCTTTCATATATTTATTTAGTATATATATTTTATTAATACTATGCATGATGGCGTAATTTATTTTATTTGGTTTGTATAATACACACACTTTTGAAGCCAAATATCTTTATAAAGTTGTCAAAAGATTTTGATTTCTATGTACCATGTATATAATTTATTTATATTACATATCAACGCAAATCTTTTGAAAATTGGACAAGGCTAAATACCTTTATAAAGTTGTTAAAGAATTTTAATTTTTAAGGGACACTTTTATTGTTGAGTATATATATAAGTTACCATTTCAATTATCAAATTTATTTTATTTTAATTTATGAGATACTCAATATTAACTTCTTCATTTTATATTTTTCCTTAAACTTATGCATATGGTTAAACTTATATGTATTTATTTAAAAAAAATATAAATATGTAAATAAGTTTTTTTCTAATTAATTATGTAATTAAAGGTTAATATTTCTTATTTTGAATTTTAATAGAATTATGTTTTAATTCTATAATTAAGTATTCATTTTATATTAATATCCAAGTTTCATAGATATTTATTATTTTAAAAAATTAATTATTTAAAAATAATATTAAAAGTTAAAATTTTCATAATTAATTATTACTATATATATTAAAATCTAATTAAAAAACAATATTTATAAAATATTTTTATCATCGAAATAAATGGAATTATATTAATTATATACTTAGTAATCCTATAGAAAAGTGTTATTACAAATAAACACAATTTATTTTATGATATTTTTCAAAAAGTATTTTTAATATAATAAATATTAATTGTATTATTAAGTACTCAATCACATATTAAGTTGGTTGATCAAATTCACTTGTTGATATTTTCAATGGAATAAGAAAATATGTTTTATATTATTTTGATTACAATTCCCTGCTAGATATAAGAGAAAATTGATCCAGAAATGTACCTCTAAAAGGCCAAAACATCCAATAATTCAACTAAACTTTGTCTATTTATTTATTATTATAGATATCCCATATACACCCATATAAAATCATAATTTAAAAGTATTTGTTACGATATCAACTTCTAACATTTAAGCTCATAAAAAAATAGAATGATTTATGATTGGATTTATTAAAAAAAAACTCAAATATATAAATAAAATTTTAAAGAAAAACAGATAATTATTTTATTTTTTAAAATTTCATCAACCAAATTTAATCTTATTAAATATTATTGTATGTGTGACCCAATAGAATGGTCAACTAGGACAACCCTTAAACTACAAGTAATTAATAAAATACAAACAATTTTAATGTTTCCTAGAAGCATCCAATATCTTTATGAAACCAATAAATTTAAAAAATAATAATATTATTTTTTCCCATTCAGATCCTAATTTTTTTTAATAACTTGTTATTTTTATTATTTTTTTTTTTTGTTTTTTTAATAAAAAACCATTACTAACACTACAGATGTATTACACTTATTATCAACAAAGTCAGTTTTTAAATAACTTTTTATTTTTATTATTTATTTTTATTTATTTTTCAATAAAAAATAGTTACAAGTGTATTACCCTGGTTATGAACAAAGTTTTTAGTCAAAAGAGGAGAGAAGCCCCAAAAATAAAAAATAAAATAAAATTTGTAAAACCTTATGATATAAAGTTTTTTTTGAATAACTTTTTATTTTTATTTATTTTTTAATAAAAAAAGTTACAAGTGTATTACACTTGTTATGAACAAAGTTTTTAGTCAAAAGAGGGGAGAGGTCCCAAAAATAAAAAAATAAAGTATAAAATATAAAAATCACAAGTAATCAATAAAATACAAAACAATTTTAATGTTTCCTAGAAGCATCCAATATCTTTATGAAACCAATAAATTTAAAAAATAATAATATTATTTTTTCCCATTATACTAATTTTTTTTTTTAATAACTTGTTATTTTTATTATTTTATTTTTAATTTTTTTAATAAAAAACCATTACTAACACTACAGATGTATTATACTTATTATCAACAAAGTCTTTTTTTAAATAACTTTTTATTTTTATTATTTATTTTTATTTATTTTTTAATAAAAAACAGTTGCAAGTGTATTACCCTTGTTATGAACAAAGTCTCTAGTCAAAAGAGGAGAGAAGCCCCGAAAATAAAAAATAAAATAAAAATTGTAAAGCCTTATGATATAAAGTTTTTTTTGAATAACTTTTTATTTTTATTATTTATTTTTTAATAAAAAAAAAGGTTACAAGCGTATTACACTTGTTATGAACAAAGTTTTTAGTCAAAAGAGGGGAGAGGACCCAAAAATAAAAAATAAAGAGTAAATATAAAAATTACAAGTAATCAATAAAATAAAATAGAAACAATTTTAATGTTTCCTAGAAGCATCCAATATCTTTATGAAACCAATAAATTTAAAAAATAATAATATTATTTTTTCCCATTCAGATCCTAATTTTTTTTTAATAACTTGTTATTTTTATTATTTTATTTTAAATTTTTTTAATAAAAACCCATTACTAACACTAGAGATGTATTACACTTATTATCGGCAAAGTCATTTTTTAAATAACTTTTTATTTTTATTATATATTTATTTTTATTTTGTAATAAAAAATAGTTACAAGTGTATTACCCTTGTTATGAACAAAGTCTTTAGTCAAAACAGGAGAGAAGCCCCAAAAATAAAAAATAAAATAAAAATTGTAAAGCCTTATGATATAAAGGTTTTTTTGAATAACTTTTTATTTTTATTTATTTTTTAATAAATAAAAGTTACAAGTGTATTACACTTGTTATGACCAAAGTTTTTAGTCAAAAGAGGGGAGAGGACCCAAAAATAAAAAATAAAGTATAAAATATAAAAATTACAAGTAATCAATAAAATACAAACAATTTTAATGTTTCCTAGAAGCATCCAATATCTTTACGAAACCAATAAATTTAAAAAATAATAATATTATTTTTTCCCATTCACATACTATTTTTTTTTAATAACTTGTTATTTTTATTATTTTATTTTCGACAAAGTCTTTTTTTAAATAACTTTTATTTTTATTAATTATTTTTATTTATTTTTTAATAAAAAACAGTTACAAGTGTATTATCCTTGTTATGAACAAAGTCTTTAGTCAAAAGAAGAGAGAAGCCAAAAACAAAAAATAAAATAAAAATTGTAAAACTTTATGATATAAAGTTTTTTTTGAATAATTTTTTATTTTTATTTATTTATTTTTAATAAAAATAAGTTGCAGCTGTATTACACTTGTTATGAACAAAGCTTTTAGTAGAAAGAGGGAAGAGGAACCAAAAATAAAAAATAAAAATAAAATTGTGAAGGATTATGACCCATATTTTATGTTGCCACCCAACCATACACAATAATCCTTAGACTCACGACACATCTTTCAACTGGTTATGAACCGTGTTTGGTCAAGGGAAGCGGAGAGGAAAATGGTCATTTACCAGTACAAAGCTTTCAAAAAAAGTAAGTTCAAGGTTTAAAAGAAAGAAAGAGAAGGCTCCATTATCAAACCCGGATAAGACAAGAAAGCAACTGATTCCCAGAATGAAAAAATTAAGATCTTTGCACATTCCCAATTGAATTAGACTTGAGGTTAATTAATCAACGCAAACCTGCCACGCAAGAAAATTTTGCACTATCCACATGCACACCATTGAGTCGGGCGGAATGACCATCCTTAGGCTGATTGTAGGGTCAGATCATCGAAATTCTTCTCAGCATGCCACTCATGATTTTTCTTCTCCAAAATAACGAGGAAGGAAGTTTTTGCAGGTCTCTCTCTATATATATATTCGCCGAATGTTCAGATCTGAAATAAGTGGTGATTGAATAAGGCAGTTTTGCAGGTCTCTAAATATATTCGCCGAACGTTCAGATCTGAAATAAGTGGTGATTGAATCTATGTTGGAAGGATTGCATTGCTACTAACGTTCCAGGGATCTCTGCCTCAATCGGTGAAACAAAGGAGAAAGGTTGGTTCTCGTAAGTTAAAAGCCATGGACGTTAGGCCACGGGGTTTCCTCGCAATTTTTTTAATGCATTTCTTCATTTTATTGGGTTGTGGGGAAGGAGAGGAAGGGAAGGAATTAGTTCTCTCCTCTACTCGGCTGAAAAATCCCGGCTGGAAGCCTGGGAATAACACATACTTGGTTTCTCCAAATGGGATATTCTGTGCTGGCTTCTATAATGTTTCGCCAAATAATTATGCTTTTGCTGTATGGTATGCCAACGGTCCTCAGAGGACCGTGGCGTGGATGGCTAATAGAGATCATCTAGTAGGTTACAATTCTTCCTTGACCCTTGAGAATGGAAATCTCACCTTATCTGACTCTGATGCTCAAGGGAGAATATGGAGTGCGCCGATCAACACTTCCAATGGAACCGATGTTGGAATGGGTCTGGTTTTGTTAGACTCAGGGAATTTGGTGTTCAATACAAGCAAGAATATCCATGTCTGGCAGAGCTTCGACTCTCCTACTTTTACTCTTCTTCCAACACAGAATTTCTTCCAGGAAATGAGTTTGGTGTCCCCCAGAAATGGCAGTACCTACGCCTCAGGTGTCTATATCTTTTCTGCCTCTCAGTCCAACACTCAAACGCCCTCCTTGTATTATAAAGAGAGCGAATTAGGATACTGGAATTGGATAGATAATAATGTGGCAGTTAGTCTGGGTGTTCGTGTGTTTCTTAGTTTAAGCGAAGATGGGAATCTTACAAGTTCAAGCAACTCAAAGTCGATATTGATGGCATCAGACAGTGGGGATCCGGCCAGTCCCTTAAGAAGATTGACTTTAGACCACGACGGAAATCTCCGAATTTACAGTTGGAATGGGGATTCAGCTTCTTCTTGGGAAGTAGTGTTTGAAGCAGTGCAAGAGCGTTGTCAAATTCACGGTACTTGTGGAGACAACGCTATCTGCAAGACCCCCGAATTGAACGACAGTACGCCAGTATGCCAATGTCCACCCGGCTTCCGTCCAAATATTACTGATTCTCGCAGCTGCCAGAGAATTGTTCAATTTCCCCAGTCTTTATGCACTTCTAATTATCAGAGTGTCGATTATCAATTTATCCCGGTGGATTACGTCAGTTTTAGTGGAGTAGGGAATCAGACAATCATGTCTGGTGTGAGATTGGATGACTGTATGTCGGCTTGTTTGAAAAATTGCACATGTCTGGGTTTCTCAAATAAATTGGACGGCAGCGGATACTGTGCATTCCATTCCAACAGACTACTGAACGGATATTGGTCTCCAGATTCGCAAGCGCGCACGTACTTAAAGCTGTCTGCAAAAGAGAAAAATGTCTCAAATGAAAATCCATACACGGGTATGCTCTCTGTGGCGGAAAATGTTTGCGATGCTGGTTTCAGTCTGCCGTTTCCACCAAACGATTCCGATCACACAACGCGTGATCTTATAATAATTTGCTCCGTATTTGGCATAGAGCTTTTTTGTGGAGTTTTGGCTTTCTGGATTTTTCTGAGGCAGTACTCCAAATATAGAGACAGCGCCGGAATATTCAACTTGGATATTCTACATAATCTTTCAGGCGGGGGACCAAAGAGATTCACATACGCGGAGCTGAAAGCGGCCACTAATAATTTCAGCAATGAAGTGGGCAAAGGAGGATTCGGGACGGTGTACAGAGGTGTTCTTCCCGATCAGAGACAGATTGCAGTGAAGAAGCTCAAGAGGGTATCTCAAGGCGAAGGGCAATTCTGGGCAGAGGTGACAATTATAGGGAGAATCCATCATCTCAACCTTGTTCGTATGTGGGGTTTCTGCACAGAAGGTGAACACAGACTGCTTGTGTACGAGTATATACCAAATGGGTCATTAGACAAATATTTGTTCGATAAGCAGGGCAATGGCGAAACAGTTGTGTTGGACTGGAGCTCACGATATCGAATCGCAGTGGGGGTAGCGAGAGCCATAGCCTACCTGCACGAAGAGTGCCTGGAATGGGTTTTCCATCGTGACATCAAACCGGACAACATATTGCTGGACGAGAGCTTTTGTCCCAAGGTCTCTGACTTTGGGCTGGCAAAGCTGGTAGATAGAGAACACAGTCTGAGCGTGTCGAACATCAAAGGTACTCCTGGATATATGGCACCCGAGTACTGGATGCAGAAAACCGAAGCTATAAGTGCAAAAGCAGATGTATACAGTTTTGGGATTGTGCTTCTGCAGATTATTAGCGGAAGGAGGAATATATGCTTCAGTCAATCAGCTGTCGAGGATGATCAATCGTTCTTTCCACAGAAGGCTTTTGATTGGGTGGTTTTAGAGAGGAATGTGGAGGAGGTGGTTGACAAAAGTATTCTGAGTGGAGTAAAAAATGATGGCCTTCAGATGGAGGCGATTAAAAGAATGGCGAAGACAGCGTTTTGGTGTATTCAAAGCAGACCAGATGAAAGGCCATCCATGGGAAAGGTTGCTAAAATGCTGCAAGGAACCCTCGAAGTTCCCCAACCTCCCAAGCCCGATTTCTTTGTCAACTTCCTCCATGCCGAAGTTGGAGATCCTCCTCCTCCTAGTATCTCATATGCTACAGACTCGCTATAAGGCTATAACCTTCATAGTAGAGAAGATGATTGGTTATGTATATCTATTTTCCTGTCTATCAAAATTTTACCACTCATTTGCCTCTTTCTTTTATTCTGCAGAGAGGAGGCGATACGCTCATGTAATCAATAAATAGTAGATTGCAAAATAACGACTTTGTTGGTTGAATTACGATAGAGGATAACAGAGACTTGATTTCTTGCGTGGTCATTCTAGTCTTAATATTAATTAGATTTTCTCTTTTATATCATATAGCATTAGATTTTCCATTTGTTCGCTTTTCTTATAGACTGCAATTCTAATTAGATTTTCCGTAATCTAATTCTGATTATATCTTCGCGTGGTGGTGGCGTATGCATTGTGGCCCAAAGAACATCCACCATCAGCATTTTCTCCATTTCATAGCTAGTGCTACCTAAAAATTTCAACAACAGCGATACCAGGTAGACTCGTAGAATTTGTGGATAGACAGAACTTCTGGTTGAAGAAGGTCGAACTTGTCATTACCACGAAATTAACCTGGGAAAAGGTTGCCAGGTTGAAAATTAATAATATTTTAATTACACGGAAAAGGATTACATGATTTGCCTTGACGATCCAATAAATGGAGCCTTGGCCAAAAATTTAAAAACCAATCATAATGTTAACTTTGTAAATAAAATTAATTTTTTTTTAATAATTTTTGTTTTGTTTGAACTTTGTGATTCGCGTGACTCGTATTCAGCCAGCATCGTACATTCGCTGAGACCGTGCTGTTAGACTGTTGAGTCCCATCACCTAGTGTTTTGTACGTTCAGTCCCATCACCTGCCTCTCTGTTTTAGATGATGAAGATTCTCTATTGCTTTATTTGACAGGATGTGTATGTGAATACCACGAACTTTTGATATTTCTCCCCTCTTCTTTTCGCTTGATTTGCTCTATCTGCGTGCATGTAACAGAATATTTTTGGAAATTAACCGTATCGACCATAGTTTATATATATAAAATTCGGATGCATGTAACATAATATTTTCGGAAATTAACTGTGTCCACCATGGTTTATATATATAATTCGGATTCCAATTCTGCTTTGTTTGCGCGCATGCTACACCATGTTTTGCGATAATATAATTGTGATGTACGCTTTATCTGTTTTACTTCCGTGTTTTTGGTTAAATTTTAAATATTTACCTAGCCAGGTAACGAGTATTTAAATACTAAATATATTAATGCAGGTTAGAATTATTATATTAATGTAGGTTAGTATTTAGAGACTCTAGCATTTAGAATTATATATCAATGTAGTTTAATATTAAATATATTTGTTATTTTTATTTCTGTGGATAAAATTTGAAATTTTTATGGATAGAATTTGAAACTTCCAAAAAAAATACATAATTTTTTTTAACAAGGACGGTTAATGTATTTATTGTCAAAAGTGGAGCAAGCTTCTATTACAATCGACAATAGCTTTTAAACACTGACCAATGAGAATGAGCTGATGGTAGTCCCTTCTCCTATGCTTATATTCAAAAGTTCTGTGAGTTTTTTTGGCTATTCTTGTTTTTTGTCTTACATTTTATCTCTGGGAGAGCAAATTCTGCGACCTTTTCCTTATGCTTTTCTTTTCGTTGTCCTTAAGTTTGTTGTTCCTTCTCCTATTGTTCGTTCTACTTGCTGTTCTTTCGGCCTGTTGTTCCTTTGGTTGCTGTTCCTTCTGCTTGCTGTTCCTTCGGATGTTGTTCCTTTGAACTGCTGTTCCTTCGGTTTATTGTTCCTTTGGGTGCTGTTACTTATGTTGTTGTTCTTTCTGTTGTTGTTCCTTCGGCCTGATGTTCCTTCGAATGCTGTTCCTTTGATCTATTGTTCCTTCGCCTTGCTATTCCTTCGGCCTGTTGTTCCTTCTGTTGATGTTCCTTTGGCTTGTTGTTTCTTCGAATGCTGTTTGTTCTGATGTTGTTCCTTCTACTTTTTGTTCCTTCTGATGTTGTTCCTTCTGATCGCTATTCTTTTGCTATTGTTCCTTCTATTGTTGTTGTTGTTCCTTCGGACGCTGTTCCTTCTTCTGTTGTTCCTTCTGCTTGTTGTTCCTTTTGGTGTTATTCCTTATGTTGGTGTTCATTCTGGTTGTTGTTCCTTCTACGGCTATTCCTTCTACCATCTGTTGTTGTACATTCTGGTACTGTTTTTTTTACTTGATAGTCCGTGTGCTTATTCTTCCATCTACTTGTTGCTTGGCGATCCTGAATATGACTTTCAAGATATCGAATACTACTCTCCCTCTAAAAAGCAGATCTACCTTTTGTAGATTGTCTAAGGAAAAGTATGAATCGAGCAGGGTCCTCCATTAAGGCTAAGATTACCTTGAGGCAGCAGGCAAGCTTTATTTGCCAGCGAGTCCGCTTGTTTGTTTAAATCCCGCAGAATATGGTATGAGTCGACTGTGTCGAAGTCTTTCAAAGTGTTTCGAATTCTCTGCAAGGTTTTGTTTAAAGCTGGGTTACTAAAATAATCTTCAGAGTTTAAGAGCTTTATCAGAAGCTCCGAGTCTCTGAATATTTGGATTGATTTGTAATCTAACTCCTTTGCAATCTGGCAAGCTTTTAGGAGGCTGTAACTCTCTGCTTGATTGTTCGAACTTATGCCTAGGCCCCAACTGAAACTAGTTTTTTCCGATCTGTTTAGGGAAAGAATCAATCCCCTTGCGCCTGCAATGCCTGGATTCCCCTTGGAGGCTCCATCAAAGAAGATAGTGGCTTTTGGTGTCCCCTGCCACCACTTAAGAAAGTCACCTGCAGTGAGACACAGGTGCTGAGTAGGATCTTTCATCGGTTTGTTGATTGAATCTTTCCTTTCTCTTGGCATGCAGGGTCTTAGCCATGCAGAGAATTCTGCAGATAATATAAAGGCAAAAGTTGGTTTATCTATTATGTCCAACAATAGAGCTTTTACTTTGGTGGCAACTTCCACTTGATTTCAGGATCTTGTTGTTAAAATGCACCCATTTTGAGCCAACCACACTTTCCACCAAAGGCATTTTGGAATAGCTTGCAAAATGTTTTTCCAGCCTGTGCTTTTAGATTTCTTCTCAGGGTTTTGATCTGCCCAGGAGGTGTAGAGAGTAACAACTGAAATCTGGGAGGGGGTGGGTACGCTAAGTTCGTGGAGGACCACCTTCCAAACTTCTTGTGTGAAAACACAGTCAACCAATAAATGGTCAGAGGTTTTGATAGAAGAAGTGCATTGGCAGCATCTAAAGGGCTCGTGGAAGCCTCTTTTATTCAGATTTTCTACTGTTAGTGCCTTTTTATGCATAAGTAACCAAGTGAAGAAATTCACCTTTGGAAGGCAAAAGGGAGACCAAACGGATTTCTAGAGCTTCGGAGTCAGCAAAGATATGTGTGTGGCTTGTAATGAGGAGAATCCTTGAGCTGTTGTATAAATTCTGGTTCTTCCCCACCCCCATTTATCTTTGGATGTACGATGGACAAGGGTGAGGCCAGAAAGTGCTACACAGAGCAAGTTTTTTTGTGTTTCCAGAGGGTTAAGAACCCCTGGAAAAGTCCATCTTGCCCAATTCCCTTTGTTGTCCCAAGAACATATGCCTGCAAGCCAGAGAAGTCCTTTGTTCACTAGACATATTTTTAAATCGTTACAGAAACTTAGGATGGCCAATGGGGCATTCCCTTGAATGGTGTCCTCCCAAAGTAAGGTTCTCTGCCCATTACCCAGTATTCTATATAAATGCTAATATATATGGTCGATGATTCTTCTGACTAAATTCCATATTGTTGTTCCTGTTGGAGTAGAAGCAGTTCTGAGGTTTCTCAGGGAGACTCCTTATAGGTATTTCTTCCGGGGGTTCTTGCTGACAGGATGATTTTTATCTGCATACAATTTCCATATGATTTTTCCACTAAGAGCCAGATTTGCTAAGCCTGGATCCCGTATCTATAACCCACCTTGCTGGAGTGGTCTATTTAGGATATCCCATCTTACCAAATGTAACTTGCTCTAATTTCCCTTGCCCCCATTCCATAGGAAGTCCTGAAGGAGTTTGGAGATCTATTTTGTGACAGACTTAGGAGCTAGCAGAAGGGAAGACTGGAAGATGGGAAGGGCGGAGAGGACTGCCTTTATCAAAACCAACTTCCCTGCCTTTGTTAGCCATTGGCCTCCCCAATATGCTATTTTTGCTTTTATCTTGCTAATTACTTCAGTCCATAGGGAGGGAGGGTTTGGTCCCAAGGTTAAGGGAAGGCCTAGATATTTAATCTTTTCCCACTTGTCATACCCAGGGAATCCCAATATGCAGGCAATTCGAAGGATAGTTCGGTGATCTACATTCCAGCCATAAACTACACGTTTTCTTTTATTGATCAAGGCTCCTGGGATTAAACAAAAGTGTTGAAGGATTTCTTTGAAAGCCTTCGCTATTTTAATCGAGGCCCCTCCCAAAAGGAGAGAGTCATCTACAAAGAGGGCATGATTTATAGGGTCCACCCCTCTTTCTGCCTTAATACCTGGGATAGTGCCTACTTTCATTTTCGCTGTCAGCTTTCTGCTTAGGGATTCTGCCAACAAGATATAAAGAAAGGGTGACAATGGGCATCCTTGGCAGAGCCTTCTAGAAGCTTGGAAGAAGTCAGAAGGACTTCCATTGACCAGGGGGGCTATCCAAGGTCTGTGTGTGCAGGGTTTTATCAAGTTGACAAAATCAGCACTAAAATCGAAGGAGAGGATGATTTTATAGAGAAATGAGAGTTTAACTTGGCCAAAAGCATTTGACATATCCAACTTGATGAGCATACATTTTTCCTTCCGAGAGTAGCTAGAGTGGAGGGCTTCCTGCACTTGGATCACATTGTCTATGAGGTGCCTTCCTTTAACAAAACCGTCCTGCAGAGGGGAGATCAGGTTCCCTAACAGAGGCTTGAGTCTATTGGCTAAGAGTTTGGCAAGGATCTTATAGGAGGCATTGCAAAGAGAGATTGGACGGAATCTGTTGAAAGTCTCAGGATTAACTTCTTTCGGGATAAGGGCAAGGAAGGTAGATTTGGTGCACCCTCCCACTTTGGCTTTCTTTTGGAAGGATTTTACCATTCTGAGAAGATCGAGTTTTATTACATTCCAACAAGCTCTGTATAAATGTATGGTGAAGTCATCTGGCCCAAATGCTTTATCCGGCTGCATTGACCAAATGACTTCCACTATCTCTTTTTCAGAAAAAGGCTTCATTAACCCAGCATTTACATCTGTAGTGACAAGAGGGGGTATGTTTGATAGAAAATCGGCAGCTAGGTCGTCATCGGAAGAACCATCCTCCTGGAACAGATTTTGATAATGGGTTGTGGTTGCCTAATTTATGAGAGACTGTCCTTTGATAACTTCCCCCTCCTTGTTGGATATTTCAGAAATGTGATTCCGAGAGGGACAAGCTTTACATTGTTTATGAAAAAAAGTTATGTTTCTGTCTCCAGCTTGGAGCTAGAGGCTGCGAGACTTAAGGCACTAGTATTCCTCTTCTTGTCGAAAGGAAAGAAAGGAATTGAACTAGGCGTTCTGTTCGATGAGCAGCTGTGCTTTGGTGATTTCAGATCCTTCCATGCCTAATTGAATCTCAGCTAGAGCCTAGACTGTCTTTTGTCTATGACTCGTAGGAGTGGAAAGGGTTTTTTTTTTGCCCATACTTTTAATGCAGAGTTAGTGTGTTTGAGTTTCTGTTCCCACATGAAGCTGGGGGATCCTTCAACTGGTTGCACCCAAACGTCAGCCACTATGTCCATAAATCCCTCTCTCGATACCCAAGGAGGGTTGAATCTAAAGGGAATAAGGCCCAAGTCCTCCTCTTTCTCTATCAGCGACGAGATGGGGTTATGATCAGAAGTTATTTTGGGTAGGAATTTTGAAGAGATTAAATGCTTCCCCTCCAACAGAGTACTTTGAACTACAAACTGATCTAAACGGGCAGCAATGTTGGCAATACCAACTCTATTGTTGGTCCAGGTATAACGACCTTTCTTAGGTTTGTGGTCCAGAAGGTCCCATTCGAGAATCAAAGACTCCACTGAGGCGTGGAAGAGATCTATACCCCATACTCCACCTTTTTTCTCATTTGGGTCTAGAGTGATGTTGAGATCCCCTGCCAGAATGATGTTTTGGGGGGCATAGATTTCTAGGAAGTCCGAGAGAGAATTCCAGTAGTCCTTCTTTTCTAAAAAATTAACAGGAACATAAAGATTGAAGAGAGCCATAGAAATCTTACTTGGGAGGTGAAGAAGACTTGTATATATCCAGTGTTGGGTTGCAAAAGAGATTTTAAGCTGGAACTTATCCTCCGACCATAGGGTTGCAAGGCCCCCTGAAGTACCTCTGGCGCTGACTACTTTTCCTAAGTTCTTTTTTCATTTGGTTCGACTTAAAGACAGAAGAGCATATTCTTCTATCTTTGTCTCTTGGAGCAGGAGAATGCCTGAGATTTCCATTCTTAATAAGTCTTTTACTGCTTCAGCTTTCAGTGGGTTTCCCAGACCCCTGCAATTCCAAGAGACCTTCTGCATTATTTACTAGAGGTGGGTGGTGTAGACCCACCCTTTGGGGGTCTGGTCCTTGTGTTCCTGCCTAGTGACATTTCGATCATGGACTAACTGCCCTGCATCTTTAGTCGCTCCGCCTCTTCTTCTCCGATCTCCTTGCGAGACTTCCTTCCTGCCTTTTTGTTTGATTGGTCGAGGGGTTCATCTTTGGAAGAACCAGGGCTATCTATCAGCTTTTTCTTTTTGGTCATTTCTGCATAAGAAGGTGGGGAAGTGGCGCCTACTGGAGGGCCTTGATTTTCCTGTTGGATTGCATCTATACAAGGAGTTTCTGAAATGGCTTCTACAATTTGTTCCTGAGATCCTGAGTTTATTTCTGCGTCTTCTATCTGTTCCATATTCTGTTGCACCTCTCCCTCTTCAAGTTCCGGTTGGTCTTCTGGAGGGTTTAGAGCAGCAAAAGGATTTGTTGAGATGGTGGCCTTTGCTGTGGCTTGATCTTCAATTAAACTATTCCCAGCAGAGGGTCCTCCGGTCTCTAGATTCCCTCCTTTCCTTTTCGTTCTGATGGTTTATTTAACTGTGGCGGTTTTTCTAGCTTGTGTCCAATGTTCGCCCTTTTCTTTTTCAGATTCTTCCTCGATTTTCTTCTTATAGTTTCGTGCAAAATGACCATAGCCATGAAAATGTCGGCACTTGAAGGGGAGTTGTTCATAATCTAGTTCCTGAATGTGAGACCAGCCAGCTATGATCAACTCGATCGCCTCAGGCAATCCTATCTCCAGATCGACTTCAACACATATTCTGGCACATGAATATTGTTCTCTCCTTTCTTCCCTATCAATGTATTTTCCTAATTTGTTCTCGATTGTTTCCATATATTCTGGGTTCCAACAATGAAGAGGAAGATGAGGTAACCTTACCCAGATAGGGACGGCTGAAGGAGTGTCCTGGGAAGGATCAAAGTTTGGCATCCATTTATTCAGATAGAGCCCTTGTGGGCCCATGAAATATGGATTGTTTCGGAAGATGAGATCTCGATCTTCTACTGATTCGAAAACAAAAACATAATAACCTATGCCTACCATGTGGCTTCGTATTCCTTCAGAGACAAGGGGCCTCCAGTTTCGTTGGACCCATCCATCAATAGCTTTGGGAGAGGGCCAGAGACCCGTGAATTGTCCAATGAGCCCTCGTTCAGCCAGGTTCAGTGCAGTCCAGCACGGGTGTTCCGTAGGCAGCTCTACTGAAGGGATGGATTCAACTTTCTTAACAAATTTTTGTTGGTTCGAGTTTGCTTTCCTCTTGCCACAGGAGGCTACCAATCTCTTGAAGGCAGCAATCTTAGGAGGGGGGAAGGGGGCCCCCTCCGACGTCCATACTGGTTGGACTCAAAATTTTGATGAGGAGGCTCACCGCACAGAGCTATCTCCACACACTAGATGGTCTCAGCAGCGGGAGGCTGCCGAGAGAGCTTAGCAGGAGCGACGATGGCTAGGTGGGCATGCTCCAGAGCCGAACCCTAATCTCACTACCTTAAAAAAAATACACAATTTCAAAAGTAAAATCGAGAAATAAAAAAAAGTCATATAAAAAATAAAATATAAATTTTATTTATATAAATTAAATAATTAAATAAAAATATGTAAAATTATAATGAAATGTACTAATATAAAATTAAAGTTTGATAAATATAATAATTGAAGAAAAAAAAAGCACATAACTCATGAATTACCACACCATCATAGAATTTTACACTATTAAAACCATTGCAATCCATAGCATAATCATATGTTTTCACCTACATGCCCTCTTTCCACCTATATGCCCTCTAGAAGACTTCTTACACTCAAACTCTTGCGCATCTTCAAATTCTTATTTGAATTTTGAACAACAGAGTCTTGACTTCAGTGGAATTCGTCCTCCGATGCATATTTTATTCACTTGGGTTTCTTTGTTGATAAGATCTTACCTATGTACCCTTCATGGATGGTGACCTTTGTATTCCTCTAATAATAAATCGCTACAATGTCTATCACATCAAATCATGGTGAGTGGTTTAAATGGTCGCTAATCACATCACTTATTAGTCCCTGCCATCTGGCATCCGGCAGGGACTATAGTAACCGTTCGGAGGGCAGATAACATTAAATCGCCGGGTTTTTTAGTGGTATTTTTAGTTATATCATAAAGTTTGCACTTCAACTTCTGTTGGCCATCTTATTTGGCCTCTTCCCGAGGCGGAAGAGGCCGGACCATATCTTAAACTGCTACTTACCCACAATCAACTGGCCTTGACGGTTTGCGGTTTCGATTTAATGCTGACATTAATTCCTTAATTTTTACTGTTAAGTGCGAATGGGTACATATCCTAAGTTGCTTGTTCTTTGAGCTATCTGAGGAGGCTGAACGTGTCACTCTGCATGCAGAACAGATGCTGTATTTCTTGCCTCTTACTCGTGCTTTACATTTGGTTCATCGTCCACAGCTTGAATCCAAAGCTTATTCCTGCAACCTCTAAGCTATCATCGTCCACAGCTTGAATCCAAAGCTTATTCCTGCAACCTCTAAGCTATCGCGACTGGATTTCACCGCTACCATTCGACATGGCTGCATGTGTACACAGAGCTTCCATGGAGTCCCTCAGAGCAGGTGGACTCTCCCTTAAAACGCTTTCAGTATTGACTGTTAATTAATATTCGTAAGTTTAACCATTTTTCCCAAATTCATTACAGGGCTGTTGCGGCTCTCATGTCGTTCTTGGTGAGCAGAAATGGAGAGAGCGCTGGTTCAGCTCCTTTCATCTGCACTGCGGCTCTCATGTCGTTCTTGGTGAGCAGAAATGGAGAGAGCGCTGGTTCAGCTGCTTTCATCTGCACCTGCACCAGTACCACAGAAGACAAGGTATAAAACTTACCGTTGAATTATCCTCCATTCTGTACTCTATTTACAATAATCGTTTCACATTTAGGTCTCTAAATTTGGCTATGCATGCAGGCTTATTCACCCAACAAAATGGGGTTTCTCCAGTCCCGGTGGCTGCCAACGGGTAAGTCACTCCCTCAAGGTATCGCCTTCCTTGTAGTCACGGTAACAATTTTTCCTTTTTCCTATGTGGGTATTATTTCATTCCAGTGATAATGTTTGTTTACTTGAATGTAGGTCGCAACTTCCGTTGTGGAACGAACTTCTGGTTCCAACATTTGACTCATTCACCATTCCAGGCTCCCTTGGAAAAGCCTAAATAGTTCTCAAGACTTAGCTATTGAGGGTTTGATCGATTTTACTGAGGGTTGGAGGAACTGTTGTTCCCATAGTCTTTAATTAGATTTATTAAATCCAGAATGTATTTAAGGTTTTTTCCGCATAGGGTTTACATCTTGTAACTTAGTTACTATTAATATTGCAGTCCTAGTAGTGAATAGATATGTTACTTCATTATTATACAATGGCTTGACCACTTTTGAGCATCCTTAGCATGAATACGATCTTATTATTCAGAACTTAAAGATATAAATTTCGTGTTAAAGATTTGGGGTTTCAATGAGCAGTTTTGATTGTAATTTCTGGGTTTTTCTTTTATCAATTCCATCCCTACAGGATTGGTATTTTCATTAATGTATGGCTTTCATGGCTGACAGAGAGACCCTTGCATCCAACAGGGTTGTTTCTATGCCCATGTGTTGTTTTAATATTAGATTATTTATCACACATTTGGACTTTTTTGGGAGCACACCTCTGTGTCGTCTCGAACTAACCAATGTTACAGTCAAATAATAAATACATAGCCATTTTTATTATGGCAAGGTAAATTCTTCTTTACAGGAAATTTTTATCATTACATAATTCCCTTACAGTTTGGCTCGCACTGATTTTACATGATTGTGGTTCAACATATGTTATTCTAAATGGTTAATCGACTCTGTCTATTCGAGTTTTTTCTTTGTAACTTATAGAATAGAAAAGAAATATGAATGCAAGTATCAATTAGCAATTTAGCTCTAGACCAAGCTATGTACAAATGTATCTAACTTACAGCAGTGCAGCGAAGACTCGGTGAGTACTGGAGAATTCTTCAGAGAAGATCTATCGCCTCTGCAGGTGCTCGCCTGTGGAAAAGCTGAGAAAACAAACACGTCACTTTCTACAGTGATGCGAAAGGAGTAAATTGGAGATATAACAGTTGCCAATAGCAACCTTCTGCCAAGGGTGGGCCTGTATTTGTGGAAACTTCAACTCTGGATAATTAGCATTCATGCATTTAATCTGGATCGGATGTCATCTTCATGGAGATCTGTAATAGTGACCGAAGACAAATGTTTTGGATTGTTACAATAAAGTTGCGAGCATGCAAGCCACGTGTTATATCTGTGCTGAACACGGGGCGAGGCTCAACAGACATGTTTTTAACTTGCTTTTCGAGTAATCTTTTTAAGTGAGGTTTTTATTACCTGTGTACTTGAATATGACTTATAATATGACTTGATAAAGCGTTGTCTCCGTTTCCATAAATCAATGGTCGGCAACTGGAAAACAATTTTTATTTTCTACAAACTTTGCAGTAATTATGAAATTACAGAAGGAATATAATTAAATTCTCTGTAACATGTAAACATACCTGGCACACCACGCTTCTGCTTCTTTGTTAGCTTTCCTGGCAATTGTCTCCTTGCATGCTCGCTCGCTGTACCTGAACAAGGTTTCTGGACCGAAACCCTGAGTAAATGCGAATAGAAGTATATTTATAGCTATAAAAAAAAATATTAGGTGAAATACAATATGTACATATGGGTAGTTAGGTTGAAATCGAAGGGCCAGTAAAGCGCGCATGCATTTGACTTGTTGTTAGAGGGTCTCAGCGCAGCCGAAACTCCACCTTCCAAACCGTCAAACTGTTGAGGTAGCTAGATTTTATTATCAACCGAATGGACGGCGCCCTATTCGTTATTATCGATATCTAATTTGACTTGCTTAAATATTTTAATAGTCAGTTTTCAAGGGAGCGTGGTCGCAGCAACACCCCACCTTTGAGGACTGTCTAACCTTCTACTAAAGATCGTGATGATGATAAGGCCTCCGTTTTCCACATACTCGTGAGTTCTTTTGGAGTTCACTGGTTCACCTACTACTCGTTGGTGTGTATAGTACTTTAGCGAGTATTATAAGAAATGAAGGGACCCAGTACTGGAATTTGCCGACCAAATTGTCCTATTTTAGCTATTAAATATTTATCAAAGTCTTCCATTGCCCTATGAAATCTCGGTTGGGATAAAGCTTAAGTTTCCCGTGTTAATAGAGATTTCTCTTTGAAGAAAAGCTGTGCGAAAAGGCAAATTTTTGATAAGCAGACTATAAATATACATCTAGATTAATGCAGCTCTCTGTAGTAATATCATGCTATTACCGCAGCTTGTAGGGTCTGATTACCGGCACCGGCTTGTGAATTCACATACACACATAATTATTACATATCCTCTGATGGATACTTTCATATTCCATATTTTCTGAATGTCTTGCTGCTTATATGAACTTTTTTCATTACACTGCACTTCTCACAATTTTATATCTGTGCCGAACATAGGGCCCAGGCTCAACAGATATGTTTTTAACTTGCTTTTACTGTATTCTTTTTAAATGAGATTTTTATTATCAACGGCCCTCGTGGCGATAGGGAACGCACACGTGGAGGGTGCTGCTGCCCTTGATTTAATGATATCAGCAAGTTCTCATTCTCAACCTATAAATTCAATATTAAAAGCATCTCACTATGCCTATGTGCTATCATTATCGTTGGCGGCAATCAGTTATGGTAGGTCGAATACATGAACTCAGATAGAGCTGCGTAGGCAGAGGTAGCTGGAGCTACAGTTGACTTAGTTTTACTGGAGTCCCCTGGAGGACGCACCAGAGGAAGCAGCAGGGGCCAAGAGGAAGCAGCAGAGGCATTGGCGCCAAAGGAAGCACTACCAGCCATAATCCCTTACATCCCATTGCATCCAAGCTGGTCGTTCAACTATGGATTATGGCAGGGACTAGCTGCGTCGCAGCCCATCTTGTTTAACATTGTATTTCACCTTTTTATACTCATTCATGAATGTAACTTTCTATTACGACTTTATAATTTCAGTCTAAAATTTTATTTTAAAAATTTCCCAATCATCATTTTTTTTTTTAATTGTTAATGTTTTATCTGAGGCTTGTGAATGCTAACGTCACCATCATAAATGCTGACAAGTAAATAGCGTATGTACAGGTATCCTTTGTTTTTTCCATATATCTACTTCCTAATAAATTGAGATCATTTATTCGGAAAATGGCAATTATAATGTAAAGTTTTGTTTATATGGAATGGCTGGGTATGTTATACAACTTGTTTACTTCAAATTAATAATATCTCTTTATAGAGTTTTGAGGTTTATAAATTTAATGGTAATTATCTCAAATTAAAATAGTTTAAATCAATAAACTTGTTTACTTTTAATTAATAATATCTTTTTATAGGGTTTTGAAGTTTATAAATTTAATAGTAATCCTCTCAAATTAAAATAGTTTAAATCAATAATATATTTTTATAGATTTTATAAATTCCATGGAGATCGTGCCAAACATAAAATATTTTAACATCATGTTAAAATGAAGTTTTACTCTTGATTTGTGGATTACTCTTTTCTAAAAAAGAATGTCATTACCCAAAAACTTGATAGTTTAATGGACAAGGGGTGAGTATTTACTAGATGACATATGATGTTAAAAATTATTTCCCTTCCATCTATTATGTTATTTTTCTTAGCTTTCACATTTTTTCCCTTTTACCAAAAAAAAAAAGGGAAGAAAATTAAAATATATACATGACCATGTCCATGGCTTATTTTATTGGCTAATCAAAAAATGTTTTAGAGGTATCTTCATGATACAATATATTTTACAAATTATCTATATCACATTCATTCTCCTAGTGTGGTTCCTCTATCACCTACACAAATAATAGATTTAAATTAATAAATATGATATTAAAGTTTATAAAAAAACCATCCACAAATAGAGTTGGTATTATCTCTGCTTAGCCAAAGATAATGCGATCATGAATTATCTTGTTATTTTAAGTGTAATTTTTATTAGTATAAAGTTGGATGCCTTTATTGTTTTTTCAACTTTATTGTTTTTTACTCCAATTTAACTATATCTAAACTAACCTAGAGTAGCTACGTTGTAGTCCTTGTTCAAATGTGGGAGCTAGTTTATATATTTCAAAGTTCAATAATTAAACTAAGAAGCAAGGAACCCTAGTTATGCGGCCTTATTTTTTTTTTTTTTGTCACGGCTGTAAATGTAATGATAACAGTAACCAATTCCCAGCCAACCTTCACGTCACACTAATGGTCACACTAATGGAGGTTTAGAAATCCAAGCCTTTTCGTGTCCAAACATCAACACAAAATACTTTTAAATAAAATTTATGAATATTAAACTCTCGAGGATTCCACATGAAAGTTGTCATTATGCGGTCTCTTTAACTTATTGGTCGAAAAAGTATAAAACAAAATTTATGAATATTAAACTTTCGAGGATTTTACGTGAAAGTTATTATTATGCAATCTTTTTAATTTATTGGCCGAAAAAGTATAAAACAAGGCCATATAGCTAGTGTTCCCTACCACTTAGTTTAATAATATATTTTAATGTCATGATGTGTTGTATATACTCCAAACAATAATAAAATTGTAAAATGAGATATGAATATTTGTTTAACTTTTTATTATTAATTTTTAAAATATAATTAAACATTTTTTGGTAAATAAAAGTTATATATATATATATATATATATATATATATATGACATTGAAGAGAACGATAACAAGTTAATAATTATTTATTTAATATTGAATGATGACAATTTTTTATATAGAGCTCATATTATAATACACGTCATGTCATTAAAGTATAGATTAATATAATGAGAGTTGTACAAATTGTACACATATTATTTTTATATATTTTTCAACTAATCATACTTGAAATAAATTAATTTTATTTAAAAATAATAAATTTAATTTCATAATGTTAAACTTTGGATAGATTTTAAATTTTTTTAGTCCAAGAAAAACTAATAGCAAGTCAATGAAAAACTGAATATATCTTGCTATTAATTAATACATATCATGCACATTTTTATAACTAACCCATAAAGTATAAAATAAGGGTAACAAATATATAGATGGTTAGTTGGCATTAAATGCGTTGGGGATGTATATGCACATGGTTGATAACTGGCTTGCCAAAATCCAAAAATGAGCATATACAACCCCACTCATTTAATACCCATTGGCAGGCTATTTATTTTCAGCCTAAAATAAAATTCAACCTCTCCTTTAAATTTATTGAAATTTTGATGAAATGTTATGATAAAATTCAAGAGAAATTTTTGTAAATATTTTTTTTTGCCAAATTCGAGCCATTTTTAACTGTCGTGGCCAAAGCTTGGTAGACAACACCTAAAATAAAGGTGTTCAACAAACCATTCTTTGAATATTTAATTTATGATATTCAAACTACGAGAATATAGATGTATGATCCAGTCTTGCTTACTAATCCAAGGTCAAGAGTGCAACTTCATTTTCAACTAGCTCTCTATGCTTGCAAAATGCCTACCCTCCTTGTACACAAATAGAAAGGGAATCTACGGTTAAATACAAAATCCTCAATCAAGAGAAAAGGAACACTTGGATATATGATGATATGGAAAATCACTTGTGGCTTGCGATGTGGTTAACTAGGTTTCTGTTGGGTTGTGTTATATTCTTTCCACGACTAGCCCACGTAGTTAACCGGGGGGTTGGGGGGGGCGGAGCCCCCATTTGTTGTGTCGATTGTGTAGCGGGGGGGGGGGGGGGGGGGGGTCACGGGGGGTTTGAGGCATATCTGTAACCCCACTTTATGGGGTCTGGGGCAGCGCTCGGGAAAAATTTCGTTTTGGGCCTTATGTTAGGATGGGCGGACCCACCTATGGTTTTGTGCATGATTTTTGCACATGTTTTTGGATGCGATGGTTTTCGGTCCATGGTATTGGACGTGATGGTTTTCGGTCCATGGTATTGGATGCTTCGGCATGTATAAATATGTATTATAACATTGAAAGGAACATAATGAAAAATCAAGTTGGTAGTCCCAGTTTTGGGATCCAGGAGAAAATCTCTATGTATATGTGTTTTATGTGTTATGCTCTTACATTGTTTATTTTATGTGTTTTAGAATTCATATGCAAGTAATTTCTGTACGGGGTTAAAACCTACATTTGGTATCAGAGCAGTGTTGGCTTCAAGGGGACGCCTTTGTTGCTGAGGGATTTTGCTCAGGCCTGTGGTAGACCCTGTTCAGTGGGAGATCTGCAAGATCAATTCTGGTGGTGAAAGAATATGGTGAGCAATGGAAAGATAGAGATCGAGAAATTTAATGGTTAGAGTTTTGAGTTGTGGAAACTCAAGATGGAGGATCTGTTGGTGGATAAAGATCAGTGGATCACGGTAGATCCGAGTACTAAACCAACGGGAGTGTCCGATGAAGAATGGAAGAAGGTGGATCGGAAGGTAAAGAGCACAACACGATTTTGTGTCTCAGATTCAGTATTGCCGAGTATCAGGGAAGCTACGACGAAGGCTTTGTGGGACAATTTAGGGACTTTGTACCAATCTAAGTCTCTGGTGAATAAATTGTTCCTGCGAAAAAAGCTGTATAACCTGAGGATGAAAGATGGAGACTCAGTGACAGAGCATCTGAACACATTTAATACTGTGGTAAGTCAGTTAGCATCTGTTGATATTAAAATTTCAGATGAAGATAAGTGCATCAGTTTGTTCTGTTCTCTACCAGATTTGTGGGATAGTCTGGTTATTGCAATAGGTAGCAATGCAACTGCCTTGCAGTTTGATGAAATAGTCTCATCCTTGTTGACGGAGGAGATGAGACGGAAAAATATGGAGAGCCAGAATGGTGATGCCTTATCTGTACGAGGACGGTCCCAGAACATAAACAAAAATAAGTCATCGAGTGGGAGATTTAAATCTCCAGGAAAACTTGTAAAGGTGGTGTGCTGGAAATGTGGAAAGGAAGGCCACTTCAAAAGGGACTATAAATCTCAAGCTCCCGACAAAGGAAAGGGATCTGATGAGGCTACTTCTGCAGAGGTGAAAACCACCTCAGATGAAGGTGGGGATGTGTACTTGGCTTATTCATGTACACATGTAGATCATGAGGCATGGTTGATTGACTCAGGTGCATCCTTTCACTTCACTCCCCATAGAGAGTGGTTCTATGAGTATGAGAAATATGATGGTGGTGATGTCTTCTTGGGGGATGACAGGAAGGCTAGAATCATTGGTCGTGGAAAAGTAAAGTTGAAGTTGCAAGGTTGAAGGGTTAGAACACTTCCGGGTGTTCTCCATATTCCTACATTGGCTAGAAATCTGATTTCTGTAAGCAAGCTAGATGATGCAGGTGTAAAAATAGTGTTCGATAAGGATACCTACAAAATGGTTTGGGGAGCACTGGTATTGATGCGATGAGTTCGAATTGGAACTCTGTACAAGATGTAAGGTAGCACTGTTATTGACGGGTGCAACAATTCTATGGTTCCTGAAAGTGGAGCAGAAAATCTAGAGGTCTTTGGAGAGAAGACCATGTTGTGGCATCAAAGACTTGGACATATTGGAGAGAAGGGCCCTCGAATACTTCATGGTAAATTTATGGTAGAAGGTATGAGTAATACCTCTCTGAATTTTGATTTCTGTGAAAATTGTGTATATGGGAAGTAGAATCGGGTGAGTTTCCCCTCTAGTAGTAAGAGGGAAAAACATATATTAGAACTTGTGCATAGTGATGTGTTTGGACCTGTGATGGTTCCATCACTGAGTAAGTCTATGTACTATGTATCATTTATAGATGACTTCTCAAGGAATACATGGATATATTTAGTTAAGAAGAAATCTGAAGCCTTTGACAGGTTTAAAGAATTTAAGGCTCTCATGGAAAATCAGACAGAGAAGAAGATAAAGGTGCTGAGGACAGATAATGGTGGAGAGTTTTGTAGCAAGGAATTTGAAGAACTCTATAAGAAATGTGGTATAGCATGACAAAAGATTACTCCATATACACCTCAGCAAAATGGAGTTGCAGAAAGAATGAATAAGACATTGATGGAAAGGGCAAGAAGCATGCTCAGTGGTGTCGGGTTAGGACAAGAATCCTAGGCAAAGGCAGTGGATACTGCATGTTACTTGGTCAATAGGTCACCTTCATTAATGTTGGAGGATAGGACTCCATAAGAGGTATGGACCAGTAAGAAACCCTATCTTTCACATCTGAGGGTATTTGGATGTGATGCATATGTACATGTTCCAAAGGAGAAATGAACCAAGTTGGATAGTAAATCTGAAAATTGCATCTTTGTTGGGTATAAGGATGGTTTAAAGGGTTATAAGCTTTGGAACCCAGTCATACGGAAGGTTGTGTACAGCTAAGATGTGGTGTTAAAAGAGATAAAATATGTTATTAAACATGAAGCCCAACCAAAGGAACCTGAGAAGATAGAGTTTGAGCTTAAGGAGGAAGAATCAAACTCTACAGCAGAGGAGGAATAAAAAGATGAAGAGCCACAAACTCCAAGTGTGAGAAGATCAGTTCGAGAAAGAAGGCAGCCTGAAAGGTATAGTCCATCTGCTTTCTGTTCAAATTTTGCTTTGTTTGTTATTGATGATGATCCCAGAACTGTGAAGGAAGCAGTGGCTTCAGAGGATGGAGAGCTCTGGAAAGAGGCCATGGTTGATGAAATGGCATCTTTGCACAAAAATAAGGCTTGGGATCTGGTGGAGTTGCCAGCTGGAAGGAAACCCATTGGTAGCAAATGGGTGTTCAAAAAGAAGACAAATGCAGAAGGAAAAGTGGAGAAATACAAAGCTCAGTTGGTAGCAAAAGGTTATTCCCAGGTGCCGGGAATTGATTTTGGTGATATTTTTTCTCCTGTTGCCAAGGTAACTTCCATTAGATTACTTTTAGCTATTGCTGCTGCTTTTGATTTTGAGGTAGTATAGATGGATGTGAAGACAACATTTCTTCAAGGGGACCTGGAAGAGGAAATCTACATGAAGCAACCTGAAGGCTTTGCGGTGAAGGGTAAGAAAGAACTGGTATGCAAGTTAAAGAAGTCTTTGTATGGGTTAAAACAGTCACCAAGGATGTGGTATCAGAAATTTGATACATTTATATGGGGACTTGGCTTCACCAGAAGCAAAGTAGAACATTGTGTGTATTTTAAATTAATTGGTGACCATGTTATTTATCTGGTCTTGTATGTGGATGTCAATATGTTGCTGGCTGGGATTTGAAGACCCAATTGTCCTCCAAATTTGACATGAAAGATCTTGGTGCTGCAAACTATATTTTGTTCATGGAAATTAAAAGAGATTGAGCGAAGAGGAAGCTCTGGTTAAACCAAAGGAAGTATGTCGAGACAATACTGCAAAGGTTTAATATGCAGGATAGTAAACTAGTGAAGGTTCCTATTCCTGTAGGTGTGAGGTTATCTGTTAAACAGTGTCCCAAGACACAAGAAGAGGAAGAGGACATGTCCCACGTTCCATATGCAAGTGCAGTCAGTAGCCTGATGTATGCAATGGTCTGTACTAGACCAGACATTGCACATGCAGTGGGAGTATTGAGTAGGTTTATGTCAAAACTAGGGAAGGAGCACTGGACAACAGTGAAGCGGGTTTTCAGGTATTTGTGTGGCACTAGTGATTATGGTTTGTGCTACCAAGGAAGACCAGGATTGGATAGAATGTTGGATATTCGTGGCTTTGTTGATGCAGACTGGGAAGGAGATTTGGATCAGAGAAGATCTACAAGTGGGTATGTGTTTAACCTATTTGGAGGTGCAGCCAGTTGGATGAGTAAGAAACAATCTGTAGTGGAACTATCAACTACAAAGGCAGAATACATGGTAGCCACTCATGCAAGCAAGGAAGCAGTTTGGTTGCAGAGATTGTGTTCAAGTATGGGGTTAGTACAGGGAGCTATAAGGATAGACTGTGACAACCAAAGTGCAATTTTCTTGGCAAAGAACCCCGTATATCATTCAAAGACAAAGCACATTGATGTTCAGTATCACTTTGTGAGGGATATGATAGAGACAAAAAGGTGTTTCTGGTAAAGGTGGACACTTTGAAGAATACTGCAGATGCACTGAAAAAATCTGTGAGCTTTGCGAAGTTCTCTTGGTGTAGAGAGACAATGGGCATTTTAGGGTTGGAAAAATGATTAAGCTTTCTTGTGGCCCCTTGTGGAAAGAAAACAACAAGAGGGAGAATGTTGGGTTGTGTTATATTCTTTCCACGACTAGCCCACGTAGTTAGCCGGGGGATTAGAGGGGGGGAAGAGCCCCCCTTCGTTGCACCGATTGTGTAGTAGGGGTGGGGGTCACAGGGGGTTTGAGGCGTACTCGTAACCCCACTTTATGGGATCCGGGGCAGCACCCCAGAAAATTTTGGTTTTGGACCCTATGTTAGAATGGGCAGACCCACCTATGGTTTTGTGCATGACTTTCGCACATGTTTTTGGACGCGATGGTTTTCGATCCATGGTATTGGATGCGATGGTTTTCGGTCCACGGTATTGGATGCTTCAACATGTATAAATATGTATTATAACATTGAAAGGAACATAATGAAAAATCAAGATGGTAGTCCCAGTTTTGGGATCGAGGGGAAAATCTCTGTGTATATGTGTTTTATGTGTTATTCTCTCACATTGTTTATTTTCTGTGTTTTAGAATTCATATGCAAGTAATCTGTATAGGGTTAAAACCTATAGTTTCAATGCCTTCAAGTTTTGATGATTTTACATTTGGAATTTAGTTTTAAACAAAGGGGGCTCCACGGTAGCTAGTCCTTGCTCTAAGCCAGAGGAATTTATAGGTTCAGTTCCTAGGATGGGTTGATGGGATAGGATGACGTTACATGGGACCATGTTATACTTGGCATCTGCATGCCACTTCTTGAATCCAGCCACGTCACACAAGGATCCTGGCAAACAGGATCGAGATCCGATCACCAGTTTCGGTCTTCTCCGGCTTCAACCAGTTGTTAATGCCTTGTATTCTGCTGATGGAAGTAGAGTTATTTCAGATGCTGGGTGATGGGACAAAAGCTACAACATTCTTTATTTCTGTCTTCAAGGTGGCATCCCTAATGCAGAAGGAAGGTCAACTAAAGTCAAGTAGGTATATATAAATTTATTTGAATAATAAAAACATCTTTGCATGAATAAATAATTATTAAGAAGTTGTTTATCTCCAAGAACTCAAACACCAATATTCTAAAGAATAAGTTAAAACAATTTGAGTTCAGAAAACATGTTTACATGAATAAATTAAACCGAAGCTATTTATCTCCAAGAACTCAAACACCAATGCTCTAAAGAGCACAATGCTAGAAAGTGCCAAATTCTTGATAAAAGATGCATGCAGTGGTTCACAATTCAGCAGTTGAATATCCTAGATACCAACAAAATACCTGCTTTTTCTCACTGTAAAAACAACTATTAATTATATCATATATCATCCACATTCCCATGCAACAGGGCCATTTCTATTAGCATTAGATTCAAAGTTCATTTCTTGAACGAATGACTTACAATTTTTTTTTTTTTTTTTTAGAAAACGTTATGTAAGATAAGATATGGCAGTTAAAAAGGTATATGCTAAAGTAAATTTACAGAAGCCTCCATCAGCATATAGCTTAGAAAGTGAGCCAATCGACTGTCAGAGGAATGGGAATTCAAGACCCAACTCGGTCTCGAACGGGAAAAAGTATGGATAGTTTTCTAAGAATCTCGACAAGGAGGACGCTATTATTTATCTAGACGAGGGTAAACCCATTGAACATAGCCAATTGTCGGTTCTTTGTCAACTGTCCCAATATGTGAAGGCACTTGGGGCTTTGTCTCCCTATGCTGCATGTGACATCGGTCTGGAAAGGGTAGATGTTCTTAAGTGGCTTGGACATAACCTTGTCGTAATGCGAGCTTGTGGCGATGAGCAATTGTTACTTATAGGCATAGTACAAAGTCAAGGAACCCAATTCATTCAGCTCTCTGAGGATAGGTGCTAAACCGGAGCGAAGGCCAGCATATGTATACGCGTTACCGTAGCGACACCCACATGATTGTTTTGTCATGAGAAACACAGTCACGTATCTCTCATGTTGAACGCCAACCTGCATGCATACCAAATGCCTTATTACGATAAACGCCAACCTGCTTGCATGCATACCAAATGCCTTATTCTAGCATAAAGAAATCGTCTCGGTAGTAGGCGGTGGAACAAAGGTTAGCTTGGCTATCAGCTAACCAGTTCTAACTTCAGTTCTTCTACTCGTGGTCCATATGAAGACCTTGAACCGACTAGTTCTAGTTTCAGTTCTTCTGCTCATGATCCCTTCTACTCGTGGTCCATATGAAGACCTTGAACTAACAGCTGCCATCTCGCTTAGTACCAACGATATACCAAAAAGTCTGGCAGCAGTAGCTCCAGAGCCATGTTTTCAGCTGCATGTTTTCAGGTGTGGAATCAAAGAGAGTAGTTCCACAAGTAGTAGTTCAGGATGCAGCAAGGGTAGACCATCAAGTAACTTTTCTTCCCTTCCCTGTATTAGGTGAGGTGGGTGAGGCCCTGATGGCTCCTAGCTTCCATAAAAAGCAAAAAGTTTCAAGGTGACTGGTTGCAAAGGTTATAGATACAGGGGCAGAAGCAAAGGTAGCTGGTAGGTGCAACTATTTAGCCAATTTATATGGTATTTGAGTGTTGTTTGTAGAGGTATAACAACATATGAGGTGATTTTTTGAAGACCAAGCACAATATCTACACCAGGAGATGGGGAAAATCTATGATAGGAATTATAACCAACAGCATGGGCACATTTTCTGGGGCACGTTTGTGATAGGAGTTATAACCAGTAGCCTGGGCACATTTTCTAGGGTTGTTATGTGCCTTAGTTACAACATAAAATGGAGCATTCTTAACCATTGTTTCTGGTGCCTGTTGACTAGGTAGAGGGAGCGCACTACCTCAGATATTCTTTACCCATTTGTTGTGATGCCCCTTATTTCAGGCATTAAAAAAACAGTTATTCTATTAGCAAGTGCTTGATTAAGTTTAGCAGGGCAAGCATATGTCTTTCAGTCTCAATTAGTAGTGAAGTGATTGTTGTTTTTAGCACTCAGAAGAGGACGCATGCTGGCTAACTTCATCAAAATTGAATAAGCATGGCATAATATACAGTGTAGGTGTGTTCTTGCAACTTTCTTCAAACTTCCGAAGAACTGAAGCTAATGCCTGAAGCCAAGCTAATGCCTCCTACAACAAAAGGAAATCAAGCAGAAGTAGCTTGCCTCCTGCAGCAAAAGGAAAATAGAAAGAAGCTAGAAAGCTAGAAAATGTTGCATGAATATAGGTGTTACTCTTCATGAATCATTAATGTTAATGTTTGTCTTGCTCTTATTCTGTCTACTCTTACTTATAGTTGAGATGTGGAGATGTGCCTCCGCTTATAACCTTATTCTTTATATATAAAACAGATAAGCATACCTTGATGGTGATAACTCAATGCCTCTAGCAAGAAAAGAATGCCTCTAGAAACAAAGAGAGGGGAGCTGAAGCTTGCAATAGAAAATCAACTTCCAAGCATGGTGGAAGCGGCTAACAAAGATAGGGGAGCTGAAGCCCGTAACATAAAATCAACTTCCAGGCATGTAGGAAGCGGTCTTGTTATTGAATTGTTAAACTCCCCCTTCATGCACCACCGCCAGTATGCTCTACAACTAATAACAACATGAACCACCCCCTCGCAGCTGTTGCACCACATGGAAACTTCAATGCACCATCTGGCAACTACAACTTTAGAACTTACTTTAGCTTACCATTATAACATTTAGCATCTGTTAAACTGTAAAACTAATGATAGCATTAGTTGACACTATGTTTCCATTAGTTTACATTATGAAATAGATTTCTGAAATAAGTACACGTAATATATGATTTTGGCCTCTTCGCCTTGGGAAGATGCCAAATAATATGGTGAAACCATATGCCTCTGAAAAAAATTTGTTTATAAGTGGCAGGGACTAATAAGAAACAGGTGAATTATTAGAATAACATCTTTAAAAAATTACTATAGTCCTTGGCCATTGCCAGATGGCAGGGACTAATAATAGAGGATTTTGGGATCTGACTTTGGTTATAACTAGTTGTATTTAACACTATACTCGATTTTACAAAAATCTTCATGATTGATCTAAACATTATAGTTAGTTTATAAAATCTCATGTTTTAAGAATATTGAATATTCTAGATGGTGTTTATCCAAAATGATAAATCTAGAGTTTCATTTATAAATGATCTTTTATATAAAAATTTAATAATATTATGAAAAAGTGATTGTAATAGATCAATTATAATTTGGTAGGGATTTAAAAAATTATCATTAATTGAAAGCAAAATCAAACTTAATACAATTTGAGTGAAAATTTGTTTGTAATAGATTAACAACAATTTGGTAGGGATTAATAAATCATGATTACTTGAAAGTAAATCTAAGTTTGACATAATTTACCTCTTATTAGCTTACTCATTAGAAGAGTTTTCTGGATCGAATCACTACGAGCATGAGAGTGGAATGCTGGAATAACCTCGGGGCCTCCTATTGTCACAAGGTCCCTTTTGGGCACACCGCGATCCCTTGAGTGTGCATCATTGACGTGTTTCACCTTTGCCTCATGGAGCACATAGTTGCTCCATCTGAAATATGCCTCAAAATAATCTCACTTATATAATCTCTATAGCCTTAATTACTTAGTGGAATATAGTGACTCTTTGATATAGTGCAAGCAATGTTGCTCTCACTTCTACTTCAATTATAATTCCATTCATAAACACATGAGTATTATATGCAAGACATAAATCCATCATAAACATCAACATCCACATGCACAGATTTATAATGGAATAGCCTTCTATCCTTCTTTTATTAATGAATCAACCTTGCAAAAATCATTGAGACAATGGCGCAGGTTGCAAGAGTACAAAGCCAAAAGAATGAATGTACAGAGGTTCCAACCTTGTTGTACCCTTTGGAACCTACTCGGATCCCTCCAGCACATTCATAGGTTGTCTAAGCACCCTACAAGTCATATCGACACCTCCGTAGGTCATCTTTGTACCTTATGGTTCACTATCACTCTCCTTGTCCCATTCTTGTCTAAGGTCTCCATGATCGTAGGCCCCCAAGCCTTTCTTCACTCAAATCCTTCACGCCCTTCAGTTTTCACTTCCTTTCACCTTCATTTGCGAGATCGATCATGCTATTGAAGGTTATTTAAGTTCATTCGACTTCCTCCTCCTCCATATTATGATTCCTCTACTTATACAAGTCATGCCTCATGTTGTCCCACCTTCTCACGGATCGACTCACCCTTATGATTGAGCGCCTTGGGCTAAGTGATGAGCGCCAATATTGCAGCAAGGATGCTGCAACTCCTGGGCTACTAGCTTTACTTATCAACCTGGGGTTTGTACAAACTTGGAGGTGACAGTGATGTATGCACAAGTAAAAGTGATGGTTTTGCATGTTGTCAGTGTTCAGCTAGTGAGATACCACTGGGATTCCAAGCCAGACTTCTATAGTGTCAGAAGAAGCTTGTCTCTTTGATGGAAGAATGGCAAATCTACTCTAAGAGAGTTACTCTACTGCAGTAATCGAAAAAAACCAACATGTAATGTTAAACCACACCATACCCTAATTAACCATTTAAGCAGCTATGCATAATACTTTGGTGATAATTTATTATCCTTCTTAGCTTGCTTTAGGGACATTTGCTTATATGGTTGTAGCCGTAGGAATACCCAATCACCTACATCAAAAATTCTTTCACTGCGATGTTGATCTGCCTGTTGTTTCATTCTATTTTGTGCTAACACGAGGTTATCCTTTAAGAGTTGGAGGACTTGTTGTTGATGTTCAATGTGATGTTCCACTGCCTGAACCTTAGAATGTTCTCTTAAATATGATGTGATGGATGGTGGTTGATACCCATAAAGTGCCATAAATGGGGTCATTTTTGTTGCTGTATGGAAGGAAGTGTTATACCACCATTCAGCCAGAGGCAACCATTTGACCCATTGTGTCTGTTTATCAGATACAAAGCAACGAAGATATCCTTCCAAACATTTGTTTACTATCTCAGTTTGCCCATCAGATTGAGGATGATAAGATGAGCTATGAGCTAACTGAGTACCAAGACAAGAAAATAATTCTGTCCAAAAATTTCCAGTAAAAATGGGATCTCTGTCACTTACAATAATCTTTGGGTTTCCATGTAGCTTTTGAATTGTTTCCATAAATGCAGTAGAAACTGTACTAGCTTTAAATGGATGTGATAATGCACAAAAGTGTGCATACTTGGTAAGTCTATCAACTACCACCATGATTACACTCTTTCCCTCAGACTTGGGTAAACCTGTGATAAAATCCATTGAAACCTCCTCCCAACGTTGGCTTGGAATGGATAAAGGTTGTAATAGACCCGGTGTCTTAATTGTTTCAACTTTATTTTCTTGGCAAACCAAACATTCCGCCACAAACTTTTGAATATATGATTTAAGGCCATCCCAAAAAAATTCCTTCTTAACCCTGTGGTAAGTTTTTAAAAATCCTGAATGCCCTCCTAAAGGAGAAGTGTGCAATTCCATAAGAATTTTTTGTTTTAGCTGGGAATTCTTACAGAGGTATAAGCGATCTTTGTACCATAACGAATCATTTTTCCAGCTAAATGTATCAGACGTACTGGAATCTTGTTGTAGCTTTCGAATAAGTGCCCACACTTCTTCATCATTCTTCCATTCCTCCCTTGCTTCATTTATCCAATCTGGTTGGATAATAGAAATGGCGCACAACAATGCTTCCACATCCTCATCCTTTCTTGAGAGTGCATCTGCCACCACATTTTGCTTCCCTTTTTTGTAGATGATTTCAAAGTCATAACCCAACATCTTTGTGACCCACTTTTGTTGCTCTTCAGAGGATAATCTTTGTTCTAAAAAGTATTTAAGGCTATCATGATCCGTTTTTACCTTGAAGTGTCTTCCCATTAGGTAGGGTCGCCATTTCTTAAGTGCATGGAGTATTGCCAACATTTCCTTCTCATAAATAGCTTTGCTTAAAAACTTTCCCTTGATTGGACGACTTTCAAAAGCAATGGGTCTTTCATCTTGCATTAGAATAACACCAATTCCATTTCCTGAAGCATCACATTCCACAATAAAGGTTTTTGTGAAGTCCGGTGTAGCTAAGACCGGTGCTTGGCACATTGCCTCTTTAAGATGTTCAAAGGCCTTTGTTGCTTCCAGAGTCCATGAAAATGCATCTTTCTTCAATAATGTTGTTAGAGGTGCTGCTATTCTCCCATAATTCTTAACAAACTTGCGATAATACCCTGTCAACCCAAGAAATCCTCGCAGATGCTTTATGGATGTGGGGATTTTCCATTCCTTAATGGCTTTAATTTTGCTAGGGTCTACCTTAACTCCTTCATGAGATACAATATGACCCAAATATTCCACCTCCTGGACTCCAAAGAAACATTTGGATCTTTTTGCATATAATTGTTTCTCCTCCAATAGTTGTAGCACCTTGTCAACATGTTCAACATGATCCTTCCAAGACTTGCTGTAGATTAGTATATCATCAAAAAATACTAACACAAATTTTCTAAGGAATGGTTTGAAAATTGAATTCATCAAACCTTGAAATGTTGAAGGTGCATTAGTAAGGCCAAAAGGCATGACCAAAAATTCATAATGACCCTCATGAGTTCTAAATGCCGTTTTCGGAATGTCTTCAATCTTCATTCTGATTTGATGATATCCCGAATGAAGATCCAACTTGGTGAAGTAAATTGATCCATGCAATTCATCCAGTAATTCATCAATGATAGGAATGGGAAACTTATCTTTAATAGTGAGCTTGTTGAGCTCCCTATAATCTGGACACATGCGCCATGATCCATCCTTCTTGTGCACCAATACTACTGGAGCAGAGAAAGAACTTTGACTTGGTTGAATTATACCAGCCTCTAACATTTCTGCAACCATACGTTCAATTTCACTTTTTTGGACATAGGGATATCTGTACGGCCTGATGTTTGGAGGAACACTTCCTGGAATCATATGAATAGCATGATCATGATCACGCATAGGTGGGAGACCTTTGGGAGTCTCAAATACCTTGGAATGATTGTCCAGGACTTTTTGGAGATCTGGAGAAATAGATGATTCCAATGTGGAAACATCTAGCGAACACAATTGTGCAATTACACCTCTTTTCTCCTTTTTTAGAAGCTTTGTCATACCATTAGAGCTGATTATCTTTCCTGGTTTCCCTGCAATACCCCTTAATTCAACTTCCTTTCCTTCCGTGGAAAATTTGATGAAAAGTTCTTGAAAATTAAAAGCTATTGTACCCAAGGATTGTAGCCATTGGACTCCTAGTACAACATCAGCACCTCCCATTGGAATGGAAAGCATTGGGCTAGTCAATACATATTCTCCCATGGATAGCTTGATATTATGGCACTTTCCAGAGCAATTTATTGTTCCTCCATTTGCAATCATTACTTGACACTCTGGTGCTGGATATAGGAAGCAATTCAATTCTTTTGCTACCTTACAATGAATAAAATTGTGGGTGCTTCCTGAATCAATCAAAACTATTACCTTTTTCTTCTTGATTTGTCCTTCTATCTTGATGGTTTGAGGAGTGGTAATTCCTGCTAATGCATTACAAGATATGGTTGGATTTATTTGTTCTTCATCTAGGCTTTGTTCCTGGAGTATATCCTCTTCTTTTGACCTTTCTTGCTCCCTTTCTTCTTCCTCTTCACAATCTATGTAGAATAATTTCTTCTCAGCACACTTATGGCCTTTAGTGTATTTGCTATCACAACTGTAACAAAGGCCTTTTGCTCGTTTTTATTCCAATTTTTGTGGTGTCAACCTTATAGGTTGTGGAAGACTAGGAGCAACAACACTTCCGTCTTTATAGTTGTGAGTGGTATGCTTCCTGGTTGCCATAATTTTGCTTTCCATTTTTCTTGCTAACCTGAATGCCTTCTCTAATGAATCAGGTTCCCAAAGGTGAACATCATGTTGGATATTATCCTTTAAAGACCCTATGAACACATCAATCCTATGCTCCTCTGGAATATCTTTTACCCTGATGTTCAATTTTTGGAACTCCTCAATGTGATCCATTATTGAACCCTTTTGTTTGAGACTTATCCATTGGCTAAAAAAAGTGTTGCTTTTTGTATCCTCATAATGTGCTACCAATTCTTCCGTAAAAATTGCCCAAGTGATAAATTGTTTACGAGAGCAAAGCCATTGATACCATACAAACTGATTTGGTTCCAAATATAAAGTTGCCATACGTACCTTTTGTGTGTTTTGCACATTATTGAGATCGAAGAATTGCTCCATCTGTAATATCCATGTGGCAGGATCCTTGCCATCAAACTTCCTCATATCAATTTTTGGAATATGGTGAGTCTTCGATCCAACATTAGTGTCTATGGAATCATGATTAACATTTCTTTTATTCTCATCATGAGTTTCCTTTAGTACCCTTTCGCCCTTAGTGCCCATTTCTTGTAGCAACTTATTCATATTTATCTTCAATTCGTCCATGTCTGTCTTCAAATCTGCCATGTCTCTCTTCGAATCATCCATCTTAGCTTCCATGCCCTTTATCTTAGATTCCACGCCATTTATCTTAGATTCTACGCCATTTATCTTAGCTTCTGTTAGCTTTTGTGAGCGTGACATGTGTTGCACTTGTTCTTGTAATTTTGATATATCATGTAGCATTTCTTCCTCTTCTTCATGAGTCATGCTAGAGCTTTCAGGTTCCTTACTAGGTGTTTGCATTTTCTTTCGGGGCATCAGTTACCGATAATAATTCTCTACTATGCCCTTTGAATTCCTTCAAAATAAATTTTCAAACCAAGCTTAAGCAAAAATTAAAAAAAAAAACTACACACCTTTTTTCACTTTATAGAAGCCTGATATTGAATCTGATGTATCTCTGTAATTTCGGATCATCCAGTTCTGAAATTGCTGCCTGTAGTAGCCTTCTGTGTCCTCTTTCCAATGAAACAAGTCTGAGCCAAATTGGATTCTCCAAGGAAGAGTTATGTGAAATCTCCCACAGTGACTTGCATTTAGACTGGTTCAGTAGAGCGAACTTGTACGACGTGCCACGAGTCACTGTTTCAACCTTTGAATCTGAAACACACATACAAGAAACTACAGTCCGTCCTCTTTCTGTGTCTTCTTATGAAATTTCAATCCGATCCCCAGAGAGAAAGTTATGACGATTTTCCCCAGGTCACCTGTTTTGAATGTAATTCAGGAGTTTGCACAAAGACCAACTTCCTCAGATCATATCGCCACAAATGTCGCGTGAAAAGCTCTGAAATTCGGACCCAAGGTTCAGCACAATTTCTTCTCAAATGGGTTTTTCTTGCGACTTTTGAAACGTCACAGAAAAAACGTTATAGCGCAAATTCCACGATGACCTGTTTGGAGCAGCGAAACCCTAGAATCCAAAGCTCTGATACCAAATGTTATGAAACCAGCTCAAGAAAAGATAGAAAAGATAGATCAACGCCTTAGAATTCAGCCTCTTTGAGGGGGAAACCTCCTTTACATTACATAAATGAACAATTCTTGGATGATACAAATGACAAAACCTCCTTTCTATATATAGGAGTCTAAGGAGTCACAATATAATCCAGCCGACCTAACAATAATAATATAAAGCCACAAAAATAACAAAAGAGGGATTCTTTGGGGCACAGAAATAACAACATGGGGGTAATAGGGGCACAACAATATAAATAAGGGGTATAACTACAATAGTAATGGGGTAATCACTAATATTATAGGGACCCAACATCTTGAGAAGTTAGAATGTGAAATTGTTGGCCTTAGAAAAAAAATTGAGAAAACAAAGGTTCTTAATCTTAATTTTGTTAAAGGATCTGAAACTCTGGATGATATTATCAATGTACAACATTCTCCACTAATCAAGATAGGTCTAGGTTATAATGGAGAAACATCTCAACCATCCACCTCAAAGAGTTATCTTGATGCAGCAAGGAGGAATGAGCAAAAGCCCAATGGAGATCATCAAGTAAAGCAGGGAAAAATTACATCAAGAACAAACAGAGACTACCAGGTAAACCAGGGGTAATCCATCTTAAGGGTGAACAAAAGCTACAACTAGCCACAGGTAAAAACTTCTCAATTTGCTTCAAGAATGGATGACAATAGAAATTACAATCATTTGGCTGGTAGATTTGATAATCACAGAAGTTTCTTCAATGGCCAATGTTTCTCTTGCCATAACTTTGGTCACAAAGCAGCTCAATGTGTTTCCTATAAGACAATCATGACTAGATAAGCTCAAAAACAAAGAAGTATGTCCGGGATTACGAAAAGGACCTATAACAATTTTTCGGCCCTTGAAAATGAAATTGAATGTTCTATTTGTAATAACTTTGGTCATGAAGATTCTGAATGTAGGAGCAGGTTTCGGTAGACAAAGGAACAAGCCTCAAGCACCCGAACATGGAGAATAAAGGAACCACAACCAGAAAGATGTGGGATAGCCTTTTATGTAGAAGGACAGGAAAATATATGGTACATCGACAGCGGATATTCGAAGCATATGACAGGTGATAAAGAAAAACTTGAATCATATACTGCTTTAGAAAAGGGTAAGAAAGTTTCTTTTGGAAATGATACCCCTGCAGCCATAAAAGGAAAAGGCACTGCTCACTTGAAAGAAAAGGTCAAAGCTGGAAATGTTTTGTATGTTGATGGCTTGAAGCATAATCTACTGAGTGTCAGTCAGATGTGTGATCAAGGAACCGAGGTAATATTTCAATCAAATGGATGTAGCGTTCGTGATCTGGATACAGGAAAAACAGTGATCAAAGCTAGAAGAAATCCAAATAATCTATACATATTTGAAGAAGGACAACAACAATGCTGTTTGAGCAAAGATGATGAACATTGGTTATGGCACCAGAGGTTGGGGCATCTAAGCTTTTCACAAATAAGGAAAGCATGCAAATACCAGGCAGTTCGTGGTCTTCCAGATATCAAAATTCCAGACAACATCATATGCAAATCATGTCAGTTTGGTAAGCAAACCATAACTAACTTCCTGAGAAGGAAGGATCAGCCAGCAGGCCTCTTGAACTAGTCCATACAGATGTATGTGGTCCATTTAGGACAAGGTCACCTTGAGGAGAAGAATACTTTATATTATTTATTGATGACTTCTCCAGGATGGTTTGGTTGGGACTTATGAAACACAAGGACAAAGCATTCGAAAAATTCAAATCTTTCGAAGCCTTGGCTGAAAATGAATCAGATCACAAAATTAAGTGCCTCAGGTCCGACAGAGGTGGGGAGTTTACCTCAAATGAATTTTTTGATTTCTGTGAAGAACATGGAATAAGAAGGGAATTATCTACAGCTAGGACTCCTCAGCAAAATGGAGTGGTGGAAAGGATGAACAGAACGGTCCAACAAATGGCTCGTGCTATGCTTGATGAGTCTGGGACTCCCGCAACCTTCTGGGGTGAAGCTGCATTTGCTGCGGTTGTTATTCTCAACAAAAAAAATGTCCGAGTGAACAACACTCAAACTCCTCATGAGCTCTGGTATGGTGAGACTCCTTCGGTAAAGCATTTCAAAATTTTTGGGAGCAAATGCTATATCAAGAACACTGATGAACATCTTGGCAAACTTGAACCTAGAGTAGATGAAGGCATTCTCCTTGGTTATTCTCCCCACAACAAAGCATATAAGTGTTACAATAAAAGACTTGGAAGAATTGTTGATAGCATTGATGTAGTGGTTGATGAAAAAGGATACATCCCTAGGCAAGTAAATCGTGAAAATATCGAAGAGGATGAAGACTACTCTCCAAATCAAACAAATGATGAAGAAGAACCTCAAGAGGCACTTGAGGAGCAAATAAGGATAAAAGAGAAGACTCCATCTAGGTACGTTCAAAAGAATCATCCAGAATCTCAGATTTTGGGGCAGAAAGAAGCAGGTGTACAAACAAGAAGAACAATTGCAGAAGCCTCAAGCTATTTGGCATTGCTCTCCTCCACTGAACCACAAAATGTAAGAGAGGCATGCAAAGATGAATGCTGGGTCAAGGCGATGGATGAAGAACTTGAGCAGATCAAAAAGAACAACTCTTGGGAGTTGGTTCCCAGACCAAAAGATAAGAATGTCATAGGGACAAAATGGGTCTTCAAAAATAAGTTGAATGAAAATGGAGAAGTAATTAGAAACAAGGCCAGACTTGTGTGTAAAGGGTATGCTCAACAAGAAGGAATAGACTTCGAAGAAACTTTTGCTCCCGTTGCTAGACTTGAGGCCATCCGAATGTTCCTTGCTCTCTCAAGCTTTCAGAAGTTCAAAGTTTTTCAAATGGACGTGAAATTAGCCTTTCTGAATGGGGACTTAGAAGAAGAAGTGTACATTGAGAAACCAGATGGTTTCATCCTTGGGAATGATGCAAATCTTGTATGCAGGCTAAAGAAGGCTCTCTATGGTCTTAAACAGGCTCCAAGGGCTTGGTACTACCGTTTGGACAAATATCTTCATCAACAAGGTTTTTCAAAGGGGTCAGCAGATAGCAATCTTTACATAAAAATTGAAAATGACAAATTACTAATACTTGTTGTGTATGTAGATGATATTATCTTTGGCAGCAATGAAGAAGCTATGAGTCAAAGCTTTGCCTTGGTAATGAAGAAAGAATTCGAAATGTCTTTGCTTGGAGAACTAACATATTTTCTTGGATTGCAAATCCAACAAAATGAAGGTGGGATCTTCTTGTCTCAAACCAAGTATCTCAAGCAGAGTTTGAAGAAATATGGCATGGAAGATGCAAAACCAGTATGTACCCCCATGGTCACAGGATTTAGCCTCATGCAAATGATGAATCAGCAACAGTGCATCAACCAACCTACAGTTCTATGATTGGAAGTCTACTTTATTTGACAGGCCTGACGAGACATCATGCATGCAGTGGGAATAGTTGGAAGATTTCAGGAAAATCTAAAGGAAACTCATCTTCAGGCAGTGAAGAGAATTTTCAAGTACCTTCAAGGAACTCAAAACTATGGCTTATGGTATCCTAGAGATACAGATCTCACACTTCATGCTTATACAGATGCAGATTGGGCCAGAAGCGTGGATGATAGGAAGAGCACAAGTGGTGGTGCATTCTTTATGGGTTCTAGATTAGTATCTTGGTTCAGCAAGAAACAGAGTTCGATTGCTTTATCTATAGCTGAAGCGGAATATGTGGCTCCTGCATCTTATTGCATTCAACTCCTTTGGATGATGCAGACCTTGCAGGATTTTCAGATCACTTGTACTCCACCTATCTCCATCTTATGTGATAATACAAGTGCAATCAGCATTTCAAAGAACCCAGTCATGCATTCAAAGACCAAGCACATACTGATCAAGTATCACTTTCTCAGGGAACAAGAGCTTGAACAAAAGGTCAAGTTGGAGTATGTTCCTTCTAAGGAACAAGTTGCTGATATGCTCACCAAACCATTGCCCAGGGAGACCTTTGAATGCCTCAGGAAAAAGCTGGGGGTTGTTGATGCATCATCCTGTTGTTGAATCTCATCTGTTTCATAGATTGTTGGCTGTACGCGAGGTTCATATGGGGTATACACGTACATTTGTTGGTTTATGGATTGGTCGAAGATCGCATAGCATTGGTTCAGGGGGAGCACATATAGAGCATTGTTGGCATTATGGTTGCACAGAAGGTGAACATGGATGCTGATCTCAATATCGCTGCAATATGTCTCTTTCATTCATGGTGTATGGTGGATTATGATTTGCAGATCTGGTTTACAATCAGGGGGAGCATGATCAGCAGAACAAAGACTTAAGCATGGTCTCAAGGGGAGCATAACCCTTTGCCCTTGATGTCAAAGGGGGAGAATGACGATGAGGATCTTGAGGTTGCCATAAAGTCCAAAGGGGGAGATTGTTGGCATTATGATTCTGTTTTGGCTCTATGGTACAGGTGTTGTACTTGATGGAAACTCACTCAAGTGGCAAAACTCTTTTCAGGCTCTTAAAATGATGGAAAATAAGAGGTTCGCAAGTGCATCGTTCAAAAGGTGCAGACCCGTAGGTTCGCCGTCCAGGGAGTGCGGACATACCCGCAGGTTCACCATTCATAAGGTGCAGTTCCCCAGTTCACTCACTCCTATGCAGAGAAGCGCACTCACGTGGGGTATCCCATGTTTGGCCCTTGGTATTTAGCCTGTCTTTTACGATCCTATGGTTTTGGCTCGTGGTATAGGATCTAATTTATTGAACCCCGGTTTGGATCCCTTGTATTGGTTTTTGATGGTTTTGTTCCATGGTGTGGATAAGGGTTTGACTGTAAAAAGGGGAAGGAGATCACTTGGCTGGTCACATGTGAGAAAATGAATATCTTAAGATCTAAAATTTTGGGTGTTTGGTTTTACAAAGCTAAGATCTAAATCAAGGAGAAATATTAAGGCGAATCTATTGAGAAGTTGTGAACTCTTGGGCGCATGATCAGATCTGTGGATCTGACTGACTGTGGAACATTGGAGGACTGTTAATTTGGCCCTAATCAGAGGTTTGCAGGCGATCCATGGTGTAGGTGCGGGGGTACGCAGTACAGGAGAAGACACAGTGCGGGGGTACGCAGCGCATCAGAAGGCGCAGTGCGAGGTACGCAGCGCAGAAGAAAGCAAAGTGCAGAGATACGCAGAGGCACAGAAGGAATAGTGCAGAGGTACATGGTATGACACACAGTGCAGTGCATATCTGAGTTGAGGTACGTAGTTCAGCAAAAAGGGAAGTTGCGGTGGTACACAGAGTAGCAGAAGGATATAGTGCAGATCTGCGCAGTTCAGGCACAGAAAGGCCGCGGATACCCGCAGGTTTATATTGGTGAAGTTGTGGACCTGACTTGAAACATTTATTGGCTATCTTTTATCTATTGTTGCAGAGTTCTGGGTTTAGATTTCTGGTATTACTTTTCTGTTTACAGCATTCTGAGTAGTTGGGTGATTCATTGGTTGTATAAGGAGATTGGGTGATTTGCATGTACTTGATGATTATTTGATCTTCTTGGATCCAGTCTGAAAATTAATGAAACGTGGTCCTTAAAGAAGTAGAAGAGCAAAGGGGGTTGTAGCTCCCTTCCAGGAGAGACTGGAAAACGAGAGAGAGTTGTAGCTCTCTGCATGTTGTAGCCTGCGTACTAGTAAAGGACTGCACCAGTACAAAATCCTTGTAAAAGAAGTTTCTAAATTGAAAGAAGATAGAGACATATTGCAGTAGGTGGTTTTCACCCACATTGGGTTTCCACCTTATATCTAGTGTTCTTTGGTGTGCTTATCTATTTTTCTGGTTCTTGTTCATTATTATATGGTACTGACATACAAATTAATGATCAATATCTGAAGAATAAATTAAAGTATAAATCTGGAAGGCATATTGAAAAGAATTTGATAATACTGATTCACCCCCCCCCCCCCCCCCTCAGTATTATTTCCAGCATGAGGAAAGCCTTAGTACATTGGTGTCTACTATACTCATTATTAAATAAAACACTTAGGAGATGTGCTTTCTCTTCCTTGAGATGGTTCTCATCAGAAACTCTTAAAGCTCTAGTCACTAAGGTGTTGAGAAGACCAAGATTTTGAGCTGGGAAATGATGAGAATTAGCATGAAGATATTGTTCCGTATGAGTTTTCTTACGATATACCTGATGAGAGAAAGAGCCATCATCATTCCCTTAGAGGAGGACATCAAGAAAGGGAAGACTACCATTACATTCAAATTCCATGGTGAACTTTATAGAACTAGATTGATTGTTAAGATGGAGGAAAAACAGTTCCAACTTTTCTTTACCATGGGCTCAGATGACATAAGTGTCATCCACAAACCTCTTCCACAACTTAGGTACAAGATGAGAAGAGGTTAAAGCCTTTGATTCAAAATCCTCCATGAATAGATTAGCTACCAAATGGGAGAGGGGGAAACCCATGGTGGCACCACAAGTTTTCTCATAGAATTCCCCATCGAATGAAAAGAAAGTAGAAGTAAGAAAAATACCAACTAAATAAGCCGTATCAGGATCTGTGAAGCGCTTGATGACTTTGACAACCTCGTTGATAGGGATATTAGTGTAGAGAGAGACCACATCAAAGCTCACAATATTTTCATCTGGATCAAGCTTGAAACTCTTTAACTCATTAACAAACGATGCAGAGTCCTTGACATAGGATTCTGTATGGCCAACGAGGGGCTTAAGCTTTTGGGCTAGATATTTAGCAAGAAGATAAGTTGGCCCTCCTATTGTGTTGACAATGGGTCTAAGAGGGCCCCTTTCCTTATGAATCTTTGGTAGACCATAGATTATAGGGGTAAGAGGGAAAATTTCAATAAGATTATGACTGAACGTGCTGACTGAGCTACTAGCCTTTATAGCAAGAGCCACACTTTTGGAAATCTTCTTCAGAGGATCCTTGTTGAGTTTCTTGTAGCTCTCGCTATTATGGAGGTGGTCCAACATCTTCTGATGGTAATCATCTTTATCAAGAATAACCATAGCACCACCTTTGTCAGCTTTGAGAACAACAATATTCTTATTATCGTTTAATGATTTGAGAGCATCAAACTCAGATTTGTTGATGTTATTCTTGGGGGGCTTTGCCTTTCTAAGGAAAACCGCACAATCTTGATGAATGGTATCTTTAGTGATGTCTGGTAAGTCTCTAATACCATATTCAATGTCACAGATGATATCGTCAACCAGGATCTTTCTAGGAGCAAGAGAAAAATTTAGAACTTTCTTTAAAATTTAAATATTATTTTTCAAACGGACTTTTTTTTGCAGCGGGTGAACAGCTAAGGTTTCCCAGATTTTTACAGAGGCTGATCTCCGTGGAAGGACACAAAGCAAGGAGCTCCACTCCCTCCTATAAGCAAGTTGTGGCTAGCAGAGGGAAGAAACCAATAGAGAATGACAGAGGTCCTTCAGAAGAAGGGAAAATGAACATTGAAGAGGAGCCAAACTGCACCAAAACTAGGAAGAATAATAGTACAAAAGACAACGCATAAGAAAACAAGGAACAGGGAACAAAAGACAAAGCTCAAAAGGGACCATGTAAATCCAAAGCTGAGATCACTCCCATAGTAGTATTAAATGATCCTGCTTTGCAGGCACACAGGTGTAGAGCTATAACTAGGGTCTCTCACATCGCTAATTATTCCACATTAATAAGTCAATCCGGGAACGTTTTGTTATTGCAAGGAGTAGCTCAATCCGAGGCTATTTGTCCGAGTAATGCTTAGTAGTACAGTGTTCAGAAGATTCAAAGGAAAACAGATGCTAAGCTGTAACTAAACTAACCCAAAAGATGGAATCACACAAAACAGTTGATCAGTCAAGGGTACGGAAGCAATAACCCATCCCTCTAGAAAATGATTAAAGAAGGGAAATTAGAGCATGGACTTATAGGTCTGGGAGCTAAGCAGCGTCTTGCTGAGGCTCACTACAGCCTTAGGCCTTCTCTCACACCAAAACAACAAAGGCAGGTAAATAAATCAGCGGAAAGTAAAATGGAACAGCAAAACGGAAATGGAACAACAGTAAATGGAACAACAGTAAAATGGAACAGCAATAATCAAATGGAACAGCAATCCTTAATGATTTATAGAACAACAACCATCACCTGTTCTACACTAATATAGCAATCTGAGAATATTGGATGATATAACTATGTTTCTAAACAGAATGACGCTACTCTCAAATCCCACAAATATTGTTTCACATAAATCCAATGACAGTAACATTCATACCAGCACTCTGTTACAGAAATGGCTGAATAAAGATACAATTTGACCCTGTGTGAATCCAATTATACAGTGCAGAGTCCTTACATGGAAAAATCCTTCATTCATTGAGCATAACAGAGCATAGCGTATCATATAAAGAATTTATCAGATTGCTAAGTAATAAAGATAAACAAACCACACACAAATCACCGTATAATGATACAAAAGCAAGTGTCCTTCGGAGCCGGGCCCTTAGCTGCCAATGGTACACCGCCTTAGATTACTCCAGACGCAGAGACGGAATAAACACCAAGTCTTTTATATTAATCGCATCCACAAAAGTATAACAAAATCAGGTCTCAGTGAGACTCAATGATTAAAGTTTGTTTTGGAACTGTAAAATTACAAAATCAGTCGTCCTCTTGCTTAATGATGCTGTGCCATTATATAAAAGAAATGACGGAGATATCTAGATAATCATAGATAAGTAAAGCAGCGATCCCTCAGGATCGAAGATCCTGAGGGATTCGCTAATCGTTCAATCTTTCTTGCGTTCGCTGAGCCGGTACCCCGCATTCTTTTCCTGGACTATTCAATTCCGATTTTGCTTTATCGTGTCCGCATCCGGTTCCCCACTGGAGGAACAACAGTTATTTTTCCTCTGCTTCTCGCTTTTGGACGGGAACTCCTTGCTCGCACGTCTTCCTGCATAGAAAACGTCAATTATTAGCACTTGAGCTTCCTTTGCCTATTTTTGCACATTTTATCAAAATCCCTTATCTTCTTTGAATTCCTAATGCAGAAAAGGTTACAATTATTATTGAAAAACCACTAGATTGCTTGTCAAAAGCATACCTTCCAAGTGCTCCACACACCCCCCTGCTTACCCTGTTTCATGGCCTCATGAAAACATTATAGTTGACATGCAAGGCGGTGAGAGAATAGGCCGGAGAAGGGATCTCATGAGGAGGCCGACAACCGTGATGAGCAACTAGATTATCAAAGAACTGATCTATTTGATCTGCAGGCATCTCATACAAGGCCTGATATCCGGGTGCAGGGTGCCAAATAATTGGACTGCGAAATCGATACCCCAACCAGGATGGCCCTGCTTGTAGAATCCGTTCCCCATAAAGGTTCAATCGGCTGGCAGCCAGCTCAAAATTCTCATATTTGAATGGTTCCCTGAGCTGGATGCTTGGACTAGAGGTCCGGTATCGAAATTTTGCAGCATCGATGGCAGGATCTTTAATAGTCAGGAAATATTCCAGACCATTTCGGATCAAGTCTTCGTGCATGGGTCCTAATATCTCGCTGACACCTGGGATCCTCATAAGACTCCTATGCTCTCTCCATAGCGTCACTGGGTTTCTAGGTTCAGCTCGAATCCACAAGTCTAGGCTATTTTCTTGTCTCTGAAAGGTGTTATAAGCTCTGAGCCATTTCAGCTGATTAACCCCAAATGAGATGAAGGCTTGGAATTGTATATCGCCAACAAAAGGGCCAGGATTTAAATCAGTTTCCTGGTCTAGCACAAGGTTGTGCAAGTAAAATTCGCACAATAACCTTTGAACCTTAACCCCATAGTGCTTGCAACAGTCTATAAAATCATTAACAGTGTTGATGTGGATAGGTGCTCCTGCCCTAACGGCTTTTATTTTCAATCTCAAATATCTTTCAAGCAAAAATAAAGCATAATTTTTAGCAGGGGCCCTACAAGTCAAAACGTCATTATATAAGGAACACACAGTGTCCATATGCTTAACAACACTATCTAATCGACGAGTTACCTTAGCAACCTTTTCTTGTTCCTTCTGCCATCCCTCAAAGGCTTGGCTTTCGGATTGACTAATACTCTGAAGTTGCTGTTGTAACTCTTCGTATTTCTCCCGGGGGATTGCTTGCTCTCTTAGTTGTTCAGCTTCTTGTTGGGCTTGCTTCATCATCCTGTGCAAGGTTCTCGTTTTTGGATCCTTTTTCCATTGAGCCGTAGAGGCCGGGAATTTTGCCTGAAACTTTTTATTGCGCTGCTTAGAGTTCAGAACCCGAATAACCCCTGAGGGTGGTGCCTCTGTTTGGATCCCCTTATTCTCTTTCTCTTTCTTGACATGAATGAAAGGCTGCTGAGGTCCCCCTGCCATTGGAACATCTTGCTGTTCTTCTCCCTTAATTGGAATGTCAGTTTGTTCTCCAGGGTCAGATGGAACAACAGTCTGTCCCTCTATGTTATTTGGAACAACACCCTGTTCCTCATTATCATTTGGAACAGCAGACTGTTCCTCGGCAGTAGGTCTCCTGATGGGGTTTCGACCAACAAAACGGGTTCTTATCCTCGGGGTTTTTGCTGTAGTGGCCCTCCTCCTTTTCCTTGTGGTCCTTTTTATTCTCAAATTGGCTTTCAAAATTCGAATTTGCTGCCGGAGCCTGGCTATAGTGCCCAACAACCTCTGATGTTTCTTTCTTAATTTCTTAATTTCCTTTGCCTCGGCAGAGGGTTTGGCCCTTAAGCCCGCTCCTTCTTCATCTGGGATATCTTCCGGCGTCCTGGGGACAGACTGTCCCTGATTGTTGTCTTCAATTTCATTATCATAACCAGGCAGGTTTTCTTCTCCCGCCTTTTCTGCATGTACTTCCTCGGGTAGTTCTTCCTCTGCGGGACTGTCAGGGACGCCTGCTGTGCTGGAGGGCTGGCCATATTCCCCCATATTGGCCAAAACTGCTGCCAATTCCTCCTCACCTACAGGGTCCTGCGACGGGCTACCCCCTGGCTGTGCTATTTCTTCTTCTTGATTGCCCTGTTCGGTAACCCTCTCTTCCTCAGAGTGCTCATCTTCTTGGTTGCTCTGTTCGGTAACCATTTCTTCCTCTTCTGGCTGGCCAGTCCCGGGCCCTGATTGCTCAGCATTTCCTTCGGAGGGTCCTCCCTCTGGTTCTGGAGGTTCGTCCGCAATTTCAATCGGCTGGGCCGTTGTTCCCTGAATTCTTTCCAACCTTCCTCGTATCCGGGCCAGCCGAGCTAACTTCCTTGGTCTCTCAGGTTGGTCGGGTGTGCCAGCAGGTTCTCTGGGTTCCTCTGGTCGTTCTGGCATATCGGAAGGTTGTTTCCGTTTTGAAGCGGCATGTCTTTCTGATGCTGACTCCTTGCGTTTCTCTACTCGTTCCGGCATGCTAGAGGACTGTTCAGGTTTTGGGGGTCGTGCAGCCGTTCCTCCTTCGACTATTGCGATCAGTTCCTCCCAAGTGCTTTGCTATTGAGTGAGACTGTGGCTCACTATCAACCGAATCAGCCCATGGTGGCTAACGACTGCATCTATGTGCTGGGCCTTCCTCAGGCTTCGGGCCGCGTCATGTAGTAGCAAATTTAAAAGTGCAGGGAGATTTACAGAACATTTTCCTTTTAAAACAGCTAAAAGTTTCAGGTGACGAGGTCTTACCACGTCTTTTCTCCCTTCGCAGGTGATATAACTTTGTACTGTCTTCGCTAGCTCAGTCCAGGGTTCCCCTAGTGTTGCCGGCAGAACTCCTTTCCCTTTGACTGTCAAGCTTTGGCCTTCGTCCTGGAAAAGTTCCATAGCTTTTTGTAATCTTTCCTTCTTCAGCGTCCATATGGGTCCAGCAGCTGGTAATCCTGAGACTTCTACGATGATATCCTCTGTAACCGCTATCCGCTTTCCTCCTACTATGGAGTAATTTTCCTGCAAATTCTGCAGGAATTCCAATGCCACGGCTTCATTTGATTCTTGCAGGCGGCTGAAATAATTCAACCATCCTACGTTTTCCAGGATTTTGCGAGTAGCAGCGGAAACTGTCAGCTTGTGAGGTTCGCTTCGGACCGTCTTTCCGCCCATGATTCTACTCAGAAATGGAACAGCAACTGCTTGCGGTTTTTGCGACGTAGAGAGGATGATCGTTGCCAAATTTTGGAAAAGATCATCGAGCATGCAACGAAAAAGAGATCGTGGATGGCAGTTTCCATGGAATGGAATCATCATACCGTTAAATCATGTCATTCCTTCGTACATTATCTCGCCCGAATGGTGTGCAGCCACGTAATCATGGACTAATGAGATTACCTCCCCCCCCCGCGATCTGATAGGCTGTCCCCAGCCGTCAAAGAGAGGAGCAGCAGCCAGTCGGAGGTCCAATCATAAAGTACAGCATATGAAATTATGCCATGTTTTAGAAAAACAACGAAATGCCGAAACCGAGGCAAAAAGGTAGATCGCGTTTTATATAAGAGCCTGCGTGATATAATGAGGAGCTAGGGGATGGGATGTCTGTCAAGCGTACAAAGTCTCCAGTGGTCACCGTCAGTTCCGTTGCCATGATTGGTGGTAATGAATATTCATGCGATATATACATCGGGTGTGCCATATGATATTTGCAAAGGATAAGAAACAGAAAAATTTAATATCATACCTATTGGTGTAATTATTACGACTTCTATGCCATTAACAGAGCTCTGCTGCCAACAGGTGTTCATAACCTTGGCAGAGTTGTTTATTTCACCCTCCGGAACCATGATCCTTTGTGTATATTCTAAAGAGTGCTTTGTCAAAATGCAGGCCATTATGCTGGCTTGGTAACCAGATAGCCATAATGCCATTCACAAGGTAGGCGCGAAACGTGGTCAGGCTGGCTCGCGATGAGACCCCCTGTTCCAAGGTTTGCTTGTTAATTTACCTTCGGACCATATCCCTGGTGTGGTGGCCGTTATGGGAATTCCACTTCGCTTCCATCCTTATGATCATGGTAGGCCGGCTCTTAATCAGACCCCCTATCCTGCATTTGACAATTTTCATATTTTGTTTTTGTTTTCTTTTGCAGAGCACCTCTCTTGTTTATTTTCACATAAGGGTGGTTCTGCACTCCTTAAGAGCGGGGAATGGTGGAAGAAGTCTTATGATCCCAACAGATAGATATAAATCGTTCGTTCTTACTCCTAAGTAATGATCAAGAAAGATTTTTAGGGGAATCGTCATGATAAAGATCACCAATGACAATGGTACCGGTAAATGACAATGACAGCGAAGATGAAAAGTTAACGCCCGTCCTCTTGTCCTCTTATACATACTGGCTTCATAGTGATAGCAATTTATGATGTGCTGATTTCGGTATATCATGGTTTATGTTCACCGCATAAGTTCATTGCTGTATCTAAAAGATTGAGGAGAACATGGGGGCAAAGCATCCTTCATAAGGGCAAAAACATGTCGATGGCATTCCTGAGAGAAGAATTCATTCGTAGGATACCATTTCTTTGAGAGGAACAACGGAAAATCGCAAATGCTGTTCCTTTTGAGAAAGGGACAGCAAAGATACTCAAATGCTGTTCCTTTTGAAAAGGAACAGCAGACACACTCAAGTGCTGTTCCTTTTCGCAAAGGGACAACAAAAACACGCAAATGTTGTTCCTTTTGAACAGGAACAGCAGAATCACACAGGTGCTGTTCCTTTTCGAAAAGGAACAGCAGAAACACATAAGTGCTGTTCCTTTTCACAAAGGAACAGCAAAAACACACAAGTGCTGTTCCTTTTCGCAAAGGAACAACAAAAACACACAAGTGCTGTTCCTTTTTGCAAAGGAACAGCAAAAACACACAAGTGCTGTTCCTTTTCGCAAAGGAACAGCAGAAACACGCAAAGGCTGTTCCTTTTGAAAAGGAACAGAAAAATCACACAAGTGTTGTTCCTTTTCGCAAAGGAACAGCAAAAAGCACAAGTGCTGTTCCTTTTCGCAAAGGAACAGCAAAAAGCACAAGAGTGCTGTTCCTTTTTGCAAAGGAACAACAGAAACACGCAAAGGTTGTTCCTTTTGAAAAGGAATAGCAAAATCACACAAGTGTTGTTCCTTTTCGCAAAGGAACAACAAAAACACACAAGTGCTGTTCCTTTTCACAAAGGAACAGCAAAAACACACCAGTGTTGTTCCTTTTCGCAAAGGAACAGCAAAATCTCACAAGTGCTGTTCCTTTTCGCAAAGGAACAACAAAAACACTTGGAATACAAGCAAAAAATCAAGAAAACATATATACAAGATGTTATGTACACGTTATAAAAATGAATTTCTTTAAATTATAGGTGAGGAAGATTTCGCTTCCTCTCCTAAGATTTCCATATCAGTATCTTGTCGTAGCTACTGACAGAAGGATTCCCGAGTGAGTGGCTTTCGATAAAGGCGAACTCGGTGGCCATTTACTTTGAATGCATATCCAGAACCGTCAATTGTGATCAGGGTAAGGGTCCCATTGTCATGTACCTTCTGGATTTCGTATGGTCCTGACCATCGAGTCTGGAGTTTCCCCGGGAAATCCTGAAACCGAGAGTCGTATAACAGAGCCCAGTCTCCTTCATGAAAGACTTTATTCTTGATAAGTGCATCATGCCATTTAGCTCGCTGCTGTTGAATCAATGCTGTATTTTGTAATGCAGAGAGCCTGATTTCGTCCAATTCATTAATCTGCTGTAATCGATTAATTTGTGCCTCACTCAGATCTAGGCCGACTTCCTGTGCAGTTCGTAGCGTTTGGATTTCAAATTCTATGGGGAAAATTGGCTGCTTTCGAAACACTAATTGATAAGGTGAATAGCCTGTAGTACTTCTCCATGTGGTTCTGTAGGCCCACAGTGCCTCGGGTAGTCGAGTAGCCCAATCACGCCTATGCGATGCAATGGTCTTTGTTAAAATTGATTCTATTACCTTATTACTACTTTCTACTTGCCCATTTGCCTGCGAATGGTATGGGGTAGTGATCTTATGTTGGACATGATAATTGTTAAGTGTTGCAGCTAATTTATTTCCAACAAATTGTGGTCCACCATCGGTGATTAGTTCTCTCGGAAGTCCATAACATACAAACAAATGGAACAAGAATTGTATCACAGAGTCTTCTGTAGCCTTAGGTAATGATTCGGCCTCGACCCATTTAGTAACATAGTCTGTCGCCACCAGAATGTATGTCCTCTGATTTGATGATGGATTAATGGGCCCAACGAAGTCCAGAGCCCATCGTTCAAATGGCTCAATGACCAATTGTGGTCTCAGAGGCATTTCATCGGCTTGGCCAGGTCTTCCTGCTCGCTGGCAGCTGTCACAGGCTTGTGCAAATTTTTTCGCATCCTTGAAAATTGTAGGCCAATAGTATCCCGTCTGCAATACTTTATGTGCTGTTCTCTTTTCAGCGAAATGTCCCCCGCATGGTCCGTCATGGCAAGCTTTTAGAATGTCGAAGATTTCGTCTTCTCGAATACACCTTCTGATTTGCATGTCTGCCCCTGTATGGAACAAATGGCCTCCAATCCACGAAAACCGAGTGCTCTTCTGAACAATCTGCTTACGTTCCTGAGGGGTTAAGTGTTTTGGTAGCTTACTGACTGCGAGGTAATTGGCGACATCAGCATACCAGGGTGTTCGAACAGCAACAACAAACAGGTGCTCGTCAGGAAATTGATCTTCCACTGCTGCTGTTTCAATTGCTTTCGGTATTCGTGAGAGGAAATCAGCTACAGGGTTCTCCTTGCCAGGTTAATCCTTGATTGTGATGTCGAACTCCTACAATAAGATCAACCACCTGGTTATTCTAGCATTTGTAACAGGTTTATTTGCCAAATATTTGATAGCAGAATGATCTGTATATAACACAACGGGATAGCCTGTGATATAATGTCTAAATTTATTAACAACATGTATTACAGCCAGGAATTCCTTTTCAGTAACAGTATAATTGAGTTCGGCAGAGGATAAATTTTTGCTGATATAGTAGATAGCATATGATCTCTTATCCTCTTCTTGCCCTAGGACTGCACCAATTGCTGTATCCGAGGCATCAGATGAGATTTGGAATGGCAAATTCCAGTTTGGTCCTCGAAGGACTGGGGCTGTTGATACAAGCTTCTTCAATTCCTTAAAAGCCTGGTCGCATTTTTCTGTCCACAAGAAATCAACATTGCCAGTTAAAGCATATAGAGGTGCCGCAATACGTGAGTAATGTTCTATAAATCGTCTGTAATACCCAGAAAATCCAAGAAAACTGCGTACCTCCGTTTGAGTAGTGGGGGTAGGAATAAGCAAAAGAATCTGGATTTTAGCCGGGTCTACCTGGATGCCAGCTGCTGAGATATAGTGCCCTAGAATGAGCCCTTCTGTCATCATCATGTAACATTTTTCGTGGCTCAGACAAAGTCTGGTAGCGATACAACGTTGTAGGACTTTTTCCAGGGTATCTAGAGCTGGGTCAAAATCATCTCCATATGGTGTAAAGTCATCCATATATACTTCAAGTCCGTCATTTATTAGATCTGCGAAGATACTAAGGACAACGCTTTGGAATGTAGCAGGGGCATTACATAGGCCTAAGGGCAAAACTCGATAGGCAAACGTTCCCCAAGGGCAAGTAAAGGTAGTTTTATCCTCGTCTTCAGGGGCGATTTGGATTTGGTTATATCCGCTGAAGCCGTCCAGGAAAGAAAAGAATTTCTTTCCTGCCAAAGTGTCCAATACTTGATCTATAAACGGGAGAGGGAAGTGATCCTTCTGTGTGGCTTTATTTAACTCCCTGTAATCTACGCAAATCCTCCATTTCCCATTTTTCTTGGGTACCACCACCAGGGGAGAGACCCATTTACTGTCGGAGATGGGATAGATAAAATTAACATCTAAAAGTTTCTGAAGTTCGGCTTTTACTACCTCTTTTAGATGGGGGTTAAGTCTTCTTTGCGGCTGACGAACAGGTCTTGCATCTTTTTCTATATAGATGTGGTAGGTGCATAATTGGGGATCGATCCCTTTCATGTCAGGGTAATCCCACGCAAATGCTCCTTGATATTTTCGTAACAGATTTACAAGCTTTGCTTCTTGGTCTGGTGTAAGGTTGGCGTTGATATTTAGGGCCTTACCAGGTTCAATTTCCACGACTTTACTATTGGTAACAACAGTCACTGGTATTGTTTGGTCATGTGCGTCTTTCAAAGGGTCTTCCTCTAGCTCACTATCAAATGCTGCCTCTATCATAAAACACTGTGTGTGAGATCTAGATTCAGTTTGACTAATGAAGTTATTGATGGCATCATCTTCTATTTGATCTTTAAAATCTAAAGCCTTCTGTACAGTCAATGGGGATCTGATATTGTTAGTAAAGTATGACACAGGATACTGATTGGTTTTGATCATTGGCAGGCTTGGCTGTGCTGGAGGATATAGAACTAGATTTTTTACATCTGGTCCTTTAGTTATGGTCATGTTTCCCTGCCGGCAACCAATGTAGGCATCGGCAGTAGCAAGCCAAGGTCTTCCTAGTATTAGCAGATGTCCATCCAGTCGGGTTTTTGGATTAATTATCAGGAAATCAGTTGGATATTCCCAGGAGTCTACAGAAACCATGACATCATATAGAGTGCCTTCTGGTCGAACTACAGATCGATCTGCCAATTCTAGCAAAGTAGAAGTAGGTTCTACTGATGTGATGCCAAGCTTTTGGCAGGTAGAGGTTGTCAAAATATTTATTGCAGCTCCTAGATCAACTAAAGCGTTAGTCAGGGTTTGGCCATAGATTTGAACAGTTACAATTGGATTTCCAGGATCTTCGTATTTGATAGGTGTCTCTTTTCCCGATAATAAGTCAGATAAGGTGCCGACTACTTGGACTCTTGGGTTAGTGGTTATATTCCTCCTTGATTTTTTTATGCACAGTTCTTTTATAGTTTTTGCGTATATAGGAATATCTTGAATGGCTTGGAGGAATGGAATTTTTATGTACAGGTTTTGTAACTCTCCCAGAATGTCAAAGTCTGGATGTTGTACTGGTCGTGGTATGACTAATCGTTCCGGGAAAGGAGGAGAGGATGTATTTGCTTGTTGATGGGTTTGTTCTTTATTTACACCCTCTTGTTGTGGTGGTTGTTCTATTGGTAAGTGATATTCAATGTGAACTGTTTTGTCTCCCTCTGTTTCTATGATACGTCCAGATCGTAACTGAAGGTCATTGCACTCCCTTAGGTCAGGTCCAGTTTCTGATGTTTCTATAATTTGGAGGGATTGGACTGGTCTATTATTAGGATTGGGATTGGGTTGGGCTGGGAGTTGCGGCCTTAGATTAGACTGGGGGTTTTGTTGTAAGGCTGGCAGAGTCGGTTGAGGGAGTGGAATAGTTCCTGTTGACTGATATGTCGATCTTGGCCAATTTGTCTGCCAGGGTGAACCTTGTGAAGTGGGGGGAATCCATTGTGGAGGGTATGAGTTATTCTGCCAATATGGTGGGGTGTAAGGAAAATTTGGCCAGCCGAACTGGCTTGTCTGATTCATCCATGGATTTGGAGAAGGAAACGGCTGTGATGACCAATTCGGGACTGGGGGTGTAGATTGGTTTTGCCACATACCATATTGCTGAGTATTATACTGCGGAGGCTGGAAAGAAGAAGTTGGGTTCGAAAACATACCAGATTGCCTAGGTTGCCATTGGCGACGTTGGTTAACAAAGTATGCTGGTTCTGATTCTTCTTCTGCTTCCTTGTATACTGCCTTCAATCCAGGAAGTGAGGGGCAGCTCTCAGTAAGGTGGTCTTTCGTACAGATAGCACATGTTTGAACTGTATCTAGCGGACATTCCTTGTGGCTGTGTTTTCTTCTGCATCGGGGGCAAAAAATTGCCAGATTTTGCTCCGCCTCCATTTGCTTTTGTTTGGCCTGCACAACATCAAGCTGTGTAGTTAATGTCCCCAGAATATCAGTTTTAAAATTTTCTAATAAATTCCCTAGTTCTACACGTGTTACTCCTTCTGTTGATATTTTGTTATCTCTAACAAACCTATCGTATTCTGTTGATTTTATCCTTGTGCTGCCTCTTGAACTCCTGATGCATAAATTAATGATATCAGCAAAATTCTCTTGGTAAATATCCCCTTTTCCCATGATATTCAATGTTTCAATCCACTGTTCTTTCATTCCTCTAATCAATGCAGTTTTCAACACGTTATCAGGCAGAGGTAGTGATGCATAGGGGGATCTCTGTAAATTATACTGGAAACGTTCTACGTATTCTTCTAAAGTTTCATTTGGTTTGGCCGTCATTTGGAAAATTTCATCTTTTAGCTCTCTCGACCTACAATAATCCTGATATTTTTTGAGAAAGGATTCTTTCATTTGCTCCCAGTTGTTTATGACTCCACCACCTAAACCCATGAACCATCTCAGAGCTGCTCCTTTTAAAGTGGAGGGGAACAGCTTTAATTTCTGGGGGTCAGTGGTGTAATCGTACCCTCTACATAGCACATCGAATTCAAATAAAAATGCATCGGGGTCTTCTGATGTAAGTCCATGAAATGTCGGGATGTGTTGAAGAGGTATTGCTTTCATGGGTGCATTTGCAGCAGAATCTACTATAGGATATTGCAATGTAGAAGTTTGAGTATTTGGCTGATTCTGCGCCATTGGATCAAATATGTGCCAATATCCTTCCGGAATTTCTAGGAGGGTGTTCCTAGGTTGAGAAGGGACGGCCTTGGGAGGAACAATTTTAATGACACTTCCCTTATATGGGATTTCTATCTGAGGGAATGGGGTGCCTTCAATGTTAACTTTGGCAGCGCTCCCCCTATCTGGGCTGTTTAACAATTGGATTATCCTAGAAGGAGACCTTGGTTCCTCTATTTCCCCTGTTTCCCCTTCTCCTTCACAAAGATTGCTTAAATTCCCTTCTTGCAGCCGTTCTGACACAGAATTTTCAATTTCTTGGAAGTCCTGTTCATCAGTCTGACTATGCACCTCAGCGTAGGCTCCAGATGGTGATGCTGTAGCCTGAAGGGAACTAGCAGGCTGCTTAGAATGAATCTTTCTGAGGCCTACTGACGGCTGAGATTCAGTTTTCTTATAGATTTCGTCTATGAAGGTTGTTCGGCCAAGGGTCACCGGTCCTTTGGCTTTTTCAGGTTTGACTGGAGGTTTGATATTCTTTTCTGGCTTTTTCTGCTTAGTCATGCACTCTAAAAACTACTAAATCCTATTCAACCAGCAATTCTGCTAAGAGAGCGGACGGTGGAGCAGGGCTTTTACATGCTCCGTACGCAGGTTCTTACCTTCCATTTTTAAAATCCAACTCCCCCCTAGCAGATTTGCGCACTACTCTGTAAAGGGAAAATGGCTATACTCCTCCCCGGCAACGGCACCAAAATGTAGAGCTATAACTAGGGTCTCTCCCACCGCTAATTATTCCACATTAATAAGTCAATCCAGGAACGTTTTGTTATTGCAAGGAGTAGCTCAATCCGAGGCTATTTGTCCGAGTAATGCTTAGTAGTACAGTGTTCAGAAGATTCAAAGGAAAACAGATGCTAAGCTGTAACTAAACTAACCCAAAAGATGGAATCACACAAAACAGTTGATCAGTCAAGGGTACAGAAGCAATAACCCACCCCTCTAGAAACTGATTAAAGAAGGGAAATTAGAGCATGGACTTATAGGTCTGGGAGCTAAGCAGCCTCTTGCTGAGGCTCACTACAGCCTTAGGCCTTCTCTCACACCAAAACAACAAAGGCAGGTAAATAAATCAGCGGAAAGTAAAATGGAACAGCAAAACGGAAATGGAACAACAGTAAATGGAACAGCGGTAAAATGGAACAGCAATAATCAAATGGAACAACAATCCTTAATGATTTATAGAACAACAACCATCACCTGTTCTACACTAATATAGCAATCTGAGAATATTGGATGATATAACTATGTTTCTAAACAGAATGACGCTACTCTCAAATCCCACAAATATTGTTTTACATAAATCCAATGACAGTAACATTCATACCAGCACTCTGTTATAGAAATGGCTGAATAAAGATACAATTCGACCATGTGTGAATCCAATTATACAGTGCAGAGTCCTTACATGGAAAAATCATTCATTCATTGAGCATAACAGAGCATAGCGTATCATATAAAGAATTTATCAGATTGCTAAGTAATAAAGATAAACAAACCACACACAAATCACCGTATAATGATACAAAAGCAAGTGTCCTTCGGAGCCGGGCCCTTAGCTGCCAATGGTACACCGCCTTAGATTACTCCAGACGCAGAGACAGAATAAACACCAAGTCTTTTATATTAATCGCATCCACAAAAGTATAACAAAATCAGGTCTCAGTGAGACTCAATGATTAAAGTTTGTTTTGGAACTGTAAAATTACAAAATCAGTCGTCCTCTTGCTTAATGATGCTGTGCCATTATATAAAAGAAATGACAGAGATATCTAGATAATCATAGATAAGTAAAGCAGCGATCCCTCAGGATCGAAGATCCTGAGGGATTCGCTAATCGTTCAATCTTTCTTGCGTTCACTGAGCCGGTACCGCGCATTCTTTTCCTGGACTATTCAATTCCGATTTTGCTTGATCGTGTCCGCATCCGGTTCCCCACTGGAGGAACAACAGTTATTTTTCCTCTGCTTCTCGCTTTTGGACGGGAACTCCTTGCTCGCACGTCTTCCTGCATAGAAAACGTCAATTATTAGCACTTGAGCTTCCTTTGCCTATTTTTGCACATTTTATCAAAATCCTTTATCTTCTTTGAATTCCTAATGCAGAAAAGGTTACAATTATTATTGAAAAACCACTAGATTGCTTGTCAAAAGCATACCTTCCAAGTGCTCCACAACAGGGACCACATGCGGACATATGCAATCATTTGTCAATTCATGGGATTATTTCCCATTGAAAAAGCTTTGTAGACATGGATTAAATACCACTGGAAACCAAAAGGAAGTATAGACCTACATCTTGGGTCAAAGGGATTCTTTACTATGGTCTTCACAAATATTGAAGATAAAGACAGAGTGTCTGAAGGAGGGCCCTACTTCTATGCAGTAGCAGGCCTCTATATGCGGCCATGGATTATGAATTTTGTCCTGAAGCGTGAGACTTTTAATTCAGTCTCGGTTTGGGTAAGACTCTACTCTCTACCTCTTTATTATTGGCAAACTGAATCGTTAGCGGCCATTGGTAATAAATTAGGGTGTTTTGTCAAAGCTTCTGAGGCCACCAGAAGGGGAAAATATACTTCCTTTGCAAGAATATGGGTGGAGATGGATCTCTCTGGAGCTCTTCTGGATGAGGTAATATTAGAAGTTTCTGATGAAGAATGGGTGCAAATAGTAGATTATGAGCATATTCGCTTTAGATTTCGAAAATGCCATGAGCATGGGAACCTATTCAGAGATTGCCCTCTTAGTAAAACAGAGGAAAAAAGTAAAGCTAATACAATGAAAGACACTGAAAGCTTTCATAAAGTGGCACACAGAGGAAAAGGGGGCCAAAGAAACGCCAACATGAAGGGAAAAAGGCCAGTCAAAATAGGTTCCAAGTACTTGAAGAAGATGAAGTGATAACAAAAGCAGATCAGGCAATGGGAGGAAATCTAGGGGAGAAAGAGAAAGAAGAAGACCGTGAACAAACACAAGAGAGTAATAAATATAAAGAGACTATGATGAGCGATGTAGAACTAGAGATGGACCAGGATATGACCCAGAGTGAGATGGAAATGGAGGACCACAAGCTACAGGAGATTCTTGACAGAGAACACCTAGATCTGGAAGGGTTCTGGAAACAGGGAACCAATGAGGAGTAGACTCGTTACCTCAAGAAGAGTTCAACAGAGTACAACAATTGTTCATATGGAAAACTCAGGCTAATGGGCTGAAGAGGAAAAATAAAAATGGAAGGCAGAGTTATGAAGGTGTGAAAGCAATGAAAACCACACCAGGATTAACACCTAGGAACCCAAGAAAAAAAAGAGGCAGGAAAAAGAAGAACGAGCTATTGATGGAATGTGGAAAGTTAATGATAGGCTTATGTAAGATGAATGATCTAACTAGCTACTCCTTTACAAACATTTAATAATGAAGTTTACATCTTGGAATACTAGGGGTCTAGGTAGTAAAAGAAAACAAAGACTACTTAGCAATAGAATGAAACAAGCAGTTCTGGATATGATCTTTATCCAGGAAACTAAATGTTCCATTCAAAAGATAAAACAAATACATAGCAAATGGCTTAATTGATTTGATTTTCTAGAAGTCAAAGAAGAGAATACAGTAGGAGACATACTCACTCTTTGGAACCCCCAAAAGATTGGCATAATAGATGCTGAGGCATCTAGGAATTATTTATCAGTGGTTATTCAGCCTGTGGGTGATAAGGATACCTATCTGGTCACGAATGTTTATGGCCCTCAAAGAATGGATGATAAACTCAAGTTTCTAGATTCTCTTATGGATCTCAGAGATAGACATGCAGGAATACCTTGGATTATGGGGGGGGGACTTCAACATGATCAGATCACTTTCGGAAAAAAAGGGGGAACCAGAACTCTAAGCAAAGACTCTTTAGCATTTCAGACTTTTATAGATAATATGAAGCTAGTTGACACTGATACGAGCAATGGTATTTTTACTTGGAACAATAAAAGAGGAGGAGAGTCTCATGTAGCCTCAAAGTTAGATAGATTCATCATCTCAGAGGACCTTATGCTCATTGACAGGGAAATGATATCTAGAGTTCTACCCTTTGGAGGCTTAGATCACTGGCTGGTTCAACTGGAGGTTCAGGGTATTGGTACCCCCAGGAATAGACCTTTCAGATTTGAGAATATCTGGCTCACCCACCCAGATTTCATCAGCAAAATTGAAAATTGGTGGTCAGAAGATTTGCAGATTCAGGGTACTAGAATGTTCCTTCTACACAAAAGACTCAAGCACATCAAGCTCAGGCTCAAAGAATGGAACAAGAATGAATTTGGAAATATTTTCGTAGCAAAAAAATCTGTTGAAGATAAAATGTAGGAACTCAATCAAGCCCTTATCACGGATGGCTTTGACAAAGTCAGAAGTGATCAAGTAGACAAACATCATCAAGATTGGGAGAATTTGTGTAAACAAGAGGAAATATTTTGGAGACAAAAATCTAGAGTTCAATGGCTAAAAGAAGGAGAGTGAAACACGAGATTTTTCCACAGATCCACCATGGCGAATAGAGCTCACAATAGGATCTCGTCGATCAAGAATGAGGAAGGAAATCTTATGAACTCCCATGAGGATATAGAGGCTGTGTTAGTTCAGCATTTTCGAGGTATAGCAAAGGAAACCATTTCAGATAGAGAGCATTTTGTCAGGGACCTAACAAGACATATACCTAGGCTGGTGTCTAGAGAGGATAACTTCAACCTTAATAGGCCAGTGACTGAAGAGGAGGTTAGTGAGGTCCTGTTGATGCCTCGAAAATCGTTGTATCAAAATTGGGGGATAACCACCCGGTCCAGACCTTGATACAGCTCCTTTTCCGTTTGGAATGGTGGCTCCGACTGGGGATAATGGGACCAGCTTCCCAGTAATGAATAAAAAGGGTGGATGAATGATTGATTGTCTAATCTAATGATAGGCGAATAACTTAATCTATCAGCAAAATAAAAGAACTACTACTAATCCCGGGAACTATTGTACTTTGAAATGTAGCGCTTGATGATCAATGTCTATTGACAGGCATATAGATGACTCTATCTAATAGACATGGACATTTATTCATTCAAGGATTACTTTGCTTAAATAGTTAAACAAAGTGATTAACATAATATTGCTACATTTATCATTTATATCATCGATACATATATGATCAAAAGAAAAGCATACTATAAACATCCAATAGTGGAGGGAATAAAGAATGCTGTTAAAACACATACATATATCTGATAATAGCAAAGGCGATCAAATGACAATTCATATAAAAAGAATGAATTCAGACATAGATAATAGTACCATATGAGCTGCTAGTCACTCCCAATATCAATCGCTATTTGAGATTCTTCTTTCCATGCAGAAATACTTTCAAACAAAGACAATAGTGCACATTCGCATAAAAGCTTCTTTGTCAAAATCAGAATAATTGGTCCAGTTTTATAAAAGAATATGCCTGAAGTACAGTAGTGTAGCTTCAGGCTTTAAGTCATGTACAAAACTTACAACCCTTTCCAAATAGAATGAAAGGGTCTATAAATACTTAATTAAGCTAACTATCTATGAAATTGAAATCCTACTTAATTGGTATCAACTGATCTTGAATATCTCCTTCTCAGCAATTTGGCAGTCGGCGGCATGAATAATCATGTAGGCTATTTGCCTTTAAACCTGAGCTGACATATCGCAAGCATTGGCTCCACTTCGGGCGGTCTGTTGAGGCGAGAGTTGAGTTGGGCGGCATAGGTGGCATCCTCAATATCGGGAATAATATACCCGATTGCATCTGTAAGGCATTTGAGGGCGGCTCTCTGGCTGTGTGGTTTGACTAAGAAGAGCCAATAGGCGTCCCATGTTAAACTGTTAATTCCTGCGATTAATCTCCCATTTTTCTCTAGTTCCAGATAACATGACTGCTCCAATGTTTTCGCCGCTGTCAATTTACCTGGAGTGCATTGGGAAATCATGTTAGACAAGTAGAGAGTATTATTAACCAATTCAACCAAATTACTTGTGGTTGATTTGCATCTTGAAATTGCCCTCTCTGCTTTCATTAACTAGGACTGCCATTCTGTAAATAATATTTCCTTATGTGATTCTAAAATCTTTGGTAAATTAGCCGCCTGTCCCTGATTGGTATCTTGCCACTCAAGAAAATCAGTTAATGTTTCATCGGCTATATCCAAGTATGTTCTAGCTTTTTCTGATTTTTTACTTATTGATGTCATCAAATCGCATAATGGTTCCGCCTAGGCGATTTGTTGACATAAAAGCTTGATTTGTGTTATTAATGCCTTATTTATCTGTAATGCTTCTACTTTGAATTCGGCTATCTATGGAAGATTCTTTGTTTTCTCTAGCTAGGCTGATAGTTGAGCAATCTGCTCATCTTTTGACTTCAACATTTGTTCATTCGCTGCCTTCAGTTGTGCCAATGCCTCAGACAACTCTTTCTGCTTTTGGACTGCGCTGTGATCAATCCTCTGTTTCTCTTCCTGCAATTGTTGAGTTAATTGATTAGTTATTTGTTGTTGTGTTAACAATTGTCGTTCTGCCTGCTTCGCCTTCTGCTGTGCTTCTGATAGTTGTGCTTGCAATAAAAAGATCTCCTGGTCTTTTGTTTTTAATAAAAGACTCACCTCTGATGCCTTATCTATTGTTGCTACCGAATAGGCTCCAGCATATTGTGATAGTTTTGTTAGGTCGTTAGAGGGGTAAAATTCCTCCTTCCAAACCACATTGCCCATCACCGTTTATTCTGGGAATAGGGAAGGTTGATCAGTCCTTCTCCTCTTCCTCTATCGTTTCACCACAGCTTTGTCTCTTGGGCTATAGAAGACATCCAAGGGAGGAATTTCTTCTATTTGCAAAATAATCTGATCGGAGGGATCCTTTGGGATTATCTCTACTTCTTTCGAACTGGGTAGGCCGCTGGTTCCACTTTGAACCTGTTTTGAAGTGGTCTCTTGTGTGTTTGCTGCTTTTGATGTCTCGGTATCTTTAGAGCATTCAAGATTACTGATAATTGAATCGAATTGCTGCCATTCCTGGAGCAATTTCGGGTCAATTTGAGCATCTACATTCACATCTATATTGCTCTTTTCCTGTTCTTTCGTCTGGGTTTCCTCTTGTCTTTTCATATGCACTTCCTCCTATTCTTTTGATGTAACCGGAGGTTCCTTAGTATGTCGTTGTTCAGGCTCACTTGGTTCTGTTACTGGGGTTGTTGCTAGCAGATCTAGAGGTAGAGTTTGCAACCTCTGTTCTCTAAGTCTGTTGAATTCAACTAACCCTTCATCTTTGTATTCCATTATGGCCAATGATCTAAATTGGGACATTGACTCAGCTGAGGAGAACAGGTCATCAAACTTATCCTCTTTATGGTCAAACTTTGTCAATTTGGCCTATTCAAGTGCATTATAGGCGACTTTGTTGGGATCAAATCGCCTATTAGGGAGAGTTGCTAGAGTTAATGACTTCATCTTTGTAGATTCTTTCTCTGCATGTTTGAAATCATGCAAAGTGTAGACACCACATCTCAGAGGAAAAGAGGGCCAGACCTGCTTCTTATTTTTCTTCACAGTTTGTGTAACTCCTTCAGAAATAATCTGATAGGCTATCTCCCTCGCCAACAGTTTATCAGGTATGTACAAAGGAAGGACATGAGGTTCAGCTTGGCTGCCGAAAATTCTTATATAAGTAAATTTTTCCTCTCCAAACCACCTTCCTATTGATGTCAAATCAATCCCTGCTTGATAAGAAATCTTGGGAGCAGGTTTATCAAAAATAGAGTAATGAATGGGTAACATAAAGCCATTGCAGACTTGGTATAAATGGTGCTTATAGGAAGTTTTCCACAATTTCTGATGGTATATGTGAATAGGCATGGAGTCTTGTGAAGTCCACCTCCAGCCGAGCACGGGAAATTCAGAATTAAAACACAGGGTGTCTAGTATATAAGCATTGTAGTAGAATGGGGGAATAAGCCTTTCAGTGACGCGGGTTTTGGTTCTAAAATCAAGAACTGCTGTTGCTAGCTTATCTGACAGTATAGTTGCCCAATCCATTATTTCACTATTACACGCCGCTTCCATCAAGGGAACCATTTCCATAGTGAAATTAGCGGAATCGTGCAACCCCCACAATCTACACATCATTATCCCAGCATAACAATAAGGAGAACATAGGGAATCAACAGAGTACTTACCGGAAGATTCATGCTTGTGTTTTGCCAGATTTTGCCTCCAATCCCGAATGGGTTCAGATTCAGTTTCGTTCTCATTTCGGAATTTCTCCAGAAATGCCTTGTTGTACTTCTTCTCTGGCGTAGGCAAATGATACATTTGCCTCAAATCATTAGCCTGAAATGAACCGAAGATTCTCCCATCTCTGGTGCAGAAGGTTCTTTCTGTGATTGGGATTTCCTCAATTTCCCACCTCACTACATCCGTATATGGGAGAATTTGTTCCCGAGCTGCTATCCGATGAAGGAAAGAGTCGGCTAAGTCCTTTAAAGTAGCATCAAATTTTCGATTGGTATCTGCTGTGGCTTGTACTGCTGTCACCTCTGGTCCTTCGGCCTCAATCAAATTATAGGTACTTTGCCAAGTAGTTCTGCCGAGTCCTGAACATGTAGTATCAGATATCAACCTTTTCTTTTTAGTTCCTGGATCAGCGACGGGTTGTCCTGGGGCCGGTGAAGCGGAAGCGATTGCATTTTTCTTAGACTTCTTCCCGTTCTGCTTGAATCTATTACTTCGGAAGAGTTCTGCACAGGGGTGAAAATGAACGTAATACAGAGAATTGTTAGCGAAAACCAAATACGAGCGAGATATATTGATCAATGCACGATGAAGGATTAACTTAAAGTGGCCGCAGATACAATCTGTGAAAAGATTTTTAAGCTTACTATTTCATTAAATGGTCGTTAAAACCTGCCAATCCTTTAAATGCCCATCATATCGTTTTATTGGCCGAATGATTTGTTTAAGCATGCCTTGGATGTTTTGGCGGTTGAGCGCAGGTGAATCACTGTTTGGAAGATAAGGCCTTTAATACGAATTAATCGTAATATCCCCGCTTTAACAATTCCTGAAGTTCGTGCTTTTGGCTTTATCGCAATCGGGCGTCGGGGGAAAGCTTAAATCGTTATATTGGTTCCTTTTGGAATCCTCGATCGCCGATAGTGATATCGCATCGCATCGGGAGTATTAAATGGGCACTTTGAAAAGCATGCATGGTACATCCCCGATCGCCGATAGCGATATTGCATCGCATCAGAGCGAAAGGGACTTTATCGCATCGCATCGGAGCGAAAGGCACTTTTGTTATGGTAACTTATAATTGCCGATATCCGATAGCCTATTGCATGTTGTCACGTCGGAGTAAACCAATGGGTCTTTAAATTATGCCTCCTTTGTCATTGCGACATGTGATCTTGCGATCGCTTTATCGCAATGATAAAAGTTTAATTATTTATATTATAAGACCAAAAAAATTGGTTTATCAAAAAGGTTTTATAATGTTTTCATTTTGTTTTCGGACCTTTTTGAATAATACAAAGTTGATACCAATTAATATAAAAAGGGACCCATTTCATATTATAGTTTTGTGCATAAAAATGATATGAAATGGGGAGTTGTTGTAGAGCACAGCAGGTACTCAAAGAAATTCATAATGGAAAAGCACCAGGCCTTGATGGTTTCAATGTGGATTTCTTTAAATCTTGCTGGAATATTGTTAAACAGGACATTCTGAATGTAGTGGAAGATTCCAGGATGAATAGAACTATTTTGAAGGTGCTGAACACCTCCTTCATCTCCCTGATCCCTAAATAGGACAATGCTCAAACTCTTGACAGGTTTAGACCCATAGCTTTATGCAATGTGGTTTACAAGATTATATCTAAGGTTTTGGCCAATACTCAAACCTCTTCTTCCTACACTAGTCTCTTTGAAGCAATTTGGTTATGTGGAAGGAAGACAAATTATCAATAACATCATTCAAGCACATGAGGTGGTGAAGTCATTGACTAGCAATAGGAAGGTTGGAATGATCATGCAATTGGATTTGGCTAAAGCTTATGATAAGTTGAAGTGGACCTACATCAGGAAAGTTTTATTTCCTTTGGGTTTGACCATAACTGGGTCGGATGGGTCATTTCCTGGTAAATTCCTCCAAATTATCAATTTTGGTTAATTGTTCTCCTTCCAAGACTTTTATTCCTTCAAGAGGCCTCAGGCAGGGAGAACCGCTCTCTCCCTTTCTCTTCATCCTTATGATAGAAGGACTTGGTTGATCTATCAAGCATGCTAAAGAAGTTGGTAAGATTAAGGGTCTACAATTATCTGAGAATGGACAGGCGTTGATTCATCAACAATTTGTTGATGATACCACGTTGCAAGGAATCCCCATGGTTAGAGAAGCTCTAGCGTATAAACAAATCTTGAATGACTTCACCATGGCTACAGGTATGGAAGTTAATCTCACCAAATCTATATTTTTTTTCTTTAACACCAATATTGCTCTTCAGAGGAATATCTCTAGAATTCTAGGCTTTCAAAGGAATTCCCTCCCTTCTAAATATTTGGGAGCTCCTCTCACTGCTAAACCTCTGCACAAGAGCATATGGGAGCCAGTGATTAATAGATGCAGGATAAAATCAGGAAATGGACTATTAGATCTTTGAACTTGGCTAGTAGGTTGGTGCTAACAAAATCTGTTCTTCAACCAATCCCAGTTTTCATGCTTTCAGCACTCCCAACACCAAAAGGGGTCTTGCATCAATTTAGAACCATCCAAAGAGACTTTCTTTGGGGTAAGGGGGAGGAAAAAAATAAATGGGCCTTAGTATCCTGGGAACAAATATGTAAACCCAAAATCCATGGGGGTCTTGGATTGGATGATTTGGAGATTCTTCGCAACGTTTTAGGGGCTAAACTATGATGGCGTTGGGTAAAAGATCCAAGGGCCCAGTGGGATAGTATCTGGAAAGAAAAGTATGCCAACTCTTGGCAAAATAATGACCACATAAGGATGTCTGGAAGTATAAAGGGCTCATACATCTGGAATAAGGCTTGGGAGAACAGAGGCTTAGTACAAAAATACAGCTTCTGGGAAGTCAGAGAGGGAGATCTAGCTTTATTTTGGGAGGATAAATGGAAATAGGAAACTATATTGTTAAAAGAGGATCTTTTGGAACTCAAGAATGAGACAGACACTCATGGGTTATCTAAAGTAAAAGATTTTGGGGACCATACTAATAGTGCAGGAAAATGGAGAACCTGGAGGAACATTGATTATAGGGATGACAACCCCTTGAGAGCAAAAGCAGAGGCACTTAGGAAAATGTTGGAACAAAGGAAGATTTTAGTGACAGGGGGGCAGGACTAGCTTAGATGGGGCAACAATAATGAGGGCACCTTTAATCTTAAGGAGGCAAAACACATTCTCCTTGAGCTAGATTCCTATGTTTTGGATAGGATTTGGCAGCACCTATGGAGGCATCAAGGTTGGATGAAGATTAAACTCTTCATGTGGCTGGTTTATCATAAGAAAATTTTGACTTGGGATAACATTAGGAAGAGGGGTGTTTTGGGGCCTTCCAAATGCCAGCTCTGTGAAGCCCAAGAGGAGACAATGGAACATCTTCTCAATAGTTTCATTTTCACCTCCAGGTTGTGGGATACATTCGCCATCATTTTCCAACAGACCGACAGGGAGAAAGGGAGTATTATCAATACCCTAAACAATTGGAGAAGAAACTTTTATAATCATGAATTTATGGGATCAGCTTGGGCTCTTAGGCCAAGATTCATTATATGGAATGTCTGGAAAGAAAGGAACAAGAGAATCTTCAAAAATGAAAAGAATCCCTCCCAACACCTGTTTGAGCAGATCTTAAAACAGCTTAAGGAGACGGTAAGCACTACTGTGCGAAATCCCCCTAAGAATCCACCCTCAGAAGCTGAAATGCAGATTCTCAGTCTGTTGGGTATGCAGGGGCTTATTCCTCAAGGCCTGGATAGGAAGGTAATTAGAATGGATACTGAGAAGGATTTTTGGCATCCTCCCCCTCAGGGTTTTCTGAAATACAACATTGATGGGGCTTCAAAAGGCAATCCGGGAACAACTAGCTTTGGAGGGGCGTTAAGGGATGAAGATGGAAATATTCTTTTCATCTTCCACTGCCATTTAGGTAAAGCCACTAACAAAATGGCAGAATTAATGGCTCTAGATCAATGTTTAGATTTTCTAAAGGAAGATAACTTCCAAAATGTGATTGTCGAAGTTGATTTAGAGTTAATCATTAACTCGGTTAAGAGAATTAGCTATGGCACGGTGCTGGAAAAAGTCTCAAAACACTGGAGGCTGATCCAGGTTTTCCAAAGAATTCAAAGTCACCTCCAAGGCCTTCGCATAGTAAGTTTTACCCATGTACAAAGAACGACCAATAAACTGGTGGATATTCTAGCCAATCAAGGAGTGATTTGTACCAAAAGCAGGGTCTTGATGGGTTGGCAAGAGATGCCTCAGAATATATTAAAGGCACATTGTCACGACCAAGCGGATGAAGACAGGGAGGTGTTTCGATACAGAGCCATGGAGGCGAGTTCTAGATGATTTGGTTTCTTTATGATTGGCTATTTTTTTCACAGTCTAGTTTTGGGTGGGATGCAGGCCGCTATCGGCCTCAGCAACCCTGGTAAACACAAACTCAGAGACTACTGGTGGATGCTGTGCAGCTGTCTCAGTTCAGCGGATGGTCGACTGGAGGGAAGGAGTAGCAACTCTCATGGGTTCATGTACAGGTGTAGAAGAGATGGTAAGAGGGGCCAGAATCCTGGCTTTCTCGGTGGCCGTAATACCCCCAATTTTCTCTCTCTGGAAGCAAAACCGCTCCCTTGGTGGTATTCGGTTTATCGCAGGCCTCTCAAGGAGGAAGCAGTATTTCTGAATTGTCAGTGATTCCATTCATCAACCTACACATCACATAGAGGTGGGAGTGAATACTGCCTTCATCGGGTGCTAATGTTCGGGGCTTTAGACCTGTGCAATATGATCCTCTGCTGTCAGATTTTGCAAGGTGAATCTACGGTCAGGATCGATCGTGCATGTTGGTGGGTCCTGGGTGTTAAGCGTCGGGCATCTTTGTACTGCGATATCTTCCTCTGTCGTTGGATCAGGCAAGGAAAATGAATGGTTGTGATTAAAGATGCAAGTCCAGTTGTTCATTTTCATGGTGGGAATCAAGGATTTACGCACGTTCTTCTAATTGCTCGGACTTTGCATTTTTGGTTGTTTGTTGGGTTTTTGAGGTTATGTTTGTAAGGTTAGGGGTTTTTGGGGACTATATTTTCATTGTTCCACAGTTCTTTGTGGAATTTGTATTTATGTTTTAATGAAATAGAAGGTATGACTCTTTCTTCAACAAAAAAATTAATATTATTTTTCAAGAACTAGTAATATTTGGTTTTAATAAATTAATATAAATATTATTTTTCAAAAACTAGCCATTACTTAATAATATTTGTTTTTAATATATTAATAAATTAATATTATAATTTAAACATTATTGTTCAAATATAGCGTTACTTGAAATTATGTCTCTACATTGCTCTTTATTTAACCATTTGCGATGGTCTGCCTCTTCATCTGGTCCTGATGATGAACCAAACTTGTTTGTTCAAAACGTGTTGGCCAAAAAATTCTCTCATGTGATTTCTATTGAAAGACTTTGTTTAATATACATCTTGATCAATTATTGTGTTTGTAAAATGTGTCTCAATCCTTTAACCAACTTTCAATGTTTTTTTTTTAAAATAAATTACATACTTACTATTACTTCATATCTAGAGGCCTCTAAGCTCATGGTTTCATGCATAAGAGGACTCACATAATACATTGGTTCTTCGCATGCACTTAAAACTACCTTAGAGCAGTGATGCAACTAGAATTGCTAACTATAATTATACCCAATAACCATCATAACCTATATTCTGTTACTAATGCCATATTCCATAAAAAATAATAGATGCTATATTCTCTTATTCACCATTACAATATAAAATATTAAAAATCAAAATTTATCCAAAAAAAAAATCACCGACTTACAACCAAAGATTCCAAAAGAAATAATAATTAAAAAACAATATTTAAAATTAAAAATATTGATATTAATATCATTAAATATTAATTTTTAGAGACAAAATTGAACTAACTAACATTATTATATATTAATTTTATACAACCATTTTTTTCCTTTACGTATAATCTACATTATATCATTCTATATATTAAATTATAATTTTAAATTAATTTATTATTATAGTATATTGTTATGCCCAACATTTCAATAACCAAAAAAAATTATACACGCACACAAGGTTAATCAATATTAAATCATCAACATATAATATATAATTATCATATTACTTTAGAATATGTGCATTAATTATTTTTTTTACATCAACCATGTATGTTGAGAACCCAGTTGTATAAGTTAGTTGAGAATAGTTCACCTTTCATTGAATAATGATATGATTGCTAACCTGCATGGTGACTAGATACCAACTCATACGGGGTTACTTCAGCGCTGGTTAACCAAGGTTGTCATTGAACTCTCTAGAATCCATCTCAATCCTCCACTTATCATTACAGATCTTGAACTTGGCAATCTAATCAATGATTGTCATTGCAACCCTAGGATCAATGGTGTAGAAGAAAAGAGGGTCATTGAGGTAACAGAAACCCTCCTTTGGTGCTGCAAAGGGGTCATTCAGTCTTTTCCGCTTTGGCGAAAATGAGATTTGCAACATCATTGGTCACTTGAGATTCTATGCATTAGGTAGGCATCCTCCTTTTCTCAGTATACTCCTGATTGAGTTTCTTGGTTGGGTCACTAGTAAATCCTTCTATTTGGCACATTTCTATGCTAATTACTCTTCTGTCTCCACAACTCTATTGTGAAATTGTATGGGCACTATCTTGGTCACTTTCCTCAGTTAAGGTTGGTTATCCTAGGCTTCCCTTAGCTCTGATTGGGTACAAAACCCATGCTCGATGCCCTTCACCTTCTTTTATCAATTATTGGCTTGTAAGGTTATCAATCATTACTACAACTTTCATTTATCATCTGGTTTGGTCTAGTGATGAAATTTTCATGGGGTTTATTATTGGTGACCCATGTATGTTTATGAGTAATTCATTCAATATTTTCTTTTATTTTGGTTTGTCAACATGTTGTGCTATACAACAACCCCCCCATTTCAAAAGTTTTCTTCAAAACTTTAATTAAAAATGGGCCCCCTTTTTAAGAATTAGTTAAATTCAATAATTCAATAATAATCACAATCTTGGATTTAATCACATAACACATGTAAATCCTTATCAAAAGGTCCGATCCGATAGAAATAGTATCCAAAACCTTTTGTAAAACAAATGTAATATAATATGTCATATCCTTTATTAGTGAGACACTCTCATAAGCAGATCTTCAATGTGATAATGCTATCGGAGATCGCAAATCGCAAAGTTGAACAAAGAAGCATCCCAAAGGTCTATACCAAACCCCTGATGTGATAACACAATCACAATCGGCCATCACACATACCATGTGACACATAGCAAAAGCCCCTTTCGAATTCACCGATGCGATATCATAAAGGAAAGTGTGCTTTTCGAGAAAAGGCCCTTAAAGTGTATATTAGCGGGCGTAACCCTTAAATTAATAATAATTTATTGATTATCCCACCACCTAATGATACTTCTCACCTTTATCGCAATCGGGGCTACCAATGGAAAAAGTTTAAGCTTGGCCTATGAACCTCCCAATCTTCGATATGCGATTTTTCATTGATCGCTGATCGGGAAAACCAAGGGATCCATGTTAAAAAACTATTATTCATATGTGCAATGTGACATATCATTATTACATTTAATTATCACGATTGGCAGTTATGGAAGTCATTAATATAGTAGTTAAGGTTGAGTCCTTCGAGGATTTCATCTGTGGTAATATTTGATTTCATTTTGCTTATCATGCTTGAATTACCATAACTCTTTTCATTTCGCATTGGCTTTGAGCGGGTTTATTTCTCTGTTACGTTCTTTTGTTGTTTGCACAGAGCACCTTTGAGTTGATGAATCCAGTAAAGATGACGAAGAAATCCAAGAAACCCAAGGCCCCTGTCGTAGCCAAGGAAGAACCAGTGAAGAAAGTGTTAATATCTGATACTACTTGCCTTGGTTTAGGCAAGGCATCCTGGGAAAGTATCTATAATTTGCTAGAGGCTGAGGATCTAGAGGAAATTGAAGAAGAGGCAACAACAGATTCTACGAGTAAGTCAGAAAATACTCTCAGAGATTTGGCCTGCTCCTATCTTCATAGAATAGTAGCCCGTGCCAAAGTGCTACCTTATAATGACGTCGTCAAATGGGTTATTGAGAGCATCAATATTACAGACAGAACTTTCTTTACAACTGATGGAAGAATGTTTGGGTCGTTCAGAGTAGAAGATATCCAAGAAATGTACCATTTGCCTAAACCTGAGAAGAGATATAACAAAGCATTCCTGGAGGCTTTCGCCAAAGAAAATGCCATCGAATCGGATCCTATCAAACAATGGAGGCATTTTCTGACCAAACACAAACATGAATCATTAGGTATGTACTCTGTAGATTCGTTTGCCTCTCCTTATTGTTATGCTGGTGCAATGATGTGCAGACTCTTCGGAGTCCATGATTCTGCTAAATTTTCTATAGATATGGTACCATTAATGAAGGCTGCAATTAATGGCTATATCATAGATTTGGTGACCATTTTGTCTGATTCAATGGCCAACCAGATACTTGACTATAGGAAAAACAGGTTTGTGACCACTCAGGTAATACCCCCATTTTATATGAGTGCTTATATTATGGACACCATTTGTTTTAATTCCGAATACCCCATTCTTGGATGGAAATGGACTCCGCAGGATCCCAATCCCATTCACATTTATCATAAGGAGCTGTGGAAAGCCCATTACAAAAACCACCTATATAGAATTTGTCATGGTTTTATCCTTCCCGTGTATTATGCCATATTCAATAAGCCTACTCCTAGGTTATCCAAGGAAGCATCAGTCGACCTAACTGCAATTGGGAGTTGGTTTGGTGAAGAGAGGTTCACCTACATAAGACTTTTCGGTAGCCTTGCCAACCCACATGTCCTTCCCCTATATATCCCTGATAAACTGCTGGCCAGAGAATTAGCACATCAAATAACAGTTGAAGGGATGTCAAAGACTCTTAGGGATTCTAAAAAGCACATGTGGCCAACATTTCCCCTTCGATGCGGCGCTTTTACCCTGCATGATTTCAAACATGCAGAGAAGGAAGCCGAGAAAATAAAGCTGTTAAAACTCACAATCATCCCAAAAAGGCAGTACGATCCTAGATCGGTTGCCTACAATGTTACTTCTCAGGCCAAAATCGCCAAATTTGATCATGAGAAGGATAGCTACGATGATTTTTTTGTTTCAGTAGAAGTATTTTCTCAAGTCAAACATTTGGCCAAAATCAAATTGGGAGTGGAAGGACTAGAGGAATTTTATAAGTTCAGGGCACAAAGATTGGAAACACTACCTCTGGACTTATTAAATACAACCTCTATAGTACAACCACAAGGCCACAACGAGGAGAAAATTCCTGATAAGGAAAAGACACCAGAAAGGGAGTAGAAGCAGGAAGGAACTAGTGAACCCCTTACGGATATTAATATTGATCCCAAGTTAATCAAGGAATGGGAACAGTTTGATTCGATCATCAGCAACCCCAATAAATCCCAAGATTTCACTACACTAGAAGTGGCTACAGTGCAAAATCCAGAAGTCAACACAGTTCCAATTGTAGGAACAAGCAGCCCACCTAGGTTTCAGCAAGACATAGAGATTATTCCTGAAAATCACGCTAAGGAGATTGTACTGCAAACTGAAGAAATGCCACCACTTGATGTGTTCTATAGTCCAAAGCATAGGGTTGTAGTTAAAAGACAAAGGAAGAAGAGGAAAATTGATCAAAGTCCTCTTTTGACTCCTCAGGCAGAGATGATGAACATGGTATGGAAAGCATAGGTCAATCCATCCGAGGATTTAAAAAAACTGTCACAATATGTGGGAGCTTACACAATGGTGACAATGGATAAGGACTCAGAGGTTAGCCACCTGATGAGAGAAAAAGACCAGGCAATCATCCAACTGGAAGCATAATTGGCAAAACAACAACAAAAGATAGATCAGCTTAAGCAGCAATTGATAGAATAGAGGCAACAAAATGAACAATTGAAAGAGCAGTTAAAACTCGAAAAGTAGAGGATTGATGAATAGATTCTCCATAAACAAAATGAGTCGTCTCAAGAGTTGAGTAGACTGCAGTTGTTGAGTGAGCAGGAAAAGAAATTAAAAGAAGAACAAATCGCACAAATGAAAGACGAGATAGAATGGTTCAAAGGATATCCACAGGTAAATGAATTCAGAACAGAAGCCCTGGAAATAACCAAGGCTTTATCCCGAAAATTGGATATTATATGTCATAATATATCATTGGCCACCCCCTTATGTGATATCTCTGCATCTATGATTGAAAAATCAATAGATGCTAGGCTTGAATTAGATAAGGCAGATGAAAAATTAACCAATTTTCTATCATGGAAAGATTCAAAAGAAGGAATAGCTGCAAATCTACCAAAGATACAAGAATCACATAAGGAAATCTTGTTTTCCAAATGGGAGTCATAATTAATGAAAGCTGAAAGAGCCACGTCCAGATGTAGAGCCACAACAAATAATCTGATCGAATTAATAAACAATAGTTTTCATATGACTAATCTGATCATAGATTGCTCTCCAGGTAAACTCCCACAGGCAAAGTTGTTGGAACAACATTGGAAACAAGAGCTGATACACAGGGAAAAATTGATCGGAGGATTACAAAGCTTGACATGGGAAACATTCTGGTTTTTCCTTGTCAAGCCTCATAGTCAGTAGATGGCCATGAAGTGTCTCTCGGATGCAATCAACTACATGGTCTCCAAACTCTTCGATGCCACCTATACAGCCTAGCTACACTCCAAGATGAGTCAGCCACTGGAAATCTAGCCCACCCTCGCAATTTGTCAACTACAATCACAGGAAAAGAAGCCGATATAGTGAATCCATTCGACCACCACAACACTGCTATTTTCAAGATAAATCCCAGATTTATATTTCTTTTGGTTATACCAGCGCATAGCGATTTTCATTCATAGTTTGTTGTCATTATTAGTATTTAAAGCCCATTTCATGTATCTAGAAGAGGTCCACAATTTGTATTAAAACTTAACTCAGAAGTTGCACTACTATACTTCTGATATATTTTTTTTTATAAAAGATTGGAAGAGTTCTGCATTTTGACAAAGAGGCTCTTATGAGATTTGCACTATTGCGTCTTTTGAAGACATTCCCGAATTAGAAAGCAGAATTTGAATGTTGTTTACATTAGGATAATCCAAATGCATATGGTACTATTATCTTTGTTTTTGTTTTGTTTCTCTCTGTGAACAAACATTTTTCAACATTGCTATTATATATATATATATATAGATATATGTTTCTCTAGCAATTATTTAACTTGTCACTTCTAAATGTTTCAGAATTGTTTTCTTTGGAATATATATGTCAGTGATATATTATGATCAATGCGATAATGTTATTATTATTACTTTGTTTAATTAATTAAATAAAGTAATCATCATATAAATGCATATTTCTATTTTATGAATAAGTCATCTTTATGGTTATTTGTTAATAAAAACAATCAAGAATCGCATTGTTAGAAGAATACCTGGGATAGATTAGTTATCTTTCTATATTTTTTCATTATAGAATAGAACACTTATCACTTCCATTATATATTACAAACCAATCACCTATCAACTCATATATCATTGGGAAACTGGTCCCATTACATCCAGTCGGAGCCACCACACCAAACGGAAAAGGAGCTTCACTAAGGTCCAGATTGGGTGGTTTTCCCCGATGTTGATGCAGTGATTTTAGAGGCGTCAACATTTTTGGCACTAGAATGAGGGCATGAACCGTGAATGGCAAGCGAATTCAAATCCATAGCCCTTTTTGAGAGTAAATCTCCCTCAACATCTCCCCCAACTTCTCCCTCGCATTCTAAATCTCCAATTTTCAAGAAAGAAGTTGACAAGAAAACAAACACTGCTGAAAACTTGAACATATCGGACAAATCCACTCTTGAACCCCCTGAAGTTCAGTCTTTAATTCATAAACTTCAAGGGTTTTCAATATCACAAGAAAAGTCTGAGTTATCTCAAGGTAGTGTGACTTCGCAATACATTCCTTCTCATCCTCTTACAAGATTACAGAGTGAAAAGCTTGGTATTGAACCAAAAAAATTTCCTCTGCCTAAAAGGAAAAGAGATAGGAAGACACCTGAAGAGTCTGACAGTGAGACTCTTTCATCATCATCATCCATTTCATCCAATCCATTGCAAAGTCAACCATCCACTCCCCAACTTCATATCATTGTTCAATAGGGTACAGGTACTCCAACATCCTCTACTCAGCCACTTGTAACTACATCTTCATTTTCTTCTATGGTTAGCACGACAATGGCACACAATCCACCACAACAAAGGCCATGGATAAATCCAGGGGCAGTCGCAATGCGTGTACCCCTGAGTCAATTGCCAGACCATCCCAAAAAGTGGTTGCCAAAGTTTAATCCGGAAATTGGCATACTGGTAGAAGAACACATAAACAACTTTATGTTGTTAATAAACTTAAATAGAGTGACTGAAGAAGATGTTGTTGTGAGGCTTTTCCCATATACCTTACAAGGAGCAGCTAGATGATGGTATTTTTCATTGCCAGCAGGGTCCATTGCTAGTTGGAATGCTTTCCAAGAGAATTTTTTGACTAAATTCGGTGATGATAGGTCCATAGCGCCATTAGTCAATGATCTCTCAAATATTAAAACTGAATCAAGAGAAAATATTAAAGATTTCAACTCATGATTTAATAAGCTTTTGAATATAATTCCTGCTACATCTAAGCCTAGTGAAGAGGTTCGAAGCGGATGGTATATTTTTTCCTTACCTTCAAATATAGAAATCTTTTTTGATAGAGCTATAAAGCCCACCTTGGCAAAGAATATGAAAGAAGCAATCACCGTTGAGAAACATATAATCGCTTTAGAAAAGAAACCTCTCTTGAGGAGAGAAAGTCCAAAAAGTTACTTTTAAAGATGATTCAAAGAAGAAAGTGGCTAAAGATCCATATGATATGGAGGGTCTGTAAAAGGTTTTAAAGACTATGTCTAATGAAATGGTAGAAATTAAGAAACAAGTAGCCGAAACCTCCACTAAAAAGCCATTTACGAACTTCAAAAGAACTGAATCAAAACTGCCTAATGCCATATCTAATGAAAAATCAGATCCAAATAATGATGAGCATGAAGACACAGTATTGTCATCTAAGGAAATAGAAGAAGATGAGGTTGTTGAATGCCATGGTATGTGGGACTTCATTTTACCCAATTCTAATACTAAAAGTGAACAGGAAGCTCTCCCAGTAAGTACCAGAAGCAAAGTTGCTATAGAGCCTGCTCAACCAACTCAAAAGAAGAAAAATACAAGCCCTACTTGTTATCGAGAAATCAAGTGTCCACTCGGAGCTTCTAGTCCCACTAAGACTAATAGCTATCTTAGAAACAAACAAACTAAAACTACTTTTGTTTTCCTTTATGAGAAGTAGATGAGAGTGGAATGAAGGACACCAACCTTAGTCTTGCGCTTGGTTCCTTGCTCAGTTCCTCTCCCTTTTGATAGATCCTTTCCACTTCTCCTTCTTCTACCTAGCTTCAAAGAGCACCTGTGGAATCAAAGCAGCATAATACTATCGAAGAACAGAGAGCTACAATCATAAACAATATAGGACCAGATGTATATGGACCACACAAATGCATATATCATCAAACATACAAGAATGTGGAGGAAAATTTGAATAGCTTTATTAATATCAAGAATAAGCAAAGAGGATTACAACCAATTGTTCTGATCCAGCATCATCCTCCAGCATGAAAGCCCTTCTTTCACCTCATGAAAAGCTTAGATCACCCAACACTATGATATTCCAACAAGAAACCAACAGCACTTCCTTACAAGATACAAAATTCCAGCCTCTGGATCTCTAGGATGAGGGATCCATATATAGATGATTGCAGGGGGGTGAGTCAGCTTTTAGGATTCTGATTAGTGTCCTCTCTCTGATAGTTCTTGATTCCACTTGGAGATTGATGATCTCTTACTCATCCCTGGGCGAATTTAGAGAGGCAAGTGTCATAGGATAAGTTTATGGAAGATTCCATGATCATCCACCTCACAAACTGTCTCTGCCATTTGTCCACTCTCACCCATCGCACCCCATAGAAGGGCTTTTCAGTATGCATTGCACCTCCCATGTGCATTAGTTGGGATGCATCGCACTTTGACCATGGAGCAGGTGAGATGGTCCAGTTTTGACCAGTTCTGAGCATTTTTTCATGGAGAACTTTTGGGAGATGATGTAATCAGCTGACCTTGTTCTTTTAAGGTATGGAACAACACTTTTAGGGACTTAGGAGCCCTTGGTTTATGGACATGTTTGATTGGGGTTGCAGTGCCCAAAAATGTCTATAACAGTTTCCCCCTAAAGCATGAGGTTGTTAATCTTTTGATGTCGAGTGAAATGCTTTATCATGAGGATCTGAAGTTTTTTCGAGGTGGAAGGTGACCTGTAATAAGATACAATACAATACATTATCTTCATAATAATTTTCATGATCTAGCTGAGGCGGGCATTCCCATGCTCAGCTTTATAAATTCATTTTCATGTACATAAGCCAGACAACTGTCTGTGCGGGAGACTGATGATTCTAATAGAGTCATCATACTTTGATTCGGATGATCATCTCTGCGGCAACAATGTACATTTGATGTCTTTATTTTCCTGAATATATCGCAGCCTGGATGGATGAAACTAGATCCGGGGTCTTCAAACTCGTTCAATCTTCACTCGGAGTACAAGTCGATCCATGTGAAAGATGTTCTGGAGTCGAACATGGAAAGACATCGCCTGATTACCGACCATTATGAAAGTTGTTAACAGGCGCGAGAGCAATCATCGATAATGATGATGACCCTCAAGGTTCTATAGTACAATTTGCGTGGTGTGAATAAGGGACTTGACGTCAAACACCACGCAAAATCTTTCGGTCGAAGGCCATTGATGTAAACTTGTTGCCGGAAGTGAGAAACTTGCCATTGAGGCATGCAAGCTTCAAAGTACTGAAAGGGTTGTTCCTAATTCAACTTCTTGGATAATGAGCTGATGTCGACAAGAAGCGACTCGCCATAGGAGGGCCTTAATGAATCCCACATCTACGACATGGAACAGAGTAAATGATTTTGGAGGTGAAAATGATCTGATGACACAGGGTTCAGTGTGGCGGTCATGAAAGAATGGAGCGTGAATGTGTTGCAGCGGATGAGACACAGGTGAATTCTCTGAGCAGCTTCTTTTGAACATACCGGCGACACTAACATGATGGATTGGTAGTGTTAACCCAAAATATGGATGGTGTGATGGACCAATGGTGATATGACCAGTGAACGGAACAACCCAACCCGACTCGGATGCGGAGTGAAAGCGTCATGTTCAAGAGCGACTTGCTACCAATAAAGTTTCTTCAAGTTTTCTTCCCAATTTTTCCCCAGTCATTGCTGACCAGTACCTCTTTATTTTTGTCAAGCTTGAGGAGGATAACATATGCTTGTTCTATAATTTTCCCTTTGGGCAAACCTGTCGCTATATTTTAACGAGCCTAGCGACAGTGAAACTCATTCTTGTCTATATGGACAAGTTTGTCGCTATTCAGTTTTAACGAGTTTAACGACAAAGATAACTCGGTCCTTTTCAATTTTAGAGAGTCTGAAAGGGATGTAAAGGAAACTCCAATAATCCTTTTTCATCATGTAATCCCTTAAGTCCGAAAAAGTATAAAATAATATGAAAGGGGTGAATTTTCGGTAATTTTAATGAACCAAACAAGACAAGCGCTCGATCTTTTTGTGTAATAATCCCTCAGGTCCAAAAAGATTAAAATCTAGAGGAGGGATAGCACTTCCGGTCACTTTAACGAGCTAGGGAGGCCAATCGCTCAGCAATATTTTCATATTTTACGAGTCAGGTGAAAAGAGATTAAAGAAGACTCGTTTCTGAGGAACAAGTGATAATTTCAGGTAGCAATTGATTCCAGGTAAGGTTTGGAATTTTCCAATCACAGCAGTGTCACAAGGATGGCTAACAGGATCACTCTTCGTAGTTGTTCCTCAAAAGGGGTAAACAATCAAATGGAGGTGAATGATTGGCTAAAACAGAGTGGAGGTGATGATGAGAACACGACCAAGGCTCAAAAGATGATGATAATGCATTCACAATGGTTATTTACCAGAAATTGGTTCATTTTTTAATGAGCTTAAACTCTAGGGGAACGTTTGCTCATTGCTTATGTTTAATTTTTAACAGGCTTGAACTCTGCATAAAAACTGCTCGTGCCAATGGTCATTGATTTAATTTCACCGTTAATCAGTTTGTTCCTTCAAAGGTTGTACTGCCTGTTCAATTGCTTCATCAAACCAATTAGAAATGGACAATATATGTTTCAAAATGAGTTAAAACACTAATATTTTACTCGAATTACGTGAAAAGTAATTTAAAAGTGGTTTTTTACCCCTCATTTTACCATTTCATTTGAACTTTGGTCTGTTGGAGCTCTAGAGGTGCTTTTCCCCCTTGATTTTCACCAGCTGATTTTAGGAGATTCTGTGGATGATTCTCGGTGCCGTTTGGACCAGGTAGGAGCTAAACCTGAGCTCTTGATTTGCATTCCTTCCTTTTTGAATTCTGTGCATGTTTCACTGTTTTTCTGAGCCTTTGGGGTTTGAAAAATTCACCCTGGCTCCATCACACATTTTCGATATCGAAAGGTGCGATGCATACTAGCTTGGCCATTGGCCAGTCAGGATGCATCCCACCCAGTACACTGCTGGGGGGTGCGATGGGCACGAGAAAGGAAGTTTTTGCACTGTTTTCTCATGGAATTTTTGCCTTTTTTTGCCAAATCAGGATCTTGACGCTTCTCTTGCTTATTTTGCAGAGATTTATCAGGGAAAAATGGTTGTTACATGGCGAGAACGCAAGCATGAAGACAAGGACATGCTTGCTCTACATGATCTGGTTACGGTAACTGCACTACAAAACTGTGGCTTGTTCAAGTTTTTCCGCATTTCTAGCATGAGGAAAAAATCAACTTGTTGCAATATTTTCTTGATGCATGGGATCCTACCAACCAGGTGTTTCATATTAGAGGCAAATCTATCCCCTTGACTATCGTGGACATCTATTTTTTGACCAGTTTATCGAGGCATGGTGCCCCTCTTTCACTATCAGGTTCTGCCCGTGGGGGCGAATCTATGAGAGATTATATTCGCCGGATTTGCAAAGAGGGATCTCATCTAAGTAGGGACGACAAGATCAACATCCGAGATTTCGATGACTGGTCCTTGAGGACCATTCTGTTCACTTTTACTAGACTGGATGGTAGTGCGGCTCCTCACGTGGCTAACAGGTCCTATATGCAGTATGCCTTGGAATGCCTGGAACCAAAGGTGTTCAACTGGTGTGACGCAGTACTCCCTGTGATTAAAGAACAACTAACCAAGGTAAAAAACGGAAAATTGAAGAAATTCGGCTATGGTTCTATTTTGACCGCTTTCGCCTTGGAAAAGATCCCACTGATGCAGCTGCAATACATCTCACTTGGCTTACGTCTACCGATTGAGCCACAGATGCAGAGATGGGTCGACCTTATGGCCCGACATGCTGGTCAGTCCCAGGTTTCCTTTTCTGATACCTTTCTTGAGTGGTTCAACTGTCAGGATATGGGTTTTTCCGAGTATCCATATGCTGGTATGGATTTCCGGGGTGACCCGGATTTGGTACTGCCGGCTGGTGAGTAATGGGGTGTTATCGGTAAATTCTATGACCATATCTCTATTCACCGTTTCTTTTTGTAATGTTCTTGTGCTTTCTTCTATCTGGACTAATCAAAACTCATGTGCTCATGCAGATGTTGGACCAGTTCGGCCGGTAGTACGTCTGAGAGTACCAGTTACCGCTCCAGCAGGAGAGGTGGTGGGGAGGGCTATCCTTGGTGACCTTGATGTGGCCAAGACTCTTTCAGCATTGCAGGATCAGGTCGAGGGCCTCACTCTTGGTATTCTGGACGTGAGGATCGATGAGCTGCCCCTGAGGTTGTAGCAACATACTACTGGTGTGTCGAGTCGATGGACTAGGCTTTTACGCATGATTGCATAGGCGGTGACTTGTTATCACTAGCATCATTAGACTAGGGTGCCCCCTAGCATTTTGAGTTTTGGGTCATTTGACCAATTCTGTCTTGGTTACAGAACATTATGTATGAGCCATAAACAGTTTATATATATTTTTGATTTTCGGAGCTTTATTTTGGTTGAGTTACGTGATCTTGATGCAAATATTTGATGAAATGCTTCTTTTATAAACATTGCAAATGTCTATCTAACAAATAATTTGCCAATGAGTATGTTAATGTGTTTAAGTTTCTGGAAATCTGTTGATATTGAATAGAATCAAATTTCCTTTCCAAAATCTTGACCTTTAGGAACATGTGATAGATAGCTGGATTCCGTACAGAGTAGATACCAGTGAGCTGTAGGATGACGAGTTGTGAGTCTAGACTGACGACTAGTCGGCGTATGCCACGTGTAATGGCATCAAAGAGGAGCTTTATCAACGCGTTGTATTCAGCAATGTTGTTTGTTGACCGACCAATACATACGCCTCTGAAACTCACTAACTCACCACTTGGATCGAAGATGGCCCAGGTCGCAGAAGATAGGTTCCGCGAACTATGACTCGCTCCATTGGCATATCTAAGAAATGATTCCAATGGGTCCGACATCTGCAACAAATGTAAAAGCGGATCACTTAAACAAAACAGTTACCCTTAGCGAAAACAAAAAAGTAACAAAAGCATAGGGGTTACTATCTTGAGTCAAGCGTAGTAACGCTTAAGGTACAACCCGTTACGAGGTTGCGCCAGTGGAATCCCATCATAATCTACTAACTCGTAGGCTCCTTTTGCTAATACAGATTTAACAATATAGGGGCCCATCCATAAGGATTTTAACTTACCTGCTCCCAATTTGTCGGATTCCTGGTCGTAAAGTAAGATCAGGTCACCTTCTGAGAAGACACAGGGTTTGAAATTCTTGTCGAAATGCGCCTTGAATTGTTTCTTATGGGCTTCGTTAGCCAAAGCGGCATCATGACGGGTTTCATCCAATTGGATTAGTTCCAAGAAACGAGCCTCTTCTTCAGAAGTTCTAGGGAGAAGGTCGACTGCGAGTTTGAGGGACGAGATTTCACACTAAACTAGTAAGATTGCTTCCAGGCCATACACTAATTGAAAGGGTGTAAACCTAGTTGCATTCCTCACCGATGTCCAGTATGCCCACAAGGCTGAGTATAGGATCAGGTGCCAACTCCTTTTGTGGACTCCAATCATCCTTTGCAACATCTGCTTCAGGACCTTGTTGATTACCTCAACTTGTCCGTTAGCCTGCGGATAATGCGGAGTAGAGCTGTCGTGGGACAACCCTAACTTGGCAGCCAACTCCACCATCATGTGATTGCGAAAATTTGATCCATGATCTGTGACTATGGCTTGTGGAATGCCGAATCTGGAGACTACATGATTGAAAAAGAAGAGGGCAGCCATTTCGCTGCAGTTGTTTAATGTAGGCATTGCCTCAGCCCATTTGGTAAAATATTCTACTGCGACTATGATATACCCATGCCCCCCGGTCGACGTGGGGTTACATGTCATGGAATCTATGCCCCATTTGGCAAATGGCCCAACAACAACTACTGGTTGTAGAGGTGCGGGTCGTATTCTGTTTTTCTATCAAAGATTTGACATGCATGGCAACTTCTGACTGCGGTTATGCAATCTTTAAACATTGTTGGCCAGAAGTATCCTTCTCGTAAATTCTTTTGCGCCGTGGCGTAACCAGATTGATGCCCCCCACACACACCTGAATGGAAATCATTCGGGACTTTTTTGGCCTCCTCGTGGGTGAGGCACCTCCTCAGAACTGTATCGACACCACGACGGTAAAGTGTTTCACTGACAATCATGTAGTCTTTTGCTTGGTATTGAATGCGTCGTTGTTCCGAGTGGGAGGTATTAGACCTATATGTTTGGGTTTGGAGATAGATTATTATGTCTCCATATCATGGATTGCTTGAAGATATCAGAAACAAATATTCGTCCACGATTGCTTCTTGTGATGTGACATCGTTGGACGACGATGGGAGATCGCATAGTAACTCCGCGAAAACCAAGGATTTCTTTGATTTGGATTTTATGAATTCCAGATCAAACTCTTGTAGAATTTCTATCCATTTTGAATATTTTCCCCCCAGCAACTGTCGCGACAATATATAAGTAATGGGGTTGCAATCTGACAGAATGGTAGTTTTTCGAAAGAGGATATAGTGTCAAAATTTCTGTATCACTTGGACAATTGCGAGAGCCAGCTTTTCGACATAGGAGTACTTGCTTTCCGTATCATTTAAGATTCTACTTAAATAATATATAGGATGTTCAATTCCATTGTCTTCTTGAACTAAAACCATTGCAATGGTTTTATCCGCTGCAGCTAGATACACGTTAAAGTCTTTTTTTTATAATCAGGAGCATACATTAATGATGCTTTTATTAGGGATTCTTTTAAAGCATCAAAGGAAGCTTGCGCGACCTAATCCCAGACGAAGGGTACTTCGTTTTTCAATAGATGTGTATAACCTTTGGCAAGTTCGGCGTAATTTGGAATGAACCTCCTCAGAAAGTTTGCTTTCCCTTGGAGTTTCTGAATCTGAAGCAAATTTGAAGGTGGAGGCAAATTAATGATCACCTGAAACTTACATTGGTCGAGACGAATCCCGTCCTTTGAGGCCACAAAGCCGAGTAAATGACCAAAACTGACACAGAATACACATTTGTGTGGATTGAGTCATATCTTATAGTGTCGGCAACGTAGAAATATTGCTCTGAAATGCTGTGGATGATCAGTCCGGTTTCGCGAATGAGCCGGAAGATCATCGAGATATGGTTGAACGATGTTTTTGATGTCATGGAAGGCATAATTCATTGTCCTTTGAAATGTTGCCCTTGCATTCGTTAAACCAAAGGGTAGCTTGCAATATGCAAATGTGCCCCACGGACAAATAAATGCAATCTTTGACTGGTCCTGTGGGCGGATATTTATTTGATTATACCTGGAAAATCCATCCATAAATGAGAAGATTTCACATCCAGCGCATTCATCAATTATCTGGTCAATGAAGGGTTTAGGGTAGTTTTCTTTCAGACAAGCTTGATTTACATCCCTATAATCGACACACACTCTAATCGTTCCTTGTTTTTTCATTACAGGAACAATATTCGATACCCAATCAGTTAGAGGAACCGGGTAAATAAAACCAGATGGAGAAGTTTTTCAACTTCTACCTTGATGGCAGTGGCTTTCTTGGGGTGCACTTGCCGTAGACGTTGTCATACCAGTTTGACATCTGGATACATCTTAATTTCATGTTCAACTATGCTCGATTCAATGCCTGGCATTTCATCATATGACCAAGCAAAGACATCTTTGAATTCGCGAAAAAGAGCGTTATATATTTCCAGTTCTGAAGGAGAACAAGATTTGCCGACATTAATATTCTCTACAACATTTGTTTTGGTTGAGATATTTATGGCGATAGTCTCTTCAATATTGGACAAGTTTCACTCAGAATCCACATTGTTTACAGTATTTGATAGAAAATCAAAAACTGATGGATGATGAAGGTCACTAGGAGTATCTTCTTTGTAATCCAGAAGATGGGAACGATGGTGGTAATCTTCCCATGGTGCCCCGTCAATCATCATTGACTGAACAATTCCTTCGTCTGTATAATGTACTTGCGACCAAGGATCTGAAGGGGTACCATATTCCTTAGACCTATCTATCCATACGCTTGATGAGCGTTGACTTGGGTTTGCCTCCCATGCCAAAAACATTGGTTGCTACAAGATTTATATTGGGCTTGGAGGCAATACCTGTAGATGATCCATTTTAATATCGTTTCCAGAGATCTTTTGAATAGAAGATATCATATTGCAGGTTCCCACTGTTGCCATTTCCGCCAGATTGATTGAAGGTGGTAGGGAAAAAGTCCCCATTAATATAGGGTCTTTTAGTAGGCCTACTCTGATATTTTGAAGCGAGTGAGGGCTTCCGTGGATCATCGGAATGCTTCCCGTAACTTGTGAACTGTTGGGGAGAAATGTTTGTTGGTCGACGATTGTAATTCCTCCTTGAAAGGGAAATAAAATCTTTTTGAAGTAGGTCGACACAACGGCTGCCATAGCATATATCCAGGGCCTTCCTAGTAGGATGTTGTAATCGAGGTTTCCATCAATTACTTCAACATCTATTTCTACTGTTTTTCCCCTCAGTTCGACTTGCAAGTTACTTAAAATCCCATATGGGGTGTATTTTCATCCATCAAATGCTTTTAATGTTGTCAAATATCGCGACAAGGGTGGAGATCCTAAAGTTTTCCAGCAACTCATTGACATAATACATGTAGATGCCCCCTCACCAATAATTGTTTAATGAACAGTTTTGTTGAGGGCTTTCACTTGAATGAGGAAAGCTATTTGAGCTGGTAACTGAGGGTCATATCCTTTGTGATTAAAGGACACAAGATTGGAATCCGTTGGGTCAATCCCACCTATTACTGATAATAAAGCCTGCTTTTGTGAGGGGCAATTTTGTAGTACCTCAAGTGTCGACATAGCGGATGGCGATTGGGCCAGATCCTCCACTATATTATAATGCTGTGTTGCTATGGCACGAGGATTAAATGTCAATTTGTGTACTACTCCCTTTGGCAGTTTTCTTGTTAGTTCAGGAATGATGGGTGGCACAAATTCGGTCGAAGTTGTTGTCGAACTACTGGGTTGATCATTGGCCTTGTTGTCCAATAGCTGTGGATTCCCATAATCCTTATTCCTTGTCGATATCAAAGCATCATTTTGCTGCTTTGAAACCGACAACATTAGCACTTGGGATGGGGAAGCCTTGTCACTAGCAACTAGATTTGTTCGTGGATTTGGAAACAGATCAGTCAATACTACTGAGGTTTTTGAATTCTTGAAGAATTTTCTAAGCTCAACTTTATACGGACACTCTCTTGTCCAATGATCCTCATCACATATTAGGCATGGATGATTTGGTTTCCTTTCTCTAGAAGGGTTTGCAGAAGATTTTTCAGGGGATGACTCTTCCTGTTTTTTCTTCTTCCCTTTCTTTTTCTTCTTGCCTCCTAGTTGCTTGGTTTCTTTGCCTTTGTCAGTTGACACAACATTTACTTTCGAGGCGAGAAGTTCTTCATTTGCATTTTGACCTGAAACTGTACAGGCCTTTTTCGACTTAGCCTTTACGGTTTTCGTGTTGGTCGTTCCTATCACGCCGTCCCCGGCATGAGAGTATTTGTTTGATTTAGGAGATGGAGGAACGGAAAATTCCGGTCTAGGAGCATCAGGGATTTTATCGTAGAGCATGCTAGACTGAGTATAGATCAAGTCTAGATATTGCGCACGAGCAATTACTTGCTCTTCAGTGACAACTCCTCCCTTTGCCACATCTTCCGTAATAGAAGGTAACAATGACTTAATAAACCATTCAGCCAATAGCTGATCAGGAACATATGTTTTTACCATTCTACGACGACGTCGCCACTCATGAATATGATCGGATATGTGAGTGGCTGTCATTTTCTTGAAATTGGTAAGAAGCTCTGTTCCTGTTTCGTACCTTATGGGTAACTGAAAATGGGTTAAAAAGGTTGTGGCTAGGGTGCTAAAGTTATCAAACGAAGCTCTAGGAAATTCGATATACCATTTTTCTGCTGGACCAGTTAACGTTCGCTAAAAAAGGTGAAGCCTGATCGAATCATCATTTAGAGTGTTAGATGAACACCACAAGTGAAAGGTCATCACATGATTCGACGGGTCTTCACCTGGATTTCCATTAAATTTAGGAATATCTGACGGAAGTTTATGAGGAATCGTTGGCCACCAAGGGGCGTAAGCGATTGGATCGTTTGTTAGTCGATTTAGATCTGGTAACTCTAAAGTTGCCATGAAGGGCAACTGTTGATTCAGGTTCAGTGAAGCATACCTAGGATAAGATGGGATTGCCTGAGCAGTGGGTCTTTGCATACCAGCATAGTGCATTTGATGCTGATAACTTTGATAAGGTTGATGGGCATAACCATTATGAAATGGTTGATGTTGTCCGTTTTGAATATACGACTGCCCATTACTTGCAAAGACTTTGTGTTCAGATCCTTGGTAAAGTTGTTGGAATTGTGGTTGTTGATATTGCACTAGCCATGGTTGTGAGACCATGTGCTATTGCCCAATACTGGCTGTTTGACCGAGATGAGGGGTAATGGTACCCATTTGATCCTGGGTCACTCCAGTTAAGGAGCCATTAACTGATGATTGTGGTGGCGTCGTAGGGACAAGCGGCTGTTGGATTGCAACCTGAGAGACTTGAGGTTGGCATACAATAGGTAATGCTTGTACTTGTGACACCGTCACAATAGCCGGTGTAGTGGGAATATTTGACATAGGAAAACTTTGTTGCATTGAGTATACAACTCTTGGTTGTTGAGGTAGTATTGGCATCCAACCACTGGATGTAATTCCAACATAACCTAAATTCTGTTGGGAACTCTCGTATGTTTGACCTCCTGGAGGAAACAATGAAAGGGCATATTGCCCCCGATATGGAGGTAATCTAGTGCTTAAGGGAATTATTTGCCTCTGAGGACCGAACTGCCCAAATTGACATTGCAAAGGATCAATTTGCTGAGACTCAACATAAGAGATTCCAGATATTATTCTGGAAGAAAAAATGGGAACAGACCATACCGTCGAAACAACCCCTGGATGGATCCCATCTAGTGACTGAGAGCTAGTTGCGACAGATGGTACACCAGCAAACATTGTCGGAGTAGCAGCAGGAAGTTCTGCCACTGCTGTGTCAGATGACACAGTCCTAGATGTCGACGGTTGTTCAGACATATCTAGTCTATCCAAAAGGTTTCCTAGCGATTCCAAAGGAACTTTCGATAACGGTGGACTAATTTCTGACGAAGAAGGATATAGAGTGATCCCGACTCCAAATTGCGATGGAGTACTAGATGGTGGATCCTCCAAAATCTATTCTATAGCAATCAAACTAGGTGGAAGAGGTAGATCGTCAGGTCTGTAAAATATTTCCGGTGCTGAAGAAGGTATAGATTCTGCAGCGACTGATGTTTGGGGAACAACACCTTCCGAATTAGCTATGGATGTAGCTGGTTCAGGTATAGAAGTGTTTACCTTCACACTAGGATCATTTCTACTATCGTCTTGTGGCTGCAGAACTTCTTCTATAAAGGCAGGGGTACCAGAAATGTTTGGGTAACTGGAGTCTCCGAGGGTGTCGGAACACTTGTTCCAACCCGACCAGGGGACTTTGAGCTGGTCAAACGAGTTCGCTTTGTCTGGAATAGTTTTGATTTTGGGGACAAATACGATTGACTCGTAAGTCTCCGCGAACAATGAGGTTTCAATTGACTTTCTTCCACGATTGTAGATTACTCGATCAGCTAAAAATAAAGGGGAAAATGTTTCCGAATTAAATTAATTTTATATGCTTTGACACAACTTGTTTTTTCAATTTTTAAGAGTCGAGAAAAGACAAAAGATGACTCTAGTCACCTTCAATTTTTAATGAGCCTGAAGTGACAAGTGCTTAGATGGACCTTTTCCTTTAAGGAGTATGAAAAGGAACGAAAGAGACTACTCTGGAAATCTAGATAGAGGGATTACCAAACCAACCGCGAAATTGCAGAATACTTTTTACGATATGGCAGTCAATCTTCCTGAATGCTGTGTTCAGTGCATTGCGATCGATAGGGCAACAGACATGGATTCCTATGGATAAAGGATATAACCTATTGTGGTCTCCCAATATATACTTGACAGTACGTGGGAGCACAAGTCCGTACTGGCACTCGTCATCTTAAAGAGGAGGAATCACCCAACCAACAGTGAAAGTGACAATTACGAGGTTATACGACGCCGGAATATGTCTCTAGCCTATACTTCTAGATGTTATGCATTAGGTTCCAAAGCATTTTTAGGTTCATTAAATTTATTTTACAGTTTATCTTTCTTAAAAATTTTTACTTTCAGGTTCACCGTGTGATGTAGATGTACAATTCCTAAAATGCAATCTAAGATGATAAACAATCGTTTAATCTTCTTTTTGCAATGAAAATCCTAGCTACTAAAGAAAGAGAGACGATATTCTTTCAACATAGAGCAGAGAACACACACTAGATGCAATGTCCTAAATCAAACCAACAAGGAGTCTAAATTCAAATGCACATGCATGTATTTGTTTTCAGCTTCCTTAATGTGTGAATGACAAGAAGAATGCTAAGTACAAATCTGAATTATCTTTCAAAGCGATAGTACTAACAAATTTCTCTTCAAAACGAAAGGAAGAAAATGATGACACTTTACCATTTTGAATTGAAAACTACTTTCGACACTTGAAAAACTACTAATTCAAATCAAATACAAGAGTAACTGTATAATCGACTATCAAGAACAATAGAATTCTTTTCTTTGACTGAAAATGATACTTGCGACACTTTCAAATCAAAAGACAACAGTTCGACTATGCTACTACTTTCTAAAAGAGAACTGAAAATGGAAGAAAATACATAAAAAACATTCACAATTCTTTGCACAATGGAGGTGGAATGATGGAAAGGAAGATGGTTTCCACAGTGGTATACTAATCACAGACAGAAAAACTCTAGAATAGAGTTGAAAAGAGTGAAGAAAAAACCAAGACCTGGAGGAAAAATTAGCCTTTTCTGATCATTGCACCTATAACACAGGGAAACAAGAATGAATCCCACCTAATGCACATGGGAGGTGCAATGCATATTGGTTTCCTTGAAGACAAGGTGCGATGGTACAAGGACGAGACTTTACTTAGCTCTTGGTCATAGTTTGCAGCTCAGATCAGGGATTTAGGCAGAGGAAATGATGTACAGCAAATAGAAATCATAGGGGCTGATCTAATGAGGTTACTAGAGCCACCACTAGGGAAATTAGAAGGTTTGCAAATCGATTGTTTAGTTTATAAACAAAACCCGAAGATAGTCTGAAGCAGCATTCATCTACTTTGCACTTGCATAGAAAATGCAGTTCGAAGGCTAGCTGGCTTGACTTCAGGCTCTGTCTGTAAGTTTATAAAACAAACAAATATAGACAAACAAACAATCTATTCACTCCCCAGTGGAGTCGCCATTTTTTTATCGAGAATCTAGTGTCCACTCGGAGCTACTAGTCCCACTAAGACTGGTAGCTATCTTAGAAACAAACAAACTAAAACTACTTTCGTTTTCCTTTATGAGAAGTAGATGAGAGTGGAATGAAGGACACCAACCTCAGTCTTGCGCTTGGCTCCTTGCTTAGTTCCTCTCCATTCTTACAGATCCTTGCCACTTCTCCTTCATCTACCCAGCTTCAAAGAGCACCTATGGAATCAAAGCAACATAATACTATCGAAGAACAAAGATGTACAATCATAAACAATATAGGGCTAGATGTATATTGACCACACAAATGCATATATCATCAAACATACAAGAATGTGGAGGAAAACTTGAATAGCTTTATTAATACCAAGAATAAGCAAAGAGGATTACAACCAATTGTTCTGACAAGCGTTATCCTCCAGCATGAAAGCCCTTCTTTCACCTCATGAAAAGCTTAGATCACCCAACAACACTTCCTTACAAGATACAAAATTCCAGCCTCTGGATCTCTGGGATGAGGGATCCATATATAGATGATTGCAGGGGATGAGTAAGCTTTTGGGATTCTGATTAGTGTCCTCTCTCTGATAGTTCTTGATTCCACTTAGAGATTGATGATCTCTTACTCATCCCTAGGCAAATTTAGAGAGGCAAGTGTCATGGGAGAAGTTTCTGGAAGATTCCATGATCATCCACCTCACAAACTGTCTCTGCCATTTGTCCACTCTCGCCCATCGCACCCCATAGAAGGGATTTTCAGTATGCATTTCACCTCCCGTGTGCATTAGGTGGGATGCATCGCACTTTGACCATGGAGCAGGTGAGATGGTCCAGTTTTGACCAGTTCTGAGCATTGTTTCATGGAAAACTTCTGGGAGATGATGTAATCAGCTGACCTTGTTCTTTTAGGGTATGGAACAACACTTTTAGGGACTTAGGAGCCCTTGGTTTATGGACATGTTTGATTGGGGTTGCAATGCCCAAAAATGTCTATAACACTAGTGCTAAAGATAAAACTCTAATGAAGAAATCTACGACATTGCCTACTCAAAATCAACCATCATCTTCCAATCTACCCTCATCATCCAAGACATTGGTAGTCTCTGACTCTATGGATTACAACATCATAGAAGACATGAAGAAGACTAGAGAAAATATCTCTTTATTTGAGATTAGCAAGCTAAAACATCAACAAAAATTACTACTCAAAGAGTTAAATACACTACTTTCTTCTCCTCTTCCCAATGTTGTACTCTCCAAGGCAACTAAAGGAACAGGTAAGTCACCATCAGATAGAGTAGATTCTACTGATGTTGTTTTGATTCGAGATAGATCTAATTCTCATACTCCTCCTTTTCTCTTGACCTATGAAATCAACAACAGAAATCTGCACAATTGCTTAATAGATTCAGGGGCTTCACCAAACATAATGCCAGCATCAATTTGCTCAAAATTGAACATTGAGCCCCAAAAATCTGCAGTACATATTGTTCAGTTGGATCGAACTAAGTTTCAAGTATTAGGAGAAATTAATTCAGTCACCATTAGGTTATCAGCTGATCCTAGAGTAGTTTAGAGAATTGATATATTGATTGCTGACATCCTTGAGTTTTATGGGTTAATTTTAAGCAAGGATTGGTATGAGAAACTCCATGGTTTCATTTCCACTGATTGGTGTCATATGTGGCTTCCCTATAAAGGGAAACCAAATAAAATTAATATCAATCGAGAGAAGCATATGACCCATACTGTAACAGAGTTTGAGCAGGAAAATCAGCCCATAGCTTTCAATAATAACATTCTTGGGAATTACTCACCAGAATCATTCTTTGGTAATTTTAATGCTCAATCATCACCTTTCTCAATTAATACTTTGACATCACAAATAGAAAATTTTTCTCATATAGATACATCAAGGTGTGTTACTATCACTGAAGGAATTGTAGATAAAACTATAGATAAGCTTGTATTTTGGTCTTTATATTTTGATGTTTCAAAATTCAATGACGGTGCAGGAGCAGGATGTATTTTAGTTAGTCCTGAGGGGGAAAAACTATGTTATCTTGTAGACTAGAATTTGAGTGTACCAATAACACTGCTGAATATGAGGCATTGATTTAAGGACTGTACAAAGAAATAGGCCTGAAAGTGCAATATTTAAAAGTATTCGGTGACTTCGAGATTGTTATAAAGCAGGTAAGGAATACTATTCATTGCCTTTCCCGACATCTCAAGCATTATCAGTCCTTGCTTCAAGACCTTATATCTAATTTTCTAGCCTTTAACATCTCTCCCATTCCTAGATCTCAAAATGCAACAGCTGATTTATTAGCCAATGTTGCTTCTAAGCTCCTCCCATCCGAGGATTACAGCCCTGATAGGTTTTCAGTCGAATTGATTTTTAGACCATCGGTTCCAGACAATGTCACCAATTGGCGGGTATTTAATCATGACGAAGACATTTTGAATTTTTTAACTTCTGATAAATCCTATGATGACTAGATTATTGATGAGGATGATCATGATCGTCAAATAAAACAAAGGCCAGAGGAGAATTCCATACCGAAATCAGTAGTCAAACTTGAAGATCTTTATGACATCAAGGATAGGTTTAAACAAGTTACTAATTCAAAACTTCAAAGTTCTACTTTGAGGTTTGAATTAATAAATCTTGGCACTGAGGCCAAACCACAAAATATTAATTTGGGATTAGGAATCACTTCAGAAGAAAGATTTGCCTTTATCAGACTATTAAATAGATATAAAAAAAATTTCACTTGGAATTATGATGACCTAAAAGCATATGATACTTCCATCATACAACATACAATTCCAATGATTTCTGAGGAGAAATATGTGTAGCAAAAACTGAGGAAAATACATCCGAATCTAGAGAGTCAGATTAAAGCATAGTTGAATAAACTCTTGAAAGCTAAGATTATTTTCCCAGTTAGACGTTCGAAATTGGTTTCTAACTTAGTACCTGTTAGAAATAAAAATGGTGACGTAAGGATCTGCATTTATTTTAGAAATCTTAACAAAGCAAGTCAAAAGGATAATTTCTCACTGCCAACTATGGAACAAACTCTTCATTCAGTTGCTGGTTCTAAATTAATTTCCTTTTTGGATGGTTTTTCTGGATATAACCAAATATTGGTGCACCCAGATGATAGACTAAAGACCACCTTTAGAGCTAAATGGGGAACATACACCTACCAGAAAATGCCTTTAGGTTTGATTAATGCTGGAGCTACCTTCCAGAGAGAAATGGATATAGAATTCAAGGGTTTGATTAATAAGTTAGTTGTTGTCTATTTGGATGACATTACTATCTTCTCCAAGAAAAGAGCAAATCATTTACATGATTTGAAGCAAATACTTGAACACTGTAAAAGGTATGGGATTTCATTAAATCATAAGAAATCATTTTTCACTCTTGATCAAGGTAAAATCTTGGGATATATTGTGTCCAAAGATGTAATTTATATCGATCTATAAAGAATCAAGGAGATTTATGATATTCCTCTTCCACACAATAAAAAATCAATGCAGTAATTTTTAAGTCAAATAAATTTTGTAAAAATATTTGTTCCCGATTTTTCACAGTTTTTTTTACTGTTACAGACCATGATTAAGAAAAATTCAGTATTCAAATGGGGGCATAACGAAAAGGAAGCTTTTGATTTAATCAAAAAGGCGATCATTAATGCTCCTGCATTAAACACTCCAAATTTTTCCAATCATTTTATTTTATATACTTTAGCATCTGATACTTCTTATGCAGTTGTGTTGACACAAATCAATGATCAAAACATTGAAGCACCCATATCCTTTTTCAGTTCAAATCTTCAAAGTGCTGAACTTAATTATTCTGAAGTAGAAAAGCAAGCCTTCACTGTGTTTAAATCTATTAAACACTTTAGGCCATTCCTCCTAAAGACTCATACAAAAGTAATAGTCCCATTCTCGGCAGTGAGACAATTACTAGTCCAAAGGGAAGTGGGAGAGAAAAGGGCCAACTGGGTTACAACGTTACAAGAATATGATTTAGATATTAAACCAATGAAACTTGTAAAAGGTCAAGGTTTTTGCAGGTTGTTAGCAGGAGCTTCTAACATTCAGGAACATGAAGGTTCGAACAATATTGAGGAAATCAATGAGATAAGTATCATCAACCCTGAATCTCAATATGCAGATTTGTTATTTTATTTGAAAAATGGATATGCTCCTTCTAATCTCTCTTACAAAAACAAACGTGCCTTAAGACTGAAAGCAAAACACTTCGAGATTATTGATGATGTGTTGTTTAGAAGGAATTATGATTCAGTTTTGTTAAGATGCCTTGAAAAAACTGAAGCACAAAAGGTCTTGCAGGAATTACATGATGGTCCAGCAGGTGGACATTTTGGAGGTGATACAACAGCTCACAAAATAATACATGCTAGTTATTATTGGCCCACTTTATTCAAAGACGCCCATGAATATGTAAGGAAATGCAGAACATGCCAAACTGCCAGTGGAAGACAAAGGAAGCCAGTCTTTCCTTTGCAACCAGTGAACATTGAACAACCGTTTGAACAATGGGGACTGGATATCACAGGAGAAATTGTTCCACATTTCTCCAAGCAGCACATATATATCCTTACAGCCATGGATTACTTTATAAAGTGGGTAGAGGCAATTCCTTTGAAGGTAGCAAACTTTGAGGCAATTATTGAATTCATAGATCAATTCATCATTACCAGGTTTGGCGTACCTAATGCTCTCATTTTTGATAATGCATCTTATTTTTTTGGAAATATCATACTTGAGTTTGCTATTAAAACAGGATTTAAATTGAAATATTCTGCAAACTATTATCCGAGGTAATGGCTTAGCAGCAGAAACCAACAAAAATCTGATCAAAATCATTAAGAGAACTATTGACCAGAATCAAAATAATTGGCACAAGTCTTTGATATTTGCATTATGGGCAGACCGCATAACACAGAAGGCCTCAATAGGTACTTCTCCATTCAATTTAGTATATGGGAAGGAAGCTGTTATACCAACAAACTTAGCACTCCCATCTCTAGCCCTAGTGCAATTTATTGAAGAAAATCCCTCTTCTTGCATTCAACTAAGATATGATCAAATCCTTAAATTAGAAGAAGAAAGGGAAAAAACTAGAATTACCCATGCAAAACATCAACAGATTATTAAATCTTATTTTGATACAAATTCTACCAGCCCAAAATTTTTACAAATTGGTGATCTTGTTTTGAAATGGGACAAAGCACACGAAGATAAAGGCAAACACACTAAATTTCATAAGATGTGGCTAGGACCATTTGAAATCATTGAGAAGATAGGCTCATCAACATTCATATTGAAAGATCTATCAGGAAAGAGAGATTCTCTTCATGTCAATGGGCTTATCTTGAAAAACTTATTTGCTTAAGGAGTAACCCCTTCTTACTTGTAAATATTTAATTTGCAGTTTTGTTTGTTTAAATTGTTATATTTAGGAAATAAGGTTTTGAATAGCCTTCCATTGAACTTTTGCTATTATGAAAGTTATTTAAGAAAATAGTGTAAATACTTACTTTCGATAAATGGAAGCCTTTAAAGAAAAGACTGCAGTTCTAGAAAGTTAGATAAAAATAAAACTCTGAAAACCTCTTTTAAATTTGTAAAGCCTTTACAAGCCCTAAAAATACTATAAATCATTTCAAGTTTTAAAGAGCCAAGTGAGGTTATTTGTCAAAAAGAAAATATTTTTCCAAACTTAGCATCTACAACTCTTAAATTGTCATCCATACACTCTTAAGGAGTAAGTCATTCACCCCATCCACAAAGATTGTGATTTTTCAGAGTGTAATTCTAAAATTATGTTTGATATAAAAAGGTAAGAGGTCTCATCATGAGCCTGCTTACCATGATCATAGGAAACTAATTAAACTAACATTACCAGTACTGCATATCAAAACAGGGTAATGGCTTATAATTATAAGACAAGGGGTCTCATCATGAGATAGCTTGTTCAGTTTAATTGCAACCAGTGAATGGCATTGCCAACAACTGGCCACCAAACTAGGACAATGGATTTTTATCTTTTAAAAGAAATAAAAAATATGGAAAATACAAAAAGGAAAAAATATGTGTAAACATATCTTTTTGGATTAGCTCTTAAAAGTTATACTTTGAGATGGATGGGACAATGAATGATTGAATGGTCACAAGTAGTGCAGCAGAGGCACTACTTGTGACAACTGTTAATCTTTAAAGCTAAGTTGGAGAATCCCCCCTGCTTTATCTATACCAACCAATCAAGGCTTGAATAAACCCAAAATGTTTTTATTTTTAAGATTGGAAAAGAAATTACAAAAATATTTTTCATTATATTCAGAGTTAATTTTTATCTAACTATTCTTAGATTGTTTTCTTTATCCTAAAGGGTTTCCAAATTTAGAAAGTTATAGATATTGCATTATTTTCTCAGAGATAATTGTTTCTCCCAGTGAATCGCCAATTGTTGTGCTATACAACAACCCCCCATTTCAAAATTTTTATTCAAAACTTTAATTAGAAATGGGTCCCCTTTTTAAGAATTAGTTAAATTTAATAATTCAATATCCTTTATTAGTGAGATGCTCTCATAAGCAGATCTCTGATGCGATAATGCTATTGGAGATCACAAATTGCAAAGTTGAACAAAGAAGCATCCCAAAGGTCTATACCAAACCCCCGATGCGATAACACAATTGCAATCGGCCATCGCACATACCATGTGACACATAACAAAAGCCCCTTTCAAATTCGCCGATGTGATATCATAAAGGAAAGTGTGCTTTTCGAGAAAAGGTCTTTAAAGTGTATATTAGCGGGCATAACCCTTAAATTAATAATAAACGAGAAATAAAAAATTTACTAATTATCCCGCTGCCTAATGATACTTCTCACCTTTATCGCAATCGGGGCTACCAATGGAAAACATTTAAGCTTGGCCTATGAACCTCCCGATCTCCGATATGCGATTTTTTGTTGATCGTTGATTGGGAAAACCAAGGGATCCATGTTAAGAAACTATTATTCATATGTGCGATGCGACATATCATTATTACATTTAATTATCACGATTGGCAGTTATGGAAGTCATTAATATAGCAGTTAAGGTTGAGTCCTTCGAGGATTTCATCTGTGGTAATATTTGATTTCATTTTGCTTATCATGCTTGAATTACCATAACTCTTTTCATTTCACATTGGCTTTGAGTGGGTTTATTTCTTTGTTACGTTCTTTTGTTGTTTGCACAGAGCACCTCTGAGTTGATGAATCCAATAAAGATGACGAAGAAATCCAAGAAACCCAAGGCCCCCATCGTAGCCAAGGAAGAACCAGTGAAGAAAGTGTTAATATCTGATACTACCTACCTTGGTTTAGGCAAGGCATCTTGGGAAAGTATCTACAATTTGCTAGAGGCTGAGGATCCAGAGGAAATTGAAGAAGAGGCAACAACAGATTCTACGAGTAAGTCAAAAAATACTCTTAGAGATTTGGCCTGCTCCTATCTTCATAGAATAATAGCCCGCGCCAAAGTGCTACCTTATAATGACGTCGTCAGATGGGTTATTGAGAGCATCAATATTACAGACAGAACTTTCTTTACAACTGATGGAAGAATGTTTGGGTTGTTTAGAGCAGAAGATATCCAAGCAATGTACCATTTGCCTAAACCTGAGAAGAGATATAACAAAGCATTCCTAGAGGCTTTTGCCAAAGAAAATACCATCAAATCGGATCCTATCAGACAATGGAGGCATTTTCCGACCAAACACAAACATGAATCATTAGGTATGTACTCCATAGATTCGTTGGCCTCTCCTTATTGTTATGCTGGTGCAATGATGTGCAGACTCTTCGGAGTCCATGATTCTACTAAATTTTCTATAGAGATGGTACCATTAATGGAGGATGCAATTAATGGATATATCATGGATTGGGTGACCATTTTGTCTCATAAAATGGCGAACGAGATACTTGAATATAGGAAAAACAGGTTTGTGACCACTCAGGTAATACCCCCGTTTTATATGAGTGCTTATATTATGGATACCATTTGTTTTAGTTCCGAATACCCCATTCTTGGATGGAAATGGATTCTGCAGGATCCCAATCCCATTCACATTTATCATAAGGAGCTGTGGAAAGCCCATTACGAAAACCACTTGTATAGAATTTGTCATGGTTTTATCCTTCCCGTGTATTATGCCATATTCAATAAGCCTGCTCCTAGGTTATCTGAGGAAGCATTAGTCGACCTAACTGCAATTGGGAGTTGGTTTTGTGAAGAGAGGTTCACCTACATAAGACTTTTCGGCAGCCTTGCCAACCCACATGTCCTTCCCTTGTATATCCCTAATAAATTGTTGGCTAGAGAATTAGCACATCAAATAACAGTTGAAGGGATGTCAAGGACTCTTAGGGATTCTAAAAAGCACATGTGGCCAACATTTCCCCTTTGATGCGGCGCTTTTACCCTGCATGATTTCAAACATGCAGAGAAGGAAGATGAGAAAATAAAGCTGTTAAAACTCGCAATCATCCCAAAAAGGTAGTACGATCCTAGATCGGTTGCCTACAATGTTACTTCTCAAGCCAAAATCGCCAAATTTGATCATGAGAAGGATATCTACGATGATTTGTTTGTTTTAGCAGAAGTATTTTCTCAAGTCAAACATTTGGCCAAAATCAAATTGGGAGCGGAAGGACTAGAGGAATTTTATAAGTTTAGGGCACAGAGATTGGAAACACTACCTCTAGACTTATTAAATATAACCTCTATGGTACAACCACAAGGCCACAATGAGGAGAAAATTCCTGAGAAGGAAAAGACTCCAGAAAGGGAGCAGAAGTAGGAAGGAACTAGTGAACCCCTTACGGATATTAATATTGATCCCAAGTTAATCAAGGAATGGGAACAGTTTGATTCAATCATCAGCAACCCCAATAAATCCCAAGATTTAACTACACCAGAAGTGGCTACAATGCAAAAGTTATAAGTCAACACAGTTCCGATTGTAGGAACAAGCAGCCCACCCAAGTTTCAGCAAGACATAGAGATTATTCTCGAAAATCCCACTGAGGAGATTGTACTGCAAACTGAAGAAATACCACCACTTGATGTCTTCTATAGTCCAAAGCATAGGGCTGTAGTTAAAAGAAAAAGGATGAAGAGGAAAATTGATCAAAGTCCTCTTTTTATTGCTTAGGCAGAGATGATGAATGTGGTATGGAAAGTAGAGGTCAATCCCTCCAAGGATTTAACAAAACTGTCACAGTATGCGGGAGCTTACACAACAATGACAATGGATAAGGCCTTAGAGGTTAGCCACCTAATGAGAGAAAAAGACCAGGAAATCATCCAATTGGAAGCACAATTGGCAGAACAACAACAAAAGATAGATCAACTTAAGCAGTAGTTGATAGAACAGAGGCAGCAAAATGAACAATTGAAAGAGCAGTTAAAATTGGAAAAGCAGAGGATTGATGAATAGACTCTCCATAAACAACATGATTTGTCTCAGGAGTTGAGCAGACTGCAGTTTTTGAATGAGCAAGAAAAGAAATTAAAATAAGAACAAATCGCACAAATGAAAGACTAAATAGAATGGTTCAAAGGATATCCACAGGTAAATGAATTTAGAACAGAATCCCTGGAAATAACCAAGGCTTTATCCCGACAATTGGATATTCTATGTCATAATATATCATTGGCCACCCCCTTATGTGATATCTCTGCATCTATGATTGAAAAATCAGTAGATGCTAGGCTTGAATTAGATAAGGCAGATGAAAAATTAACCAATTTTCTATCATGGCAAGATTCAAAAGAAGGAATAGCTGCAAATCTGCCAAAGATACAAGAATCACATAAGGAAATCTTGTTTTCTGAATGGGAGTCACAATTAATGAAAGCTGAAAGAGCCACGTCCAGATGCAGAGCCGCAACAAATAATTTGATTGAATTAATAAACAATAGTTTGCATATGACTAATCTGATCACAGATTGCTCTCCAGGTAAACTCCCACAGGCAAAGTTGTTGGAACAACATTGGAAACAAGAGCTGACACACAGGGAAAAATTGATCGGAGGAATACAAAGCTTGACATGGGAAACATTCTAGTTTTTCCTTGTCAAGCCTCATAGTCAGCAGATGGCCATGAAGTGTCTCTCGGATGCAATCAACTGCATGGTCTCCGAACTCTCTGATGCCACCTATACAGCCCAGCTACACTCCAGGATGAGTCAGCCACCAGAAATCCAGCCCATGCTCGCAATCTGTCAACTGCAATCACAGGAAAAGAAGCCGATACAGTGAATCCATTCGACCACCACAACACTGCTATTTTCAAGATAAATCCCAGATTTATATGTCTTTTGGTTATACCAGCGCATAGCGATTTTCATTCATAGTTTGTTGTCATTATTAGTATTTAAAGACCCTTTCATGTATTTGGAAGGGGTCCGCAATTTGTATTAAAACTTGACTCGGAAGTTGCACTACTATACTTCTGATATATTTTTTTATATAAAAGACTGGACCAGAGTTCTACATTTTGACAAAGAGGCTCTTATGAGATTTGCACTATTGCGTCTTTTGAAGGCATTCCCAAATTAGAAAGCAGAATTTGAATGTTGTTTACATCGGGAGAATCCAAATGCATACAATACTATTATCTCTATTTTTGTTTCGTTTCTCTATGTGAATGAACATTTTTCAACATTGCTATTATTGCTATATATATATATATATATATATATATATATATATATATATATATGTTTCTCTAGCAGTTCTTTAACTTGTCACTTCTGAATGTTTCAGAATTGTTATCTTTGGAATATATATGTTAGTGATATATTATCATCAAGGCGATAATTTTATTATTATTACTTTGTTTAATTAATTAAACAAAGTAATCATCATATAAATGCATATTTCTAATTTATGAATAAGTCATCTTTATGGTTATTTATTAATAGAAATAATCAAGAATCGCGTTGTTAGAAGAATACTCGGGATAGATTTGTTATCTTTGTATATTTTTGCATTATAGAATAGAACACTTATCATTTCTGTTATACATTACAAACCAATCACCCATCAACTCATATATCACTGGGAAACTGGTCCCATTACATCCAGTCGAAGCCACCACACCAAATGGAAAAGGCACTACACTAAGGTTTGGACTGAGTGGTTTTCCTCGATGTTGATGCAACAATTTTAGAGGCATCAACACAGCATTAGGGTTTCAATTGTTTTACTTATATCTTGTTATCAGGTGTTGAAAAGTGAGACCCATGTTCGCAGTGTATGGGGATAGAGTCTCTGTTTACCAATTGATTGTTTCTTCTGTCTTCCAAGTTAGAAACCTAGCCATTCTTGGCTATAATTTCAGCTCAAAAGTGCCGCCTCAACTAAATTTCAAGTCCTATGAGTTCGACAATTCCTAGAATTGAGGGTTTCTTGTTTATACCTTATGATTAAAGTATTTTAGCTTTTAGGTACAAGATTGTGGCCACGACATGACTTTTGTTACTTATTTGTATTATAATAAATTGAATTCATGGTGTGGCCATGTTCTTATTGGTGTGTAATTTTCATTTCAATTATTTAGACTACTTGTAGATTATCTTAAAGGGTTTAATACATTGTATCAAATTTTGGAATGTAATGTTTTTTACACAAATATGGACATTCATCAACTTACATTTACTCCAATCTATTTTTTCTGTGTGCAAATATTGTTTATTTGTTTGTGCCAACTCTATCTGAATCTCTAGAATAAGTTTGGTGGCTCACACTATGTTTACAATCCTTCCCAATTGTGCGATGTGGACTATCTCTCGACTCTGGAGAATTTTTCAAGTGGGCAGATATGTTCTATAGACCGCTACCTAATTTATGTGTTATTCGCTTCTTGGATCAATTACATTACCTCTCTATAATTCACAGTTCCATATAATCATTATTTTTGATTTAATGTTGAATTAGGCTTGAGGTTTTTATTCCTATAGCAAGGGTTTCTAAGAAGAATAGGGTCTTCTCACCTTAAGAAGGGCGCAAGTCATTTTCATTAATTTCATGGGTTTCAACCTCGAACCCTGTGTGAATTTGTATATATTGGATTATTGTAAATCAGTTTTCCTCTCAGAAATTAATGGTTTAACAATTATTGCACTTTAATTTTCTTATAATACATTTGTTGTGATAAAGATGAGTTTGTATCTCCTCATGAGATATATGTTGGTTATTATGTGTTAGGCCCTTATACTACTAGTGTAACCTCTTATTGTTATTAGTACAACCCACTTATTATATTGTTGTAACCATGTAGTGCCCATATTGTTACTATTATGCCACATAGAAGCCCACTATTGTTATTATTGTGCCCTTACATTATTATTGTTATGTCGGCTCTGATTATGTTATGACCCCTTAGACTCCTATATATAAAAAGGAGGTCTTTTCATTTGTATCATCCAAGAATTTTTCATTTATGTAATGTAAAGGAGGTCACCCCCTCGAAGAGGCTGAATTATAAGGCGTTGATCTATCTTTTCTATCTTTTTCTTGAGCTGGTTTCATAACATTTGGTATCAGAGCTTTGGATTCTATGGTTTCGCTGCTCCAAACAGGTCATCGTGGAATTTTCGCTATAACGTTTTTTCTGTGACGTTTCAGAAGTTGTAAAAAACACCCATTTGAGAATAAGTCTCGATAAACCTTGGGTCCGAATTTCAGAGCTTGTCGCGCTATATTTGAGGAGATATGATCTGAGGAAGTTGGTCTTTTTGCAGACTCTTGAATTACATTCCAAACAGGTGACCTGGGAAAAATCGTCATAACTTTCTCTCTGAGCATCGGATTGAAATTTCATAAGAAGGTACAGAAATAGGACGGACTGTAGTTTCTTGTAGATATTTTTCAGAGCCAAAGGTAGAAACAGGGATACGTGGCACTTCATACAAGTTCGCTTTTCTAGAAAGGTCCATAATCAGGTCATCTTGGGAGATTGTGCATAACTCTTTCTTGGAGAATCCAATTTGGATCAGACTGGTGGCATTGGAAAGAGAACAAAGAGGGCTACCATAGGTCGCAATTTTAGAACTTAAATATCCGAAAGTACAGAGTTACAGTTGTTTCAAGATCGAGCTCCTAAAATCAAGAAAAAGCAAGATGAGGAAGTTTGATGGCAAGGATCCGGTAAATTGGATACCTCAGATGGAGCAATATTTTGATCTACATGGTGTACCACTATTACAAAAGGTATGTATTGCATCTTCATATTTAGAACCAGATCAATTTTTATGGTATGAAGGGCTTTGTTCTCGTAAATAACTTGTTATGTGGTCAATTTTCATGGAGGAAATGATAGCACATTATGAGGATACAAAGAGCAACACCTTCTTTAGAGCAACACCACAACAATTGGAAAGAGTAAAAGGGCTTTGTGACATATTGGAAAGAAAAATTATGGAAACCAAGCAGCATACCCCTCACAACTATAAATATGGAAGTGTTGTTTCTCCTAGCCTTCCACAACCTACAAGGGTTACACCACAACAATTGGAAGAAAAAAGAGAAAAAGGGCTTTGTTACAATTGTGATAGCAAATGCTCTAATGGTCATATGTGTGCTGAGAACAAATTATTTTACATAGAATATGAAGAAGAGGAAGAAAAGGATCAAGAAACGTCAGAAGAAGAAGATATACGCCAGGACCCCACCCCAGAGAAAGAAGAAATGAATCAGACCATATATTGTTAAGCATTGGCAAGAATTACCACTCCTCAAACTCTCAAGATAGAAGGACATATCAAGAAGAAAAAGGTGAAAGAAGTGAAATATCACATCAAGAAAGAAGAAATGAATCCAACCATATCTTGTAATTCATTGGTCGAAATTACCACTCAAACTATCAAGATAGAAGGACATATCAAGAAGAAAAATGTTCAAGAAGTGAAAGATCACATCGAGCATCAAGAAATGAATCCTACCATATCTTGTAAAGGATTGGAAGAAATTACCACTCCTCAAACTCCAAAGATAGAAGGACATATGAAGAAGAAAAAGGTTCAAGCAGTGAAAGATCACATTGAGCATCAACAACAAGTTTTCCAAATTTTAAAGGATAACGCCACTTCGGTGCAAAATCAAATGAAACAACAGGTAGATCAACATCGTAGTGAAATTTTTTTTAATGTAGGTGATTGGGTATTTTTACTGCTACATCTCAAGAAAGCTATTTATGAGAAGGAAATGTTGGCAATACTACATGCACTTAAAAAATGGCGACCTTACCGAATGGGAAGACTCTTCAAGGATGAGGATGTGGAAGCATTGTTTTGTGCTATTTCTATTATCCAACCAGATTGGATAAACGAAGAAAGGGATGAATGGAAGAAGGACGAAGAAGTATGGCCAATTATTCAAAAGTTGCAAAAGATCCCAATTCAAACAATATTGCCAGAAATTGAAGAGGAAGGAAAAATCATATTGGAACCTGGAGCAGTCACAGAAACAAGAAACCCACAGCTACGAAATCGATCAATTTCAGAGTATCTCACCAAGTGGAAGAACTTACCCGGTGAAGATTCTACATGGGAGGACAAGAATTTTATATAGAAGCATCAAGAACTACTCAAGCATTGAGGACGATGCTTTTTGAAGGAGAGGGACATGTTAGGCCGCTATACTACTAGTGTAACCCCTTATTGTTTTTCCCCTAGGAAAAAATCGTAATTTTATTCATGTTGATAAAATTACATTTTGTAGATGCTTATAGCATATGCAAATGGCTGAACCTGTAATATCAGGCAGCGGACAAAAATAAAAGCTCAAAATGGAAAAAATCAGTTCCTGAGATGACAGGAAGACAAAACAAATAGTAAATGTTAGCAGGCCTATTTCCTGCCTTTTTTCTTTTCTACTTTACGCCAGACTCCAGTGCTGATAGTAGGATCAAAAACAGCAAGTTGGTTTTCCTCTGAGTGCGCTGGTTGATCTTTATCTGAGTCCGATCCTTCTGGGCTATGGGCTCTTTTGACTCCGCTTATTTCCAGTTGTAAATTTTGCTGTTGTACCGCGCTGTGTGTCTCCAGATTGGGTTTCTTTGTGCCTTCGTTAGACTCTTCCCCCTGCATCATTTGTGCATCTGTTGGTTCTGTGTTCAGTGCTTCCTCCTCCACTGGTTCCGTATGCTGCCAACCTTTTGGTTTTTTCTGTTGTTTCTTGTTCCCTTTTGTCTCCCTACTAGTCAATGGACATGCGTATTGCAGGTGCCCTGTCTGCAGACATCTACGGCATCTGAATGCCGTGTTCTCGTAGTCAAGATTTTGCGTCCACATTGAATTATTGAAATTCAATGTGATGTGGTCTGGCAATCCTTGACTTAGGTCCACCTCTACACATATTCTAGCATATGTGAATAATCCCCGCATAGCTCTGTCTTCATCTGTTTTAAGATGTTTTCCTAAAGAGTTCCCAATGGCTGTTAATGCTTTGCGGTGCCAAAAATGCAGTGGGAGGTTATGCAACCTTACCCAAACTGGTGTTGTCGAAACAATCATGTTGTTGGCATCAAAGTCCGGGAACCAGGGGGTGATGAAGAGGCCAGCACTTCCCCAAAACCAAGGCCCCTGGTTAATGATGTTGTCTCGTTCAAGTTCTGTGTTAAATCTGACTATGAAGAAACCCTTAGGGCATAGGTATATTTCACATTTGGTTGACCATGATGTAAATACCCACTGATGCAGTGCATCAGCTTTGGGCCAGTAACCATTAAATCTGCATATAACGGCATTTTGCATTAAATCTGAGTATAGATCTGATACCTCCGGCAGTGTTACAGTAAGTAAAGGTGATTCTTGCTTCTGTTCCACGATGTAGGGACCTGGTAGCTCGGAGGTGGGTGCTGTTCTGTGATTCAGTGGTTCCTTTCCTTTGACTGCGTCGCGGAAGGTTCCTGTAGTTTTAGAGCTGGTTCCCTTACAGCCGCCTCGTAGCCTCAGGTTGAGTATGATGGTTGAATCATTTGCAACTCCATAGTGCTGGAGTGTGTGATGATCCTGCATGCAGAGTCCGGAGTATATGAGATTTTGGACTGTTACTGGAATTCCCAGTTTGATCTGGATCTCCTTTTTTAACCCTAAGACATCCATCCCTTCCCTGATCTGTATACAGTGATGTCTACCTTCTACAGATCTGATAAATATTTGAGTCAGAACTGACAGATCGGCCCTGTTCATGCCCCGATCTATATGACTGAGCTTCAGATCTGGCGGATCTATAGTGATTCGGGAGTTTTCATGCCTTTCCGTTGAATAAGAGGGTTTGATGCCTCCTATCTGCGATGTTCTGGCTATCTCTGCCCTTGCTTTTCCACTTCCGCCATCAATATCCATCAAGGACTTATGATTATGGAGACCCTGAAACCTGTCTAAAAAAACCCTCATCTTAATGCTTACCTTGCTGATCGCGTCGCGCTCGATAAATTCGTTGAAGACGGGATGTGCGATAGCGTAAACCCCGATCTCCGCATCTTTGGCCCTCATGTAGGCCACGCCGCCGTCCAATATGCTATGTCTCTGCCGCAGCAATATGTTTCCCCCATCGATCTGCAACCAGCTCTTCAGATCTATCAATATCTGCCTGAAATCTTTGATCGGCCATGCGAGTACGGGCATCAGGCATCCTTCTAGATCTGCTGCTGCTCGGAACAGGTCCCTCTTGCCCAGGACACGGAGGTTTCTGGTTAAGCCTGAGGCTGCCATTCGATACCCTAGGTTCGCGTATTGTTTCAGAGAAATCGCCGGGCGCAGAGCTCCCGTAACCCCTTATTGTTATTAGTACAACCCACTTATTATATTGATGTACCCATGTAGTGCCCATATTGTTACTATTGTGCCACATAGAAGCCCACTATTGTTATTATTGTGCCCTTACATTATTATTGTTATGTTGGCTCTGATTATGCTATGACCCCTTATACTCCTATATATAGAAAGGAGGTCTTTTCATTTGTATCATCCAAGAATTGTTCATTTATGTAATGTAAAGGAGGTCGCCCCCTCGAAGAGGTTGAATTCTAAGGTGTTGATCTATCTTTTCTATCTTTTTCTTGAGCTGGTTTCATAACATTATGTGGCCAAGTAATTTTGTAATTTGTTAACTATACTATCTTGCTCTGTTTTCCAGTTATATTTTCATGCCAACCACTAGGGTTTGGAAAAAATTAATTAAATAGATATGTTTTCATTTGTTATGATTCACAGTTTCTTACAAAGAATTTTGCTCTGTCCTGATTGGCAATAATATAGTTATGTCTTTGAAAAAATTATTTGGTGCTAATCCACTTTCTCTATGTTACTCATATTGTTAAAGAGAAATGAAAATACTTCTTAATATTTCTGTTGCATATTCCATTGTTCACAGCTGGTTAGGGTCTGGACGAGTTACTAGGTTGTTGACTTAGACTATACTAACCCCTGTTAGACTCTGAAATAACCTTGTTTCACTTGGCTTAGAATCAAGTACTTCTACCAGTTAAGCCTCATTTCTTTTCATTCCCTTGTTATGACTTCTTTAACGTGTAACTTACAATCAATGCTATTCTTTTCTTCTTAATTAACTTAAGTGTTCGTGGAAGTATGTGATAGGAGATATGTGCCAAGTATGTGATAGGAGATCAATTAAAAGTAGTAAGATTTCCCGCATGATTCATATGTCATGCATAAAACAGTGAAGAAAAATATTTAAGTGTCCTTATAAAGAAAACATCAATGATAGTGATTTTGAATCGTTGTTCTAACTCACACTTTAATGCCATTTATTCTTTCCAAATAAGTAGGAAGGCCTCATCCCATTATATGGGATACAAAAGTAGAAATAAGTTTGTAGCAAAACTTAGTTAGAATCCATTTGTTTTCACAAAAATAATATCTCCATTAAGAGAGGAATATATCTTGATTCAGAGAAAGCATTTTCTCATGGAAGAGAAGGGAAAAATTACCTATCTAAAATAACTTAAATAAGTGCCACGTGTTGTATTTTTTCATAAATATTGATGAAGTATTTACCATGAATAAATCTATGATTATGTTCCTAAAGTCCTTACTTTTCATTAGCTATAATGATTCATTTTGGGACTGGCGTTGTAGTGACTTATGCTGCTGTAGCGTATAACCCTTGTTTTGTTCTACATAAAAAAAAAGTCAATGTTTATTTTCATAACTGTTTACAAAAGTAAGTACTAATGCAACCTTTCATCATAAACATAATGACATCAATATTCTCACTTACACACTAATGAAAAATATTTACTGTTCCTTTTATATTCGCTACGAGTTGGGCACTTTAGTTTTTTGAGTCACCAATTTACAAGATCGTGACAACCATCTTGGCTTAAGGAGAACTAGGTTTTTTTGGTCTCTGCTTAGCCAACAAGATGTTAATTTTTGTGTATTTATATGCATGAATGCATGCAAACGAGACTGCTCTGACTGGACTGTGCTTAGCAATTGGAAGTAAACCAGAAACAATATTTAAGTTTCCTTATAAATAAAACATCAATGATAATGATTTCGAATCTTTGTTCTAACTCACACTTTAATACCATTTAATTTGGCCAATTAATTTGGAAGGCCTCATCCCATTATATGGCAAACAAAAGTAGAAATAATTTTGTAGTGGAACTCAATTAGAATCCATATTTTGACAGAAAGAATATCTCCATTAAGAGACGAGAATATCTTGATTCAAAGAAAGAGTTTTCTCATGGAAGAGAAGGGAAAAAATTCCTATCTAAAATAACTTTTTGAATCTCTTACTTCACCCACTTGGGTGACCCTTAACTTTATTCCAGTTGTAACTATGTGCTACATGTTGGATTTTTTCATAAATATTGATGAAGGATTTACCATGAACAAATCTAAGATTATGTTCCTAAAATCCTTACTTTTCATTACCTATAAGATTTCATTTTGGGAATAAAGTTGTAGCGACGTATGCTACTGTAGCATCTAACACTTCTTTTTCCTACGTAGAAAAAAGAGTCAAGGTGTCTTTTCATAACCGTTTACAGAAGAAATTACTTATGTGAAATTTCATCATAAACATAACGACATTAATATTTTTTCTTACATCAAGATTTTCTCTTACACACTAATGCAACTTATTTAGTGCTCCTTTATATTTACTACACATTGGGCACTTTAGTTTTTGAAGTCATCCATTTACTGGATGGTGACAACCATCTTGGCTTAAGGGGAATTGGGTTTCTCTAGTCTCTTCTTATTCGATGAGATGTTAACTTTTGTGTATTTATATGCATGAATGCATGAAAATGGGATTTCTCCGATTGGAATGTGCTCAGTAAGTTGGCAGTAAGTCGTCAGCAACACACAAATCCCCAAACTAGTTCCTGTGTTTCCTCTTCTTCCATCTATCCCTTTATTTTTATCAGTTTCACATGCATACCTATAACCTTAATAAATAAAAAGAATCTCTTTGTAATTACCGTATGAGTGAGGGGGTGTGATCCAAAATGCATCTAGAATAGACTTCTAAGTCTAAAGTGTTCCTCACAGAGGAAAATGAAAGTATAAGGATGCTCCTAGAAATAGCCCCATTGTGTAGATATTTTCATTCTGAATCTACTACAACTTGAATGGGCTAAAATGGACTTCAGATGATGAATTTATCACAGAAAGAAGATTGCCTTTATGCTTTAGAAAAGGAGGCATTTCTTCTAAAAATGGCATAAAAGGCCTTATATGCAAAATCGCGTGTGAAAGGTTAAAAGGGTGGACCCAAAATATTATGTTCCGTAGCCTAAACCCTTATCGGATCCATGAGAAGTATCGGATCGGAGCGATGAAGGGACAAAGGCCTGGCGGGAGGACTTGGCGATAGCGATCCACGGCATGCGATCTCAGTTGTCAGATCAGAAATGAGATCAACGACAAGGATTAAATCGGTAGTTGGGATATCATCAATCCCCGACACGAAGGGCCAATGCTATAGCGATATGCGATGCGATCTGAACCATCTGATCGGGGATCAAATCAATGGTCCAGATTAAATCAGTGATCGGCAATCAACGATCCCCGATAGGAGGGCCATCGACACAACGCGATTGCGATTAGCAATCAGGGCTAGACCCGATGGGAATTATAAGCCCGATTGCATAAAATTTGAAATCTGGGATTTTCGGATTTTCTGTGTATTAGTGCATTTCCACTATAAAACTGAAATACAAAGGAAATGCGCCCGGAGCAATAAAATGGACCCAAAAGGTTTATACATGCAGCTCTATATTATTTGAGTTTTGTAATGAGCGGGATTTCATGTGGGCCTCAGGCGGTAAGTGGTATTAGATGGGCTTCACCTGATCCCATACACTGGCTGACACGTGGCTTGGCGCCGAAGAGATAAAATCACCTTTTTGGGTGGGTAATCTCTGTACGCATAAGCCACCCGAAATGAATATCAACCGTTGGATCAAAGATCACACAGATCAATGGTGGACTTGTAATTGTGACGAAAGGTGGACTGGATTGGGATTCTAGGGTAGATTTAATGTTATTTGAAGTCCGATATAAAGCCATTTGTCAGGTTTTTCTATGTATTTGGGGTTTTCCATTATAAACCCAAATACAAAGGAAACCGTGACTTGTGACTTGCGATAGTGATATAAAAGTGGACCCGATGGAATTGTAGGGCGGATTCAGTAATATTTGAAGTCCGATAGAAATCATTTTGGCGGATATTTCAACGTTTCTGGGTATTTCTCTATGTAAACAGAGAAACGAATTTTTAGGGATTTCAAACACGCCAATGGTCCTTTTTGTTTAAAAAAACAGGTTGCCATCATACTTGAAGGCATTCCATAATGATTGTTTAATGCTCATAGGAGATTTGAATGGATAGAGGCCGGGAGCTAGAGAGCCTGAAAGGGGAAATGAACAGACAAGCGCCGATAAGCCTAAAAGCCACTCAATGTCAGAGAGAAAGGGCAGGGAGTTTCTGAGACAGAGAAAAAGCAGAAGGTAGAGCCACGAGACAGAGCCAAGAGCCAAAGCCAGAGCCAAGAGCCAAAGCCAGAGCCAAGAGCCAAAGCAAGAGTGGAGAGCTAGAAAGCTGAGAGCTTCAGAGCCAGGGATGAGATGGTGTTCTAAGTCCATTGTTTCTGTGAAAAATAGTGGAGTTGAGTGTGGATATTGTAAAAGAACTATTGCCATAATCCCACAGAGCCTAATGGAGTTGACTAGAGCTCAAGGAGACGTACCCCAAGAGTTTTGGGTCAACTCCATATTAAACTTGTTCTCTTATGTGTGATGCTCATTTGCTGCATTGTTTCACTATTATATGTTTTATATTAGTTAAGAAAATCAATTTATAGCACATAAATAGCTTTAAAACAAACATAAGCATATACCTATATTTTCAAGCACTTATTAATTCTGCAATTGGTTAATCATAAAGACTTGGGAATATTTAAGCTTTGGAAGTGGGAGAGGTTCTGGTAGGCTTGACAAGAAGCCTTTAGTGCCCCATTTTTAGATCAGGTGGTATCAGAGTTTGAGATTGATTAACCCCACCTTCAAAGAAGGTTATATCAGAATGCTTGATTGACAGAGCAAAGATTGCTTGTCTGAAAGGTGTTTAAACAGTCAAAGGTTGATTGTATGCTTGGTTGCAGACTGACTATTGTTTGAGTTTGCAGAGGTGAGCTATTGATAGCTCAGTCCAGGAAGGACAAGAAGGAAGAAGGGCTGAAGGCATTCTTCTATCCCTGTAGGTTTTAACCCATGTACACAAATTACCTACATACAAATTCTAAAACACAAAAAATAAACAATGCGAGAGCATAACAAGTAAAACACATATACACAGAGATTTTCCCCTGGATCCCAAAACCGGGACTACCAGCTTGATTTTTGATTATGTTCCTTTCAATGTTACAATACATATTTATACATGCCAAAGCATTCAATACCGTGGACCGAAAACCATCGTGTCCAAAACCATGGACCGCAAACCATAGGTAGGTTCACCCAACCTAATATAGGGTCCAAAAACATTTTTCTCGGGGCACTGCCCTAGACCTCGTAGAGGGGGAATACCCACCCCCCAGAAAGGGGGGGCTACCCCCCCCTCTAACTCCCTGGTTCACTACGTAGGTTAGTCGTGGAAAGAATATAACACAACCCAACATTCTCCCACTTGTTGTTTTCTTTCCACAGGGGGCCACAGGAGAGCTTAGTCATTTTTCTAGCCCTGAAACACCCATTGTTTCTCTAAACTAGGAGAACTTCTCAAAGCTCACAGATTTTGTCAATGCATCTGCAATATTCTTCAAAGTGTCCACCTTTACCAGCAACACCTTTTTGTCTTCTATCATATTCCTCATAAAGTGATACTGAACATCAATGTGCTTTGTCTTTGAATGATAAGCAGGGTTCTTTGCCAAGAAAATTGCACTTTGGTTGTCACAGTCTATCCTTATAGCTCCCTCTACTAACCCCATACTTGACGAAAATCTCTGCAACCAAACTACTTCCTTGCTTGCATGAGTGGCTACCATGTATTCTGCCTCTGTAGTTGATAGTGCCACTACAGATTGTTTCTTACTCATCCAACTGACTGCACCTCCAAATAGGTTAAACACATGCCCACTTGTAGATCTTCTCTGATCCAAATCTCCAGCCCAGTCTACATCAACAAAGCCATGGATATCCAAAACTCTTTCCAATCTTTGTCTTCCTTGGTAGCACAAACTATAATCACTAGTGCCATGCAAGTATCTGAAAACTCGCTTCACTGCTGTCTAATGCTCCTTCCCTGGTTTTGACATAAACCTACTCAATACTCCCACTGCATGTGCAATGTCTGGTCTAGTATAGACCATTGCATACATTAGGCTACCAACTGCACTTACATATGGAACACGGGACATATCCTCTCCCTCTTCTTGTGCCTTGGGACACTGTTCAGTAGATAACTTTACACCTACAGGAATAGAAACCTTCACCAATTTACTATTCTGCATATTAAACCTTTGTAGTATTGTCTCAACATACTTCCTCTGGTTTAACCAGAGCTTCCTCTTTTCCTGATCTCTTTTAATTTCCATGCCCAAAATATAGTTTGCAGCACCAAGATCTTTCATGTCGATTTGGAGGAAAATTGGGTCTTCAAATCCTGGATAATTTCTTTGTCATTTCCAACCAACAACATATCATCCACATACAAGACCAGATAAATAACACAGTCACCAATTAATTTAAAATACACACAATGATCTTCTTTGCTTCTGGTGAAGCCAAGTCCCCATATAAATGTATCAAATTTCTAATACCACATCTTTGGTGACTATTTTAACCCATACAAAGACTTCTTTAACTTGCATACTAGTTCTTTCTTACCCTTCACCGCAAAGCCTTCAGGTTGCTTCATGTAGATCTCCTCTTCTAGATCCCCATGAAGAAATGTTGTCTTCACATCCATTTGTTTTACCTTAAAATCAAAAGCAGCAACAATAGATAAAAGTAACCTAATAGAAGTTACCTTGGCAATAAGAGAAAAAATATCACCAAAATAAATTCCTAGCACCTGAGAATAACCTTTTGCTACCAACTGAGCTTTGTATTTCTCCACCTTTCCTTCTGCATTTGTCTTCTTCTTGAACACCCATTTGCTGCCAATGGGTTTCCTTCCAGCCGGCAACTCCACCAGATCCCAAGCCTCATTTTTGTGCAAAGATGCCATTTCATCAACCATGGCCTCTTTCCAGAGTTTTCCATCCTTTGAATCTACTGCATCCTTCACAGTTCTGAAATCATCATCAGTAATAGATAAAGAAAAATTTGAATAGAAAGCAGATGGACTATACCTTTTTGGCTGCCTTCTTTCTCAAACTAATCTTCTTACACCCAGAGTTTGTGGCTCTTCATCTTCTGATTCCTCCTCTGTTGTAGAGTCTGATTCTTCCTCCTTTAGCTCAAACTCTCTCTTCTCAGGTTCCTTTGGTTGGAATTCATGTTTAATAACATCTTTCACCTCTTTAAACACCACATCTTAGCTGTACACAACCTTCCTTGTTCCTGGGTTCCAAAGCTTATAACCCTTTAAACCATTCTTATACCCAATAAAGATGCACTTTTCAGATTTACTATCCAACTTGGTTCATTTCTCCTTTGGAACATGTACATATGCATCACATCCAAATACCCTCAGATGTGAAAGAGAGGGTTTCTTGCCAGCCCATACCTCTTGTGGAGTCTTATCCTCCAACGCTGATGAAGGTGATCTGTTGATTAGGTAACACGCTGTCTCCACTGCCTGTCCCCAGAATTCCTGTCCTAACCTCGCACCACTGAACATGCTTCTTGCCCTTTCCATCAACGCTTGTTCATTCTTTTTGCAACTCCATTTTTCTGAGGTTTATATGGACTAGTCTTCTACCATGCTATACCACACTTCTTACAAAATTCTTCAAATTCCTTACTGCAAAAGTCTCCACCATTATTTGTCCTCAACACCCTTATCTTCTTCTCTGTCTGGTTTTCCAATAAAGCCTTAAATTCTTTAAACCTGTCAAAGACTTTAGATTTCTTCTTAAGGAAATATATCCATGTATTCCTTGAGAAGTCATTTATAAATGATACATAGTACACAGACTTACCCAGTGATGGAACCTTCACAGGTCCAAACACATCATTGTGCACAAGCTCTAATATCTGTTTCACCCTCTTTCCACTAGAGGGGAAACTCACCTGATTCTGCTTCCCATATACACAATTTTCACAGAAATCAAAATCCAGAGAGCTATTACTCATACCTTATACCATACATTTACCATGAAGTATTCTAAGGCCCTTCTCTCCAATATGTCCAAGCCTTTGATGCCACAGCATGGTCTTCTCTCCAAAGACCACTAGATTTTCGGCTCCACTTTCAAGAACCACAGAATTGTTGCACCCATGAACAACATTGCTACCTTGCAGCTTGTACAGAGTTCCAATCCGAACTCCCCGCATTAATACCAATGCTCCCCAAACCATCTTATAGGTATCCTTCTCGAACACTGTTTTTACACCTACATCATCCAACTTGCTTACAGAAATCATATTTCTGGCCAATGCTGGAATATGCAAAACAACCGGAAGTATTCTAACCCTTCCACCTTGCAACTTCAACTTTAATTTTCCACGACCAATGATTCTAGCCTTCCTATCATCCCCTAAGAAGACATCACCACCATCATATTTCTCATACTCGCAGAAACACTCTCTATGGGAAGTGAAGTGAAAGGATGCACTTGAGTCAATCAACCATGCCTCATGATTTACATGTGTGCTTGAAGAAGCCAAGTACACATCCCCACCTTCATCTGAGGTGGTTTTCACCTCTGTAGAAGGAGCATCATCAGATCCCTTTCCTTTATCAGGAGCTTTAGATTTACAGTCCCTTTTGTAGTGCCCTTCCTTTCTGCATTTCCAGCACACCACCTTTACAAGTTTTCCTAGAGATTTATATCTCCCTCTAGATTTAGATCTCCCACTCGATGACTTATTTTTGTTTCTGTTCTGGGACCATCCTCGTATAGATAAGGCATCACCATTCTGGCTCTCCATATTTTTCCGTCTCATCTCCTCCGTCAGCAAGGATGAGACTATTTCATCAAACTTCAAGGCAGTTTCATTGCTACCTATTGCAATAACCAGACTATCCCACAAATCTAGTAGAGAACACAACAAACTGATGCACTTATATTCATCTGAAATTTTAATATCAATAGATGCTAACTGACTTACCACAATATTAAATCCATTCAGACTCTGTCACCAAGTCTCCATCTTTAATCCCCAGGTTGTACAACTTTTTTTGTAGGAACAATTTATTCACGAGAGACTTAGATTGGTACAAAGTCCCTAACTTGTCCCAGAAAGACTTCGCCATAGCTTTCTCTGATACATTCAACAATACTGAATTTCAGACACACAATCGTATTGTGCTCTTTGCCTTCCGATCCAACTTCTTCCATTTTTCATCAGATACACCCGTTGGTTTAGTATGCGGGTCTACCACGATCCATTGATCTTTATCCACCAACATATCCTCCATCTTGAGTTTCCACAACTGAAAACTTTGACCATTAAATTTCTCGATTTCTATCCTTCCACTGCTCGCCATATTCTTTCACCACCAGAATCAATCTCGCAGATCTCCCACTGAATGGGGTCTACCACAGGCCTGAGCAAAACCCCTTAGCAATAAAGGCTTCCCCTTGAAGCCGAAACAACTCTGATACCAAATGTAGGTTCTAACCCTGTACAAAAATTACCTGCATATGAATTCTAAAACACAGAAAATAAACAATGTGAGAGCATAACACATAAAACACATATACAGAGAGATTTTCCCCTGGATCCCAAAACCAGGACTACCAGCTTGATTTTTCATTATGTTCCTTTCAATGTTACAATACATATTTATACATGCGGAAGCATCCAATACCATGGACCAAAAACCATAGGTAGGTTCACCCAACCTAATATAGGATCCAAAAAAAAATTTCTCGGGGCGCTGCCCCGGACTCCGTAGAGGGGGGCTACCCACCCCGCTCAATCCCCCCTATGACCCCCCCGCTACGCAATCGACGCAACGAAGGGGGGGCTATGCCCCCCCTCTAACCCCCCGGTTCACTACATAGGTTAGTCGTGGAAAGAATAGAACACAACCCAACAATCCCAAAGGACCTCAAGGCAATCCTTGAAGCACAAGAGGTTTGTTGCAAAAGGTTGCTGAATAAGATCTTTATTAATCTTGTTTGAAGTTCTTTTGTTCATTGGCATAATGACAACTTCTACAAGTGAGTCCTCAAATTCATCCTTCATCACAAGATTCTTTGATGGAGACATGAATCAAGACTTGTTCATCATGATGGACAAGGTGAGGGAAATGTATGAGGATGGAAGGAAGAGTAGCATACTTAGAGAGCATTTGAATTTCGTGGAGGAAGAGAAGTAGTTTATTTTTGAAAAATTGCAATAGATGGAGAGGCAGCTTCATATTGCAAATATGAACCTAAAAAAGATGCATGAGTTGGAGTCACAGCTCTTTGTTGCCAAAGAAGCCTTGGTCAAGTATCAGCTTGAAGAAGAGGTAAACCATTCTAGTTTGTCTTCAAATTCTTCTAAGAATGCTTGTATTGGTTCTTTTGAAAAACATACTAGAGGCATAGGTTCCAAGCTAATGTTCAAGATGGGCTATGAAGGAAAAGGCTTGGGTAAACATGCACAAGGTATTGTTCAGCCAATAATAGTTGAGGAAAGGCCTAAGTATTTGGGTCTTGGCTATGGACAATCTTATGGAGAAAGTTCCAAAGATGCCATGAAGACAATTGAAATAGTCCAAGAAGGAGTTGCATTGCAGGTCTTCTACCTCAAGAGTGTGAATATTGTATTTAGGAGGAATGCAATAGCTTGAAACATCATTTGCAGTATGTAGGTGTTCAGAAGCACACACTTGAACCAGATAGTTGTGGAAACTCTAACAGCCTTGAAGAGATTGATGGTGTTCCAAAGAGAGCTACTTCTTCATTCAATTCACCTCCTCATGAAGGCAATAGAGGTGAAAGAGAAAAGTATAAGTCTAGTTATAACCATATTCCTTTTGATTTTGCAAAGCATGATAAGTTTCCACATAGACATGGGAAAAGAATTGTGTTAACACCCAGGTTGTTCCCTATGACTCCCAAGGGAATACGGCCGGGGTAACCACTAACCAATCTTTGGATTACTGTTTCTAGCCGAACTGTAATTAGAGAGGGCTCTCTCTTTATGATTTGTCTCTGTTTTGCTAGTATTTTAGGCTAGCTATTATGCTCAGGTTTTGGTTTATGTTTTGGTTGAAGGACTTCTTTCAGTGCTTAAGATGTAGTTTTCAGACAGTAGTATATCATTGGGCAATGGAGTCTAGAGCTGTGAAATGTTTTGAGATGCTGGAGTGATGATGTTCAGACTGCAGGGCCTATTGGGTATCTCAAGCAAACAAAATTTAAACTTAAGTGGTGATGAATGGTCAGCCAACAGAAAGCAATTAAGAATTCTCCATTAAGCTGGTGATGTGAAAGTGAAACATGTTGCACAGGAGCAAACTTGAATTCCTAAAACAAAGGTCACTGTGAAAGATATATTCTGATAGTGCAGCAATTAAGAATTACACTTATCAAGATTATAGCTGAAGAAAAACATTTATTAACAACATGGATTGAGCTCAGGGTATTGCATGAATAAATCCTGAAGGCTATTCTTTTTCTTTGTTGCTAAATACTTAGAAACTACAAACATGTATGGATTCTAAAAGATTGAAATACATAACAAAGAGAGTTACAGAAACTTATTGTATTGTGAGGTACACAGGAATCCTGCAGTTTTCAACAAACACCAGAACGCATCCAACACTTCAGAACTCCGAGAAATTCCATCACTTTCTCTATTAAAATCTGAAAGGATTACAGCATAAGAACTTCTTCAAGAGAAATCAACAACAACCCCCGCAAGCTTGTGCGTGGGGCCAATATATACACACAGTATTACAAAATATCTAAGGCGTTGAGTCATCTGAGAAATGAATATTTCACCAACTTTGTACAGAACAGTAGATAGGAAGTTATTGCTGCCTTTAATACAACATAAATGCTCATTTACATCAGTCAGAAGATATTTTGGCCTTTGGAAGCCAACGAGTCGGTTGGAGTGATCTGCATTAATGCTGGAGAATGCGCTTTTGGAGCTGCTCTGCTGTAGCTTCTCGGTCTGGACACCTGTAGCTTCTCATCTTGCTTTGTTGGCCGTAAGTTCTGCTGAGTTGGCTCAGCTTTCATCTTTAATGCATGCTGATTCTTTTAAACTGTCCTGCGCATGACAATTTGTATTTTTCATGAACAAAATTTATTAAATGGTTTCCTGTTTATAAAATCATCTGTATTGCCTTAGTCCACCATTCTTGTGTAGGTAGTTGATGCATAAGAATTGCATCCATAGTCTCCTCTGCCTCTGTATATTTATAAAAATTGGGAGGCACTTCAAACAGGTGTTTAATTTCATTCATTATAAAAAATAAACTTTCTACTTTGTTGTAGAGAGTCTGTCCTGTGGCTGGCCCTGTTTCCTCTGAGGTGCTGGGCTTCTCATTGACCTGACTTGTGGCAAATGCATTGACCCTCTTGGCATACTGCTCATGTGTGAACAGTCTCCCTGCGCTGTTCAGTAAGCTAGGGAGCCCTCTGTTTTGTAATACCTGAAATTTGTCCATGAACCTGTTCACCTCGGTCTGCATGTCCTGGGTCCTTCTCTCTAGTGTCTGCACTAAGTTTCTCAGTGTAAGAACCCTCTTGATTAACTGAATGGCCTCAGTTCTATTTGGAATTCCCATAGTAGCCAACTGAGTACTTGTTCTATGATTAAGCACATTGATCATCCTGTTGGCAACTTCTGGCATATTGCCTAGAGAGGCCCTTGATCTTTGAATTTCCTTCTGTGCTTTTGGAATGAGTTCTAACTGCTCATGGATTGTTTCAATATACTGCCATTGGTCAGTAATAGACTGGCCAATATTAGCCCACAGCACTGTTTTAAGCTTAGCCACAACCTTATCTAATTTGAGCTCATCCTCCAGCTCTTTGATCCTGTCTTTGAGGGCTTTTATTTCCCTGCCCTTTTCTGCCACAGCCTGCTTGGATTTGTCATATCTATCATTTACTTTGGCCAATTTTTCCCTGGTCTCATTTAGTTATGTCATTTGAGCTTCCAGGGCCTGAATCTCATTTCTTAGCTTTTGCATATCCAAGCTAGGGGCCTGCTCTGTTGTTGGTGGTGCTGAAGTAGATGGTGCTGCTTGTTCAGTTTGTTGAGGAGGAGGAATAGTAGTTGGAGCAGCTTCCTCAAGGTTTATTACTTCAGGAGGAGGCTGGGAGGTCTGACCTTCTTCTCTTTGCTTCAAAGCTGCCTGTAATGCTGCCTGTGCAGCCTCTGATTCTCCCAGCTTTTCTTGTGTCTGGATGAGCTGTTTATAGAGAGACATCAACAAAGCTGTGGCATCTTGATCATGCCTTTGTTGAGCTACTTCATCTGTTTGAGGGTGAATTGTGGCTGGGAGTTTGATCTTTCTCCTTAAAGCTGCCATATCTGCATCCCTCAATTTTAATATTTCTTGTATGCCCTTGATATCTTTGGGGTCATGCCCAATCTCAATAATTATATCTTCTAGGGACCTTATTCTATTGTCCTTTGCTTGTGAGGATGCCCTCTCCAACTCCAGTTGAGCAGCTGTATTATTAAGGCTATTTTCTAGCCTATAGTTATCCAATGTCTTGTCTGCCAAGGAAGCATAGACCATCTCACCTGTTTGTTTATGCAATTCAATTTTATCCATTGGGTGGATTTCCTTGGCCAGGACCTCAAGATTGATCCTTAAGTAGTCTGAAGCAGATTGTGGCTGCAATGTAGTTGGCATAAAGTGACTCATGATCATCTTGCCTTCCTGAACATCATATGCAGACATGAGTCTTTGTTGATTAGTGGGAGCCATTTTCAATAAATGGTTGTACAGCTGTATTTTAATGGGATCATTCCTCTTCTTTATGTCAATGAACTGTTGTTTAATGCTCAGTTCACCCTCCCTTTGCTGGCTAGAGGAGCTGACCTCTCCTCCCACTGTCCTCTCTTGTTCCTGTTGGAAGGAACTTGCAGATGCCTCCAAACTGGGTGGGCCCATACCCAAAGATTGCCCTATAGGAATCTCTTCCTCTGAAAGGGGATTCATCCTGTGCCTCTTCTCACCATGACTTGTTGATGTAGTCAAGGGAGTCTCTCTATCCCTTTTCCTGCTTACATCCTCCTTTTGAGGAGTTTGGAGGACTGAGGTTTCATTAACAGCCTCTTGCATAGAAGGTACTATGTTTTGAGCCTGCTGCTCAGTGAGAATTGGGGCCTCAACTGCACCTTCTTGCTGTGTGGGCTGCTCTCTGTCATGCTGCCCTTCTCTTTGCTGTGATTCCTGTTGTTGCTGTTGCTCTACCTGCTGCTGCACTTCTTCTTGTTGTTCCATCTCTCTTTCTGCTTGCCCTTCAGTCATGGGAGGTGGTTGCTCTTGTTCCACCTGCTTTCCTTTGCCTTTGCTGCCTGTCTGTTTAGTGTCCATGGCAGCTTGCTGATGTGTTGTTGAAGAAGAGGCAGCTGCTCCAAGTTGCCTTTGATATGATAAGGAAACCTGTCCACAAGTTTCCAAGTCAGCCTCTTTTTGCATATTCCTAGCCTCTTTCTCTAGCACCTGCTCTCTAGAGATTGGCTCTTCTAGAGTGCCCTCTTTCCAGCCTAAAGAATTTGCATATTTTTCAATATGAGGCAGCTTAATATGTGAATAGGTACCCAATTTGTGTTTTATCCTCCTGAGGGAAATAAAATGATTACGGTCATAAGGTGACCATTTGAAACTGGTTTGCAATTTGAGGCTTGCTAGGATCATATCTGCCTCCTTCCATCCCTCCTCTCTTTTGTTGTATGAAAAGGGGCCTAGCTGGCTCCTTACCTTCAGTTGTACCTTCTTGTTTTTGCTTTGGAAATGGAAGTAGTCAGCATGTCCAAACTGCCTGAAATATTCTAAGGCAAAAAGTCTCATGGGGACATACCTTGGAAGCCTAAAAGGGTCCAACTCACAGCCATATACTCTGATTACTGTGTGATGCTGGTAAAAATACCAATCACCAATGCTGTAGGATTTGGAGAGATGGAGAATTCTCTGCATGTCATCGGTTAACCTTGGAGGAGGGACACCATACAGCAAAGTCATAGCTGGGTGAATGAACAGGTCTATAATTTCACAGTATGTGTATGGCGATTGAGAAACATGATGGAAGACTGGAGTCCAAAACACAACTGACCTTGGATTCCCCTGGACATTAAGTTTCTTGAGGGGAATGGAGAAACTGTCTGGCTGATAAAACAAGAACAGGTGGTAGATGTATGAGGTGAATCTGAACACCCTTTCCCTTGGTAGATTCATTAGCTGTTCATGGATCTTCTCTGCAATATAAGTGGCATAGTCATAGTGTACAGCTGGAGGCTTCCCAGGAGAAAACATGCACAACATTGCCATGATAGTGTTATCAACATCTTCAACTCCCCTGTACCCCAGGACATAGCTGATCAGATCCACCCGCATTCTGCCCAAGTCATTCAGATAAGGATATCCAATAGGAGGAGTTCTTATAGTTTTAGAACTTGGCTGTATGAATAACTGATTGATTTTGGTGATCTGGGCACTTGACAAGTTACTCCCCTTCTTGACCAAGTCTATCATGGAGAGAGGGGTCAATGGCCTTACAGTATGGAAATGTAGCATCTCATTTATGGTTTCTGGGGTGATAAAGAACAAAACTGAGCCTGTAGGATTGAGAATAGCTCTCTGGCAAGGATCATAGCACTCCTGGCATTTATGGATCAAGTCTGGAAGGGGATTGACTTGAGGGAGGTTGTAAATGGGCAAATTTGAGTCCCAAATCCCTAATATATCAGCTCCACTGAGGTGTTGGGCCTTCAGCTCATTTAGCATGTGAATATTAAATTTAGATTTCATTGGGAAGGAGTCCATCATCTGATAATCTAAATCTCCCAGGGCTTTCCATTCTAACTCCCTCTGAGGGGCATTCAAAGGCTGAATATTCAGGGCTATTGGTGCTTCCATGGCTAGTAAGGCCTCCGAATTGTATGTGAACTGGTTCGAGTGAGCAGGATAACACAGAGGAGTTTCTTTGCAATGGAAGTGTGAATTTCAAGGAATAGAGGGCAAATGAACAGCTGCAGCAATTGAAATATTGCTTTGAAGTGTAAATAAGACCAATGTCTGGTATCAATCTGTCTCTTTTAGCAGGTATGTACAGTTCGAGTGACTGGTTCGCGATTGCGCGAACAGAGTACAGTTTTTTATGAAAATGTGGGCAAACAAGGCTCAGCTGGTGCTTTTCGACCTCACAATTGCAAATGGGGGCTAGACACAGGAATTTCACTGGTAATTTATAAGTTTCGGTGTCTTTTAAGCTTTTTGAGGGAATTCACAGACAAATTAGGCGTATGAGGGATTTACAAGGGTAAATACCTGGTAAACAGCGAGCAACGGTCACGAATGTATGTAGAAATGGTGCGCCGGAGGTCTCCAACTCGATTTCAGCAAGGTGGCGCAGGTTCGAACGTAAAAGGCATGCAGAGAAAGCAACAGCGAATTGGCAAAAAGTGTGAAAAAACGCGAAAATTGGCCAAAATATGGATTTTTTGGGACTTTGGCGCGTTTTTGGGATGACATCAGCATGACGTCATCGGGTGGGGTCGGAGTCGGATGACGTCAGAATGACGTCACCGGGTGACGTGGCAGGCTGCGATTGGTCCATGGGGATAGTGAGGTGGCAGTGACGTGGCTCTGACGTGGGGATGACGCAAGCCCGACAAAACAGGTGGTAAGCGGAACATCGATAATGGTTTTCTCGGACCGCTTACAATACGGCGGCGGTTTTGTCAGAGGCCGACCCGAGAAGCTGTGAGGGCGACGCGTGGCAGAGGCCTGACGTCACCCTCTGACAGTTTCTCGGGTGCTAAACGTCAGACCTCGGGCCCAACTCGATATTCATAATAGCCGTCCGATCAAAAGTGCCCGATCGGACGGTTGACAGGTTGATGATTTGATTGGATGATACGGACGCGGGGGAAGGATTAAAATAACATATTTTTTGGAGTTTGTGCCCGGCGGAAAAACTTAGGGACATGGTGTTTTGTAATGTTTTTCAATGTATTTTTTCGAAACGAAATAATGTGGGTGGAGACTTTGGATAAATGGCAGAAAGTGGGTTTTTGGTGTGTTATTTGCAAATGAAGCGGGTATGGGTAAAAAGGGTTTTTTCAAGGTTTTCTTTGCCAACAAAGGGTTTAATGGGTCAAATGGATTCAAAAGAGGAAAGGGGGTAAGGCTTAGGTTTATCAAAGTGACCAGATGTCATTTTGATCCCCGACAGAGAACATATGGCTATAATGCCAAGGGGAGGGATACTTATAGCATGTTTGGGGTTTATACACCATGGTGTTATAATACTAGGGAATGGATAAGATAGGGGATTTATATAATAGAATTAATGGTTAATATGGATGAAATGGGTGGATGAGGGGGGATACCACTAAGTTTATTTGAAACTCACTTAGTTTTAGGGAGTAGATCAAAATGAAAAGAATTTTAGACAAGAAATGTGGCTTTTAAAGGATCAAGAACCACCATGAAACCATAAATTCTTCCATGAATCTCAACTGATGAGGGGATGTTAGTAATGAATGTGAAAGGGGGAAACTGGGAAGTTAGACATGCTCCTCTGCTTTGCTGCAACCTGATGGAGAAGAGGACCTTCTCAATCCATTGATATTCTTTCGCAACTATGCCACCAAACACTCATTTGACCGGAATAATATTTCTGCAACCCCATCTGCCTACCCATCTACTTGCCTAGCATTTTTTGTTTCTTCTTGGAGGGTGCACTTAGACTTGCAGACCCTTATTTGCCTTTTCTTTTCTCTGGCTTTTTCCTTTTGATTTCCTATCTAATGCTACCCTTATTTCTTCCAAGGTCCCAAATTAAGCAGTTGGGAGCCTTACTTCTCTTCCTAAGCTACTTGTCTGCCAAGATTAAACAGTTTGGACAGACCTCTTTCTCTATTCTACAACTGAAAATTTAAAACATGGCATGATCCAGATTAGGCTGTTGGACCATCCATCAAAATTTGAGTCCACATCAAACTATAAGCACAGATTGTATTTTCTTGGAAATATGTGATCTTTGCATCATCAAAGCAGAGCATATTTGGACCTTTTCATTGCCAATCATGAAATATGAAACCTATTGGTATAGGTAGCTAACAAATTGCATGTTCCTTTTGTGGTTTCGATAACCATCATGTTTCTAGATGTTGGAAGAGAATGGCCACATATAGGAAACTTTTGAAGGAAAAGAAGAAAGAAGCCAAAGGTCCATTGGACAAGGCAGATCATGCTGTCAAGAGGATGCACATGTGTTTCACTTACTGCCATAAGCAAGGACATGTTGCTACAAAATGTTGGACTCTGAACCCAACAATGCTTCCAAAAAAGTTGAAGAAGGTGGAAAGAGAAGATAGTAGGAATGGAAAGGAAGTTTCCATGATTGATGTGTTTCAAGATTATTCACATGTTGATGCTAATGTGCAGACAAAGGAAGGACCTTTGAAATGGATTGGTAAGAAATGGTTAGAGTTCTTATCCAATTAAGATTGCATGTCTATTGATATAGTGCATCTATTTGCATTTCTTTGTTGATGAGATGCAAGTTGTAGGTTCTTACCAAGAAGGTGAATGGAAAAATTTGACTAGGAGACTCACTTTATTGTTGTAACATTATATTCATTTCAGCTTCGAAAGTACAGTGTGCTTAAGCAAAAGTTAAAGGATGAAATGCATGCATAAGCTTGATATGCATGAACACAGGGATGTTGATGATTTCCTTGTATTTGAACAAGTATTTGTTATTAACTTGCAGGGTTGATTGCTTTGACATGCATGTGATGCAATACTGACTTGGGAAAAGTTGATGTGGTCTCCAAGATGGAGATAATGATGAAGTGTGTCATCTTTTGAAAAGAATCCTTGAGATCTTTTCCACATGATTTACTTGAAGGGTCATTTGTTTTAGAGGCATGTTTTTTCGTCTTATTATCTAGTCCATCATTTGTATGCAGATGGAAGACATGGAGGTGTTCACAAGATGTGAAATCTGTTTCTTTTGTTGAAGCAGGATGTTAGACCATCTAGTTGTTGTCTATATTTCTGTTGTTGTTAACAGTTGTTGTTGACAACTTGTCAAATAGGTACCAATGAAATTTTTTTGAAGCAGATGCACTTGAATTTTTTTTTAGCCATCTTGGATCAATGATCAAGACATAAAAGTTCAAACTACCTTCTGTGACCATCTCAGCAGGAGTTCTGCAAAAAGGCAAGGAGGAAGACAGTTCTTCCTAGGAGAACTAGCACATCCAGGAAGGAGAGTGGTCAAGGGCTTTGGTTTAGAGGCACTATGAAAGGCAAGTGTATGGAGGTTGAAAGAAGAGGGTGTTGTTACTCTCATTTACTATTTAGATCAATATGTTAGTCTTTTGGAGACCAAAAGTTCTTTTAGTGGGAAGGTGTGATCCAAAATGGATCTAGAATAGACTTCTAAGTCTAAATTGTTCCTCATAGAGGAAAATGAAAGTCTAAGGATGCTCTTGGAAATAGTCCCATTGCATAGATCTTTTCATTCTAAATCTACTGCAACTTGAATGGGCTAAAATGGACTTCGGATGATGAAGTTATTGTAGAAATAAGATTTCTTTTGTCCTTTGGAAAAGGAGGCATTTCTTCTAAAAATGGTATAAAAGGCCTTATATGCAAAATTGTGTGTGAAAGGTTAAAAGGGCAGACCCGAAATATTATGTTCCATAGTCTAAACCCTTATAAGATCCGTGAGATGTATCGGATCAGAGCGATGAAGGGACAAAGGCCTAGTGGGAGGACTTGGCGATAGTGATCCGCGGCATGTGATCTCAGTTGTTGGATCGAAAATGAGATCAACGGCTAGGATTAAATCGACGGTCGGAAGATCATGATCCTCGACACAAAGGGCTGATGCAATAGCAATATGTGATGCGATCTACACCGTCCGATGGGGGATCAAATCAATGGTCCAGATTAAATCGACGATCCCCAATCGAAGGGCCATTGACACAGCGTGATTGCGATTAGCGATCAGGGCCAGACCCGATGGGAATTATAAGCCCAATTACATAAAATTTGAAATTCAGGATTTTCAGATTTTCTCTGTATTAGCGCATTTCCTTTATAAAACCGAAATACAAAGGAAATGCGCCCGGAGCAATAAAACAAACCCGAAAGGTTTATACATGTAGCTCTATATTATTTGAGTTCCATAATGAGTGGGATATTGGGCGGGCCTCACGTCGTAAGTGGTATTGGATGGGCTCCGCCCGATCCCATACATTAGTCGACACGTGTCTTGGCGCAGGAGAGAGAAAATTGCCTTTTTGGGCGGGTAATCTTCGTACACATAAGTCGCCCAAAATGAATATCAACCGTTGGATCAAAGATCACACAGATCAACGGTGGACTTGTAATTGCGACTAAAGGTAGACCCGATAGGGATTCTAGGGCAAATTTAATATTATTTGAAGTCCGATATAAAGCCATTTGTTTGGTTTTTCTATGTATTTGAGGTTTTCCATTATAAACCCAAATACAAAGGAAACCGCGACTTGTGACTTGCGATAGCGATATAAAAGTAGACCCGATGGAATTGTAGGGTGGATTCAATAATATTTGAAGTCCAATAGAAAGCATTTTGGTGGATTTTTCAGCGTTTCTAGGTATTTCTCTGCGTAAACGGAGAAATGACTTTTTGGGGATTTCAAACACACCAATGTTCCTTTCCATTTAAAAAAACAAGTGGCCACCATACCTGAGCCAGGGATGAGATGGTGTTCTAAACCCGTTGTTTCTATGTAAAACAATGGAGTTGAGTGTGGAGCTTGTAAAAGAACTATTCCATAATCCCAAAGAGCCTAGTTGAGTTGATTAGAGCTCAAGGAGACGTACCCCAAGAGTTTTTGGTGAACTCCATATTAAATTTGTTGTCTTATGTGTGATTCTCATTTGCTGCATTGTTTTATTGTTATATGTTTTATATCAGTTTAAGCAAATCAATTTACAGCACAAACAATTTTAAAACAAACATAAGCATATACCTATATTTTAAAGCACTTGTTAATTTTGCAATTGGTTCATCATAAAGACTTGGGAATATTTAAGCTTTGGAAGTGAAAGAGGTTTTGATAAGCTTGACAAGAAGCCTTTAGCGCCCCATTTTCAGATCAGGGTGAATTTGTTTTACTCTTTTCAGGACAGATTACCACCCAATGACTGCAACGTCAACCCAACATCTATAACACTGACTATAGGAAGCAAAACGCACTGAGGAAATTCAGTTGCAGCTAGAAGCTCCAAGAAACACCAAGACATGACCTCAAACATACATAAACATCGAATTCCAACACCATGTAACTCAATTAAGCATTCCACGATAGTGTCAACCATCCTAGCATACATCACCATGCAACCCATTTTAGCATCCACAACTATTAATTATTTTAAATATTTAATTATTAACATTTCTACAAGTGTTTCATATTTTTTACTCCATAAAATTAATATAGCAGCCAACACTACCTTGCATTCGAGAAAGATGCACGAGTGGTACATAAATTGTAATTTATAATAACATGTTTTTAACGAGCTTAATTTTCAATATATTAACTTGTTTTTACTCCATAACTTTAGGAAAGCCGCCAACACTACCTTGCATTCGAGAAAGATGCATGAGTGGTACATAAACTGTAATTTATTATAACATTTATTAACTCGCTTAATTTTTAACCAATAAAAACTCCACTATAATAGTGGAGAAGTAGCTATCTCAACAAAAAATCTATACTTTAACACCGTCACCAACAATTTCAAGGTCAATTTTACAACATGTGTCCTCCACATCAAATGTCTTCGCTTCCCTCTCTTGTTTGCTTGAGCTATAGATTTAATGTTCAGACGAAGAATAAATTGACATATTCACTCATTAAATGTTGGCATTATGGCACAGGTGTGACGCTATGGTACAGGTGTTGTCCTTGATGGCAACTCTCTTTGATGACAGATCTCAGTTCAGACTACAAGAATGAAGAGAAATATACGCAGGTTCATTAAGATCAAGTTGCGTATACACGCAGGTTTGACTTTATAAAAGTGCGTATGCGTATACACGCACTTTCATGCAAAGAAAAGCGCGTATATGTTGGAAAACTTACCTTTGGTCCATGGCAGTTAGTCCTTGGAATTTGAACCTATGGTTTTGGACCATGGTATCTCGACAGACGTGTTGATCCCTAGTATTGAGTTGATGGTATTGTGTTACTATGGTTTTGGACCGTGGTATTGTGAAGGGCCTAAGGCTATAAAAGGAGAAGAAGATCATTAGGCAAGGGCATTGAAAAAAATCTTGAATATCTGATAAAGAAAGAGATCTAGTATGCAGGTTCTGGGTTGATGATGCATTGCTTGATCTGAGCTAAGAAGGGATCTCACCGGTTGATGGAAGACAAGATCTAAGGATAGATCAGGATCAAATGGTTTGAAATGAACTATCTTTATACGGTTGGTTATGCTTATTCTAGATCTACATACTGACGCATGTTATGTTCTGAGTATGAATGATGTCTGATACAACTGCAAAGTTATAAGAAAATATTTTTAGATCTGTACGCAGGTTGGACTTGGAAGAAGTGCGTATGTACGCGGGTTTGATTCATTTTAGTAGCGTATACCTTTTGAAGTTTGATTTTTGAAGTTGCAGTTGGGTCTGATTGTTATTGCAGAGTTCTGTTGTCTGCTCTGTGTTCTGGTGACTGGGTTGTTGACTGGGTTTCAGTGTTTCAGTGATTCAAAGATTGATGATGCTAGTATTGATTTTTTTTGTGCTTCAATGATCTTTATGGGTTCAGTATGAAAATTGAATGAATCGTGGTCTTCAGATTGTAGTGTTGTGCTTCAGGAGTATCCAGTCTGAAAATGTATGAAACGCGGTACCTGGAGGAGAAACGATTGCAGGCCGGTGCCTACATACTAGTATCTTAGCTAGTACAAGAGCAAAGGGGGTTGGAACTCCCTTCCAGGAGAGTCTGGAAAACGAGAGAAGGTTGTAGCCTTCTTCATGTTGTAGCCTGTGTACTGGTATAAGGCTGCACCAGTACAAAAAATTGTAAACTGAAGTTTCTTATTAAGGAAACATAGAGACGACTTGCAGCAGGTGGTTTTCACCCACATTGGGTTTCCACCTTATATCATGGTGTTCATGTGTGCTTCTTGTGTGTGATGATCTATCCTGTTTACTGCACTTGCTTACTATTCATATGGTTAATGAAGATCTGATGCCTAACTAAAGACTCACATTTAATGGATTAACTGAATCATAAATATTCTGGATATACGCTAGTTGCTTTAGACACAGTAGCGTATACACGCAGGTTCACTTAATTGAAGTAGCGTATATGTATCTAAGTATGGAAATGAAAAGTTTTATTGATTAGATAATACTGATTCACCCCCCCCCACCCTCTCAGTATTATTTCCAACAATTGGTATTAGAGCAGATCCTTCAGAGAAGCTTGATCGCTTGAAGGAAGATCGTTCACCATGAGCAACTATGAGAGGGAAGCATCAATCAGGCCACCGATTTTTGATGGGAAAAACTTCAATTATTGGAAGGTAAGAGTTACTGCCTATCTTCAATCACTTGGTACAGAAGTTTGGGATATCATAGAGACAGGCTACACTTTTCCTTCAGCTACTCCTACAGATTCAGCCGAGAAGAAGAAATATGAAACAAATGCTAAAGCAGTCAATACTCTGTTGGGATGCTTATCCCAATCAGAATTCGTGAAGGTTATGCAATATAAATCCGCAAAAGAAATATGGGACAAGATTTTCTTGAGCTATGAAGGAGATGAACAGGTAAAGCGTGCTAAACTTCAAACTCTCAGGATTCAGTATGAGAATCTCAGAATGTATAATGATGAAAGTGTGGCTAACTATTTCCTTAGGGTAGATGAGATTGTTAATTGCATGAAAAACTTGGGTGAAGAAATAAAAGAGGCTATTGTGGTTGAAAAAGTCCTAAGATCCTTGTCCCCCAAGTTTGAATCTAAAGTGTCCACTATAGAAGAAAAGGAGAATCTACGAACTCTCACCATGTCTCAACTACATGGAATTTTAACTGCTTATGAAATGAGAAAAGGAGGTCCATAAAACATGAGAGAAGCTACCTTCAAAGGAGAATACTATGAATCAGGGCACGAAGAAGAAGAAGAATCAAATTTTGTCAGAAATCTTCAATGAGGTACTGGAAGATTCAGAGGTAAGTTACCTTTCAAATGTTTTGCTTGTGGAAGAGTAGGTCACTATGCTGCCAAATGTCCTCATGAGGATACGATTGACAAGGGAAAGGAACCTGTTAGATGGAACAAGAAATAGAATGCAAACAAGAAAAGCTATTACACTCATGAAGATAGTGATGGTCTTTCAAATAGTGACGAAGGTGAACGAGGTAATGAATATAAACTTTTAATGGCTTTTGAAGATGATGACTACATGGATGCTATAGATGTAGAATGTTTTTGTGAAGAGATGACTAATCTCAAAGTGTGCTTAGAATAGAAAAGTGCAATTATTGATTCTCTACAATGCCAACTGGCTGAAAGGGAAAAACATCTTGAAAAATTGGAATGTGAAATTGTTTGTCTTAGAAAGGAGATTGAGAAAACAAAAGCTATTAATCTTAAATTTGTTAAAGGATCTGAAACCTTGGATGAGATTATCAATGTGCAACGTTCTCCACTGATCAAGACAGGTCTGGGATATAATGGAGAAACATCTCAAGCTTCTACCTCCAAAAGTTATCTTGATGCAGCAAGGAGGAGCGAGCAAAGGGCTAATAGAAGTCATCAGGTGAATCAGGGACAGTTTACCTCAAGAACGAATAAAGACTATCAAGAAAATTGGGGACAAGCTACCTTAAGGACAAACAAAAGCTACAATCAGCCACAGGTAAAATCTTCCCAATTTACCTCAAGAATGGATGTCAATAGAAACTACAATCAGTTGGATGATAGATTTGATAATCGCAGGAGTTTCTTCAATGGCCAATGTTTCTCTTGCCACAACTTTGGTCACAAAGTAGCTCAATGTGTTGCCTATAAGACAATCATGACTAGAGAAGCTAAAAAACAAAGGAATATGACTGGGACCACGAAAAGGACTTATAACAACTTTTCGGTCCTTGAAAATGAAGTTGAATGTTTTATTTGTAATAAATTTGGTCATGAAGACTCTGAATGCAGGAGCAGGTTTTGGAAGACAACACAGAAGGAACAAACCTCAAGTGCCAGAACATGGAGAATGAAGGAACCGCAACCAGAAAGATGTGGGATAGCTTTTTATGCAGAAGGACAGGAAAGTCTATGGTACATCGACAGCGGATGTTCGAAGCATATGACAGGGGAAAAAGAAAAACTTGAATCATATACTGCATTAGAAAAGGGAAAGAAGGTTTCTTTTGGAAACGATATCTCTGCAGCTATAAAAGGAAAAGGCGTTGCTCAGTTGAAAGAAAAGGTCAAAGCTCGAAATGTTTTGTATGTTGATGGACTGAAGCATAATCTACTGAGTGTCAGTCAGATGTGCGATCAAGGAACCGAGGTAATATTTAGACCAAATGAATGTTGCGTTCGTGATCTTGATACAGGTGAAACAGTGATCAAAGGTAGAAGGACTCCAAATAATCTATACATATTTGAAGAAGGACAACAACAATGCTTTTTGAGCAAGAATGAGGAACACTGGTTATGGCACCGGAGGTTGGGACATCTAAGTTTTTCACAAATAAGGAAAGCTTGCAAACACCAGGCAGTTCGTGGTCTTCCAGATATCAAAATTCCAGATAACACCATATGCAAATCATGTCAGTTTGGAAAGCAAACCAGAACTAACTTTCCGAAGAAGGAAGGATCGGCTAGCATGCCTCTTGAGCTAGTCCATACAGATGTATGTGGTCCATTTAGGAAAAGGACACCTCGAGGAGAAGAATACTTGATATTATTCATTGACGATTTCTCCAGGTTTGTTTGGTTGGGACTTATGAAGCACAAAGACGAAGCATTCGAAAAATTCAAATCCTTCAAAGCATTGGTTGAAAATGAATCAGGTTACAAAATTAAGTGCCTCAGGTCCGACAGAGGTGGGGAGTTTACCTCAATTGAATTTTTCGATTTCTGTGAAGAACATGGGATAAGAAGAGAATTCTCTACAGCTAGAACTCCTCAGCAAAATGGAGTGGTGGAAAGGATGAACATAACAGTCCAAAAAATGGCTCGTGCTATGCTTCATGAGTCTGGAACTCCCACAACTTTCTGGGGTGAAGCTGCATATGCTGCGGTTGTTATTCTCAACAAAACAAATGTCCGAGTGAACAGCATTCAAACTCCTCATGAGCTCTGGTATGGTGAGACTCCTTCGATAAAGCATTTCAAAATTTTTGGGAGCAAATGCTATATTAAGAATACTGATGAACAACTTGGCAAACTTGAACCCAGAGCAGATGAAGGCATTCTCCTTGGTTACTCTCCTTACAACAAAGCATATAAGTGTTACAATAAAAGACTTGGAAGAATAGTTGACAGCATTGATGTAGTGATTGATGAAAAAGGATACATTCCTAGGCAAGTAAATCATGAAGATATCGAAGAAGATGAAGACTACCCTCCAAATCAGACTGATGATGAAGAAGAAGAACCTCAAGAGGCACCAGAGGAACAGATAAGGATAGAAGAGAAGTCTCCATCCAGGTATGTTCAAAAGAATCATCCAGAATCTCAGATTTTGGGACAGAAAGAAGCAGGTGTACAAACAAGAAGAACAATAGCAGAAGCCTCAAGCTATTTGGCATTGCTCTCCTCCACTGAACCACAAAATGTAAAATAAGCATGCGAAGATGAATGTTGGGTCAAGGCTATGGATGAAGAACTTGAGCAGATCGAAAAGAACAACACTTGGGAGTTGGTTCCTAGACCAAAAGATAAGAATGTCATAGGGACAAAATGGATCTTCAAAAATAAATTAAATGAAAATGGAGAAGTAGTTAGAAACAAGGCAAGACTGGTTTGTAAGGGATATGCTCAACAAGAAGGAATAGACTTTGAAGAAACTTTTGCTCCGGTTGCTAGACTTGAGGCCATCCGAATGTTCCTTGCCCTCTCTAGCTTTCAAAAATTCAAAGTATTTCAAATGGACGTGAAGTCATCCTTTTTTAATGGAGACTTAGAAGAAGAAGTATACATTGAACAACCAGATGGCTTTATCCTTGGAAATGATCCAAATCTTGTATGTAGACTTAAAAAGGCTCTCTATGGGCTTAAACAAGCTCCAAGGGCTTGGTACTATCGGTTGGATAAATACCTTCATCAACAAGGTTTTTCAAAAGGATCAGCAGATAGCAATCTCTATATAAAAATTGAAAATAACAAATTGCTAATACGTGTTGTGTATGTAGATGATATTATCTTTGGCAGCAATGAAGAGGCTATGAGTCAAAGCTTTGCCTTGTTGATGCAGAAAGAATTCGAAATGTCATTACTTGGAGAATTGACATACTTTCTTGGATTGCAAATCCAACAAAATGAAGGAGGTATTTTCTTGTCCCAAACTAAGTACCTCAAGCAGATCTTGAAGAAGTATGGCATGGAATATTCGAAACCAGTATGTACCCCCATGATTACAGGATGCAGCCTCAGTGAAAATGATGAATCAGCAGCAGTGCATCAACCAACCTATAGATCCATGATTGGGAGTTTGCTTTATTTGACAAGTACCCGACCGGATATTATGCATGCAGTGGGAATAGTTGGAAGGTTTCAAGCCAACCCAAAGGAAACTCATCTTCAGGTAGTCAAAAGAATCTTCAAGTATCTTCAAGGGACTCAAAACTATGGCTTATGGTATCCTAGAGATACAGATCTCACTCTTCATGCTTACACAGATGCAGATTGGGCCGGAAGCGTGGATGACAGGAACAGCACAAGTGGCGGTGCATTCTTCATGGGTTCCAGATTAGTATCTTGGTTCAGCAAGAAACAGAGTTTGATTGCTTTATCTACAGCCGAAGCAGAATATGTGGCTGCGGCATCTTGTTGCACACAACTTCTTTGGATGATGCAAACCTTGCAGGATTTTCAAATCACTTGCACTCCACCTGTCTCTATCTTATGTGATAATACAAGTGCAATCAGCATTTCAAAGAATCCAGTCATCCATTCAAAGACCAAGCACATACCAATCAAGTATCACTTTCTCCGGGAACAAGTGCTTAAACAAAAGGTCAAGTTGGAGTATGTTCCTTCTAAGGAACAAGTTGCTGATATTTTCACCAAACCACTGCCCAGGGAGACTTTTGAATATCTCAGACAAAAGCTGGGAGTCGTTGATGCTTCATCCTTCTGTTGAATCTTGTCTGTTCTAAAGAAAAGTTGGTGTACGCGAGTTGGATAAGGGATATCCGCGTACATATGCCGATTTAGGCAGGTTCAGTAGCGTATATGGAGTTCTGAAGAAAATCAGCAAGGGCAGACTCTGGTTGGAGAGAGTCTGAGATGGGTCTGTCAGAGACCATCAGGCACAGCTTCAGGGGGAGCAAATGAACTTCTAATAATGCATTGTTGGCATTACCTTAGAAGCTTTTGGTTCTAGTTCACAACTATTGTTGGTTTCAGGTAGAGCAGAGGCAAAAGGAGCACAGACGGAAATCTTGGTTGCTGATCTAAATGGTGATTAACAGATGCTGCTAATGACTTTCATAAGTCTTGGTCTAGATATTTCGTCTCTATGTCATGTATTTCTTTTGTGGTATCCCTTTTATTGTGTCAAGGTCATGTAACGGCCTATTTTGGTTTCCCCACTATGCCTGGGATGATTGATGTAATGTAATTGGTTGTCATATGTAAATTTCTGATGTATCCCCACTTGGTTGGGTGGATGATCCCCACTTGAGTGGGAAATGGATGTATGTATTGAGTCCTTTGGTGATAGGAAAGTCTTTTATAATGTATAAGTCATGGTTCTTTTGAAGAGCATCTTTTTGCAGATCTTGCCTACAGTCAGGGGGAGCATGTTCAGCTCAGCAGAGTAGAGATATCAGCATGTACTCAGGGGGAGCACAGCCCTTTTCCCTTGATGACAAAGGGGGAGAATGACTTTGAGGATCTTGGGGTTGCCATCAAGTCCAAAGGGGGAGATTGTTGGCATTATGGCACAGGTGTGACGCTATGGTACAAGTGTTGTCCTTGATGGCAACTCTCTTTGATGACAGATCTCAGTTCAGACTACAAGAATGAAGAGAAATATACGCAGGTTCATTAAGATCAAGTTGCGTATACATGCAGGTTTGACTTTATAAAAGTGCGTATGCGTATACACGCACTTTCATGCAAAGAAAAGCGCGTATATGTTGGAAAACTTACCTTTGGTCCATGGCAGTTAGTCCTTGGAATTTGAACCTATGGTTTTGGACCATGGTATCTCGACAGACGTGTTGATCCCTAGTATTGAGTTGATGGTATTGTGTTACTATGGTTTTGGACCGTGGTATTGTGAAGGGCCTAAGGCTATAAAAGGAGAAGAAGATCATTAGGCAAGGGCATTGAAAAAAATCTTGAATATCTGATAAAGAAAGAGATCTAGTATGCAGGTTCTGGGTTGATGATGCATTGCTTGATCTGAGCTAAGAAGGGATCTCACCGGTTGATGGAAGACAAGATCTAAGGATAGATCGGGATCAAATGGTTTGAAATGAACTATCTTTATACGGTTGATTATGCTTATTCTAGATCTGCATACTGACGCATGTTATGTTATGATTATGAATGATGTCTGATACAGCTGCAAAGTTATAAGAAAATATTTTTAGATCTGTACGGAGGTTGGACTTGGAAAAAGTGCGTATGTACGCGGGTTTGATTCATTGTAGTAGCGTATACCTTTTGAAGTTTGATTTTTGAAGTTGCAGTTGGGTCTGATTGTTATTGCAGAGTTCTGTTGTCTGCTCTGCGTTCTGGTGACTGGGTTGTTGACTGGGTTTCAGTGATTCAGTGATTCAAAGATTGATGATGCTAGTATTGATTGTTTTTGTGCTTCAATGATCTTTATGGGTCCAATATGAAAATTGAATGAATCATGGTCTTCAGATTGTAGTGTTGTGCTTCAGGAGTATCCAGTCTGAAAATGTATGAAATGCGGTACCTGGAGGAGAAAAGATTGCAGGCCAGCACCTACATACTAGTATCTTAGCTAGTACAAGAGCAAAGGGGGTTGGAGCTCCCTTCCAGGAGAGTCTGGAAAATGAGAGAAGGTTGTAGCCTGCGTACTGGTATAAGGCTGCACCAGTACAAAAGATTGTAAACTGAAGTTTCTTATTAAGGAAAGATAGAGACGACTTGCAGGAGGTGGTTTTCACCCACATTGGGTTTCCACCTTATATCATGGTGTTCATGTGTGCTTCTTGTGTGTGATGATCTATCCTGTTTACTGCACTTGGATTTGGAAACAGATCAGTCAATACTACTGAGGTTTTTGAATTCTTGAAGAATTTTCTAAGCTCAACTTTATACGGACACTCTCTTGTCCAATGATCCTCATCACATATTAGGCATGGATGATTTGGTTTCCTTTCTCTAGAAGGGTTTGCAGAAGATTTTTCAGGGGATGACTCTTCCTGTTTTTTCTTCTTCCCTTTCTTTTTCTTCTTGCCTCCTAGTTGCTTGGTTTCTTTGCCTTTGTCAGTTGACACAACATTTACTTTCGAGGCGAGAAGTTCTTCATTTGCATTTTGACCTGAAACTGTACAGGCCTTTTTCGACTTAGCCTTTACGGTTTTCGTGTTGGTCGTTCCTATCACGCCGTCCCCGGCATGAGAATATTTGTTTGATTTCGGGGATGGAGGAACGGAAAATTCCGGTCTAGGAGCATCAGGGATTTTATCGTAGAGCATGCTAGACTGAGTATAGCTCAAGTCTAGATATTGCGCACGAGCAATTACTTGCTTGTCAGTGACAACTCCTCCCTTTGCCACATCTTCCGTAATAGAAGGTAACAATGACTTAATAAACCATTCAGCCAATAGCTGATCAGGAACATATGTTTTTACCATTCTACGACGACGTCGCCACTCATGAATATGATCGGATATGTGAGTGGCTGTCATTTTCTTGAAATTGGTAAGAAGCTCTGTTCCTGTTTCGTACCTTATGGGTAACTGAAAATGGGTTAAAAAGGTTGTGGCTAGGGTGCTAAAGTTATCAAACGAAGCTCTAGGAAATTCGATATACCATTTTTCTGCTGGACCAATTAACGTTCGCTAAAAAAGATGAAGCCTGATCGAATCATCATTTAGAGTGTTAGATGAAGACCACAAGTGAAAGGTCATCACATGATTCGACGGGTATTCACCTGGATTTCCATTAAATTTAGGAATATCTGACGGAAGTTTATGAGGAATCGTTGGCCACCAAGGGGCGTAAGCGATTGGATCGTTTGTTAGTCGATTTAGATCTGGTAACTCTAAAGTTGCCATGAAGTGCAACTGTTGATTCAGGTTCAGTGAAGCATACCTAGGATAAGATGGGATTGCCTGAGCAGTGGGTCTTTGCATACCAGCATAGTGCATTTGATGCTGATAACTTTGATAAGGTTGATGGGCATAACCATTATGAAATGGTTGATGTTGTCCGTTTTGAATATACGACTACCCATTACTTGCAAAGACTTTGTGTTCAGATCCTTGGTAAAGTTGTTGGAATTGTGGTTGTTGATATTGCACTAGCCATGGTTGTGAGACCATGTGCTATTGCCCAATACTGGCTGTTTGACCGAGATGAGGGGTAATGGTACCCATTTGATCCTGGGTCACTCCAGTTAAGGAGCCATTAACTGATGATTGTGGTGGCGTCGTAGGGACAAGCGGCTGTTGGATTGCAACCTGAGAGACTTGAGGTTGGCATACAATAGGTAATGCTTGTACTTGTGACACCGTCACAATAGCCGGTGTAGTGGGAATATTTGACATAGGAAAACTTTGTTGCATTGAGTATACAACTCTTGGTTGTTGAGGTAGTATTGGCATCCAACCACTGGATGTAATTCCAACATAACCTAAATTCTGTTGGGAACTCTCGTATGTTTGACCTCCTGGAGGAAACAATGAAAGGGCATATTGCCCCCGATATGGAGGTAATCTAGTGCTTAAGGGAATTATTTGCCTCTGAGGACCGAACTGCCCAAATTGACATTGCAAAGGATCAATTTGCTGAGACTCAACATAAGAGATTCCAGATATTATTCTGGAAGAAAAAATGGGAACAGACCATACCGTCGAAACAACCCCTGGATGGATCCCATCTAGTGACTGAGAGCTAGTTGCGACAGATGGTACACCAGCAAACATTGTCGGAGTAGCAGCAGGAAGTTCTGCCACTGCTGTGTCAGATGACACAGTCCTAGATGTCGACGGTTGTTCAGACATATCTAGTCTATCCAAAAGGTTTCCTAGCGATTCCAAAGGAACTTTCGATAACGGTGGACTAATTTCTGACGAAGAAGGATATAGAGTGATCCCGACTCCAAATTGCGATGGAGTACTAGATGGTGGATCCTCCAAAATCTATTCTATAGCAATCAAACTAGGTGGAAGAGGTAGATCGTCAGGTCTGTAAAATATTTCCGGTGCTGAAGAAGGTATAGATTCTGCAGCGACTGATGTTTGGGGAACAACACCTTCCGAATTAGCTATGGATGTAGCTGGTTCAGGTATAGAAGTGTTTACCTTCACACTAGGATCATTTCTACTATCGTCTTGTGGCTGCAGAACTTCTTCTATAAAGGCAGGGGTACCAGAAATGTTTGGGTAACTGGAGTCTCCGAGGGTGTCGGAACACTTGTTCCAACCCGACCAGGGGACTTTGAGCTGGTCAAACGAGTTCGCTTTGTCTGGAATAGTTTTGATTTTGGGGACAAATACGATTGACTCGTAAGTCTCCGCGAACAATGAGGTTTCAATTGACTTTCTTCCACGATTGTAGATTACTCGATCAGCTAAAAATAAAGGGGAAAATGTTTCCGAATTAAATTAATTTTATATGCTTTGACACAACTTGTTTTTTCAATTTTTAAGAGTCGAGAAAAGACAAAAGATGACTCTAGTCACCTTCAATTTTTAATGAGCCTGAAGTGACAAGTGCTTAGATGGACCTTTTCCTTTAAGGAGTATGAAAAGGAACGAAAGAGACTACTCTGGAAATCTAGATAGAGGGATTACCAAACCAACCGCGAAATTGCAGAATACTTTTTACGATATGGCAGTCAATCTTCCTGAATGCTGTGTTCAGTGCATTGCGATCGATAGGGCAACAGACATGGATTCCTATGGATAAAGGATATAACCTATTGTGGTCTCCCAATATATACTTGACAGTACGTGGGAGCACAAGTCCGTACTGGCACTCGTCATCTTAAAGAGGAGGAATCACCCAACCAACAGTGAAAGTGACAATTACGAGGTTATACGACGCCGGAATATGTCTCTAGCCTATACTTCTAGATGTTATGCATTAGGTTCCAAAGCATTTTTAGGTTCATTAAATTTATTTTACAGTTTATCTTTCTTAAAAATTTTTACTTTCAGGTTCACCGTGTGATGTAGATGTACAATTCCTAAAATGCAATCTAAGATGATAAACAATCGTTTAATCTTCTTTTTGCAATGAAAATCCTAGCTACTAAAGAAAGAGAGACGATATTCTTTCAACATAGAGCAGAGAACACACACTAGATGCAATGTCCTAAATCAAACCAACAAGGAGTCTAAATTCAAATGCACATGCATGTATTTGTTTTCAGCTTCCTTAATGTGTGAATGACAAGAAGAATGCTAAGTACAAATCTGAATTATCTTTCAAAGCGATAGTACTAACAAATTTCTCTTCAAAACGAAAGGAAGAAAATGATGACACTTTACCATTTTGAATTGAAAACTACTTTCGACACTTGAAAAACTACTAATTCAAATCAAATACAAGAGTAACTGTATAATCGACTATCAAGAACAATAGAATTCTTTTCTTTGACTGAAAATGATACTTGCGACACTTTCAAATCAAAAGACAACAGTTCGACTATGCTACTACTTTCTAAAAGAGAACTGAAAATGGAAGAAAATACATAAAAAACATTCACAATTCTTTGCACAATGGAGGTGGAATGATGGAAAGGAAGATGGTTTCCACAGTGGTATACTAATCACAGACAGAAAAACTCTAGAATAGAGTTGAAAAGAGTGAAGAAAAAACCAAGACCTGGAGGAAAAATTAGCCTTTTCTGATCATTGCACCTATAACACAGGGAAACAAGAATGAATCCCACCTAATGCACATGGGAGGTGCAATGCATATTGGTTTCCTTGAAGACAAGGTGCGATGGTACAAGGACGAGACTTTACTTAGCTCTTGGTCATAGTTTGCAGCTCAGATCAGGGATTTAGGCAGAGGAAATGATGTACAGCAAATAGAAATCATAGGGGCTGATCTAATGAGGTTACTAGAGCCACCACTAGGGAAATTAGAAGGTTTGCAAATCGATTGTTTAGTTTATAAACAAAACCCGAAGATAGTCTGAAGCAGCATTCATCTACTTTGCACTTGCATAGAAAATGCAGTTCGAAGGCTAGCTGGCTTGACTTCAGGCTCTGTCTGTAAGTTTATAAAACAAACAAATATAGACAAACAAACAATCTATTCACTCCCCAGTGGAGTCGCCATTTTTTTATCGAGAATCTAGTGTCCACTCGGAGCTACTAGTCCCACTAAGACTGGTAGCTATCTTAGAAACAAACAAACTAAAACTACTTTCGTTTTCCTTTATGAGAAGTAGATGAGAGTGGAATGAAGGACACCAACCTCAGTCTTGCGCTTGGCTCCTTGCTTAGTTCCTCTCCATTCTTACAGATCCTTGCCACTTCTCCTTCATCTACCCAGCTTCAAAGAGCACCTATGGAATCAAAGCAACATAATACTATCGAAGAACAAAGATGTACAATCATAAACAATATAGGGCTAGATGTATATTGACCACACAAATGCATATATCATCAAACATACAAGAATGTGGAGGAAAACTTGAATAGCTTTATTAATACCAAGAATAAGCAAAGAGGATTACAACCAATTGTTCTGACAAGCGTTATCCTCCAGCATGAAAGCCCTTCTTTCACCTCATGAAAAGCTTAGATCACCCAACAACACTTCCTTACAAGATACAAAATTCCAGCCTCTGGATCTCTGGGATGAGGGATCCATATATAGATGATTGCAGGGGATGAGTAAGCTTTTGGGATTCTGATTAGTGTCCTCTCTCTGATAGTTCTTGATTCCACTTAGAGATTGATGATCTCTTACTCATCCCTAGGCAAATTTAGAGAGGCAAGTGTCATGGGAGAAGTTTCTGGAAGATTCCATGATCATCCACCTCACAAACTGTCTCTGCCATTTGTCCACTCTCGCCCATCGCACCCCATAGAAGGGATTTTCAGTATGCATTTCACCTCCCGTGTGCATTAGGTGGGATGCATCGCACTTTGACCATGGAGCAGGTGAGATGGTCCAGTTTTGACCAGTTCTGAGCATTGTTTCATGGAAAACTTCTGGGAGATGATGTAATCAGCTGACCTTGTTCTTTTAGGGTATGGAACAACACTTTTAGGGACTTAGGAGCCCTTGGTTTATGGACATGTTTGATTGGGGTTGCAATGCCCAAAAATGTCTATAACACTAGTGCTAAAGATAAAACTCTAATGAAGAAATCTACGACATTGCCTACTCAAAATCAACCATCATCTTCCAATCTACCCTCATCATCCAAGACATTGGTAGTCTCTGACTCTATGGATTACAACATCATAGAAGACATGAAGAAGACTAGAGAAAATATCTCTTTATTTGAGATTAGCAAGCTAAAACATCAACAAAAATTACTACTCAAAGAGTTAAATACACTACTTTCTTCTCCTCTTCCCAATGTTGTACTCTCCAAGGCAACTAAAGGAACAGGTAAGTCACCATCAGATAGAGTAGATTCTACTGATGTTGTTTTGATTCGAGATAGATCTAATTCTCATACTCCTCCTTTTCTCTTGACCTATGAAATCAACAACAGAAATCTGCACAATTGCTTAATAGATTCAGGGGCTTCACCAAACATAATGCCAGCATCAATTTGCTCAAAATTGAACATTGAGCCCCAAAAATCTGCAGTACATATTGTTCAGTTGGATCGAACTAAGTTTCAAGTATTAGGAGAAATTAATTCAGTCACCATTAGGTTATCAGCTGATCCTAGAGTAGTTTAGAGAATTGATATATTGATTGCTGACATCCTTGAGTTTTATGGGTTAATTTTAAGCAAGGATTGGTATGAGAAACTCCATGGTTTCATTTCCACTGATTGGTGTCATATGTGGCTTCCCTATAAAGGGAAACCAAATAAAATTAATATCAATCGAGAGAAGCATATGACCCATACTGTAACAGAGTTTGAGCAGGAAAATCAGCCCATAGCTTTCAATAATAACATTCTTGGGAATTACTCACCAGAATCATTCTTTGGTAATTTTAATGCTCAATCATCACCTTTCTCAATTAATACTTTGACATCACAAATAGAAAATTTTTCTCATATAGATACATCAAGGTGTGTTACTATCACTGAAGGAATTGTAGATAAAACTATAGATAAGCTTGTATTTTGGTCTTTATATTTTGATGTTTCAAAATTCAATGACGGTGCAGGAGCAGGATGTATTTTAGTTAGTCCTGAGGGGGAAAAACTATGTTATCTTGTAGACTAGAATTTGAGTGTACCAATAACACTGCTGAATATGAGGCATTGATTTAAGGACTGTACAAAGAAATAGGCCTGAAAGTGCAATATTTAAAAGTATTCGGTGACTTCGAGATTGTTATAAAGCAGGTAAGGAATACTATTCATTGCCTTTCCCGACATCTCAAGCATTATCAGTCCTTGGTTCAAGACCTTATATCTAATTTTCTAGCCTTTAACATCTCTCCGATTCCTAGATCTCAAAATACAACCGCTGATTTATTAGCCAATGTTGCTTCTAAGCTCCTCCCATCCGAGGATTACAGCCCTGATAGGTTTTCAGTCGAATTGATTTTTAGACCATCGGTTCCAGACAATGTCACCAATTGGCGGGTATTTAATCATGACGAAGACATTTTGAATTTTTTAACTTCTGATAAATCCTATGATGACTAGATTATTGATGAGGATGATCATGATCATCAAATAAAACAAAGGCCAGAGGAGAATTCCATACCGAAATCAGTAGTCAAACTTGAAGATCTTTATGACATCAAGGATAGGTTTAAACAAGTTACTAATTCAAAACTTCAAAGTTCTACTTTGAGGTTTGAATTAATAAATATTGGCACTGAGGCCAAACCACAAAATATTAATTTGGGATTAGGAATCACCTCAGAAGAAAGATTTGCCTTTATCAGACTATTAAATAGATATAAAAATGTTTTCGCTTGGAATTATGATGACCTAAAAACATATGATACTTCCATCATACAACATACAATTCCAATGATTTCTGAGGAGAAATATGTGTAGCAAAAACTGAGGAAAATACATCCGAATCTAGAGAGTCAGATTAAAGCATAGTTGAATAAACTCTTGAAAGCTAAGATTATTTTCCCAGTTAGACATTCGAAATGGGTTTCTAACTTAGTACCTGTTAGAAATAAAAATGGTGACATAAGGATCTGCATTGATTTTAGAAATCTTAACAAAGCAAGTCAAAAGGATAATTTCCCACTGCCAACTATGGAACAGACTCTTCATTCAGTTGCTGGTTCTAAATTAATGTCTTTTTTGGATGGTTTTTCTGGATATAACCAAATATTGGTGCACCCAGATGACAGACTAAAGACCACCTTTAGAACTAAATGGGGAACATACGCCTACCAGAAAATGCCTTTCGGTTTGATTAATGCTGGAGCTACCTTCCAGAGAGCAATGGATATAGAATTCAAGGGTTTGATTAATAAGTTAGTTGTTGTCTATTTGGATGACATTACTATCTTCTCCAAGAAAAGAGCAAATCATTTACATGATTTGAAGCAAATACTTGAACACTGTAAAAGGTATGGGATTTCATTAAATCATAAGAAATCATTTTTCACTCTTGATCAAGGTAAAATCTTGGGATATATTGTGTCCAAAGATGTAATTTATATCGATCTATAAAGAATCAAGGAGATTTATGATATTCCTCTTCCACACAATAAAAAATCAATGCAGTAATTTTTAAGTCAAATAAATTTTGTAAAAATATTTGTTCCCGATTTTTCACAGTTTTTTTTACTGTTACAGACCATGATTAAGAAAAATTCAGTATTCAAATGGGGGCATATCGAAAAGGAAGGTTTTGATTTAATCAAAAAGGCGATCATTGATGCTCCTCCATTAAACACTCCAAATTTTTCCAATCATTTTGTTTTATATACTTTAGCATCTGATACTTCTTATGCAGTTGTGTTGACACAAATCAATGATCAAAACATTGAAGCACCCATATCCTTTTTTAGTTCAAATCTTCAAAGTGTTGAATTCAATTATTCTGAAGTAGAAAAGCAAGCCTTCACTGTGTTTAAATCTATTAAACAATTTATGCCATTCCTCCTAAAAACTCATACAAAAGTAATATTCCCATTTTCGGCAGTGAGACAATTACTAGTCTGAAGGGAAGTGGGAGAGAAAAGGGCCAACTGGGTTACAACGTTACAAGAATATGATTTAGATATTAAACCAATGAAACTTGTAAAAGGTCAAGGTTTTTGCAGGTTGTTAGCAGGAGCTTCTAACATTCAGGAACATGAAGGTTCGAACAATATTGAGGAAATCAATGAGATAAGTATCATCAACCCTGAATCTCAATATGCAGATTTGTTATTTTATTTGAAAAATGGATATGCTCCTTCTAATCTCTCTTACAAAAACAAACGTGCCTTAAGACTGAAAGCAAAACACTTCGAGATTATTGATGATGTGTTGTTTAGAAGGAATTATGATTCAGTTTTGTTAAGATGCCTTGAAAAAACTGAAGCACAAAAGGTCTTGCAGGAATTACATGATGGTCCAGCAGGTGGACATTTTGGAGGTGATACAACAGCTCACAAAATAATACATGCTAGTTATTATTGGCCCACTTTATTCAAAGACGCCCATGAATATGTAAGGAAATGCAGAACATGCCAAACTGCCAGTGGAAGACAAAGGAAGCCAGTCTTTCCTTTGCAACCAGTGAACATTGAACAACCGTTTGAACAATGGGGACTGGATATCACAGGAGAAATTGTTCCACATTTCTCCAAGCAGCACATATATATCCTTACAGCCATGGATTACTTTATAAAGTGGGTAGAGGCAATTCCTTTGAAGGTAGCAAACTTTGAGGCAATTATTGAATTCATAGATCAATTCATCATTACCAGGTTTGGCGTACCTAATGCTCTCATTTTTGATAATGCATCTTATTTTTTTGGAAATATCATACTTGAGTTTGCTATTAAAACAGGATTTAAATTGAAATATTCTGCAAACTATTATCCGAGGTAATGGCTTAGCAGAATCAACCAACAAAAATCTGATCAAAATCATTAAGAGAACTATTGACCAGAATCAAAAGAATTGGCACAAGTCTTTGATATTTGCATTATGGGCAGACCGCATAACACAGAAGGCCTCAATAGGTACTTCTCCATTCAATTTAGTATATGGGAAGGAAGCTGTTATACCAACAAACTTAGCACTCCCATCTCTAGCCCTAGTGCAATTTATTGAAGAAAATCCCTCTTCTTCCATTCAACTAAGATATGATCAAATCCTTAAATTAGAAGAAGAAAGGGAAAAAGCTAGAATTACCCATGCAAAACATCAACAGATTATTAAATCTTCTTTTGATACAAATTCTACCAGCCCAAAATTTTTACAAATTGGTGATCTTGTTTTGAAATGGGACAAAGCACACGAAGATAAAGGCAAACACACTAAATTTCAGAAGATGTGGCTAGGACCATTTCAAATCATTGAGAAGATAGGCTCATCAACATTCATATTGCAAGATCTATCAGGAAAGAGAGATTCTCTTCCTGTCAATGGGCTTATCTTGAAAAAATTATTTGCTTAAGGAGTAACCCCTTCTTACTTGTAAATATTCAATTTGCAGTTTTGTTTGTTTGAATTTCTATATTTAGGAAATAAGGTTGTGAATAGCCTTCCATTGACCTTTTGCTATTATGAAAGTTATTTAAGAAAATAGTGTAAATACTTACTTTCGATAGATGGAAGCCTTTAAAGAAAAGACTGCAGTTCTAGAAAGTTAGATAAAAATAAAACTCTGAAAACCTCTTTTAAATTTGTAAAGCCTTTACAAGCCTTAAAAATACTATAAATCATTTCAAGTTTTAAAGAGCCAAGTGAGGTTATTTGTAAAAAAGAAAAGATTTTTCCAAACTTAGCATCTACAACTCTTAAATTGTCATCCATACACTCTTAAGGAGTAAGTCATTCACCCCATCCACAAAGATTGTGATTTTTCAGAGTGTAATTCTAAAATATGTTTGATATAAAAAGATAAGAGGTCTCATTATGAGCCTGCTTACCATGATCATAGGGAACTAATTAAACTGACATTACCAATACTGCATATCAAAACAGGGTAATGGCTTATAATTATAAGACAAGGGGTCTCATCATGAGCTAGCTTGTTCAGTTCAATTACAACCAGTGAATGGCATTGTCAACAACTGGCCACCAAACTAGGACAATGGATTTTTATCTTTTAAAAGAAATAAAGAAGATGGAAAATACAAAAAGGAAAAAATATGTGTAAACATATCTTTTTGGATTAGCTCTTAAAAGTTATACTCTGAGATGGATGGGACAATGAATGATTGAATGGTCACAAGTAGTGCAGCAGAGGCACTACCTGTGACAACTGAGTAATCTTTAAAGCTAAGTTGGAGAATCCCCCCTGCTTTATCTATACCAACCAATCAAGGCTTGAATAAACCCATAATGTTTTTATTTTTAAGATTGGAAAAGAAATTACAAAAATATTTTTCATTATATTCAGAGTTAATTTTTATCTAACTATTCTTAGATTGTTTTCTTTATCCTAAAGGGTTTCCAAATTTAGAAAGTTATAGATATTGCATTATTTTCTCAGAGATAATTGTTTCTCCCAGTGAATCGCCAATTGTTGTGCTATACAACAACCCCCCATTTCAAAATTTTTATTCAAAACTTTAATTAGAAATGGGTCCCCTTTTTAAGAATTAGTTAAATTCAATAATTCAATATCCTTTATTAGTGAGATGCTCTCATAAGCAGATCTCTGATGCGATAATGCTATCGGAGATCGCAAATCGCAAAGTTGAACAAAGAAGCATCCCAAAGGTCTATACCAAACCCCCGATGCGATAACACAATTGCAATCGGCCATCGCACATACCATGTGACACATAACAAAAGCCCCTTTCAAATTCGCCGATGCGATATCATAAAGGAAAGTGTGCTTTTCGAGAAAAGGCCTTTAAAGTGTATATTAGCGGGCATAACCCTTAAATTAATAATAAATGAGAAATAAACAATTTACTAATTATCCCGCTGCCTAATGATACTTCTCACCTTTATCGCAATCGGGGCTACCAATGGAAAACATTTAAGCTTGGCCTATGAACCTCCCGATCTCCGATATGCGATTTTTTGTTGATCGTTGATCGGGAAAACCAAGGGATCCATGTTAAGAAACTATTATTCATATGTGCGATGCGACATATCATTATTACATTTAATTATCACGATTGGTAGTTATGGAAGTCATTAATATAGCAGTTAAGGTTGAGTCCTTCGAGGATTTCATCTGTGGTAATATTTGATTTCATTTTGCTTATCATGCTTGAATTACCATAACTCTTTTCATTTACATTGGCTTTGAGTGGGTTTATTTCTTTGTTACGTTCTTTTGTTGTTTGTAGAGAGCACCTCTGAGTTGATGAATCCAATAAAGATGACGAAGAAATCCAAGAAACCCAAGGCCCCCATCGTAGCCAAGGAAGAACCAGTGAAGAAAGTGTTAATATCTGATACTACCTACCTTGGTTTAGGCAAGGCATCTTGGGAAAGTATCTATAATTTGCTAGAGGCTGAGGATCTAGAGGAAATTGAAGAAGAGACAATAACAGATTCTACGAGTAAGTCAAAAAATACTCTTAGAGATTTGGCCTACTCCTATCTTCATAGAATAATAGCTCGCGCCAAAGTGCTACCTTATAATGACGTCGTCAGATGGATTATTGAGAGCATCATTATTACAGACAGAACTTTCTTTACAACTGATGGAAGAATGTTTGGGTTGTTTAGAGCAGAAGATATCCAAGCAATGTACCATTTGCCTAAACCTGAGAAGAGATATAACAAAGCATTCCTAGAAGCTTTTGCCAAAGAAAATTCCATCAAATCGGATCCTATCAGACAATGGAGGCATTTTCCGACCAAACGCAAACATGAATCATTAGGTATGTACTCCATAGATTCGTTGGGCTCTCCTTATTGTTATGCTGGTGCAATGATGTGCAGACTCTTCGGAGTCCATGATTCTACTAAATTTTCAATAGAGATGGTACCATTAATGAAGGATGCAATTAATGGATATATCATGGATTGGGTGACCATTTTGTCTCATAAAATGGCGAACGAGATACTTGAATATAGGAAAAACAGGTTTGTGACCACTCAGGTAATACCCCCGTTTTATATGAGTGCTTATATTATGGATACCATTTGTTTTAGTTCCGAATACCCCATTCTTGGATGGAAATGGATTCTGCAGGATCCCAATCCCATTCACATTTATCATAAGGAGCTGTGGAAAGCCCATTACGAAAACCACTTGTATAGAATTTGTCATGGTTTTATCCTTCCCATGTATTATGCCATATTCAATAAGCCTGCTCCTAGGTTATTTGAGGAAGCATTAGTTGACCTAACTGCAATTGGGAGTTGGTTTTGTGAAGAGAGGTTCACCTACATAAGACTTTTCGGCAGCCTTGCCAACCCACATGTCCTTCCCTTGTATATCCCTAATAAATTTTTGGCTAGAGAATTAGCACATCAAATAACAATTGAAGGGATGTCAAAGGACTCTTAGGGATTCTAAAAAGCACATGTGGCCAACATGTCCCCTTTGATGCGGCGCTTTTACCCTGCATGATTTCAAACATGCAGAGAAGGAAGATGAGAAAATAAAGCTGTTAAAACTAACAATCATCCCAAAAAGGTAGTACGATCCTAGATCGGTTGCCTACAATGTTACTTATCTAGCCAAAATCGCCAAATTTGATCATGAGAAGGATACCTACGATGATTTGTTTATTTTAGTAGAAGTATTTTCTCAAGTCAAACATTTGGCCAAAATCAAATTGTGAGCGGAAGGACTAGAGGAATTTTATAAGTTTAGGGCACAAAGATTGGAAGCACTACCTCTAGACTTATTAAATATAGCCTCTATGGTACAACCACAAGGCCACAATGAGGAAAAAATTCCTGAGAAGGAAAAGACACCAGAAAGGGAGCAGAAGTAGGAAGGAACTAGTGAACCCCTTACGGATATTAATATTGATTCCAAGTTAATCAAGGAATGGGAATAGTTTGATTCAATCATCAGCAACCCCAATAAATCCCAAGATTTAACTACACCAGAAGTGGCTACAATGCAAAAGTTATAAGTCAACACAGTTCCGATTGTAGGAACAAGCAGCCCACCCAAGTTTCAGCAAGACATAGAGATTATTCTCGAAAATCCCACTGAGGAGATTGTACTGCAAACTGAAGAAATACCACCACTTGATGTCTTCTATAGTCCAAAGCATAGGGCTGTAGTTAAAAGACAAAGGAAGAAGAGGAAAATTGATCAAAGTCCTCTTTTGACTCCTTAGGCAGAGATGATGAATGTGGTATGGAAAGTAGAGGTCAATCCCTCCAAGGATTTAACAAAACTGTCACAGTATGCGGGAGCTTACACAACAATGACAATGGATAAGGCCTTAGAGGTTAGCCACCTAATGAGAGAAAAAGACCAGGAAATCATCCAATTGGAAGCACAATTGGCAGAACAACAACAAAAGATAGATCAACTTAAGCAGTAGTTGATAGAACAGAGGCAGCAAAATGAACAATTGAAAGAGCAGTTAAAATTGGAAAAGCAGAGGATTGATGAATAGACTCTCCATAAACAACATGATTTGTCTCAGGAGTTCAGCAGACTGCAGTTTTTGAATGAGCAAGAAAAGAAATTAAAATAAGAACAAATCTCACAAATGAAAGACTAAATAGAATGATTCAAAGGATATCCACAGGTAAATGAATTTAGAACAGAATCCCTGGAAATGACCAAGGCTTTATCCCGACAATTGGATATTTTATGTCATAATATATCATTGGCCACCCCCTTATGTGATATCTCTGCATCTATGATTGAAAAATCAGTAGATGCTAGGCTTGAATTAGATAAGGAAGATGAAAAATTAAACAATTTTCTATCATGGCAAGATTCCAAAGAAGGAATAGCTGCGAATCTGCCAAAGATACAAGAATCACATAAGGAAATCTTGTTTTCTGAATGGGAGTCACAGTTAAAGAAAGCTGAAAGAGCCATGTCCAGATGCAGAGCCGCAACAAATAATTTGATTGAATTAATAAACAATAGTTTGCATATGACTAATCTGATCACAGATTGCTCTCCAGGTAAACTCCCACAGGCAAAGTTGTTGGAACAACATTGGAAACAAGAGCTGACACACAGGGAAAAATTGATTGGAGGAATACAAAGCTTGACATGGGAAACATTCTAGTTTTTCCTTGTCAAGCCTCATAGTCAGCAGATGGCCATGAAGTGTCTCTCGGATGCAATCAACTGCATGGTCTCCGAACTCTCTGATGCCACCTATACAGCCCAGCTACACTCCAGGATGAGTCAGCCACCAGAAATCCAGCCCATGCTCGCAATCTGTCAACTGCAATCACAGGAAAAGAAGTCGATACAGTGAATCCATTCGACCACCACAACACTGCTATTTTCAAGATAAATCCCAGATTTATATGTCTTTTGGTTATACCAGCACATAGCAATTTTCATTCATAGTTTGTTGTCATTAAAAGTATTTAAAGACCCTTTCATGTATTTGGAAGAGGTCCACAATTTGTATTAAAACTTAACTCAAAAGTTGCACTACTATACTTCTGATATATTTTTTTATATAAAAGATTGGACCAGAGTTCTACATTTTGACAAAGAGGCTCTTATGAGATTTGCACTATTGCGTCTTTTGAAGGCATTCCCAAATTAGAAAGCAGAATTTGAATGTTGTTTACATCGGGAGAATCCAAATGCATACAATACATTTATCTCTATTTTTGTTTTGTTTCTCTATGTGAACGAACATTTTTCAACATTGCTATTATTGCTATATATATATATATATATATATATATATATATATATATGTTTCTCTAGCAGTTCTTTAACTTGTCACTTCTGAATGTTTCAGAATTGTTATCTTTGGAATATATATGTTAGTGATATATTATCATCAAGGCGATAATTTTATTATTATTACTTTGTTTAATTAATTAAACAAAGTAATCATCATATAAATGCATATTTCTAATTTATGAATAAGTCATCTTTATGGTTATTTATTAATAGAAATAATCAAGAATCGCGTTGTTAGAAGAATACTCGGGATAGATTTGTTATCTTTGTATATTTTTGCATTATAGAATAGAACACTTATCATTTCTGTTATACATTACAAACCAATCACCCATCAACTCATATATCACTGGGAAACTGGTCCCATTACATCCAGTCGAAGCCACCACACCAAATGGAAAAGGCACTACACTAAGGTTTGGACTGAGTGGTTTTCCTCGATGTTGATGCAACAATTTTAGAGGCATCAACACAGCATTAGGGTTTCAATTGTTTTACTTATATCTTGTTATCAGGTGTTGAAAAGTGAGACCCATGTTCGCAGTGTATGGGGATAGAGTCTCTGTTTACCAATTGATTGTTTCTTCTGTCTTCCAAGTTAGAAACCTAGCCATTCTTGGCTATAATTTCAGCTCAAAAGTGCCGCCTCAACTAAATTTCAAGTCCTATGAGTTCGACAATTCCTAGAATTGAGGGTTTCTTGTTTATACCTTATGATTAAAGTATTTTAGCTTTTAGGTACAAGATTGTGGCCACGACATGACTTTTGTTACTTATTTGTATTATAATAAATTGAATTCATGGTGTGGCCATGTTCTTATTGGTGTGTAATTTTCATTTCAATTATTTAGACTACTTGTAGATTATCTTAAAGGGTTTAATACATTGTATCAAATTTTGGAATGTAATGTTTTTTACACAAATATGGACATTCATCAACTTACATTTACTCCAATCTATTTTTTCTGTGTGCAAATATTGTTTATTTGTTTGTGCCAACTCTATCTGAATCTCTAGAATAAGTTTGGTGGCTCACACTATGTTTACAATCCTTCCCAATTGTGCGATGTGGACTATCTCTCGACTCTGGAGAATTTTTCAAGTGGGCAGATATGTTCTATAGACCGCTACCTAATTTATGTGTTATTCGCTTCTTGGATCAATTACATTACCTCTCTATAATTCACAGTTCCATATAATCATTATTTTTGATTTAATGTTGAATTAGGCTTGAGGTTTTTATTCCTATAGCAAGGGTTTCTAAGAAGAATAGGGTCTTCTCACCTTAAGAAGGGCGCAAGTCATTTTCATTAATTTCATGGGTTTCAACCTCGAACCCTGTGTGAATTTGTATATATTGGATTATTGTAAATCAGTTTTCCTCTCAGAAATTAATGGTTTAACAATTATTGCACTTTAATTTTCTTATAATACATTTGTTGTGATAAAGATGAGTTTGTATCTCCTCATGAGATATATGTTGGTTATTATGTGTTAGGCCCTTATACTACTAGTGTAACCTCTTATTGTTATTAGTACAACCCACTTATTATATTGTTGTAACCATGTAGTGCCCATATTGTTACTATTATGCCACATAGAAGCCCACTATTGTTATTATTGTGCCCTTACATTATTATTGTTATGTCGGCTCTGATTATGTTATGACCCCTTAGACTCCTATATATAAAAAGGAGGTCTTTTCATTTGTATCATCCAAGAATTTTTCATTTATGTAATGTAAAGGAGGTCACCCCCTCGAAGAGGCTGAATTATAAGGCGTTGATCTATCTTTTCTATCTTTTTCTTGAGCTGGTTTCATAACATTTGGTATCAGAGCTTTGGATTCTATGGTTTCGCTGCTCCAAACAGGTCATCGTGGAATTTTCGCTATAACGTTTTTTCTGTGACGTTTCAGAAGTTGTAAAAAACACCCATTTGAGAATAAGTCTCGATAAACCTTGGGTCCGAATTTCAGAGCTTGTCGCGCTATATTTGAGGAGATATGATCTGAGGAAGTTGGTCTTTTTGCAGACTCTTGAATTACATTCCAAACAGGTGACCTGGGAAAAATCGTCATAACTTTCTCTCTGAGCATCGGATTGAAATTTCATAAGAAGGTACAGAAATAGGACGGACTGTAGTTTCTTGTAGATATTTTTCAGAGCCAAAGGTAGAAACAGGGATACGTGGCACTTCATACAAGTTCGCTTTTCTAGAAAGGTCCATAATCAGGTCATCTTGGGAGATTGTGCATAACTCTTTCTTGGAGAATCCAATTTGGATCAGACTGGTGGCATTGGAAAGAGAACAAAGAGGGCTACCATAGGTCGCAATTTTAGAACTTAAATATCCGAAAGTACAGAGTTACAGTTGTTTCAAGATCGAGCTCCTAAAATCAAGAAAAAGCAAGATGAGGAAGTTTGATGGCAAGGATCCGGTAAATTGGATACCTCAGATGGAGCAATATTTTGATCTACATGGTGTACCACTATTACAAAAGGTATGTATTGCATCTTCATATTTAGAACCAGATCAATTTTTATGGTATGAAGGGCTTTGTTCTCGTAAATAACTTGTTATGTGGTCAATTTTCATGGAGGAAATGATAGCACATTATGAGGATACAAAGAGCAACACCTTCTTTAGAGCAACACCACAACAATTGGAAAGAGTAAAAGGGCTTTGTGACATATTGGAAAGAAAAATTATGGAAACCAAGCAGCATACCCCTCACAACTATAAATATGGAAGTGTTGTTTCTCCTAGCCTTCCACAACCTACAAGGGTTACACCACAACAATTGGAAGAAAAAAGAGAAAAAGGGCTTTGTTACAATTGTGATAGCAAATGCTCTAATGGTCATATGTGTGCTGAGAACAAATTATTTTACATAGAATATGAAGAAGAGGAAGAAAAGGATCAAGAAACGTCAGAAGAAGAAGATATACGCCAGGACCCCACCCCAGAGAAAGAAGAAATGAATCAGACCATATATTGTTAAGCATTGGCAAGAATTACCACTCCTCAAACTCTCAAGATAGAAGGACATATCAAGAAGAAAAAGGTGAAAGAAGTGAAATATCACATCAAGAAAGAAGAAATGAATCCAACCATATCTTGTAATTCATTGGTCGAAATTACCACTCAAACTATCAAGATAGAAGGACATATCAAGAAGAAAAATGTTCAAGAAGTGAAAGATCACATCGAGCATCAAGAAATGAATCCTACCATATCTTGTAAAGGATTGGAAGAAATTACCACTCCTCAAACTCCAAAGATAGAAGGACATATGAAGAAGAAAAAGGTTCAAGCAGTGAAAGATCACATTGAGCATCAACAACAAGTTTTCCAAATTTTAAAGGATAACGCCACTTCGGTGCAAAATCAAATGAAACAACAGGTAGATCAACATCGTAGTGAAATTTTTTTTAATGTAGGTGATTGGGTATTTTTACTGCTACATCTCAAGAAAGCTATTTATGAGAAGGAAATGTTGGCAATACTACATGCACTTAAAAAATGGCGACCTTACCGAATGGGAAGACTCTTCAAGGATGAGGATGTGGAAGCATTGTTTTGTGCTATTTCTATTATCCAACCAGATTGGATAAACGAAGAAAGGGATGAATGGAAGAAGGACGAAGAAGTATGGCCAATTATTCAAAAGTTGCAAAAGATCCCAATTCAAACAATATTGCCAGAAATTGAAGAGGAAGGAAAAATCATATTGGAACCTGGAGCAGTCACAGAAACAAGAAACCCACAGCTACGAAATCGATCAATTTCAGAGTATCTCACCAAGTGGAAGAACTTACCCGGTGAAGATTCTACATGGGAGGACAAGAATTTTATATAGAAGCATCAAGAACTACTCAAGCATTGAGGACGATGCTTTTTGAAGGAGAGGGACATGTTAGGCCGCTATACTACTAGTGTAACCCCTTATTGTTTTTCCCCTAGGAAAAAGTCGTAATTTTATTCATGTTGATAAAATTACATTTTGTAGATGCTTATAGCATATGCAAATGGCTGAACCTGTAATATCAGGCAGCGGACAAAAATAAAAGCTCAAAATGGAAAAAATCAGTTCCTGAGATGACAGGAAGACAAAACAAATAGTAAATGTTAGCAGGCCTATTTCCTGCCTTTTTTCTTTTCTACTTTACGCCAGACTCCAGTGCTGATAGTAGGATCAAAAACAGCAAGTTGGTTTTCCTCTGAGTGCGCTGGTTGATCTTTATCTGAGTCCGATCCTTCTGGGCTATGGGCTCTTTTGACTCCGCTTATTTCCAGTTGTAAATTTTGCTGTTGTACCGCGCTGTGTGTCTCCAGATTGGGTTTCTTTGTGCCTTCGTTAGACTCTTCCCCCTGCATCATTTGTGCATCTGTTGGTTCTGTGTTCAGTGCTTCCTCCTCCACTGGTTCCGTATGCTGCCAACCTTTTGGTTTTTTCTGTTGTTTCTTGTTCCCTTTTGTCTCCCTACTAGTCAATGGACATGCATATTGCAGGTGCCCTGTCTGCAGACATCTACGACATCTGAATGCCGTGTTCTCGTAGTCAAGATTTTGCGTCCATATTGAATTATTGAAATTCAATGTGATGTGGTCTGGCAATCCTTGACTTAGGTCCACCTCTACACATATTCTAGCATATGTGAATAATCCCCGCATAGCTCTGTCTTCATCTGTTTTAAGATGTTTTCCTAAAGAGTTCCCAATGGCTGTTAATGCTTTGCGGTGCCAAAAATGCAGTGGGAGGTTATGCAACCTTACCCAAACTGGTGTTGTCGAAACAATCATGTTGTTGGCATCAAAATCCGGGAACCAGGGGGTGATGAAGAGGCCAGCACTTCCCCAAAACCAAGGCCCTTGGTTAATGATGTTGTCTCTTTCAAGTTCTGTGTTAAATCTGACTATGAAGAAACCCTTAGGGCATAGGTATATTTCACATTTGGTTGACCATGATGTAAATATCCACTGATGCAGTGCATCAGCTTTAGGCCAGTAACCATTAAATCTGCATATAACGGCATTTTGCATTAAATCTGAGTATAGATCTGATACTTCCGGCAGTGTTACAGTAAGTAAAGGTGATTCTTGCTTCTGTTCCATGATGTAAGGACCTGGTAGCTCGGAGGTGGGTGCTGTTCTGTGATTCAGTGGTTCCTTTCCTTTGACTGCGTCGCGGAAGGTTCCTGTAGTTTTAGAGCTGGTTCCCTTACAGCCGCCTCGTAGCCTCAGGTTGAGTATGATGGTTGAATCATTTGCAACTCCATAGTGCTGGAGTGTGTGATGATCCTGCATGCAGAGTCCGGAGTATATGAGATTTTGGACTGTTACTGGAATTCCCAGTTTGATCTGGATCTCCTTTTTTAACCCTAAGACATCCATCCCTTCCCTGATCTGTATACAGTGATGTCTACCTTCTACAGATCTGATAAATATTTGAGTCAGAACTGACAGATCGGCCCTGTTCATGCCCCGATCTATATGACTGAGCTTCAGATCTGGCGGATCTATAGTGATTCGGGAGTTTTCATGCCTTTCCGTTGAATAAGAGGGTTTGATGCCTCCTATCTGCGATGTTCTGGCTATCTCTGCCCTTGCTTTTCCACTTCCGCCATCAATATCCATCAAGGACTTATGATTATGGAGACCCTGAAACCTATCTACAAAAACCCACGTCTTATTGCTTACCTTGCTGATTGCGTCGGGCTCGATAAATTCGTTGAAGACGGGATGTGCGATAGCGTAAACCCCGATCTCCGCATCTTTGATCCTCATGTAGGCCACGCCGCCGTCCAATATGCTGTGTCTCTGCCGCAGCAATGTGTTTCCCCCATCGATCTGCAATCAGCTCTTCAGATCTATCATTATCTCCCTGAAATCTTTGATCGGCCATGCGAGTACGGGCATCAGGCGTCCTTCTAGATCTGCTGCAGCTCGGAACGGGTCCCTCTTGCCCAGGACACAGAGGTTTCTGGTTAAGCCTGAGGCTGCCATTCAATACCCTAGGTTCGCGTATTGTTTCAGAGAAATCGCCGGGCACAGAGCTCCCGTAACCCCTTATTGTTATTAGTACAACCCACTTATTATATTGATGTACCCATGTAGTGCCCATATTGTTACTATTGTGCCACATAGAAGCCCACTATTGTTATTATTGTGCCCTTACATTATTATTGTTATGTTGGCTCTGATTATGCTATGACCCCTTATACTCCTATATATAGAAAGGAGGTCTTTTCATTTGTATCATCCAAGAATTGTTCATTTATGTAATGTAAAGGAGGTCGCCCCCTCGAAGAGGTTGAATTCTAAGGTGTTGATCTATCTTTTCTATCTTTTTCTTGAGCTGGTTTCATAACATTATGTGGCCAAGTAATTTTGTAATTTGTTAACTATACTATCTTGCTCTGTTTTCCAGTTATATTTTCATGCCAACCACTAGGGTTTGGAAAAAATTAATTAAATAGATATGTTTTCATTTGTTATGATTCACAGTTTCTTACAAAGAATTTTGCTCTGTCCTGATTGGCAATAATATAGTTATGTCTTTGAAAAAATTATTTGGTGCTAATCCACTTTCTCTATGTTACTCATATTGTTAAAGAGAAATGAAAATACTTCTTAATATTTCTGTTGCATATTCCATTGTTCACAGCTGGTTAGGGTCTGGACGAGTTACTAGGTTGTTGACTTAGACTATACTAACCCCTGTTAGACTCTGAAATAACCTTGTTTCACTTGGCTTAGAATCAAGTACTTCTACCAGTTAAGCCTCATTTCTTTTCATTCCCTTGTTATGACTTCTTTAACGTGTAACTTACAATCAATGCTATTCTTTTCTTCTTAATTAACTTAAGTGTTCGTGGAAGTATGTGATAGGAGATATGTGCCAAGTATGTGATAGGAGATCAATTAAAAGTAGTAAGATTTCCCGCATGATTCATATGTCATGCATAAAACAGTGAAGAAAAATATTTAAGTGTCCTTATAAAGAAAACATCAATGATAGTGATTTTGAATCGTTGTTCTAACTCACACTTTAATGCCATTTATTCTTTCCAAATAAGTAGGAAGGCCTCATCCCATTATATGGGATACAAAAGTAGAAATAAGTTTGTAGCAAAACTTAGTTAGAATCCATTTGTTTTCACAAAAATAATATCTCCATTAAGAGAGGAATATATCTTGATTCAGAGAAAGCATTTTCTCATGGAAGAGAAGGGAAAAATTACCTATCTAAAATAACTTAAATAAGTGCCACGTGTTGTATTTTTTCATAAATATTGATGAAGTATTTACCATGAATAAATCTATGATTATGTTCCTAAAGTCCTTACTTTTCATTAGCTATAATGATTCATTTTGGGACTGGCGTTGTAGTGACTTATGCTGCTGTAGCGTATAACCCTTGTTTTGTTCTACATAAAAAAAAAGTCAATGTTTATTTTCATAACTGTTTACAAAAGTAAGTACTAATGCAACCTTTCATCATAAACATAATGACATCAATATTCTCACTTACACACTAATGAAAAATATTTACTGTTCCTTTTATATTCGCTACGAGTTGGGCACTTTAGTTTTTTGAGTCACCAATTTACAAGATCGTGACAACCATCTTGGCTTAAGGAGAACTAGGTTTTTTTGGTCTCTGCTTAGCCAACAAGATGTTAATTTTTGTGTATTTATATGCATGAATGCATGCAAACGAGACTGCTCTGACTGGACTGTGCTTAGCAATTGGAAGTAAACCAGAAACAATATTTAAGTTTCCTTATAAATAAAACATCAATGATAATGATTTCGAATCTTTGTTCTAACTCACACTTTAATACCATTTAATTTGGCCAATTAATTTGGAAGGCCTCATCCCATTATATGGCAAACAAAAGTAGAAATAATTTTGTAGTGGAACTCAATTAGAATCCATATTTTGACAGAAAGAATATCTCCATTAAGAGACGAGAATATCTTGATTCAAAGAAAGAGTTTTCTCATGGAAGAGAAGGGAAAAAATTCCTATCTAAAATAACTTTTTGAATCTCTTACTTCACCCACTTGGGTGACCCTTAACTTTATTCCAGTTGTAACTATGTGCTACATGTTGGATTTTTTCATAAATATTGATGAAGGATTTACCATGAACAAATCTAAGATTATGTTCCTAAAATCCTTACTTTTCATTACCTATAAGATTTCATTTTGGGAATAAAGTTGTAGCGACGTATGCTACTGTAGCATCTAACACTTCTTTTTCCTACGTAGAAAAAAGAGTCAAGGTGTCTTTTCATAACCGTTTACAGAAGAAATTACTTATGTGAAATTTCATCATAAACATAACGACATTAATATTTTTTCTTACATCAAGATTTTCTCTTACACACTAATGCAACTTATTTAGTGCTCCTTTATATTTACTACACATTGGGCACTTTAGTTTTTGAAGTCATCCATTTACTGGATGGTGACAACCATCTTGGCTTAAGGGGAATTGGGTTTCTCTAGTCTCTTCTTATTCGATGAGATGTTAACTTTTGTGTATTTATATGCATGAATGCATGAAAATGGGATTTCTCCGATTGGAATGTGCTCAGTAAGTTGGCAGTAAGTCGTCAGCAACACACAAATCCCCAAACTAGTTCCTGTGTTTCCTCTTCTTCCATCTATCCCTTTATTTTTATCAGTTTCACATGCATACCTATAACCTTAATAAATAAAAAGAATCTCTTTGTAATTACCGTATGAGTGAGGGGGTGTGATCCAAAATGCATCTAGAATAGACTTCTAAGTCTAAAGTGTTCCTCACAGAGGAAAATGAAAGTCTAAGGATGCTCCTAGAAATAGCCCCATTGTGTAGATCTTTTCATTCTGAATCTACTACAACTTGAATGGGCTAAAATGGACTTCAGATGATGAAGTTATCACAGAAAGAAGATTGCCTTTGTCCTTTGGAAAAGGAGGCATTTCTTCTAAAAATGGCATAAAAGGCCTTATATGCAAAATCGCGTGTGAAAGGTTAAAAGGGTGGACCCAAAATATTATGTTCCGTAGCCTAAACCCTTATCGGATCCATGAGATGTATCGGATCGGAGCGATGAAGGGACAAAGGCCTGGCGGGAGGACTTGGCGATTGCGATCCACGGCATGCGATCTCAGTTGTCAGATCAGAAATGAGATCAACGACAAGGATTAAATCGGTAGTTGGGATATCATCAATCCCCGACACGAAGGGCCAATGCTATAGCGATATGCGATGCGATCTGAACCATCTGATCGGGGATCAAATCAATGGTCCAGATTAAATCAGTGATCGGCAATCAACGATCCCCGATAGGAGGGCCATCGACACAACGCGATTGCGATTAGCAATCAGGGCTAGACCCGATGGGAATTATAAGCCCGATTGCATAAAATTTGAAATCTGGGATTTTCGGATTTTCTGTGTATTAGTGCATTTCCACTATAAAACTGAAATACAAAGGAAATGCGCCCGGAGCAATAAAATGGACCCAAAAGGTTTATACATGCAGCTCTATATTATTTGAGTTTTGTAATGAGCGGGATTTCATGTGGGCCTCAGGCGGTAAGTGGTATTAGATGGGCTTCACCTGATCCCATACACTGGCTGACACGTGGCTTGGCGCCGAAGAGATAAAATCACCTTTTTGGGTGGGTAATCTCTGTACGCATAAGCCACCCGAAATGAATATCAACCGTTGGATCAAAGATCACACAGATCAATGGTGGACTTGTAATTGTGACGAAAGGTGGACTGGATTGGGATTCTAGGGTAGATTTAATGTTATTTGAAGTCCGATATAAAGCCATTTGTCAGGTTTTTCTATGTATTTGGGGTTTTCCATTATAAACCCAAATACAAAGGAAACCGTGACTTGTGACTTGCGATAGTGATATAAAAGTGGACCCGATGGAATTGTAGGGCGGATTCAGTAATATTTGAAGTCCGATAGAAATCATTTTGGCGGATATTTCAACGTTTCTGGGTATTTCTCTATGTAAACAGAGAAACGAATTTTTAGGGATTTCAAACACGCCAATGGTCCTTTTTGTTTAAAAAAACAGGTTGCCATCATACTTGAAGGCATTCCATAATGATTGTTTAATGCTCATAGGAGATTTGAATGGATAGAGGCCGGGAGCTAGAGAGCCTGAAAGGGGAAATGAACAGACAAGCGCCGATAAGCCTAAAAGCCACTCAATGTCAGAGAGAAAGGGCAGGGAGTTTCTGAGACAGAGAAAAAGCAGAAGGTAGAGCCACGAGACAGAGCCAAGAGCCAAAGCCAGAGCCAAGAGCCAAAGCCAGAGCCAAGAGCCAAAGCAAGAGTGGAGAGCTAGAAAGCTGAGAGCTTCAGAGCCAGGGATGAGATGGTGTTCTAAGTCCATTGTTTCTGTGAAAAATAGTGGAGTTGAGTGTGGATATTGTAAAAGAACTATTGCCATAATCCCACAGAGCCTAATGGAGTTGACTAGAGCTCAAGGAGACGTACCCCAAGAGTTTTGGGTCAACTCCATATTAAACTTGTTCTCTTATGTGTGATGCTCATTTGCTGCATTGTTTCACTATTATATGTTTTATATTAGTTAAGAAAATCAATTTATAGCACATAAATAGCTTTAAAACAAACATAAGCATATACCTATATTTTCAAGCACTTATTAATTCTGCAATTGGTTAATCATAAAGACTTGGGAATATTTAAGCTTTGGAAGTGGGAGAGGTTCTGGTAGGCTTGACAAGAAGCCTTTAGTGCCCCATTTTTAGATCAGGTGGTATCAGAGTTTGAGATTGATTAACCCCACCTTCAAAGAAGGTTATATCAGAATGCTTGATTGACAGAGCAAAGATTGCTTGTCTGAAAGGTGTTTAAACAGTCAAAGGTTGATTGTATGCTTGGTTGCAGACTGACTATTGTTTGAGTTTGCAGAGGTGAGCTATTGATAGCTCAGTCCAGGAAGGACAAGAAGGAAGAAGGGCTGAAGGCATTCTTCTATCCCTGTAGGTTTTAACCCATGTACACAAATTACCTACATACAAATTCTAAAACACAAAAAATAAACAATGCGAGAGCATAACAAGTAAAACACATATACACAGAGATTTTCCCCTGGATCCCAAAACCGGGACTACCAGCTTGATTTTTGATTATGTTCCTTTCAATGTTACAATACATATTTATACATGCCAAAGCATTCAATACCGTGGACCGAAAACCATCGTGTCCAAAACCATGGACCGCAAACCATAGGTAGGTTCACCCAACCTAATATAGGGTCCAAAAACATTTTTCTCGGGCACTGCCCTAGACCTCGTAGAGGGGGAATACCCACCCCCCAGAAAGGGGGGGCTACCCCCCCCTCTAACTCCCTGGTTCACTACGTAGGTTAGTCGTGGAAAGAATATAACACAACCCAACATTCTCCCACTTGTTGTTTTCTTTCCACAGGGGGCCACAGGAGAGCTTAGTCATTTTTCTAGCCCTGAAACACCCATTGTTTCTCTAAACTAGGAGAACTTCTCAAAGCTCACAGATTTTGTCAATGCATCTGCAATATTCTTCAAAGTGTCCACCTTTACCAGCAACACCTTTTTGTCTTCTATCATATTCCTCATAAAGTGATACTGAACATCAATGTGCTTTGTCTTTGAATGATAAGCAGGGTTCTTTGCCAAGAAAATTGCACTTTGGTTGTCACAGTCTATCCTTATAGCTCCCTCTACTAACCCCATACTTGACGAAAATCTCTGCAACCAAACTACTTCCTTGCTTGCATGAGTGGCTACCATGTATTCTGCCTCTGTAGTTGATAGTGCCACTACAGATTGTTTCTTACTCATCCAACTGACTGCACCTCCAAATAGGTTAAACACATGCCCACTTGTAGATCTTCTCTGATCCAAATCTCCAGCCCAGTCTACATCAACAAAGCCATGGATATCCAAAACTCTTTCCAATCTTTGTCTTCCTTGGTAGCACAAACTATAATCACTAGTGCCATGCAAGTATCTGAAAACTCGCTTCACTGCTGTCTAATGCTCCTTCCCTGGTTTTGACATAAACCTACTCAATACTCCCACTGCATGTGCAATGTCTGGTCTAGTATAGACCATTGCATACATTAGGCTACCAACTGCACTTACATATGGAACACGGGACATATCCTCTCCCTCTTCTTGTGCCTTGGGACACTGTTCAGTAGATAACTTTACACCTACAGGAATAGAAACCTTCACCAATTTACTATTCTGCATATTAAACCTTTGTAGTATTGTCTCAACATAGTTCCTCTGGTTTAACCAGAGCTTCCTCTTTTCCTGATCTCTTTTAATTTCCATGCCCAAAATATAGTTTGCAGCACCAAGATCTTTCATGTCGATTTGGAGGAAAATTGGGTCTTCAAATCCTGGATAATTTCTTTGTCATTTCCAGCCAACAACATATCATCCACATACAAGACCAGATAAATAACACAGTCACCAATTAATTTAAAATACACACAATGATCTTCTTTGCTTCTGGTGAAGCCAAGTCCCCATATAAATGTGTCAAATTTCTAATACCACATCTTTGGTGACTATTTTAACCCATACAAAGACTTCTTTAACTTGCATACTAGTTCTTTCTTACCCTTCACCGCAAAGCCTTCAGGTTGCTTCATGTAGATCTCCTCTTCTAGATCCCCATGAAGAAATGTTGTCTTCACATCCATTTGTTTTACCTTAAAATCAAAAGCAGCAACAATAGATAAAAGTAACCTAATAGAAGTTACCTTGGCAATAAGAGAAAAAATATCACCAAAATAAATTCCTAGCACCTGAGAATAACCTTTTGCTACCAACTGAGCTTTGTATTTCTCCACCTTTCCTTCTGCATTTGTCTTCTTCTTGAACACCCATTTGCTGCCAATGGGTTTCCTTCCAGCCGGCAACTCCACCAGATCCCAAGCCTCATTTTTGTGCAAAGATGCCATTTCATCAACCATGGCCTCTTCCAGAGTTTTCCATCCTTTGAATCTACTGCTTCCTTCACAGTTCTGGGATCATCATCAGTAATAGATAAAGAAAAATTTGAATAGAAAGCAGATGGACTATACCTTTTTGGCTGCCTTCTTTCTCAAACTAATCTTCTTACACCCAGAGTTTGTGGCTCTTCATCTTCTGATTCCTCCTCTGTTGTAGAGTCTGATTCTTCCTCCTTTAGCTCAAACTCTATCTTCTCAGGTTCCTTTGGTTGGAATTCATGTTTAATAACATCTTTCACCTCTTTAAACACCACATCTTAGCTGTACACAACCTTCCTTGTTACTGGGTTCCAAAGCTTATAACCCTTTAAACCATTCTTATACCCAATAAAGATGCACTTTTCAGATTTACTATCCAACTTGGTTCATTTCTCCTTTGGAACATGTACATATGCATCACATCCAAATACCCTCAGATGTGAAAGAGAGGGTTTCTTGCCAGTCCATACCTCTTGTGGAGTCTTATCCTCCAACGCTGATGAAGGTGATCTGTTGATTAGGTAACACGCTGTCTCCACTGCCTGTCCCCAGAATTCCTGTCCTAACCTCGCACCACTGAACATGCTTCTTGCCCTTTCCATCAACGCTTGTTCATTCTTTTTGCAACTCCATTTTTCTGAGGTTTATATGGACTAGTCTTCTACCATGCTATACCACACTTCTTACAAAATTCTTCAAATTCCTTACTGCAAAAGTCTCCACCATTATTTGTCCTCAACACCCTTATCTTCTTCTCTGTCTGGTTTTCCAATAAAGCCTTAAATTCTTTAAACCTGTCAAAGACTTTAGATTTCTTCTTAAGGAAATATATCCATGTATTCCTTGAGAAGTCATTTATAAATGATACATAGTACACAGACTTACCCAGTGATGGAACCTTCACAGGTCCAAACACATCATTGTGCACAAGCTCTAATATCTGTTTCACCCTCTTTCCACTAGAGGGGAAACTCACCTGATTCTGCTTCCCATATACACAATTTTCACAGAAATCAAAATCCAGAGAGCTATTACTCATACCTTATACCATACATTTACCATGAAGTATTCTAAGGCCCTTCTCTCCAATATGTCCAAGCCTTTGATGCCACAGCATGGTCTTCTCTCCAAAGACCACTAGATTTTCGGCTCCACTTTCAAGAACCACAGAATTGTTGCACCCATGAACAACATTGCTACCTTGCAGCTTGTACAGAGTTCCAATCCGAACTCCCCGCATTAATACCAATGCTCCCCAAACCATCTTATAGGTATCCTTCTCGAACACTGTTTTTACACCTACATCATCCAACTTGCTTACAGAAATCATATTTCTGGCCAATGCTGGAATATGCAAAACAACCGAAGTATTCTAACCCTTCCACCTTGCAACTTCAACTTTAATTTTCCACGACCAATGATTCTAGCCTTCCTATCATCCCCTAAGAAGACATCACCACCATCATATTTCTCATACTCGCAGAACCACTCTCTATGGGAAGTGAAGTGAAAGGATGCACTTGAGTCAATCAACCATGCCTCATGATCTACATGTGTACTTGAAGAAGCCAAGTACACATCCCCACCTTCATCTGAGGTGGTTTTCACCTCTGTAGAAGGAGCATCATCAGATCCCTTTCCTTTATCAGGAGCTTTAGATTTACAGTCCCTTTTGTAGTGCCCTTCCTTTCTGCATTTCCAGCACACCACCTTTACAGGTTTTCCTAGAGATTTATATCTCCCTCTAGATTTAGATCTCCACTCGATGACTTATTTTTGTTTCTGTTCTGGGACCATCCTCGTATAGACAAGGCATCACCATTCTGGCTCTCCATATTTTTCCGTCTCATCTCCTCCGTCAGCAAGGATGAGACTATTTCATCAAACTGCAAGGCAGTTTCATTGCTACCTATTGCAATAACCAGACTATCCACAAATCTAGTAGAGAACACAACAAACTGATGCACTTATATTCATCTGAAATTTTTAAATATCAATAGATGCTAACTGACTTACCACAATATTAAATCCATTCAGACTCTGTCACCAAGTCTCCATCTTTAATCCCCAGGTTGTACAACTTTTTTTGTAGGAACAATTTATTCACGAGAGACTTAGATTGGTACAAAGTCCCTAACTTGTCCCCAGAAAGACTTCGCCATAGCTTTCTCTGATACATTCAACAAT